>JBBDGP010000754.1:2400000-3000000 GCA_037952835.1 Lithobates septentrionalis | reverse complement strand
CGTCATCACATGGTTTTTGCGCAGCGGTTTTTCAAACGTAATTTTTTGAGAAAAAATACACTTTAACCACTTAAGGACTGCCCACCGCATATATTCTGTGGCAGGGTGGCCCTATTGCACGAAACAACGTACCTGTACTGTACATCGTTTCGTGCACGAGATACTGTGGCCATGCGCCCGCTGCACAGTGGGGGAGCCAATGCGGTGGTCCTAGGGTTGCCATCTCATCCCTTTAAACCCGAACACATATGAATTACACAGATTCTGAGGCTGATTTAATGCAGATAAGGCACCAAGTGCGTTTAATTACCACCTTAATCAGCCACAGAACCTGTGTAATTAATACGTGTTCGGGTTTAAAGGGATGAGGTGGCAACCCTAGCGGGTCCGGCGGTTCGCGCCTTAGAGAGGCAGAACGGGGATCTTCCCATGTAAACAAAGCAGGTCCCCGTTCTGACAGGAGATCATGAACAGCGATCTCTCTCTACTCCCAATCAGTCCCCGCCCCCCACAGTTAGAAACACCTTCCTAGGACACATTTAACCCCTTGATCGCCCCCTAGTGTTAACCCCTTCCCTGCAAATGTCATTTATACAGTAATCAGTGGATATTTTTAGCTCCGATTGCTGTATGTATGTTAATGGTCCCAAAAAAGTGTCAAAAGTGTCAGATCTGTCCGCCGTAATGTCGCAGTCCAGCTAAAAATTGCTGATCACCGCCATTACTAGTAAAAAAAAAAATGCCATAAATATATCCCATCATTTGTAGACGCTATCCAATCAATATACGCTTATTGCGATTTTTTTTACCAAAAATATGTAGCAGAATACATATTGGACTAAACTGATGAACACATTTTTTTTTTCTTATTGGATATGTATTATAGCAGTATAACAATTTTCAAAATTGTCGCTCTTTTTTTGTTTATAGCGCAAAAAATAACCGCAGAGGTGATCAAATATCACCAAAAGAAAGCTCTATTTGTGGGAAAAAAAGGACATCTTTGGATACAGTGTCGTACGCTCATACAATTATCGTTTAAAGTAACGCAGTGCCATATCGCAAAAAATGGCCTGGTCATGAAGGGGTAAAACCTTTTCGTCCTTAAGTGGTTATTTAATTTAAACAAAAACAACAAAATATATACCCCAATTTTTTTGTATATATGAAAGATGATGTTATACCGAGTAAATTGATACCTAACATGTTATGCTTTAAAATTGCGTGCACTCAAGGAATGGCGCCAAACTACGATACATGCCCTGTCATGTTGGAACAGGAAGGGGCTATCCCCAAAATGTTACCCACAAAGTTGGAAACATGAAATTGTCCAAAATGTCTTGGTATGCTGATTCCTTAAGAGTTCCCTTCACTGGAACTAAGGGGCCAAGTCCAACCCCTGAAAAACAACCCCACACCATAATCCCCCCTCCACCAAATGATTTGGGCCAGTGCAACAAACAAGGTCCATAAAGACATGGATGAGAGAGTTTTGGGTGGAGGAACTTGACTGGCCTGCACAGATTCCTGACCTCAACCTGATAGAACATCTTTGGGATAAATTAGAGCGAAGACTGCGAGCCAGACCTTCTCGTTCAACATCAGTGCCTGACCTCACAAATGCGCTTCTGTAAGAATGGTGAAATAGACACACTCCTAAACCTTGTGGACAGCCTTCCCAGAAGAGTTGAAGCTGTTATAGCTGCAAAGGGTGGGCCAACTCAATATTGAACCCTACGGACTAAGACTGGGATGCCATTAAAGTTCATGTGCGTGTAAAAGCAGACGACCCAATACTTTTGACAATAAAGTTTATCACTGAGAGGCTTTGTTACAAGAATTGTGCACACACAAATGTATCCCCTGTTTTTTAATTTTAGAATGTTGTTGTTGCCAATCAAAGAGTAAGGCTGCTTTCACACTGGGGCGGTAGGGGGGCGTCGGCGGTAAAACAGCGCTATTTTTAGCGCTGCTTTACCGCGGTATTCGGCCGCTAGCGGTGCGGCTTTAACCCCCGCTGGCGGCCGAAAAAGGGTTAAATCCGCTCGTATAGTGCGGCTATAGCTGCGGTATTGCCGCGGTATAGCCGCGCTGCCCCATTGATTTCAATGGGCAGGAGCGGTTTAGGAGCGGTGAATACAAAGATGCGGCTTGCAGGAGATTTTTTCTTCTCCTGTCAGCGCACCGCTTCAGTGTGAAAGCCCTCGGGCTTTCACACTGAACAAACAGCAGTGGCTGTTTTGGGTCGGTTTGCAGGCGGTATTTTTAGCGCAATAACGCCTGCAAACCGCCCCAGTGTGAAAGGGGTCTTATCCGGGTGTGGCCCGGGAATGAATTCAGGTAACCCATGAAAAGCATCGGTTTTTAGGCACCTTGAGGTGTCTAGTATAAAGAGAAAAATAAGTGCTACTACCCATACAACACATAGATAGCAGAGCTCCCAGGGGCTCGATCCACAGTCGCTGGATGAGTAGAGTAATGTGGAAAAAATGATCCGCACTCGGCACTCAATAAAATGAAGAGATTTTAAGAGCAACAAACGGGGTGCGGATCATTTTTTCTACCTTGAGGTGCCTGTATTTCATACTTGCAACAGTTCCCCCAACTTCCCCGCAGTGACAATAGTCTCCTTCAAGTGGTTCTACGGGCATTCTATGCATTAAGTTAAACAATCTTCTGTTTACAGACTCCCCACCCAAATACTTACCTGAGCCTCATCTCAATCCAGCGCTGTGCCCAAGAGCAGCGGCTGTCTCCTCTCTCTCTCCTTACTGGACATGAAGGCAGCAGCAGAAGCCATTGGCTCCTTCTGCTGTCAATCACAGCCTGTGAGGAGAGAGGAGGGCAGGGTCGAGCTTGCACTAGCGGCTTGCTATGGGGGCACTTGGCAAGAAGGGAGGAGCCAGGAGCGCTGGTGGAGGACCCCAGGAGAGGAGAATCATGACTAGGGCAGTCAGATAACTCACTACCCCAAACCACACATGTATACAAACTTATCATTATTAAAAATGATGACACTGACACCTGCTGGATGTAAATGGCCTGCTCGGCCTTTTATTAACAAAAACCAAATAAAATAACTTATTATTCAAAAATTATTCCAGCTCCAATCCCACTCCTTGGTTGCAGGTCCCTGACGACCCCATCTTCAACTTTGAATCTGTAATAATTCTTAGTTAGCATCTGTCCCCAGCCGCCAAAAAATTGCCTCGAGGACCACTAACTTACCACAGACCCCCAACAACTTATTACCCGGTAGTCTAAACTTAAACCAGACTAACCGGGAAGACTCCATACCTGGGAATGGATCCCCATTCTCTCAATACCTGTGCAAAACCATTACACATAGCAGGTAAGTATGACATTTTTGTTATTTAGAAAAAAAATTCCTTTTTTTTTTTTTTGAATATTGCTATCATCCTGTCCAGATCACAATGTGTGGTGGCAGATGGGTGAATGCTGTGAAATCAAAAGTCAGCAGAATGTATAAAATTCGATTTGGCAATGTCAATAATAAACAAGATTTGTCCATCCACCAACATCTGACCAAGTTGTATAGAGAGCAGTGGCGGCTGGTATTCTAATTTTTTTTTTGGGGGGGGGGGACTGCAAACAAACTACCTGTCCCCCCTCCCGACATTTGTTCGGTCAGGCCGGTCGATCAGTCAGTCGGTTGGTCAAATCCCAACGTCGCTTGGTTGGTCAGTCCAACCAACCCCCCCCCCGTCGCTCGCTTGATCGATTGTCCATCCGTCCATCAGCCCTACACTTACCCCAGCTTTGGAGGTTTCTCTGGCTTTAATCAAGTGCTTAAAAAAAATCTATGCGCCCGGCACCCTGCATGTAGATTAAGGGCCGGGCGCATGAAATAGGGGGGCGGCGCCCCTGTGCCCCTAATGGAGCAGCCGCCACTGATAGAGAGATTCGAAATACAAACAAGATTTGCCCATCAGCCACCGCGTTATAAATATATATGTATATATATATATATATTTATATATATATATATACCTGACCTTCTGAAGAAGGGCATGATCTATAGTAGCCCGAAACTGTTATATTATGATTATGTGAAGGGGGATGGTTAATGCGCTACCCAAAAGACAATAAAAATTGTGAAAAATGAAAAATAGCTGCTACAATACCATGTGACAAAAAGGGGAAAACAAATGTAGAAATAAATTGCAGCGCTAAAAACACACACAAAAAGTGTAAATGATGAATAAAGTTCAAAAGTGCATATAGATGTAATGTCCTAGGAGGAGCAGATATGTGGTCCAAAGGAACAAAACAGTCCACAGTAAGAATGGATGATCCGTGTACCAATCCTGTCTGCTTCCCAACCTTCTGCTTATATATCATCAATTAAAGCGAGTAGATGGAATACGCTTACCAGAGCAGTTGGATTCTACTGCCATGAGCATAGAATCAATGGAGCTTAGTGCCACCCAGGGCGAAGTGGTGAAATGTTGGAGGCAAGGGTAGAGCCTCTACCGGACCGGGACGTCCTCTCTCTCTCAGCAGGAGCGGAGCCGGAAATGGGTTCGGGAAAAAGTGGTAGTTTCTCAGTTAAGATTGAAGTGAAAAACAGGCATATCAATGAATAAATAACATCCAGCGGGATGCCTCCTGGAAGTAAAGACAACTGCAGGTGGAAATTTCAGCCGACCAGCAGTGGTAAACGCTGTGTCTCTGATCCTATGATTGCCTGATTGTACAGCTGTCTCATTGAAGTAAGCCCGGAGCCAAAAGACAGAAAAGAAATAGGCAGAGGGCGGGCATGACAGGGTTAAGAGGGGTACTTGCAAGGTAGAGTGGTTGTAAGGAGGATTGTGGTTGGTGGTAAAAAGTATGGGGGGGCGGAGCAGAGTTAACTGAGCTGGGGGAAGATCCCTCCCCAGCTCAGTTGGTGTTGGAAGAACAAGCGTGCAAGCATGGCAGCAGTGGAAGACCTGTTTGCCCGTTTAAAGGCCGAGGCGGCGTCTAGGGGACCTGGATGGCTGGAGGGCCGGCTAGCAGCGGCGCTGGGTGAGTCTTCCCCAGCGGCCCCGGCGGTAGCAAACGAGTCGGCGAGAGGTAGGCGAACCAGGCCGCCTACTCGCTTCTCGCCTGACGCCCCTGTGCCTCTCCTTGTGCGGAAGCAGGCGCAGAAGGGGCGAGCGGGTCGGCCGGTTTCTGGGCCGCCCGCGAAGCGATTAGCGGCACAGCAGGAGGGGGGTAGGAGGCAATCGTTTCCCCCTTTCACTTCGGAGCCTGGGAGGGATGAACAGCGGGATGAGGCGGGTCGGTCGGAGGCAGGGCCGCCTGTGAAGAGTGCAGCGGCGCTGAGAAGCAGGAGACAGGTTACTAATCCCCAGCCCACACGCTCGTTTGATAGGAAAGGACAGCAGGGCAGGGCAGGGCAGGACGGCCAATGCAGGATGTGGGGAAGATGGGGCACAGACAGATGCTTAGCAGAGGAAGTGGCAGCACAACAGTGAGGAGAGCCAGCAGTCCTATTTCAGATGCTGGGGAAGATAGCTCAGGCCCTGAAAGCCAGGCCCCAGGCAGATCCACGGCAGGGGCGGGCCTACAGCAAAGCATGGACTATGTTGCGGCAGCCGGTCAAGCTGGCTCAGCGATTGGTGGCCCCACGGTGAGAGAGGAGAGAGAGTGGGATGCGGGTAGTGGCTTTGGGCGGCACTACAGAAAGGAGGTCGTTGGGCCGAGAAAGGCGACCAAGAAATCGGTGGGCGGTTCCTCTGCGCGGATGAGGAGCGGGGAGAATGGCACATCCGCGGCATCCAGTAGTGCAGCTGCTGGAGGGCCATCGGTGAGCGGAGCAGATCTGGAGGAAGACAGGTCGGAAAGAGAACTGTCGCAGTCGGACGGCGATGGGCAGCGAGAAGAGACGGTGGCGGTGGTGACGGGACCTTCGGCTGGTGGACACGCTCCCAGGCAGCAGGGTAAGAAGACATGTATTATTAATTCTTGTAATGTGGGGTGTGATGTGGGGGCGGGGGGTGGGGAGGTCCGGTATCAGCAGGGCGGTCGACCGTGCCTGTTAATCTGGCCGCGCAGGTCGCTGACCGCGCATCAGCGGATGCAGGGTTGCATGGTTTTGTCACAGGCTTGAAGGAATTACTAAGCAGGTTTGAGCCAGGGCCAAGCAGGAGCCAGTCTCCGGCGGCGGCATGGGTTGATCCTGGGGAGGGGCGTGGGGTGCGGGAGGAGTCAGTTGCGGGCACGGGTATTTCTACTGGGCCTAGTGCGGCGCGAGCGGCGCCCGTGGCAGAAGTCGCAGGGGCGGCTGTGCAGGCAGAGGTTCATAAGACACCTGAAGGGGCTGCGGGGGAAGGGGTAAAGAAACAAGACTTAGTGAGGCTGGCGGATGCCGCAAAATGCGAAGTTTATGTGTGCTTTGAGGGTCCGCTTGGAGCACATCTAAAGCCGGAAGTGAGAGAAAAAATTTGGAAGGGGGAATACGTAGAGATTTTTGCTCTATTGCCCCTGGAAAAGTTTAATTTAGATAGAGTCAAGCCAGAAGATACTAAAAAAGAGGATGAGGAAAAAAGGAGGTATAGGCTAATACCAAGGACATTTACGAACTGGCTGCAGGCTTTTGCGATCATGGCGAGTGTGATCGGGGAGAAGAATCCGGAGCACTGTTCGGCATTGTTTTGCTACTTGGACGCCGTGGGAGAAGCTTATAGAGTCTACGGGGGCACGGCTTGGCTGCGGTATGATGAGCAATTCCGACAGCGGAGGGCCATCCGCCCGGCGTTGAGATGGGACCACAAGGACATCAGCCTATGGATGCGACTCATGACTTCCACTAGGACGACGGGTCAGTTTTTTCAGGGGGGGGCCGGTGGATCAGCCAACTCCGGTCAATCGGCCACAAGAAAAAAGGGGGTTTGTTGGCAATTTAATGAAGGGTCATGTAGATTTGGAGGGTCGTGCAAGTACAAGCACGAATGTTCAGGCTGCGGGGGGAGCCACCCGCTATCGCGGTGTTTCAAACACGGAAAAGGCCGTGCCGGAGAGTCTGTTAGTAAAGGGGACAACGCCGGTGAGAGTGGGAAGGATGGAGCCCTTCCTAGATAGGTACCCGGATAGGGAGGCGGCACGATTACTACCTCGGGGATTTTTGGAGGGTTTTAGAATCCCTTCTCGATTGGTTGACACGCCCCCGATGGCGCGCAACTTGAAGTCAGCGTTACTTCATGGGGAAGTGGTGGGTGAAAAGTTACAGAAGGAAGTTAGGTTAGGCCGCATGAGTGGTCCTTTTGCAGAAGTGCCAATACCGGATTTAGTAGTGTCCCCACTGGGGGTGGTGCCAAAGAAGGAGCCTAATAAGTTTAGGCTGATACACCACTTGTCATACCCGAAAGGGGGGTCGGTGAACGATGCCATCAATCCGGAAGAGTGTGCGGTGTCGTACACGTCATGTGATGCGGCAGTAGTTTGGGTTAGGAAGTATGGCCAAGGGGCATTGTTGGCAAAAGCGGACATAGAGTCTGCTTTCCGCCTGTTACCGGTTCATCCGTAAAGTTTTCGTTTACTGGGTTGTTGTTGGCAGGATGAATACTACATAGATCGTTGTTTACCTATGGGGTGTTCGATATCCTGTGCGTTGTTTGAAAAGTTTAGTTCCTTTATTGAATGGGTGGTCCGAGACGTCGCGGGATTGAGCTCCATCATCCACTATTTGGATGATTTTCTTTGCGTGGGACCTCCTGGGTCGGAAGTTTGTGCGGTCCTGTTGGCAACGTTGGAGTATATTGCAGAGAAGTTTGGCATCCCGTTGGCTCCAGAGAAGACGGAAGGTCCCAAAACGGAGTTGAGTTTCTCGGGCATCATTCTGGACACCGAGGCAATGGAGTGTAGGCTACCGGAGGATAAGCTGACGGCGTTACAGGCGGAAATTCGGTTTATCAGCGGGCTGCGGAAAGTTCAATTACGGGCGCTACAATCATTGCTAGGTAAGTTGAACTTTGCGTGTCGAATTTTGCCTATGGGAAGGGTGTTTTGCAGGCGGCTGTCTGCAAGTACGGCGGGGGTGGAATCTCCCAGGCACTACGTACGTCTGCTGAAGGCTCACAGGGAGGACCTGAAAGTTTGGCACACGTTCCTGGCTAAGTTCAACGGCAGGGCGTTGTGGATGGCAGGGCCAGTGAGTAATTTTGATATGGAGTTGTATACGGATGCGGCGGGATCAGCAGGGTTTGGAGCCTTTTTCCGAGGTAAGTGGAGTGCAGGGCCATGGCCGCAGTCGTGGAAGGACGCAGGTTTGCTGAAGAACATGCTGCTCTTGGAACTGTTCCCGGTGGTATTGGCAGTGGATTTATGGGGTGAGTTGTTTAGGAATTTAAAGGTTAGGTTTCACGGGGATAACCTGGGAGTGGTGCAGGTGATCAATAAGGTATCAGCGGCGTCACCGCCGGTGATCAGGTTGCTTAGACACCTGGTACTGCGATGCTTACAGCTAAACGTGTTTATCTATGCGGTGCACCTCCCAGGGGTGGAAAATGTTGTGGCTGATGCACTGTCTCGCTTTCAGTGGGACAGATTCCGGGAATTGGTGCCAGGGGCGGAACAAGAAGGGGTCCCGTGTCCGGACTGGCTGTGGAGGATTGCCTTGGAGGACTAGCAGGATGGATCAAACGGTTGGTGAGCGATGCGACGTGGGCTGCTTACAACAGAGTACGGCAGGAATGGGCAGCTCTGCAGAGACAGGTGAAGGAAGGACACGAAGACCAGGAACCCAGGTTGTTAGTTTTATACTTCGTTTCCAGGAATTTTGAGGATGGGGTGTCGGTGTCTGGGATTGAAAAGAAGTTGGCAGCTCTATCGTTTTTGTTCAAGTTTCAAGGTTTACCTGATCTTACTAGGGATTTTTGGGTGAGGCAGGCATTGAAGGGGTACAGACGGGCTAAGCCGGGGAGGGACTCCAGGCGGCCAGTTTCGTTCCAGTTGTTGGGTCGGATTGTTGGGTGTGTGGATAATGTCTGTTCGCCAGGATACGAGGTGGTGTTATTCAAGGCGGCATTCGCCTTAGCGTTCTTTGGGGCATTCAGGTTTAGTGAGTTAGTTAGTCCCTCCAAGAAAGAGAAAGGGGGGTTGGGAGGGTTGGATGTCAGCTGTTGGGAGGACAGGTTGTCCATATTGGTTAAAAAGTCAAAAACGGATCAGCGGGGCAAGGGTAGGACTGTGCAGGTTTTCTCACTGCCCGGTTCTCCCTTGTGCCCAGTACATTTGGTGCAAAAGTTTGTAGAGATACGCCCGGGGGGGGGAGGCCCCCTTTTTAATACATCAGGATGGGTCGTTTTTATCTCGCTTTCAATTTATTGCCATTTTCAAGAAATGTTTGGGGGTGTTAGGTTTGGAGGGTGAAAAGTTTTCATCTCACTCGTTTAGGATAGGGGCGGCTACAGAAGCTGTTCGGTGGGGATTGGACGAGGCAGCAGTAAAGAGGATTGGGAGATGGGAATCGAGGCGGTTTAGGTCTTATGTTCGCCCGCACTTGTTGTAGGTATATATAAAAAATAAATAAATAAATAAATAAATAAATAAATATAAAAAGTTTTTCTGATGGGGTGCAAAGTAATGCAGGAGCATGGTGATATGTGTTGTTTTGTCGGTGATTTGTTGGGAGGTATTGATGTTTTGGGGGGGTTTTTTGTTTGTGTTTTCTTTTTACAGGTCGACAGCAATGCCTTGTGTGGATCGTTGGCCACTCGTATGTCTGTTGGGGGGCCAGGAGGGGAGATGCAAGAAGGGATGGGAGACAACTGGGGTTTTCCAGGCAGGAAGTGTGTCTATGGTGGTTTGGGGTGCCGGGAATGCTGTGGGGTAGGACAGTGTCAGAAGTTCACAAATTGGCACGTATGGACAGAGCGCCGGACGTGTTATTATTGCATGTGGGTGGCAATGATATGGGTTTAAGGTCAATGTTGGATTTGGTGAGAGACATCAAGTTCGATTTTTGGCAGCTCAGGATGTCTTTTCCACGCATGCTCATTGTGTGGTCGGATATCGTGGCGCGCACTACTTGGAGATTGGCCAGGTCGGTTGATAAGATCAATCGGGCGCGGAAGAAGGTTAACAAAGAGAATAGCAGTTTTGTAGTGAGAAATGGAGGTCTAGCGATACGGCACCTGGAGTTGGAAGTTGATACCTGGAGATATTTAAAGAGAGATGGGGTACACCTGAACGATGTGGGGATAGATTTATGGGCATTGGGTCTGCAAGATGGGATCCAGCGAGCTTTGAGGGTGTGGCAGGGCGCACAAGGGTAAGGTGTTACCCTGGTGTGTGCTGTGGCGTGATGTTGGCCTTTGCGGGTGAAGGATTAAACCCCAGATATGTAAGAGATCGGGACCCATCGCTAGTATGAGGCCCATTGGTGAGATTTCAGCTAACAAGGGTTTTAGCTTGAATTGGTTATTGGGGCACTGTGGGCTATTGGTTGATTGTCTCCGAGCTAGCTTGTCAGCTGGAGGCCTATTTTATAGTTATAGTACCGCAGTGCCTGAGTTTTTGAGTTTTAAGTTTGGTGGGTTTTTCCCTGCAAAGACCAACGGGAGTGGTAGTTTAAAAAAAGGATATGTCAGGTGTTTTATACGATTTATGTGATGTTGATGTTAAATTATTTTTGGTTATGTTTAATAAAGGTAATTGGCTGCTACGGCCAATATTTTACTCCATATGGGTGTGGTCTCCAATTATTGGGGTAGAAGGTTGGGGTATGCAGCTAAGGGGTAATTGGTAAGAAAGGGGTAGCAAGTGACATCTGTTATACAGTAGTCAAGTAAGCCCGGAGCCAAAAGACAGAAAAGAAATAGGCAGAGGGCGGGCATGACAGGGTTAAGAGGGGTACTTGCAAGGTAGAGTGGTTGTAAGGAGGATTGTGGTTGGTGGTAAAAAGTATGGGGGGGCGGAGCAGAGTTAACTGAGCTGGGGGAAGATCCCTCCCCAGCTCAGTTGGTGTTGGAAGAACAAGCGTCCCACCCTCCCTCCCTTTATCATGTGGTAAGTTGGGTAAGTTAAGGGATGAAGTGGTATTACTGTATTGTAGAGAGGTAGTCGTGGCAGTGGCGTGATGTTGGCCTTTGCGGGTGAAGGATTAAACCCCAGATATGTAAGAGATCGGGACCCATCACTAGTATGAGGCCCGTTGGTGAGATTTCAGCTAACAAGGGTTTTAGCTTGAATTGGTTATTGGGGCACTGTGGGCTATTGGTTGATTGCCTCCGAGCTAGCTTGTCAGCTGGAGGCCTATTTTATAGTTATAGTACCGCAGTGCCTGAGTTTTTGAGTTTTAAGTTTGGTGGGTTTTTCCCTGCAAAGACCAACGGGAGTGGTAGTTTAAAAAAAGGATATGTCAGGTATTTTATACGGTTTATGTGATGTTGATGTTAAATTATTTTTGGTTATGTTTAATAAAGGTAATTGGCTGCTACGGCCAATATTTTTCTCCATATGGGTGTGGTCTCCAATTATTGGGGTAGAAGGTTGGGGTATGCAGCTAAGGGGTAATTGATAAGAAAGGGGTAGCAAGTGACATCTGTTATACAGTAGTCATGTCTTTTTGATGATTTTTTTCTGAATAAAAGAATTTTTGCACAGCAATCCCCTTTGAACTTTCTCTATATTTAAGCCTGTGGGAAGGCTTGATTGCTATGCACGATCTACTGTGACTGACGTGCACCTCACCCTCAGGATTTATATACATATATATATATATATATATATATATATATATATATATATATATATATATACAACCCCTGGCAAAAATTATGGAATCACCAGTCCCTGAGAATGGTCCTTCAGTTGTTTATTGTTGTAGAAAAAAAGCAGATCACAGACATGGCCAAAAACTAAAGGCATTTCAAATGGCAACTTTCTGGCTTTAAGAAACACTAAAAGAAATCAAGAAAAATAATTGTGGTGGCCAGTAACAGTTATGCCGCGTACACACGGTCGGACTTTCTGGCCTACTTGGTCCGGCACACTTTCTGATGGACTTTGTCCGCCAGGTGCGCCGGACTTTAAAACGGACGGACTTGCCCACACACGACCGGACTTTGCGGTGGGCTAAGTCCGCCCGTCTTTCCGACGGACTTTCGCCAGAGTTACGGCGGACTTTCAGAATGAACGGACTTGCCCACACACGGACAAGTCCGTTCATTTTGAACGGGACTCAGGTGCGACGGGACTAGAAAAGGATGTCAATCTTGCCGCTTTTATCGGCGGGATTGACACCTTGCGAGCCCCGTCGCGGGTCATACCAGGCCCTCAGGTCTGGTATGGATTATAAAGGGAAACCCCTACGCCGAAAAAACGGCGTGGGGTCCCCCCTAAAATCCATACCAGACCCCGATCCGAGCACGCAGCCTGGCCGGTCAGGAAAGGGGGTGGGGACGAGCGAGCGCCCCCCCCCCCTCCTGATCCGTACCAGGCCGCATGCCCTCAACATGGGGGGTGGGTGCTTTGGGGGAGGGGGGCGCCCTGCGGGGCCCCCCCCACCCCAAAGCACCTTGTCCCCATGTTGATGAGGACAAGGGCCTCTTCCCGACAACCCTGGCCGTTGGTTGTCGGGGTCTGCGGGCGGGGGGCTTATCGGAATCCGGGAGCCCCCTATAATAAGAGGGCCCCCAGATCCCGGCCCCCCCACCCTATGTGAATCAGTATGAGGTACATGGTACCCCTACCCATTCACCTAGGGAAAAAGTGTAAATAATAAAACACCACACAGGTTTTTAAAATATTTTATTAAACAGCTCCGGGGGGGATCTTCCTGCGGCTTCGGGGGTCTTCTTCCGGCTTCGGGGGTCCCTCCGGTTCATCTTCTTCTGGGGTCCGGTTGGTTCTTCTCCGCTCTCTTCTCCCGGTGTTCCAGTTCTTCGGCCGGCTCCTCCGCTGTCTTCAGGTAGCTCTCTTGCCAGCAGAGGTCCGGACTTCTGGGCTTCTTGTCTTCTGGGCTTCTTGTCTTCTCTTCTCCAGATGTTGACACGACGCTCTCTCCGGCTGGACTGCTCTCTGAGGGCTGCGTTGTGACTTATATAGGCGGAGACCCCGCGCCCTTTTGATGTCACAGTCCCTGGGCATGCTGGGACTGTGACGTTTTAGGGGGCGTGGTCACTGGGTGATGTTGACTATGCCCCCTAAAACGTCACAGTCCCAGCATGCCCAGGGACTCTCCTTTTTTTCAATTGGCATCTCTGGAGTTGGAGCCATGCTTCATGTCAGTCCACTTGTTGCAACAGCTCTCCAAGGTGTGATCACTCCTTTTTACCTACATACTAACAAGCAGATTTAATCTGATGCAGGTGTTAGTGTTTGTAATGAAAATTTACAGGGTGATTCCATAATTTTTTCCTCAGAATTGAGTGATTCCATAATTTATTCCCTGTGCTTGTTCTATAAATCTAATGCCGCGTACACACGGTCGGACTTTTCGTCTACAAAAGTCCAACGGACGCTGACGGACTAAAGCTGGCTGGTAATCCGATCGTGTGTGGGCTTCTCCGGACTTTCAACGTACTTTTTTAGCCTCAAATCCGACGTACTTTAGATTTGAAACATGCTTCAAATCTTTACGTCGTAACTACGACGGACCCCGAAATCCGCTCGTCTGTGTGCTAGTCCGATGGACAAAAAGCCACGCTAGGGCACCTATTGGCTACTGGCTATGAACTTCCTTATTTTAGTCCAGTGTACGTCATCACGTACGAATCCGTCGGACTTTTGTGTGGTCGTGTGTAGGCAAGTCCGTTCGTTAGAAAGTATGCCGCAAGTCCGCCACAAGTCCGCCGAAAGTCTGCCGGAAGTCTGTCGGACAGGCTGTCTGACTTTTGTAGACGAAAAGTCCGACCGTGTGTACGCGGCATAACTGTTACTGGCCACCACAGTTATTTTTCTTGATTTCTTTTAGTGTTTCTTTAAAGCCAGAAAGTTGCCATTTGAAATGCCTTTAGTTTTTGGCCATGTCTGTGATCTGCTTTTTTCTACAACAATAAACAACTGAAGGAACATTCTCAGGGACTGGTGATTCCATACTTTTTGCCAGGGGTTGTATATATATATATATATATATATACATATATATATATATATATATATATATATATATACATATATATATATATATATATATATATATATATATATATATATTAAGAATGGAAAGCCCCACCAACAGAACATTTATATATATCAAATTAGAGCTGCAATTTATTTACCATATTCTTTAGTTTGGGTATTTTTACAGTCACATTTCAGTAAAACATAGATTTCGGAGGCTTATACGTAATATTGTTTTGTTGTATATTGTCCCCTTTATTCCATTCATAGTATAGCTAGCAATACATTTAGTCACATTAAACTAGGCTTGTTTTATAATGTTGAAGATGTTACGCTACTCATCCATGTAGCTTCATCAGTTATAATGAGTTATAAACATCTTTCCAAGATGAACATGTGGGCTACGCTAGGCACCGTAGACTGGGTCACTTGCCCTGCACATAGGGTACCTTTACTTGTGTCATGCTCATTAATGCCCCGGGAAAAGGTGAAGGCCACTCTTGGGGTTAACTTAACCTTAAGGCAGACCTCCAACTTATTGATGGCCACACACCGAGTACACTTGATAAATAAACTGGACTCCATGCGTGCACTTACCTCTTCCTCTTCCGTACCTAGTGGCTAGGGTGAGGGCCTTTGCGGTGCTGATGTGCTCCCATTGCTATGGTAGATGGACTGCTTGGGGAGAGGGCACCAGAAGTCCCCCTCGCTGCTAGAGGACACCCCACATGTGACAGGTACCACGCTTCACGACAGGCTGGTTGGACTGGTTACTAGACCTCCAATACCCCTGGTAACCACTTGCTTGTACTCTGTACCATGTTGACTCTTCACACCTCAATATGCCTTAACTGACCAGGGCTGCAAAGTCTGTGCATAGAGTGCCAGTTACTTTCATAAACCCTTTTAAATAACTTCAGATCAAGCATGGCAAAGTTTCATTGCTCTACTTACAAAAAAACTCTGTGCAAAAATGTTATTTTCCCATGCAGTGTGCTGTGCCCGCACTGCATATGTTAAATGATGGTTTTTGTCTATTGGATTGAAGAGCGGAGATATACTTTCCTCCGAGCATAAGACTGGTTCCCACCACTCCTGTTCCTCCTGCACACTAATGCCCCGTACACACGGTCGGATTTTCCGATGGAAAATGTCCGATTGGAGTGTGTTGTCGGACATTCCGACCGTGTGTGGGCTCCATCGGACATTTTCCATCGGATTTTCCGACACACAAAGTTTGAGAGCAAGCTATAAAATTTTCCGACAACAAAATCCGTTGTCGGAATTTCCGATCGTGTGTACACAAATCTGACGCACAAAGTGCCACGCATGCTCAGAATAAATAAAGAGATGAAAGCTATTGGCTACTGTCCCGTTTATAGTCCTGACGTACATGTTTTACGTCACTGCGTTCAGAATGATCGGATTTTCCGACAACTTTGTGTGACCGTGTGTATGCAAGACAAGTTTGAGCCAACATCCGTCGGAAAAAATCCTAGGATTTTGTTGTCGGAATGTCCGATCAATGTCCGACCGTGTGTACAGGGCATTACAGTCCTGTGAATAGACTGTTGCTGACTTCATTATGCCCATAGACCGGCTCTGGACATAAGGACAACAGAAACAGTCCACTGCTGGACA
Source organism: Lithobates septentrionalis (assembly GCA_037952835.1). Taxonomy (NCBI): domain Eukaryota; kingdom Metazoa; phylum Chordata; class Amphibia; order Anura; family Ranidae; genus Lithobates; species Lithobates septentrionalis. The sequence goes on along the minus strand of JBBDGP010000754.1, from coordinate 2,984,289 downwards.
TGGGGGATCGAATGTTCAGGTAAGTATATCCTTTCGGTGCGGCCATAGACAAAACAAGCAGTTAACCCATGCAGTGCGGGCACAGCCTCACCGCATGGGAGAAAAATACATTTTCATGCAGCTCTTTTTTAAGAAACTTCAGCGCAACAGGCAAACAGCCTTTACCTCTCTAACACCCTAACTAAGGCTTTGGCTGCCCCAGGATATCTGCACAGGAAGAGTCCACACATGGCAAAGTCCATGATGCTGGTGTCTTCAGGGCAGACTGCAGGTCCCAGCAGTCCCTCTACATGGTGATGGTTGCAGTGTTCAGCAGAAGGTTTTCCCCCTGGCAGAAACAGCTTTCTAAGCAGCAGAAGATTACATCTTGGAGGTCTGTCTGTGTCCTCTTCCCATGCAGCAGACTAAGACTGGGCAGAGCCCTCCCCCCTTTTATTTACAACACAGGGAGAGAGGCAGAGCTCAGAAAAAGTGCAGGGATTGCATTAATCCTTCCCTCCCAACTGGGGCAGCCAGCTGTCTAACAGTAGGCAACCTGTCAAGGACAACTGGTTTACAAAAGGTGTGAAAGTGTCCATCTACAGTATATCAAACTGGAACAACCATTCCTAAACAGGTGGGGCCTTCAACACCATCAATCATCTACATATATTGCCATTTTTATTATATCTCTACCCTGGTGATTTGAATATATTTTACACCTTCAACCAAAAAACTCAAACAGTTAACACCTGTTCCAACCAATCCATATGATTGGATTATGTTATTATGAACAGACTGCTGGTATTACAAACATTTACACTTCCCCTCATGCTCTTGGACAATGAACATCTGCCATTACGTCATGGTGACTGAATTACGCTGAATGGGTTACCTGTGTGGCTATAAATTCTGAGATCTAATCCCGACACTCAGTGGAACAGAGGAAGCTATTTGGATGAGTGACAAAATGTCTACAGCTAGCTATAAAAGGATGTTAGGCACACTTAAACTCTTTGAGAGGTAAAGGGGACACATAAGCTACAAATTTATTTATTTTTTTGTAAAAGCCAGTGGCATGCAAAACACACCCCAAAAACTTCCACCCAGTGCCAAAAAAAGTGCACACACATAAAGAGTAAAACACAAAAACATGCAATCAGGTGTTCAGTGTCCTCCACTAGGGAAGGACCTTACCCTGATCCCCCGGGCGTTAGGCTCCAGACAGGGACTGAGGTACTTTACAATGGGTCCATCTGGCCGAAACTAGGCGGACCACCGTTCGAAGGAAGGTCGGCCGAAACAGACCCACCCAAGTACTAGGTAAGACTCCCCCGAAGGGAGACCCCCAAGGGAGAGGGCGAACCAAGCCAGAAGGCCTTTGTCCACCCCTTCCCAAGACTTTCAGAGTAGGCCTGAGGACCCACACCCTACTCATCACACAAACGTGGATACACATCAAACAAACAAATACAAAAAAGTGACAAACAGGAGAATAGATAAAAAGAGTGGGGAGATAGGGAGGTGGGAGAGTGAAAGTGACCATTGTGTAATACAGTGGCCGGCCCTCCTGCCAGGAATAAAAATTTCCCCTGGTCCTAGCCAAAAGGTTCGGCCCAAGAGGAAGTTGTGAAAAACGTGTGTTGTGGTGAAGTGACACATAAGCTAAAAATACCAATACCACATAACTGTCTGTAGCAGGTTTCCTTCATTATGCTTCTGACACTGGTGCTGAAGACCAAGAGGCTATTCTCACTTCTCATCTCATCATGGAGAATCAAAGTCCTCTCATACACCTACCTAACCAAATGAAACCATGGGGGAGTAGCCCTGGTATCCCATCTTACTACTAAGACCGCTTTCACATGCTTATCTCCTGCTGAACTGAGTGGAGCAGCTGGGTAACAGGTCCGTGTCTGCTCCACTTATGCAAAGTGGACAACGTGGACTCATCCTGCTCTGCTCCGTGGGTATTTAAATGTAAAAGGACCAGCTGTTCATTTACACCTGACTGCCCTCCAATCTGATCCAGCCAGACGGAAAGGAATGGATCCCCTTTTGTTTGTTTTTGCCGGGAACGGATCGGAGGTAGCTGGTTGAAAACGAACACAAGTCTGTTTACATCCAACTGCCCAAAGAGAAGAATGGAGGGTCTGATCGAGTCTGCCCAAAAAACAGATAGATGGACCCGATTGGACCGCTCGTGTGAAAGGAGCCTGAAAGTAATATTGTGGCAGCCTAGTTATCCTTTCCCTTCTATACTAGAAAATAAGATTCGTAATTGCCAAACTTGCCCCTTTGGTTCAAAGAACCATGGTTTTTCTTACCCCTCCTGGGTGTTACATGCCACGATTTACAAGCCAACAATGTGTTCTGGTGCTGGTTCCCAACGCTTTTTAGGAAGTGTACATTTGCTTTCAAACAAATATTTTCTTTCACAGACCTGACACATTTGCTTACTATTCCTTTTCAAACCGTTTTAAACAAGACTTTGAAAAGACAAAACACAAATACTTGCCAGGCAGTTTGCCAAAAATCCTCCAGATCACAAGAAATAATCTGCCACCTACAAAGCCAAACAAACAGACTGTTCCCTTTAATCTCTTCGCTCCGAAGAAACACATGTGGAAAATGTGGGATGTATTAAACTCGAGCATCCGATTCCTATTACAATTTCTGCATCTTAGTCGTGTCTGGGGATTTTATCCATTCACCATTTTCCCCCTTTTTTTAATAAAATTATATGCTAATAGAAATGTATGAAATTACTACATTCCTGGTCTCCTGAAGATGAAAAATCTGCATAGTGTTCTAGATTCTAGAGAGGATTTAGAAAATCATGACTTGAAGAGAACTAAAATGCTTTTTCTAAAGCAGCATTTCTCAACCTTTTAACATTGGGGAACCACTGAGTTAACGTTCTGGGCCCAGGGAACCCCCACTAATAATTGCTATAGCTACAGCTCACAGTATGTTAGTGTGATGGTCACTGGAAAGAATGCTTTTTACATTTGTAGCCATTGAGAAGAATTCCACCCTAATGCCCCGTACACACGGTCGGATTTTCAGACGGAAAATGTGTGATAGGACCTTGTTGTCGGAAATTCCGACCGTGTGTGGGCTCCATCACACATTTTCCATCGGATTTTCCGACCCACAAAGTTTGAGAGCAGGATATAAAATTTTCCGACAACAAAATCCGTTGTCGGAAATTCCGATCGTGTGTACACAAATCCGACGGACAAAGTGCCACGCATGCTCAGAATAAATAAAGAGATGAAAGCTATTGGCCACTGCCCCGTTTATAGTCCCGATGTACGTGTTTTACGTCACCACGTTTAGAACGATCGGATTTTCCGACAACTTTGTGTGACCGTGTGTATGTAAGACAAGTTTGAGCCAACATCCGTCGGAAAAAATCCTAGGATTTTGTTGTCGGAATGTCCGAACAAAGTCCGACCGTGTGTACGGGGCATTACATAAACCTATAACAATCATTGTCAGTGGTTACTCATTTGAGAGGCAGAAGTTGCTTATTGCTGACGGAGCTCCTAGCATCCACTGGTGGAATCCCAGGTTGAGAAAGGCTTGTCTAAAGGGCTTTGGCCATGTCTAACCACTTCCATACCAGAAGCACCAGAATGCGGCGGAAGGGGGGGTGTCCCCTCCCGCCGCCTGTAAGAACGATCAAGCTGCATAACTGCCGCTATGATTGTTCTTATGGTGCACAGCAATCGCTAGCTGTAAAGATGATATCTGAATGATGCCTGCAGCTGCAATCATCATTCAGATATCCCCACTCAAAGTCAATGACATCCTTGGGCGGGAAGTGGCTAAAATGCTCACCTCTTGCATTCCCTTCACTCATTTGCTATCTGTGTATAAGCCCATGTAAACTTCAAGCTGATCTGCTCATCCTGGGACGAGGATGGGTACTCAAAACCACTTGGCGTTTATCTATACCTAAACAAAGTGACGGGAGAATGAAGGGAAGGTGATTATATTTGGCGGGCCCTTTAACCCTTTTACTGCTGTTGTAAGTATTACACTACTGCAGTAATGTAAATAAGGTTGTGGCCACAAAAGCAGCCATGAGCTCTTTGGGTTCTAGCGCTCATCTGCTTTTCCTACTCACCCAAGCCCAAAACAACCATCAGGATGGCAAGTGGGAGGAGATCAGGGAACATCCCTGAGCTTCTCTGCAGTGTGTGAACCGAGAAGTGCTCTGCTCTTGGCACTTTTGGGCTTAGTGAAGCCAGACCTCAGACAGGTAAGGAGCAGGGTGAGAACACCGTGTCCCTGATCTGTTTAGGCATGCATTAGAGGTGTAAGCAATGGGGGGGGGGGGCTGAAAAATGGTCTGGCAGAAAATAGGTAGAGGTCTCCAATCTTAGATCACACAATCAATGTCTGGGATAGAAGTTTCTTTAGAAAAATTAGGTTTTTGAAATTTTATTTTATTAACTACTGGTATAAGGCATCAGGGCTAGTGTTCTAAAGATCTGAAGAATGTAGGTGCACTTTAAAGTGGCCTCGTGTGATACATGGAGATGAAACAAATCCTCCTACATAAGTTGAGCCTGTCTATCTGCAGTCTTTTCTTCTCTACATCCCTTCAAAATGCTGAATTTTTAAGGCTTGTCTGAGAGTTTGGGAAAAAGTGGACGGAGAGCTGAAATTACACTCTGCAGAGCTCAGTAAGGAAAGCTCTGAGAGCTGATTCGGAGGGAAGTGACACACCCCCTTCATACAGCTAACAGAAGCAGAGCTCAGGCTGTCAATCAGCTGGAGCTCCCTCCCATGTCACCTTTTTTCTTTTGGTGTCAGGAAAACTTATAAGAAGTGATAGCAGAAGAACAAAGTGGACAGTAATGACACATAGGGGTTGATTTACTAAAACTGGAGAGTGCAAAAATTAATGCAGCTGTGTATAGAAACCAATCAGCTTCCAGGTTTTTTTTGTCAAAGCTTAAAGTAGTTGTTAACCCACTTATATAAAATCATCCCATCTGCGCTGTAATATACCAATAAATATCCCTGTGTCTGTGCTAGGTAAAAAATATGCTTATCTGTATCTATAACAGCGCTGCTTCCGGCACTCAGCTGACTCTTCGGGTCTCCTTACTTTCTGCCTCACAGTTCCAGTGGGTGGGGCCGAGCGCTCCCGCTGACGTCAGCTGCGGAGGAGTGGAGAGAGGAGAGAGTGCTAGAGACAAGTACACACTATAGAGAGATATTTTCTTTTATTCATGTGTAGTGGTACCCCCGTAGGGACTGCTTAATGTTGCAGTCTTTAGTGCTAGATGTCCAATGGTGGACTACTGCTCCCAGCAATCCCTCCTGGCTGCAGCTGCCCGACTCCACTGCTCTGCGACATTGCAATCCTCACTGGCTCCACAACCAGCTCTGACTGTTTCCTCTCAGTCCTCTCTGACATGCCTCTCCAATACTACCGATAGCACATGTCACTCACCAGCCCTGCTGGCTGCACACACACCGGTGGTTCCCTCCTGAAGACCTGCCCGGCAGTTCCAGCTCCTGCTGTTCTCTCTGACTCCTCTCTGTGCCTCCTGTCCAGATCCTTCATGTGTTCTTGAAGGGATCCTTCCTGCACCCGAGTCCCAGGCCCAAGGTCACCCGCCCAGACTGGGGAGCGCCCTCAAATGCCCAGACAGCCTAGTACTCCATCCTCAGTTCTTACACCCGACAACTCCCCCCCAGCTGGGCCTGGGCTGACCCTGGGTATATCAAGGAGGTCTGCCCTCTGCCAATCCTAGTTGGGGATTGGTCAGGGCTTCCTGAGACACCTCTGGCAGCTCCACCTCTCTTCCCCCCTCTCTTCCAGAATCCTCTAAAAGCCAGAGGGAGGTAACCAAGAAGTGATGCTATCTGTGCGTCACCAGCCTACTCTGAGCCACTCCCAGCCCACACAGATCAAAACAAACAGGCCTAGCTTCTAGCTAGGGCTGCCTAGATTTACCTGCCCTCACCAAAAATCTACCTCTAGCACCTACCTAGGTAGAGGGTGCTACACATATTTCCGTGTCTGAGGTTTACAACCAGTACACCTGTCAGTTCCATAATGTTGACTAACAGTAAGTAGCCTTACAATGGCAGCTAGCAGTACCTGCACATACCTTTACAGGACCTTACCAGCGCTGCACATGCCACAAGAGCAATACCAAGGATACCAGGAGTACTTTAAGGCTGGGTTAACACTGATGCATGACAGGAGATTTGTGACTGACTCTCAATGGAGCCGGTTCACATATCTCCGGGGCGGCTGTGGAGCGGCTTGCACAGGGGTCCTGTGCGTCTTTGGCTTCATTTCAGGTTCGAATTCAGGCAAAAATTCAGGCCTGATTCTTCCCTGAAACGGAGAACAGGGATGCACCAGACCCCTGCCGCGAGTCGCTTGCGAAGACAGTGTGAACCCAGCCTGAAGGAAACTTCTGAGAAATATGTGGTCTGCTATTGCTGACTAGACATGTGCAATTCATTTTGTAACGAATCGAAATTCGGCCGCATTTTGCATCTTTCGGACATTCGAATGCATCTGAATGTCCGAATAAAAAAATAACGAATTTCAACTAATACGAAAGAAATTATAGTGAATATAACGTATTTGAGCAGAGGAGAAGAGATATTGTCATTGTGTGTGTTAATAGATTCAATAAACAAACGACTTTCCAAACTATGAATCATTATCACGAATCAATATACATACTTAAATATCAAATTTCAACTAATATGAAAGAAATTATAGCGGATATAACGAATGAATTCGACATGATTCGGTAGTTCGTTAAAGATCTAATGAAACAAAAGGTCAACTCAAAGTAAATGTTACAGTCCAATCAGCTGATTAATTTTGTGCTGGAGGTTGGATTACTGGCAAAGTGCATTCCTGAGAAGAGAAGGGTTTTGTATTGTGTTTAAGCAGAGGAGAAGAGATATTGTCATTGTGTGTGTTAATAGATTCAATAAACAAACGACTTTCCAAACTACGAAACGATATCATGAATATATATATATATACATATATAAATATCAAATTTCAACTAATACAAAAGAAATTATAACGGATATAACAAATGAATTCGACATGATTCAAGATTCAGTATAGCGAATATCGACACTTTACGAATAATAACGGATTATCCGAAAACGAATTAACATAACATAACGAATATAACAGAACAAAATTATGTATTTTACGAATGACAACGAACCAAAACTTAATGAAATTTCCTGTTGTGCACAAGTCTATTGCTGACCTTTTTCTGAAAATGTTTCCTGGTGGTGTATTATTGCTTCAATATTTTCATGGTCACAGATCAAAAACAAGTTGCATCCAATGAATCCAGAAAACCTGAGTAGCCTTATTTGTTCTATGTCAGTGATTCAGATGTTATTGAAGTCAATGAGGATTGACCTTGGCAGTCTTCAAATTTCTTTCTGTACAGGGAAACTTTAGTGGTTATGGTCAATTTTTATAAAACTTTGTTCTACAAATAAAAATTTTATACAGGGTTCAACCATTCTACAGGATTGACGGAGTACTGTTTTTTTTTTCTTTCAGACTTTTTCATTTTAATTAAAATTTCATATGGATCCATCTTAATTGAGAGGCAGGGAGGAGCAGCAGTCACTCCTCTGATTCATTCAGTTCCCTCTGTATAGTTCAGCTTGATCTATTGCTATATACAGTATATGTATGTTTATTATATTTTATTAATATTGACCATAATAAATATGTCTAGTCTGCAGCAATATTTTTTTACACTTCTCCACTGCATGCTGTGCAGCTTTCTTAACTTATTTTAATATTTATCTGAAGTTTTCTACCTAAAATATAGAGGAATAAATAAGCTACATGACAATCCCTAAAGTATAAGTGGATAATATAGCACTCATTATCACTCAATACAACAATGTTTCTCCACCCTTTTTCAGGCGCTCTTTTAAAGAATGCAAATTTTAAGGCACCCTAGTCTGAAATTTAAAATAATGTTACTTATCAGTGGTAAAACTGAGACAATGCACACAACCACCGTTATGAAATAAGCATCACATCAGAAGCCCCCCTTCACATTAGAGGTCCTTCTATCATATTAGAGCCCACACTTTCACACCAGAGACCCTCATCACATAAGAGACCCCCTTTTCATCAGAGCCCCTCATCACCACAGAGACACCCCCCATCACAGAGTCAGAGACTTGCCATCACATTACAGTCCCCCTTATAAATGAGAGTTCCTCCATTACATCAGCGCCCCCCATCACATTAGAGTCCTCCTTTGACAGAGTCCTCTGATCCATCTTTTTTTTCAGGGCAAATCGGGTCTAGTACTTGCGGCACCCCAAGGGAACCTACAGTCAGGTCCATAAATATTGGGACATTGACACAATTCTAATCTTTTTGGCTCTATACACAACCACAACGGATTTGAAATGAAACAAACAAGATGTGCTTTAACTGCAGACTTTCAAGTTTAATTTGAGGGTATTTACATCCAAATCAGGTGAACGGTGTACTAATTACAACAGTTTGTATATGTGCCTCCCACTTTTTAAGGGACCAAAAGTAATGGGACAGATTAACAATCATCCATCAAACTTTCACTTTTTAATACTTGGTTGCAAATCCTTTGCAGTCAATTACAGCCTGAAGTCTGAAACGCATAGACAGCACCAGATGCTGGGTTTCATCCCTGGTGATGCTCTGCCAGGATTCTACTGCAACTGTCTTCAGTTCCTGCTTGTTCTTGGGGCATTTTCCCTTCAGTTTTGTTTTCAGCAAGTGAAATGCATGCTCAATTGGATTCAGGTCAGGTGATTGACTTGGCCATTGCATAACATTCCACTTCTTTCCGTTAAAAAAACTCTTTGGTAGCTTTCGAAGTATGCTTCGGGTCATTGTCCATCTGCACTGTGAAGCGCCGTCCAATGAGTTCTGAAGCATTTTGCTGAATATGAGCAGATAATATTGTCCGAAACACTTCAGAATACATACTGCTGCTTTTGTCAGCAGTCACATTATAAATAAATACAATAGAACCAGTTCCATTGGCAGCCATACATGCCCACGTCATGACACTACCACCACCATGCTTCACTGATGAGGTGGTATGCTTTGGATCATGAGCAGTTCCTTTCCTTCTCCATACTCTTCTCTTCCCATCACTCTGGTACAAGTTGATCTTGGTCTCATCTGTCCATAGGATGTTGTTCCAGAACTGTGAAGGCTTTTTTAGATGTTATTTGGCAAACTCTAATCTGGCCTTCCTGTTTTTGAGGCTCACCAATGGTTTACATCTTATGGTGAATCCTCTGTATTCACTCTGGTGAAGTCTTCTCATGATTGTTGACTTTGACACACATACACCTACCTCCTGGAGAGTGTTCTTGATCTGGCCAACTGTTGTGAAGGGTGTTTTCTTCACCAGGGAAAGAATTCTTCGGTCATCCACCACAGTTGTTTCCCGTGGTCATCCGGGTCTTTTGGTGTTGCTGAGCTCACCGGTGCGTTCTTTCTTTTTAAGGATGTTCCAAACAGTTGATTTGGCCACACCTAATGTTTTTGCTATCTCTATGATGGGTTTGTTTTGTTTTTTCAGCCTAATGATGGCTTGCTTCACTGATAGTGACAGCACTTTGGATCTCATATTGAGAGTTGACAGCAACAGATTCCAAATGCAAATAGCACACTTAAAATGAACTCTGGACCTTTTATCTGCTCCTTGTAAATGGGATAATGAGGGAATAACACACACCTGGCCATGGAACAGCTGAGCAGCCAATTGTCCCATTACTTTTGGTCCCTTAAAAAGTGGGAGGCACATATACAAACTATTGTAATTCCTACACTGTTCACCTGATTTGGATGTAAATACCCTCAAATTAAAGCTGAAAGTCTGCAGTTAAAGCCCATCTCGTTTGTTTCATTTCAAAACCATTGTGGTGGTATACAGAGCCAAAAGGATTAGAATTGTGTCGATGTCGCAATATTAATGGACCTGACTGTAAATGGCACCCTACTTAAGAAACACTATAATGCAATAAGGAACAAGGCAAGTCAGTTCCTTTCACTGAGAAACAACACTACATTCACTTACAGTTTGCTGTTGCCTGGTGTTCCTAGGGTTCAGTGTGTGGAGGGGTTGGACTGTGCAATTATCCTTTCTAATTCATATTAAACTGGCTCTATGGAAGTTGTGTGCCCCACATAGGACACAGCAGCAGCAATTGACACATCCTGAAGCCCAGTGGGCATGTCTAAGCAGTCAGTGGGAGACTAGACATCTGCATGTCAGGGATATCGAGAGCAGGCATCCAGTAGCAGGGATGGCCAGATCTGCATAGCTACAGTTGACCAAGATTTATTTACAGTGAAACAAAATATACCCAAACACCAGCAAACAGAAACACAGCAAACGAAGATATTAGTGAACCATAAATCGAGTGACAAAAAACAGCCTAACTATAGTAAAATATATACAAAATGTGGAACACAGATCACAGGCTAAAACTAGAGATGAAAGGAATGTGGGGGAACCAAGACTGGGATTAAGAACAAGTGGAGCAGATACAAGGCAGCAGGGTACAGGAGAAAGGTACAAGATTGGATCAGGATCAGCCAAGAATCAAGTTCAGGATTAATAGCAAGCAATATTTGCCTAGCAAGGCAAAACATTGAAGCACCAGGAAATAGTAGAGGAGGCACTAAATTCCCTCCCAGCAGCCAGTATCAGGTAGAGACTGATTGCTGAGATCTGCTCGCTGCTGAGAGACACCTGCTGGTGGACACCGAAACTAAACCTTCGGCTCCGGGAACCACAGTGCCATTAGCAGGTGAACCAGCTCTTGATGCAGGAAGTGTATCTCTGGCAGGTGATAAAGCATAGCAGTGTGCTTTACAAATGTGCTTTCCGATTTGCTTGGTTTCGGTCTCTGAAGTGACAGGCCATGTGAGTGGGCTCTTCCCATATCCTGTAGCATTATAGGGCGTACACACGGTCGGACTTTGTTTGGACATTCCGACAACAAAATCCATGGATTTTTTCCGACGGATGTTGGCTCAAACTTGTCTTGCATACACACGGTCACACAAAGTTGTCGGAAAATCCGATCGTTCTGAACGCGGTGACGTAAAACACGTACGTCCGGACTATAAACGGGGCAGTGGCCAATAGCTTTCATCTCTTTATTTATTCTGAGCATGCGTGGCACTTTGTCCGTCGGATTTGTGTACACACGATCGGAATTTCCGACAACGGATTTTGTTGTCGGAAAATTTTATCTCCTGCTCTCCAACTTTGTGTGTCGGAAAATCCGATGGAAAATGTCCGATGGAGCCCACACATGGTCGGAATTTCCGACAACACGCTCCGATCGGACATTTTCCATCGGAAAATCCGACCGTGTGTACGGGCCATTACAGTAACACATAGTGAGGCTTCAATTGGGCTTTAAAAGCTGTCCCTCATAAAGTCATCAAGTTGGAAGGAAGGTAGGGCACAGATGCACAAGCCTGTATAGGTAAGGAGACCAACATTTGCATGGGGGAAAAGCAATTTTTGTCAGACTTTTTCCCCCACAAGTAGTAAGGATAGAAAGCCCAATATACACGGAACAATGAGTTTTCATGCCATGATGGGTGAGGGAAGGGTCATCCCAGGATCTAAACATTTGTTTCTGGAATGATCCTATTCCTCGGTTTATGGACAGCTTCACACAGAAATGCAGTCAGCACTTCGCAGTAGGGAATGTGGTAAACAGAAATTAGCATATTTCCTACAATTTATTTCAAAGGATAATTTTGCATTTTGAAATATTCTTTTTAGACGTAGTCCCAGCTGGCTTATAGCGGAATACACAAGACTATCCATTTCACAAGTGCAATAAAAATGTTTTTTCTTATTTCTTTATGTGTTGTTTCCAGTACAAATTCCATTTTATAGGGTGACATTCGACTGCAGATGACTGGGAAAAAGCCAGATCTGAAGAGGTTCATTTTCTTTTTTTTTTTCCAACTGTTTCAAATATATTTTAAAGGGGTTTTCCACTTACACCAATCAAAGTTCTTGTATACTTCATGTATACTTCATAAAGATAGTCTGTATGTTCAGGATCACACAAGCCATGGCTCACTTGACCAGTGTAGCCCAAATATCCCCAACGTTCCTTATACTTCCCAACCACTCATACTCCACCATCCCCCTTACCATTATCTGAATTAACGAGACCACATCTGAATTTGGAGTATAAATGGCCATAGCAGCCTTTTTATTAACAAAATATTAATATTTCAACACTTTAAACATATAAACATCTGTAAATTATCAATCACTGAGTCTGTTGGTCTTTGACGGCACCCCAAACTTAAAACATATTCCACCACTACACTGCGGGACCTTTCTCCATGATAGGTCTCCAGCTCGGAGGCAACCCCCTTGCCGCAGTGCAACCATTACTGTATTCCAGCTAACCATTCTAACTAGAATACACTAGAGGGGCACATAATACTGATTAGTCCCCATCACTTCCATCTCATATATTTTCTGACACCATCAAAGACCAAAACACCGCCACTGCTCAGCTACTATGACAAAACCTGCTTCCACTGCACCTGAAAAGAAAGAAAACAAACAAACAAAAACCAAAACACAGGGAGGGTGGGAAACTGCTTCCTCCTTTCTGCCCCAGCCTCTGCCCGAAAGTCCCGCCTCCCCCTTAAATAAACAATGCCCCTCCCACTCTGCTCATTTACCAATCCGTACCATCCCCTTCCTTGAAAAACGTCCCTGCTTTTAACCCATTGTTGTTTCCCCTCTACACACTGTCATGCCCGGCCCTGTACTACTTTCTCTTTTTTCATTTCGCTTTAGTCCTCACTTGACCAGTGTAGCCCAGATGTCCCCAACCTTCTTTATACTGCCCAACCACTCAAACTCCACCATCCCCCTTATAATTATCTGAATTAACGAGACCACACCTAAATTTGAAGTATAAATGGCCATAGCAGCCTTTTTATTAACAAAATATTATTTCAAAACTTTTAACATATAAACATCTGTAAATGACAACTATCAATCACTTAGTCTGTTGGTCTTTGACGGCACCCCGAACTTAACACATATTCCACCTCTACACTGCAGGGCCTTTCTTCATGATAGGCCTCCAGCTGTACCACACAAGCTCGGAGACAACCCCCTTCCCGCAGTGCAACCATTACCGTATTCCAGCTAACCATTCTAACTGGAATACACCACTTCCATCTCGTATGTTTTCTGACACCATCAAAGACCAAAACACTGCTACAGCCTGCAAGGATAACAGCTTACCCTTAAGGGCCCCTCCACACCCACAGGGCCCGCTGAATCCCATCCTGTAGACCCAGCACCCATAAATCAATCCCCACTGGGATAAGGTGAACCCCATCTCCTCGGAGGTACAGGCCGGTAATAGATTCCAACTCCATGTGGCGGATGACCATGCCTCCATTCCGAGTAATAAATGTTCCCACCACCTTGTTCGCAATGTTTATGCAAGCCCTATTGAGCCTCGCCACTGACCGTGCCAGGCGCCTGGTTTTCCGAGCAACGATGTTGAAACACAACACCAGCATGTCAAGAAAGGCCGTGCGGAGCCTCAAGAAATCAGACTTGACGTGCATAATTAGCTCTCGAATAGACCGAACCCCCAAATCGTTCCCGCCAACATGAAGTAATAAAATGTCAGACAGCCAGTCCAGACGTGCAAAACGATGCACCTCCGGCACGACCCTACTCCACATCGTCCCAGGTATCCCCAAACCGGCGAATACACGCCTCCCTCTTAGAAATACCCAGCTGTCTGCCATCAGGTCTAACGTCTGCTCGCCTGGCCCCCCAAAAAACATATGCCTCCAGACGAGGCATATGTGCACTCCATCTGAAAGAAAAGAACAAACAAACACCACAGGATATCACCAATACAAAACACTGAACACTCACCACAAATGAAAAGAAAAACACATAATGACATACACCCCACTACTATCCCTCTCTCTCCTTCAACAGCTAATCCACCAACAACTGTGGGCGAATGTAGGTACAGAATCTCTTGGATTCCCATCTACCAATCCATTTTACGTCCGCCTTGTCCAACCCGCACCGTGCGACCTCCGTGGCCATCTCGATGCGTAAGGAGTGCGAGGCGTATTGTGTGTTATCCAAACCCGCTGCACTATTCCGGAAAACTGACACAAACTGAAATTTAGATAAAGGAGACCCATCCCCATGTAACAAGAACGGCCCTTCCCTGACTGGGCGAACTGCCAAGAACTCCCTTACTGCCCCCACTGGGCAAACCGGGGGAACCCAGCAGTGGAAACATCTGCACACACTCCCTTACCCCCCTGGTAACAGAACCCTGTCGTCACTAAAACTCATATCCTGTGCCATAAACCCACCCACAATCCTCTTAGAGGGGCTGACCAATTCCCCAATCTGAAATGCACCAAGAAAGGCTAAAGTAAACACTGCCTTAAATACAGAGACCTCTGAACTCGATGTACACAAAGACCCCAGTTGACCAAAAATGGCCTGCAAATTCGAAAAGGATATGGGCTTAGTATCCTTGCGCTTGTGTAGCTTCCGATACCCCCTAACTGCCTGCCGGACCCAAAAATCCTTTGTCAAATGCCCCATGCCCCGTAGTTTGAAGAAAAAGGCCAAGCCAGCCAGTTTCTGCTCGATGGCAGACACTGACCCACCTCACTCCATGTTCCTGGAAATGAAATAAAGAACCAGCAGCCTCACCTCCGGACTGTATTGCTCCACCCTGACTTGCCGAACCATTCCTGCCATACTTTGGCGTAGGCCGCCCACGTCGACTCACTCACCAACCGCCTGATCCATCCAGCGCCGACTCCAAGGCAATCTCCCATAGCCATCCGGGACAAGGAACCCCTTCCTTCTCTGCCGCCGGAGCCAGCTCTCTGAACCTGTCCCACTAAAACCGAGATAAGGAGTCAGCCAAAGTACTGTTGACGCCCGGAAGGTGGACGGCATATAGGAAAATGTTCAACTGCAAGCAGCGTAGCACCATATGGCGCAGCAGGCGTATTACTGGTTGTGACGACGCTGAGATGCGGTTGATGACTTGCACCATTCCCATGTTGTCACAGTTCAGCCTTATCTTCAAGTTCCGACAAGACTCACCCCATATCTCCATGACCAGCACCACCGGAAAAAGTTCCAGGAGCACCAGGTTACGAAGAAAACCCACGACACCCAGAAGCGTGGCCAAGGTTCTGCGCTCCAGTGACCCTGATAGAAGGCCCCATACCCAGTAGACCCGGCCACGTCTGTAAGCAGCTCCAAGTCAAAGTTACTCACCGGGCCGGACATCCAGACCGATCGACCGTTTTATGATTCCAAAAATGTGTGCCACACCTTCAAGTCCTCTCGATGTTTCTTTATGATACGGATAAAATGGGTCGGGGTCTTAACCCCTGCTGTAGCTTCCGACAGCCGTCGGCAAAAACCCCTACCAATAGGAATAATACGACATGGAAAATTAAACTTACCCAGCAATGATTGTAGCTTCCGAAGCTGAACCTTACGCTATTCCAAAATCCCCCCAATCTCCATCTTGAGCGCCACCAATTTATCCTCCGGCAGGCAGCACACCACGGTGCCGGAGTCTAAAACTATGCCCCAAGAAACTGATCACAGTAGTCGGGCCTTCCATCTTATCCGCAGCCAACGGAATACCAAATCTACCCGCAATGTGCTGCAACGTGGACAGGAGAATCACACACATTAGAGGAAGGCAGTCACACGCAGAGGAAATCATCCAAATAATGTGTAGCAGACTTCAAACTTACCCCCGAAGGAGCTGCTAATAATTTTCTTCGGGCTTACCATTACCATCTTCACAGTGTTCGTCATAGGGGTACTTATCAATTGCTCAACTGAAACACTGGCTCCAACACTTAGTCCTTTTACTAAGTTTTATTTAACAAACAAAATATGCAATAGTAAGGCTGAGGGTGAAAAGGGATTCAGGTACCTTGGGTCTTGCGGTTTGAGGTAATGTCTATATCCAGCGAATAGCACTTCCCCAGCTGGATTCAACAACCACCAGATAGGTCTCTGTCACTGACCTAGCAGCCGATGTGATGCTCAAACATGGTCTCTGCCACAGACCTTATAATCTTAAATGAACTGATTGCTGTGCTTAACACGGTCTCTGCCACAGACCTTACAATCTTGAATGAACTGATTGCTGTGCTTGATCTCAGATGCATCTCCGACTGAGTTCCCAGGCTCTTCTCAAGATAGCAGCCTTATCCTCGGTCCTCTCCTGAAGAGTCCTCCCCTGGTCACTGCAATCCCTTGCTTCTTCCCACAGCAAAGAGACCATCTTACTGATCAGTAGGCCACTAAAACTCTGATCCTGCTTCTAGTAGCTAGGCCTTGGGTCTGCCAACCTCAAGGCAGAACTTTAAGCCACAGCAGCTCCCCAGGCCAGGAGGGCCACAAGGTCAGGAAGCGCCAACCACCTCCACTTGGTGTCTGTCCCCTAAATACCCCTACCCAGAATGCACGGTGGATGAACCACTCCCACCAAACTGTTTCTGAGCAAAGAGTATTCAATATGTTCCAACCAGACTGTAGTTACTACATCCACCAATGGTGACAGCACCGCCCATGGTCAGATGGAAATCTGCACAGTCCAGCTAAACTGGTACAGAAACTATTAAATTTAGGTAATAATAAGCTGAGCCAAACTGTAGCTTCAACTAACTTAAATTTCAAAAGAATAGCGTCTGCTCTTCAGGAGCAGGGCGCTACAAATGGATGATGGAATTCAGACCCGACACGTCTCTAACCACCCATTCCACAAAAGAGCTGAACGTCTCAAACATGGCGCAGCAAATGGGGCAGCCCATGGGTAGGCATCGATCCACATAAAATTCCTCTTGCCAGCAGCACCCCAGCAGCCGAAAACTGTCCGGATGTACTGGAAGCAAGCGGAAAGCGGATTCAATGTCGGATTTTGCCATCAGCGCCCCCTATCCATATCGACGAACCCAACAGCTGCGTCAAATGAAGTATTTGACACGTACAAGCTTCGGGATCTATAGAATCATTGACCAAACCGGGCTTGGGGAAAGGCAGGTGGTGAATAAGGCAAAACTAGTGCAGTTCCTTCTTAGGCACCACCCCCAGAGGCGAAACAACTAAACCTCCTGCAAAGGCTTAACCGAGAACGGCCCACCCATGTGACCCAGTGCCACTTCCTTCACCAACTTCTCCGAAAGCACCCCAGGATGCTGCAGTGCAGACCGCAAATTAAGTGCCATAAGCGGGACAGCAGTCAGAGAACATGGCATCCTAAAACCCTCCAAGAATCCTCATAGCCAAGAGCTTCGCCGCTTCCCGGTCTTGGTATCTATTTAGAAAAGGTTGCATCCTTTCCCCCCTCACCGGTGTCATCCCTCTTGTTAGCAAACTCTGTGGCATGGCCCCCCTTACTTTTTTTGAAGCAGCAGGACACGGGATGTGAACCTCCACATCCGGAGCACTCATGCTTAAAACGGCAGGGCCCCCCAAACTTACATGATCCCTCATTGTACTGCCAACATAGAGCCCATTTCTTTCTGTCTGGTTGTCCTGGGAAAGGTGCACCCCCGACCCCCCCCCCCTGAAAAAACTGACTCGGGGCCCGACCCGAGGACATCAGGCACATCCGAAGGCTAATGTCTTTTTGATCCCAGCGAAGAGACAGACGGACAGCCCTGCGCTACTGGAACTGCTCATCGTATCTTAACCAGGCCAATCCCCCATAGACCCGTTGAGCCTCTCCGATGGCGCCCATGTAACAAAACAGAGCTGAACAATGTTCCGGGCTCTTCTCCCCTGTAACGCTCGCCATAATGGCAAATGCCTACACCCTGCAGTTATCCTATCCACATCTGTCCTGTCCATGACCTCCTGCGACGCTCCTGCTTTTTTCCCAGCCTTTGTACTCACCAACACCGTGGCCGGGGGCATTACAGTAAGCTCCGTAGGAACAGGTGAAACACCCATGACCTGGGAGGGGTGGGGCCCCCCCCTTCAACCCTGTCCCCCGTCATCCCCACTAGCCCCGCCAACTGATTGGACCCATGGTGACTCCTGCGTGGGCTGGCCTTCTTTTCCACCCGCAAATCGCTGCACCAAATTCCACAGACCCCCCAGCAAGTCTTGCAGCTGTGTTTCTGTCCCAGAATTGGGAGGCAGAGTGCAAACCACCTGTGGGCCAGCCGCCGCGGCCGCAGATGACTGTGGTCTACCAGCCACTGCTGCACCCCCATCCACTATACCCAAAAGCCCACACAGTGGAGCATTCAATGAAGTTTTAGGTAAAGCAGAGGACTTACTGGACTGACCAGGAATGCCCCCAACAGCCGCCGCTCCAGCATCCATCGGTGCCATGTGACTCTGCGACTCCTCCGAGCATGACAGCTCACCTTTCCGACCGTACTTCAAGAGCCTGTTGATCTGGCATCTGCAGCATCCCAGGCGAGGAGGGCCTGGATGTTGTGGATCCTTGCTGTTGTTGGCCCTGCCCTCCAATACCGGATCAGCCCACCACAGTGCCGCTGCGCGTTCCCCCCTTGAGTTGGGCCCTGGCCGACCGTTCCCGATTGTCTACTGCCTCTCTGCTCCCTGTCCCTCACCGTTGGTTGACCCCTCTCATCAGTGGAGCCGCTGACCGCGCCTGGTAATGGCCCGGCAGCCGTGGCTGCGCTTCTCCCTCGCCGAAACTCCCCCCGCGCATGCACCCCTGAGGGGGAGAAGTCAGCTGGCTCCTAAACTGTGCGACAGGCGGGTGGGGGAGAGGCGCGATGGTGGCCCATAGCCCTGCCCACCGAGGTCCGCCGATGGCGAGGATTCCGACCAGGCCTGACGGGTCCCGTGGGGGGCTCCTGATGTTGCGTGAAGCTCTGGGGGAGGGTCCCGGGGAAAAACACTCCGGAGGCCTAAACCTCCGAGCCCGTAGAGACACCTGACCCCCCGCTGCTGACCCCGATGCTTGGTCCTGGAGCAGGGAGGACACCTGGCTGTGAGGTCACTCCAGTCCCCTGGTCACAGCAGCCGACCTCAGCTGGGCCAGGATGAGGTCAATGTCGGCCATTGTGAGGAATGTCAGCAGCGTGGAAACTGCTTCCTCCTTTCTGCCCCAGCCTCTGCTACCCGGGAAGTCCCGCGTCCCCCTTTAATAATTAACACCCCTCCCACTCTGCTCATTTACCAATCCGTACCGTCCCCTTCCTTGAAAGCTTCCCTGCTTTTAACCCATCGTTGTCTCCCCTCTACACACTGTCATGCCTGGCCCTGCACTACTTTCTCTTTTGTCCTTTTGCTCTAGGGCCTCACTGTGTGATCTGAGCCAAAAACAGATCCACCCAATATCAATATTGATCATTATTGTAGCAGCTAGGGATTGGAGGCTATGGAGTGCACATGCCCATTAATTGGCCAGTGGGGCGCGGATTCCTATATGTTATATTGACCTCCTCGGCCAGTAGAGCGGTTTGACACCTAAATGCCGTGTACACACGACTGGACTTTTCGTCCGACTGAACTCCAAAGGACTTTTCGATGGAGTTCCGACGGAGTTCCGACAAAGTTCCAACGAAACAGACTTGCCTACACACGATCACACCAAAGTGCGATCGTTTCGAACGTGATGACATACGACCGGACTAGAATAAGGAAGTTCATAGCCAGTAGCCAATAGCTGCCCTTGCATCCATTTTTGTCCGTTGGACTAGCATACAGAGAAACGGATTTTTCGATCAGACTCGAGTCCGTCGGAAAGATTTGAAACATGTTCTATTTCTAAAGTCCGACAGATTTTTCGACAGAAAAGCTCCAATGAAGCCCACACACGATTGAATTGTCCAACGGAATCGTTCCGTCGGACCAGTTCGGTCGAAAAGTCTAGACGTGTGTACATAACAGAACACTGCCCTGGTGGAATTGCATACTGCTAACTGGCAGAGGCTCGATGCACATCTATGCATGTTGCTTTTGAGCGAGTAAATAATTTACATTAAACCAAAAACTTTTGGGTACAGTGTTTGTACAGTAATTGTCGGTCAAACGATCATGGTACTGAAAGTTAAAAAATGGCCTGGTGATAAAGGGGTATTACAGGCTGGTGCTGAAGTCCTTAATAAATGCCATTTCCTGACAGACTCCATGGCAGCCTACGTGTGGGTTTACCCCGCCTCCTCTCCAATGCTATAGGACCCCATTCCCATAAATGAGCACTCACCACTAGCTACTGCGTTCCTTTTTTGTCCTCCTCCAATGGACCTACACAAGTTGTTCGCGTCCGGTCGGACGGATCCAGGATCATGGCATACCTTTTTGCGGTGCAGCTCAGGGCCCAGCCATGGGCGGGCGAGTAGCAGGTAGAGGCTGATATTTACCCTTTTGGTGGAAGGATGGTCGCCTCTGTATGCCGGACGTCCAGGGACATCAGCGGCTGGCAAGGTCGGAAGCTTATAAAAATGTATATCCATGGCAGGTTTTTTTGTGTGTTTGTCTGTCTCTCCCTAGGTTTTCCTGGCTTGGCTATGACCATCGCAGTCTCTGTGGAGACCATTCTTCCCCCTCATGGCGGCTGGAACGCTTGTGCGTTCCATCTCGCCCCAGCTCTTCCGGGTTCGGCCGTCTGCAATACTCGCGCATGCGCGGTAGCCTCCTCGGGTCCGAGGCTTGGCTGGCGCGTGCGCAGAACGGCGGAACGCTCGGCTATCCGCACATGCGCAGTACGGTCACCGTCTGACGGCGCAGGCGCGGGGTCAGATGGTGACGTCATGGGCGGGGGATTTAAATTCAGCTCATAGACTCCTTCACAGTGGGAATGTCTCTCAGTGATTAGGAGCAGAGCGGTTTCTCTTCCCCATCTCCAGCCCTAGTCTGCTTTAGGTGAGTGCCTATTATACTTTGTATTTAAAAAAAAAAAAAAAAAGAGAAAAGAAAAGTTATGTTTGTCATCCAGTCATAATAGGCTGAGGGTATTGTGGGGCAGATTGTCCCCTTTTTTACTGGTATCTTGGCCCGTTCAGGCCGCCTTCTTTTTCTGCAGACTAATCCGTGCTGTGTCGCGCTTCATATGGAAGGCTCGGACAATTCACCGCCTTTAAGTGGCCAGCCCTCACGCACAAGGTATGTGCTTATGAGGGGAGGGGTTGAGAGTCAGTCGCACTGTGAATTGCGTTATCTGATGTTGGTCTCGCCTTTTCCCCCTCCCTACTGTGTTTTTTCTCCCAGCCCTTGCAGATCGGACCCTCAAATTGTGGTCCAGAATAACAGAGACCTTGCCAGGCCACAACACCAGTCACCTTCAAGATCCAGGCATGACTCTAAGTCTGGAAGCCACCAGAGGAGACGCTCTCATTCCTCCTCGAGACACCGCTCCCAACGCCACGACAGCCGCTCTGACCGCAGAGCCTGCTGGGGATGTGGAACACGAGTTCCAGAGGGCAAGTCACTGTGTGACCGTTGTTATGCCCGGGCGACTAGGGAGAAAGAATCGGAGAACCAGCGTCTGGAAACTCTCGTTAAACGAGTGGTACAGCAATCCTTGAGGGAGCTGGATCCTCCCCACACATTGAGCCAGTCTACTACATTATCTGGCCCCCCGGCTGACGAATCCCGTGAAGATCCGGGCACTTCACAGCCATACGTGGCCTCCCTTGACTCCTCGGATGATGATCCTCAGGAAGAAGAGGAAATAGGAGGCTTTGATTTTAGTATGGTGTCACCTTTAATTAAGGCAATCAAGGAAGCTCTTAAATGGGAAGACCCATCTACTCCCCCGGCCAAGCAGAAGAAATTCTTCAAACATTTGGGGAAAGAACGCGCAAGTTTCCCGCTCCTTTCTGAGCTGAAAGAGATCATTGATGAGGAATGGAGTAAGACGGACAGGAAGTCCTCTATGACTAATAAAACCTCCAGATTATATCCCTTCAAGTCAGAAGAGGTGAAGTATCTGGAGAATGCTCCCCTTGTGGACGCAGCTCTGATGCGCCTGGCTAAGCATATTACACTTCCCTTGGAAGATGCAGTGTCCTTCAAGGATGGTCTTGAAAGAAGGATCGACCAAGACCTGAAGAGGATTTACGGGTTGGCCGGAACGGCCTGCAAACCTGCTCTTGCTCTGGCAGCCATGTCAAAAGCCATGGAGGCTTGGACGGAGAATGTGGATTCCTTCCTTAAAGGGGTTTCAGAAGAGCTAGCGGGAAGTTCAGCAGCTGCAGAATTGAAGCTAGCGGCGGTGTTCTTGGGAGAGGCGTCCATTGACTTGATTCGCCTATTGGCGCGAATTATGCTGTCATCGGTCACGGCTAAACGGGCCCTGTGGTTACGCCCTTGGCTTGCTGACCCCGTTTCCAAGCAGGCTTGGTGCAAAATCCCCTTCGAGGGATCCTCGCTGTTTGGCAATAAGCTAGATGATGCCATAACGCGAGCCACGGGTGGCAAGTCGGGATTTCTCCCACAGGACAAGCGCCTTCTGGGTCGGAAGAAGTCGCAGTTCAGAAGACGCTCTCCGGAGTGTTCTAGGGAAGCTCGCTCTTATAAGCCCGGTAGGGACTTCAGAAGGAATTGGAGCAGGAGCCAGACATCTTTTCGCAAATCCACTAAAGGCCAGGCACCCAGCGGCCATGAACAGGCGAGGTCTTTTTGAGATTGCGCCCGCCCAGGCGGGTCGGGTGGGGGCGCGGCTGCGCCTCTTCCGGCACGTCTGGGTGGCCTCGATCTCGGACTTTTGGGTAATAAAGACGGTCTCGACAGGTCACAGGTGGACCTTCTCCAGTGCACCGCCCCCCAGATTTGTCCCCACTCTTCTGCCCCGGGCGGAAGATCAAAAGCAGGCGCTATTGTCCTATGTGGATCTCCTGAAGTCTCAAGGGGCAGTGGCGTACGTCCCGAGGGACGAGTGGTTTCAGGGAATTTACTCCCCTCTTTTCCTGGTTCAAAAGAAGAGTGGCTCTTGGCGCCCGGTCATAGACCTGACATACCTCAACGAGTTCATAAAACCAGGGAAATTCAAGATGGAAACGCTGTCGACTATTCAGCAAGCTATTCAGCCAGGCGACTGGATGATTTCCATCGACCTAAAGGACGCTTATTTTCACGTCCCGATAGAGGAAGAGTTTCACAAATACCTCCGCTTCCAGGTAGGGCAAGATCATCTCCAGTTTATCTGCCTCCCCTTCGGGTTGACAACGTCCCCCCGGGTCTTCTCAAAAGTCCTTCTGGCCACGGTAGCTCACATAAGACTGAAAGGGGTACGTCTTTACCACTACCTCGACGACCTCCTGGTGCTGTCGCAAAGCAGGGAACAGCTGCTAGCCCATCGACAACAGGTGATCTCCACCCTTTCCAGTTTTGGGTGGCTCCTGAACTTGGCAAAAAGTCATCTAAAACCAACACGGCGCCTAATATACCTAGGAGCTCAGTTCGACACTGTAAGTGGCACCATTTCCCTTCCACTACAGAAAATTCCGGTAGTACGAGACAGGATCTCTCGGGCAGTACATGCCTCACACCTAAGAGCCTCTCAGTGTCTGGAAATTATCGGTACAATGGTGTCTACGGCGCCCATGGTCAAGTGGGCCTTGTGGAGGTTACGTCCCTTCCAGTCGGGGTTTCTGCAGCAATGGAAAACAGGGGACAAGAGTCAAGTCATCCGGGTGACCTCGTCAATGAGGAACAGCCTCCTTTGGTGGCTTCAACGCAAGAATCTTCTGGCATGTCATTCCATCGTTCCCATCTCCTGGGTCACGGTGACGACCGACGCCAGCGGGACGGGTTGGGGGGCCCTCTGCGGCTCGAACCTCGCCCAAGGCAAATGGGACTCCTGCCGTGCAGTCCCAGGTTCGAACGTTCTAGAACTCAGGGCAGCCTGGTGTGCTCTACAGGCCTTCTCTCATCTTCTGAAAGGGAAGTCAATACTATTAAGAATGGACAACACAACGGCCGTTGCCTACGTGAAGAGGCAAGGGGGTACCCGGAGTCCCACTCTTCTTCGGGAAGTCGAACCCATTCTTTCATGGGCGCAGAAGAATCTTTGCAATATCTCGGCAGTATTTATCCCAGGAGTCCAGAATGCTCAAGCAGACTTCCTTTCACGCACCAAACTGGACAACAACGAGTGGTCTCTTCACATGGAGACGTTCAGATGGGTCTCCTCGCTGGGGATCATCCCCGAGGTAGATCTGTTCGCCTCATGCCACAACTTCAAGCTGGAGAAATTTTACACCAGAGGCCGTTGCAGTCAGGCTCTCGGGTCAGACGCACTGACGGACCTCTGGAGGTTCAGCAAGGCATACGCCTTCCCGCCACTCCCAGTCATCCTGAGATTCCTGCGGAGACTCCGTTCAGAGACGGCAGAAGTATTGATGATAGCTCCATACTGGCCGAACAGACCCTGGTTCCCTCTCCTGGTCCAACTCAGTTTCAGGGACCCGGTGCCTCTCCCTCTCAGGCCGGACCTTCTTTCCCAGGGGTCAGTCCTACACCCGTGCCCAGCAGTGCTGAGACTGATGGTCTGGTTCTTGAGAGGGAGAGGCTAATCTCGCTTGGTTGTGCTCCTACGGTAGTATCAACTCTCATGAGTTCAAGAAGATCCAGCACAAATAAAGTTTACAGCAGAATCTGGTCTAAATTTGTGGATTTTTGCTCCTCCAGCGGCAGGTCTTTGAGACACCCGGGGGTGCAAGACATACTCAGTTTCCTACAAACAGGCTTAGATCTTCCATTATCCATCAGCTCGCTTAGGGTTCAGGTCTCTGCACTATCGGCCTTCTCTGGGTCCTCCTGGGCAACTAATCCACTAATTCGACAATTTTTTCGTGGCGCTTCAAGGCTCAAGCCTCAAAGGAGATCCAGGTTCCCCAAATGGGACCTGCCACTTGTCTTAGACTCAATCTCCGGACTCAGTACTTCGGGGCCTTCCCCGCTCTCTATCAAGGACTTCTCAGCTAAAGTAGTCTTTCTAGTAGCTATCACATCTGCAAAAAGAGTTTCTGAGATTGGCTCTCTGGGTTGTGAAGAACCCTTCTTAACATTCTTCCCGGATCGGGTGGTACTTATCCCAATGCTGGGTTCTAACCCAAAAGTGTCCTCTGTGTTCCATGTTAACCAAGAAATAGTCTTGCCCACGTTTAGGTCTCTGGAGTCCTCTGAAATTCACCCTCTGGATGTAGGAGAAGCAATTAGAAATTATCTAACGATGACTTCTCCCTTCAGGCGTTCTGACCATCTATTTATCCTTCACTCGGGAAGTAACAAAGGAAAGAAAGCCTCAGTCAGGACACTCGCTACTTGGATCGTTCAAACTATTCAACAAGCGTACAGAGCGAAGGGCTTGGCTCCTCCACAGGCGGTGACAGCTCACTCCACCAGAGGAATGGCAGCTTCATGGGCGGCAGCTCGACATGTGGCCCCAGACACAATTTGCAAAGCAGCTTCGTGGGCCTCTATTAACACTTTCATGTCTCATTACTGTATTGAGCCTGCTTCGTTATCCTCTGTAGACTTTGGTTTGAGAATCCTATCGGTTGATAGGTCAAATTAAAATTTTTGGTTTGATTCAGCATACCCACCCGTGTGGTTGGCTAGTTATTTCCCACACGTAGGCTGCCATGGAGTCTGTCAGGAAAAAGGAAAATTTATTGTCAAATACTTACCGTAATTTTCCTTTCCTGATGGACTCCATGGCAGACGGAGTTCCCACCCATTGGTCAAGGAGTAGGCTAGTTACGGAACGCAGTAGCTAGTGGTGAGTGCTCATTTATGGGAATGGGGTCCTATAGCATTGGAGAGGAGGCGGGGTAAACCCACACGTAGGCTGCCATGGAGTCCATCAGGAAAGGAAAATTACGGTAAGTATTTGACAATAAATTTTCCTTTTTTTATAACTAACTGACCGCTGTTAATACATTTAATGATAGTATTAAAGAATAAATCCGCTTTTGTTAAGAAAAAACATTCCCCTTTGGGTGATCTATGTATATTGCAGGGTTTTTAACAAACTTTGTTGCAGATTCCTACCTTTTGTTATTCAGAAGGAATAGATGTTTGCTTGTCTGTGTCCATGTGAATGTGAATGGGAGTGATTTTATAATATTCAATCAGCTTCTGCACTTGCAGGGTTCTAATGAGGAAAGTGCCAGGGTCTGCATCTCTTTAGACATGATTTCAGGCCTATAGAAAAAAATATTTTGGAATTTGACAAAGATGGACTTTGTAGGCACAGGTTTTTAAAATAAGAATATGAAAATGTATTAAATTGTATAAATTTAAAAGAGATTTTTTTAGTAACACATAGAAGAAAACACACGTCATAACAAATGACATAAAGTGTATGACCCTAGTGACTCAAATAACATTCAAATATAATAAAGAATTATGCAATTAATGATTATAATAGAATATAAGCAGTAGCGCTATTCAACATGGGTGGAGTGCACAAAGTGGTTGAGTCCAAACGGGGGTCACAAACAGTTTTAATCGCTCGACATGTTGCACACCTTTCAGGCCTGGCAGTCACCTCAGTCTGCTTATGAGCGCCTGGTGTCCATGGCAGAGAAAAAAAGGTTTTTCACCAAGTCGGCATATTTTGAGGAAGGGGAGAGCACTGGTTGCCTCCTAGCTAAGATTGCAAATTCACAGCAACGCTCTCCGGCTATCGGAGCAATAAAAAACGCTGTGGGTCGCTTGCAACGCTGTAAATCTTTCCAGTGCTTGCAGGGTTGTATGAAGAGCTATATCTTCCTACCTCGCTGTATACCCCAGAGGAACTAGAGGGTTACCTGTCTGGCATTGCATTCCCCCGCCTTACTGCTGCTCAACGGAGGGACTTAGACTCCCCAGTCACATTGGTGGAACTGCAGACGGCGGTTAATGCCTTCCCTAATTGTAAGGCCCCTGGGGAGGATGACCTGTCATCTGTGGGTATAGGATTGTGTATATAGGACTGTATAATTTTTTTCTTCCTTCTATTGTTTGAACTGGATGGACATATGTTTTTTTTTTTTTTTTAACCAGACTAACTATGTAACTATGCCCATGTGTGAAGCTGAGCCTTCATGATTGAAAGAACTGGAATCCAATGAATGCAATGGGCAGGCCAGGGAGCAATTAGGCTTGGAGGGGGAGAAGGCTAGATGATGTTGGAAGTCCTCCAGACCAGGGGCGTAACTACCACCATAGTGACCCATGCGGGCGCTATGGGGCCCGCAACCGAGTGGGGCCCAGTGAGGATGAGATCACCGCACAGTCTCCCAGCCAGGGGAAGAGAGAGGAGAGAAAGAGGCGAGCTGTCCGTATCAGCAGAGAGCTGAATTGCCCGATGTAATAGCTGTCATTAGAACTTGTGTTCTATCATGTGCTGTCATTAGAACAGTGTTCCCGGGGCTCACGTCACATAGCTCCACCTCTTGGCCCGGCGCCTTTGATAGACAGAACGCCGATCCAATGCGGGATATGTGACGTCATCAAAGGCGTCGTGCCAAGAGGTGGGGCTATGTGACGATGAGCCCCGGGAAGACGGGAAATTCAAATGAAAGCTATTACAGCGGCCAATCCCGCTCTTTGCTGATCCGGGTGGCTTGCCTCTTCCTTTGCTTAGGTGAGGCTGTATGGGGCACAGGCAGACCAGGCTGTATGGGGCACAGGTCACGCTGTATGGGGCACAGGTCATGCTGTATGGGGCACAGGTCACGCTGTATGGGGCAAAGGTCATGCTGTATGGGGCACAGGTCACAATGCATTGGGCATAGGTCACGTTGCATGGGGCACAGGTCACGCTGTATGGGGCACAGGTCACGCTGTATTGGGCACAGGTCACGCTGCATGGGGCACAGGTCACGCTGTATTG
Source organism: Lithobates septentrionalis (assembly GCA_037952835.1). Lineage (NCBI taxonomy): Eukaryota > Metazoa > Chordata > Amphibia > Anura > Ranidae > Lithobates > Lithobates septentrionalis. The sequence continues at coordinate 2,956,371 of JBBDGP010000754.1, read as the reverse complement.
GGCACAGGTCACGCTGCATTGTGCACAGGTCACGCTGTATGTGGCACAGCTCACGCTGCATTGACACTAGGGCAGCTGTGGGGGGGGGCTGTTTGCAGGGGGGCCCCGTACAACATTTTGCTATGGGGCCCTGCTATTTCTAGTTACGCCCCTGCTCCAGACAGGAAATGAGGTGGGCTCTATCTAACTTGCTGCAGCTTCTAATGTACATTGTGAGACTCTCACAGTGTGCCGTGAAATCAGATTAAGCCATTCCAGTCAGGGACGTGCTGTGAGGCCAGTGGCTGGTGAGGCACTGGCTGGTATCAGAGCCAGATACACACAGGTTACATACGCCGCGATCGTTAGAGCGAGAGCAATAATTCTAGCACTAGACCTCCTATGATCACTAGACTTAGATCATAAGCTGAATAATAGCATGCAATGCCAAGCTGCGGTTTCCACAGTGAGCAAAGTCCTTTCTTGTATGAAGAGAGGTATGGACTCCAGAGAGAGAGATATCATTTTGCCCCCCTGTACAAATCATTAGTAAGACCTTATCTGGAATATGCAGTTCAGTTTTGGGCACTAGTTCTCAAAAAGGATATCAGGGAACTGGAGAAAGTGCAGAGAAGGGCAACAAAACTGATAAAAGGCATGGAGGAGCTCAGCTATGAGGAAAGATTAGAGGAACTGAATTTATTCACTCTTGAGAAGAGAATAATAAGGGGGGATCTGATCAACATGTCAAAATATATAAGAGGTCCATATAGTGAACTTGGTGTTGAGTTATTCTATTTACGGTCAACCCAGAGGACACGGGGGCACTCTTTACATCTAGAGGAAAAGAGATCTCATCTCCAAATATGGAAAGGTTTCTTCACAGTAAGAGCTGTGAAAATGTGGAATAAACTCCCTCCAGAGGTGGTTCTGGCCAGCTCAGTAGATTGCTTTAAGAAAGGCCTGGATTCTTTCCTAAATGTACATAATATAATTGGGTGCTGACATTTATAGGTAAAGTTGATCCAGGGAAAATCCGATTGCCTCTTGGGGGATCAGAAAAGGAATTTTTTCCCCTGCTGTAGCAAATTGGATCATGCTCTGCTGGGGTTTTCTGCCTTCCTCTGGATCAACTGTGGGTATAAAACTGAGTATATTGGATTGTACGATATTTTTTATTTTATTTAATAATTGTTTTTAAGGTTGAACTGGATGAACTTGTGTCTTTTTTCAACCTGACTAACTAAGTAACTAGCGAATTTATCTGCGTATAACACACGCCGGCATATAACACGCGCTGACGTGTAACACGCACCCCAAGTTTAGGAGGGAATTTTAAGGAAAAAAACTTTTAGGAGGGAAGTTTAGGGTAAAAAAAATTACATTTAAATGCCCATCAATGCAGCCTTATCAGTGTCCATCTGCAGCCTTTTCCATCATTGCAAACTTGCCCAGTGTCCATCTGCAGCCTTGCCCAGTGCCTTTGAAGCATTGCCCAGTGCCTTTGAAGCATTGCCGAGTGCCTTTGCAGCCTTGCCAGTCTGTTTGCAGCATTGCCCAGCCGCTGATTATTTAAAATTGGCGCCGATCTCCGCTGACTGTGAGCGGAGAGGAGCGAGCGCCGGCGAGATACACAAAGCCAAGTGTACTCGGCTCCCCTCGGCTCCTCTCGCAGTCCCGCCCATCTCCACTGATTGCGAGAGGAGAGGAGCGAGTGGCCCCGACAAACACAAAGCGGAGTGTACTCGGCTAGGCTCGGCTCCTCTCGCAGTCCCGCCCCTGACTGTAAGTAGAGCCGAGAATAGCTGAGTACACTTAGCTATGTGTATATCGCTGGAGCTTGCTCCGTTCCGCTCACAATCAGCGGAGATCGGTGGGGATCCGCGTATTACACGCACCCACGATTTTCCCCTGATTTTAAGGGGAAAAAAGTGCGAGTTATAAGCTGATAAATACGGTATGTAACTATGTAACCTCCTCTGTAACTCTAAACATGTAATCTATGGAGATTTTTAAGTACTGAAGTTTGGCGCCATTCCACGAGTGTGCGCAATTTTAAAGCGTGACATGTTAGGTATCTATTTACTTGGCATAACATAATTTTTTACATTACACAAGCAGTACCCCCGTAAGGGCTGCTGATTCGGTTACTAGCATCCACTAGGGATGAGCCGAACACCCCCCGGTTCGGTTCGCACCAGAACCCGCGAACGGACCGAAAGTTCGCACGAACGTTAGAACCCCATTGACGTCTATGGGACTCGAACGTTCGAAATCAAAAGTGCTCATTTTAAAGGCTAATTTGCATGGTATTGTCCGAAAAAGGGTTTGGGGACCCGGGTCCTACCCCAGGGGACATGTATCAATGCAAAAAAAACTTTTAAAAACGGCCGTTTTTTCAGGAGCAGTGATTTTAATGATGCTTAAAGTAAAAAAAAAAAAAGTGAAATATTCCTTTAAATATCGTACCTGGGGGGTGTCTATAGTATGCCTGTAAAGTGACGCGTGTTTCCCATGTTTAGAACAGTCCCTGCACCAAATGTCATTTTTAAAGGAAAAAATCTCATTTAAAACTGCTTGCGGGTTTAATGTCATGTCGGGTCATGGCAATATGGATGAAAATCAGTGAGACAAACGGCATGAGTACCCCCCCCCAGTCCATTACCAGGCCCTTTGGGTCCTGTATGGATATTAAGGGGAACCCCGCACCCAAATTAAAATAAGGAAAGGCCCTATATACTCTGAACAGCAGTATACAGGCGGTGCAAACAAGACAGGGACTGTAGGTTTGTTGTTAAGTAGAATCTCTTTGTAATTTTGAAGGGGTACATTTTTAACGTGTTTAGCTCCAGCCAAAAAATCTTTTTTAAGCTTTTTGGAAAACATAGGGAAGGGTTATCACCCCTGTGACATTTGTTTTGCTGTCTTTCCTCCTCTTCAGAAGATTTCACCTCACTTTTTGTCCCAATGAAAAATGTTTTTTGAAAATTTGGGTTTTTTTGTGGAACAAGGATTGGAAAGCATCAGTGGAAAGGAGAAATTTTTTTCCCATATTAACTCTTACAGGAGAGAATTTCCCTTCCTAGGGGTAGATTTCATCTCACTTCCTGTTGTCTCCTTCCGTTTGCAAGTAGGAGTCGTTTGTAAGTTAGATGTTTGAAAGTAGGGTCCTGCCCTATATACTCAGCAGAAATTTGGGCCTTAGGTGTTGCTGTGGCCACAACACTGTAAGCCCTCACAGGGCCCTGCTGTGAAATATTAGATCAAGAATTGTAATTACATGCCCCTGTTGAACAGGAGCTGAAAAATTAGGCCTTAGGCACTGGTGCTGGTGCCACAACACTGCAACCCCTCACAGACACTCTAGTTGGAACGCAGGAACGAGCCCTGCTGCAAAGTATTGCTTCAAAAATTGTAATTACACGCCCCTGTTAGACAGGGGCAGAAAAATTGGGCCTTAGGCACTGGTGCTGGTGCCACAACACTGCAACCCCTCACAGACACTCTAGTTGGAACGCAGGAACGAGCCCTGCTGCAAAGTATTGCATCAAAAATTGTAATTACACGCCCCTGTTAGACAGGGGCAGAAAAATTGGGCCTTAGGCACTGGTGCTGGTGCCACAACACTGCAACCCCTCACAGACACTCTAGTTGGAATGCAGGAACGAGCCCTGCTGCAAAGTATTACATCAAAAATTGTAATTACACGCCCCTGTTAAACAGGGGCTGAAAAATTGTGCCTTAGGCACTGGTGGTGGCGCCCAGAACCAAAAATGTTCTTACAAGCTATCAGCGTGATGATTGAGGAGGAAGAGGATAATTACTCAGGGATAGTCACTCAGCATCAGCATAGGCAGTCTTTGAAGGGATCTGAGATTTCAAAAAAAATTATTCGGTTACATCAGCATCAGGTGCTTGGTAGCTGGTGGTGATCCAAGACTGATTCATTTTTATGAAGGTCAGCCGATCGACCGAGTCGGTGGACAGACGCACCCTGTGATCGGTTACCACGCCTCCAGCAGCACTGAATGTGCGTTCCGAAAGAACGCTGGATGCAGGACAGGCCAGTAGCTCAATTGCATACTGTGCAAGCTCTGGCCAGTGATCCATCCTCAAGACCCAGTAACCCAGAGGATTTTCGGTGGGAAAGGTGTCCAAGTCTGATCTTGCCCCTAGGTATTCCTGCACCATGTAAAACAGACGCTGGCGATGGTTGCTGGAACCGATCATACCTTGGGGCTGTGGACCAAAAAATTGTCTGAACGCATCGGTCAGACGGCCACCTTCTCCACCGCTCCTTCTTTGACTGACCGAAGCCTCAGCAACACGTTGTCCAGAAACAGGAGTTTGTAACCTCCCAGTCTCTGGGAACGCGTTGCACAGACCTTTCTGCAAGGCCTCCCGAAGATGTTTCATCCTCTGCTCCCTCTGCGATGGCAAGATAAGGTCCGCAACCTTACCCTTGTAACGTGGATCAAGGAGGGTTGCCAGCCAGTATTGGTCCTTCTCCTTGATATCACGAATACGAGGATCCTTACGCAGGCTTTGCAGGATCAGGGAGGCCATGCAGCGTAGGTTTGCTGAGGCATTCGGTCCGGAGTCCTCTGGGTCACTAAGGACAACAACGTCCGCAGCCACCTCCTCCCAGCCACGTACAAGTCCATGTGTTCCTTGGGACTGATCCCTTAAAGACTGCTGCTGATGCTGAGTGCCAGGCTCCACCTCCATACTGACACAATCTTCCTCCTCCTCCTCCTCCTCCTCGTCCTCTTCCTGTGTGATCGGCGGGCACGCAGGAACACTGTCTGGATAAAGGGGGCCTTGAGAGCTAAGGAAGTCCTCCTCTTCCTGCCTCTGTTCTGCCTCAAGTGCCCTGTCCATTATTCCACGCAGCGTGTGCTCCAACAGGTGGACAAGGGGGACAGTGTCACTGATGCATGCACTGTCACTGCTCACCATCCTCGTGGCCTCCTCGAATGGTGACAGGACAGTGCATGCATCCCTGATCATGGCCCACTGGCGTGGGGAAAAAAAACCAAGGTCCCCTGACCCTGTCCTGGTGCCATAGTCGCACAGGTACTCATTGATGGCCCTCTGCTGCGTGTGCAGCCGCTGCAGCATGGCCAACGTTGAGTTCCACCTGGTGGGCATGTCACAGATTAGGCGGTTCTTGGGCAGGTTAAACTCCTTTTGGAGGTCCGTCAGCCGAGCACTGGCATTATATGACCGGCGGAAATGCACACAGACTTTCCTGGCCTGCCTCAGGACATCCTGTAAGCCCGGGTACCTGCCCAAGAACCGCTGCACCACCAAGTTAAGGACGTGAGCCAAACAGGGCACATGGGTCAGTTGTCCCTGTCGGAGGGCAGAGAGGAGGTTGGTGCCATTGTCGCAAACCACCATTCCTGCCTTAAGTTGGCATGGCGTCAACCACCTCTGAACCTGCCCCTGCAAAGCTGACAGAACCTCTGCCCCAGTGTGGCTCCTGTCCCCCAAGCACACCAGCTCAAGCACCGCATGGCATCTTTTGGCCTGCGTACTTGCGTAGCCCCTTGAACGCCTACGGAGCACCGCTGGTTCCGAGGAAGAGGCCATGGAGGAAGAAGAAGAGGAGGGGGTGGAGGAGAGAGGTGTGTCACAATCAGCATTTTGGAGGCGTGGTGGCGGAACAACCTCCAACACTACTGCACCTTGTCCTGCATCCTTCCCAGCTGCCAGCAGAGTCACCCAATGCGCCGTGAAACTTAAGTAACGTCCCTGTCCATGCCTGCTGGACCATGAGTCAGCGGTAATATGCACCTTACCGCTGACCGCCCTGTCCAGCGAGGCATGGACATTGCCTTCCACATGCCGGTAGAGAGCCGGAATCGCCTTCCGTGAGAAAAAGTGGCGTTTGGGTACCTGCCACTGAGGAACCGCACATTCCACAAACTCACGGAAGGGGGCAGAGTCTACCAACTGAAAAGGCAGCAGTTGAAGTGCTAGCAATTTTGCCAAGCTAGCATTCAACCGCTGGGCATGTGGATGGCTGGGAGCAAACTTCTTTCGGCGGTGCAGCAGCTGGGGCAGGGAAATTTGCCTGGTACAATCTGACGTCGGTGTACCAAAAGCAGATTGCCCACATGTACTTGGCTGTGACACACCTAATTCTACACCTTCATTCCTCTCACTGCAGGTCTCAGAGAGGACTGAAGGTCTAGTGGGGTTGGAAATCTCAGCTGATGAGGAGCAAGGAGAGATCCTCTTTGTTCTTTGGTGTGGGTCTTTTAGATATGCTTGCCAACGAACTGCATGGCAGGTCAACATATGTCTGGTCAAGCATGTGGTACCCAAGCGGGAGATGTTTTGGCCACGCGAGATACGCTTGAGACATATGTTGCAAATAGCAGCGGTGCGATCTGATGCACTCGTCTCAAAAAAGGCCCACACCAAAGAACTTTTTGAATAACGCACAGAGACTGCAGCGCCCTGCACATGTGGAGCTTTGGGGTGTGATGCAGTCAATGTGCTGCCCTTAGGCTGGCCCCTGGAGGGCATCCTGCCTCGTTGGTGATGTGCCGCCTCCTCCTCCTCCTCCTCCTCCTCCTCTCTCCTATCAGGCACCCACGTTGAGTCAGTGACCTCATCATCCCCTCCCTCCTCATCACTGGAGCAAACCTGGCAGTATGCTGCAGCAGGGGGAGCATGACTGCCAGATTGCTGTCCTTCTTGGGCACCCCCTCTGTCCGTGCTCATGTTACTGCCTTCATCGAGCTCAGTATCATCATCAGAGCCTTCCAAACGCTGGGCATCCTCCTGGAGCATGTACCCAACACTGTGGTCAAACAGTTCGAGGGACTCCTCAGGAGGACATGGTGGAGCTAGGGAAGGAGTCACTGATGACATTGAGCTGAGGGAAGAGGCCGCTGCTTTGCCAGACAAAGCACCCTGGGCATGGGTGAGAGAGGATGAGGAGGATGAGGACGGCTTGGTCATCCACTCGACCAAGTCTTCCGCATGTTGCGGCTCAACACGGCCAGCTGCCGAAAAAAAGGCCAAGCGTGTCCCATGGCCACGTGCTGATGAGGATGCACCGTCTCCACGACCAGCACTAGACACAGAGCCTGCTTGCCCTCTCTTATTGGCTTGTGACTGTCTGCCTCTCCTTCTTGGCCTTCCAGACATACTAATGGCCTGTAGCTGCACTAAGCTGGGATAGAACACCTGTAATTTTCTTCAGGTAGCTTTATATACTGTAACCAGACAAGCCTGCCTGTCAGTAGGAAGATAACAGGAACGGATCTAGCTGAACACTGTGAGCAGGACGCACTGCACTAAATGTAAATAGCAGGAACGGATCTAGCTGAACACTGTGAGCAGGACGCACTGACTGCACTAAATGTAAATAGCAGGAACAGATCTAGCTGAACACTGTGAGCAGGACGCACTGACTGCACTAAATGTAAATAGCAGGAACGGATCTAGCTGAACACTGTGAGCAGGACGCACTGCACTAAATGTAAATAGCAGGAACGGATCTAGCTGAACACTGTGAGCAGGACGCACTGACTGCACTAAATGTAAATAGCAGGAACAGATCTAGCTGAACACTGTGAGCAGGACGCACTGCACTAAATGTAAATAGCAGGAACGGATCTAGCTGAACACTGTGAGCAGGACGCACTGACTGCACTAAATGTAAATAGCAGGAACGGATCTAGCTGAACACTGTGAGCAGGACGCACTGCACTAAATGTAAATAGCAGGAACGGATCTAGCTGAACACTGTGAGCAGGACGCACTGACTGCACTAAATGTAAATAGCAGGAACGGATCTAGCTGAACACTGTGAGCAGGACGCACTGACTGCACTAAATGTAAATAGCAGGAACGGATCTAGCTGAACACTGTGAGCAGGACGCACTGCACTAAATGTAAATAGCAGGAACGGATCTAGCTGAACACTGTGAGCAGGACGCACTGACTGCACTAAATGTAAATAGCAGGAACAGATCTAGCTGAACACTGTGAGCAGGACGCACTGCACTAAATGTAAATAGCAGGAACGGATCTAGCTGAACACTGTGAGCAGGACGCACTGCACTAAATGTAAATAGCAGGAACGGATCTAGCTGAACACTGTGAGCAGGACGCACTGCACTAAATGTAAATAGCAGGAACGGATCTAGCTGAACACTGTGAGCAGGACGCACTGACTGCACTAAATGTAAATAGCAGGAACGGATCTAGCTGAACACTGTGAGCAGGACGCACTGCACTAAATGTAAATAGCAGGAACGGATCTAGCTGAACACTGTGAGCAGGACGCACTGACTGCACTAAATGTAAATAGCAGGAACAGATCTAGCTGAACACTGTGAGCAGGACGCACTGCACTAAATGTAAATAGCAGGAACGGATCTAGCTGAACACTGTGAGCAGGACGCACTGACTGCACTAAATGTAAATAGCAGGAACGAATCTAGCTGAACACTGTGAGCAGGACGCACTGCACTAAATGTAAATAGCAGGAACGGATCTAGCTGAACACTGTGAGCAGGACGCACTGACTGCACTAAATGTAAATAGCAGGAACAGATCTAGCTGAACACTGTGAGCAGGACGCACTGACTGCACTAAATGTAAATAGCAGGAACGGATCTAGCTGAACACTGTGAGCAGGACGCACTGCACTAAATGTAAATAGCAGGAACGGATCTAGCTGAACACTGTGAGCAGGACGCACTGACTGCACTAAATGTAAATAGCAGGAACAGATCTAGCTGAACACTGTGAGCAGGACGCACTGCACTAAATGTAAATAGCAGGAACGGATCTAGCTGAACACTGTGAGCAGGACGCACTGCACTAAATGTAAATAGCAGGAACGGATCTAGCTGAACACTGTGAGCAGGACGCACTGACTGCACTAAATGTAAATAGCAGGAACGGATCTAGCTGAACACTGTGAGCAGGACGCACTGACTGCACTAAATGTAAATAGCAGGAACGGATCTAGCTGAACACTGTGAGCAGGACGCACTGCACTAAATGTAAATAGCAGGAACGGATCTAGCTGAACACTGTGAGCAGGACGCACTGCACAAAATGTAAATAGCAGGAACGGATCTAGCTGAACACTGTGAGCAGGACGCACTGACTGCACTAAATGTAAATAGCAGGAACAGATCTAGCTGAACACTGTGAGCAGGACGCACTGCACTAAATGTAAATAGCAGGAACGGATCTAGCTGAACACTGTGAGCAGGACGCACTGCACTAAATGTAAATAGCAGGAACGGATCTAGCTGAACACTGTGAGCAGGACGCACTGCACTAAATGTAAATAGCAGGAACGGATCTAGCTGAACACTGTGAGCAGGACGCACTGACTGCACTAAATGTAAATAGCAGGAACGGATCTAGCTGAACACTGTGAGCAGGACGCACTGCACTAAATGTAAATAGCAGGAACAGATCTAGCTGAACACTGTGAGCAGGACGCACTGCACTAAATGTAAATAGCAGGAACGGATCTAGCTGAACACTGTGAGCAGGACGCACTGACTGCACTAAATGTAAATAGCAGGAACGGATCTAGCTGAACACTGTGAGCAGGACGCACTGCACTAAATGTAAATAGCAGGAACGGATCTAGCTGAACACTGTGAGCAGGACGCACTGCACTAAATGTAAATAGCAGGAACGGATCTAGCTGAACACTGAGAGCAGGACGCACTGCACTAAATGTAAATAGCAGGAACAGATCTAGCTGAACACTGTGAGCAGGACGCACTGCACTAAATGTAAATAGCAGGAACAGATCTAGCTGAACACTGTGAGCAGGACGCACTGCACTAAATGTAAATAGCAGGAACGGATCTAGCTGAACACTGTGAGCAGGACGCACTGACTGCACTAAATGTAAATAGCAGGAACGGATCTAGCTGAACACTGAGAGCAGGACGCACTGCACTAAATGTAAATAGCAGGAACGGATCTAGCTGAACACTGTGAGCAGGACGCACTGCACTAAATGTAAATAGCAGGAACAGATCTAGCTGAACACTGTGAGCAGGACGCACTGCACTAAATGTAAATAGCAGGAACGGATCTAGCTGAACACTGTGAGCAGGACGCACTGCACTAAATGTAAATAGCAGGAACGGATCTAGCTGAACACTGTGAGCAGGACGCACTGACTGCACTAAATGTAAATAGCAGGAACGGATCTAGCTGAACACTGTGAGCAGGACGCACTGCACTAAATGTAAATAGCAGGAACAGATCTAGCCTAATCTATCTAACTCAAATCAAATGACACTGTCTGTCTCTCTCTCTATCAGCACACCGGAACACACTACACAGGGCCGCCGTGCAGGCGGCCTTATATAGTGTGGGGCGTGTACTAAATCCCCTGAGCCATAATTGGCCAAAGCCACCCTGGCTTTGGCCAATTACAGCTCTCTCTACTGACGGCGCTGTGATTGGCCAAGCATGCGGGTCATAGTGCATGCTTGGTCAATCATCAGCCAGCAATGCACTGCGATGCCGCAGTGAATTATGGGCCGTGACGCGCCACACGAATTTGGCGCGAACGGCCCATAACGTTCGCAATTCGACGGACGGTCGAACAGCCGATGTTCGAGTCGAACATGGGTTCGACTCGAACACGAAGCTCATCCCTAGCATCCACCAATCACACTGCAGTTTTGGTTACTGAAGCCCCCCGATTCCCTCGTGAAGACTGAGGAGAAGATAAATAAATTCAATACCTTCGCCATCTCCCCATCCTTTGTAACCATATTTCCTTCCTCATTCTTTATGGGGCCAATATGGTCTGTCTTCCCTTTTTTGCTGTTTACATACTTAAAGAATGTCTTGGGATTTTTAGCCGTCCTTATTGCACCCTTACATTTCTTGCAGCATTCTTTATAAAGTCTGAATGCTAATGATGATCCCTCAACCTTGTATTTTTGAAGGCATTCTCCTTTACTTTTTTATGCAATTTTACATTGGAGTTAAGCCATCCAGGACTTTTGTTCACTCTTTTATATTTATTACCCAATGGGATGCTCTTATTTAATATGCTCTTAAAGCAAACCCATCTCTCCTCCATGTTCTTTGTTCCTAAGATTTTATCCCAATTTATGCCTTCTAGCAAGGTTCGTAGTTTAGGGAAGTTGGCTCCTTTGAAATTCAGTGTCTTTGTATTCCCCTTATGTTTCCTATTTGTGTGATTTATACTGAAGCCAATTGACCTGTGATCGCTGTTACCTAAATTGCTCCGTATTTCCCCATCCGTGATCAGGTCTGTATTGTTGGTAATCAGCAGATCGAGAAACGCTTTATTTCTAGTTGGTGCATCCACCATATGACCTATAAAATTTCCTGCAAGACATTTAGGAACTGGTGAGCCTTATGCCGCGTACACACGGTCGGACTTTCCGGCATACTTGGTCCGGCACACTTTCCGACGGACTTTGTCCGCCAGGTGCGCCGGACTTTAAAACGGACGGACTTGCCCACACACGCCGGGACTTTCCGGCGGGCTAAGTCCGCCCGTCTTTCCGACGGACTTTCGCCGGAGTTCCGGCGGACTTTCAGAATGAACGGACTTGCCCACACACGGACAAGTCCTTTCATTTTGAACGTGACTCAGGTGCGACGGGACTAGAAAAGGATGTCAATCTTGCCGCTTTTATCGGCGAGATTGACACCTTGCGAGCCCCGTCGCGGGGCATACCAGGCCCTTAGGTCTGGTATGGATTATAAAGGGAACCCCACTACGCCGAAAAAACGGCGTGGGGTCCCCCTAAAATCCATACCAGACCCCGATCCGAGCACGCAGCCTGGCCGGTCAGGAAAGGGGGTGGGGACGAGCGAGCGCCCCCCCCCTCCTGAACCGTACCAGGCCGCATGCCCTCAACATGGGGGGTGGGTGCTTTGGGGGAGGGGGGCGCCTTACGGTGCCCCCCCACCACAAAGCACCTTGTCCCCATGTTGATGAGGACAAGGGCCTCTTCCCGACAACCCTGGCCGTTGGTTGTCGGGGTCTGCGGGCGGGGGCTTATCGGAATCTGGGAGCCCCCTTTAATAAGGGGGCCCCCAGATCCCGGCCCCCCACCCTATGTAAATGAGTATGGGGTACATGGTACCCCTACCCATTTACCTAGGAAAAAAGTGTAAGTAATAAAACACACTACACAGGTTTTTAAAATATTTTATTAAACAGCTCCGGGGGGGGGATCTTCCTCCGGCTTCGGGGGTCTTCTTCCGGCTTCGGGGGTCCCTCCGCTTCATCTTCTCCCGGCGTCCGGTTTGTTCTTCTCCGCTCTCCGGCCTCTTCTCCCGGTGTCCCAGGTCTTCGGCCGGCCCCTCCGCCGTCTTCATGTAGCTCTATTGCCAGCGGAGGTCCGGACTTCTGGGCTTCTTGTCTTCTTGTCTTCTCTTCTCTTCTCTTCCCCCAGATGTTGACACGACGCTCTCTCCGGCTGGACTGGTCTCTGAGGGCTGCGTTGTGACTTATATAGGCGGAGACCCCGCCCCCATATGATGTCACAGTCCCTGGGCATGCTGGGACTGTGACGTTTTAGGGGGCGTGGTTAAAGGGGGCTCCCAGATTCCGATAAGCCCCCGCCTGCAGACCCCGACAACCAACGGCCAGGGTTGCCGGGAAGAGGCCCTTGTCCTCATCAACATGGGGACAAGGTGCTTTGTGGTGGGGGGGCGCCGGTCCGTCGCCTCCGTACATGACGCTGGGGGCGGAGCGTTTGGATCCATTGTGGGTTTATCAGGACGCATGGCGCGGCTGCTAGTCACATCTGATCCTCACTGGTCTGACGCTACGGTTATTAGACTTGGGAGTGCACCGTTCAGCTTGGGGTTGCTTCAATTCTGATCAGGTATATTTTCTTACTCTCCACACTCACCACGTGTGTGTCATGCATCCTTCTCACTACATAGAGATTGTCTACTCTATTCCCATTACAATTCCTACATCTTAACTATCCTTTTTTCTTCATTATTGCTAGCTCATCCTTATTTGTAATATGCATTATATTTTTTATTATTTTTTACTTTACCCCACAGCCTCCCTACCTACACCCTTGGCTATTCCTTTGGGTCATTTTGTTTTAGTGCAGACCAGTTTACTCTCTGTGAATATAGTTAATATATGTATATGTTTGAGACTTACATATCTCTATATACATTTCATTATATATATATTTTTTAGATATGCTTTCGGGCTACATTAGTCATATTTGATTCTCACTGGTTTGACGCTACAGTCATTAGACTTGGGAGTGCACTGTCCAGTTTGGGGTTGCTTCAATTTCCATCAGGTATTCTCTATTTTCCACACTCACTACATGTGTGACATTTATCCTCCATACTACATAGAGATTGTCTACTCTATTCCCATTACTTTTTCTACATCCATATTATCTTTTTTTTCCTTCATCATTTTCAGCTCATCCTTATTTGTAATATGCATTATACATACATATATATATTTTTTTCATTATTTTTCATTTTTTACTTTACCCCATAGCCTCCCTACCTACACCCTTGGCCATCCCCTTGGGTCATTATGTTATAGTGCAGACCAGTTCACTCTTTTTGAACATACTTACTATTTGTATATGTTTGAGACTTATGTATCTCTATATACATTTCATTACATATATATTTTGTAGATACGCTTTCGGGCTACACTGTACATCCTTCATCATATGTCCCAAGCAGCCGCTGCCATGCATCTGGTTTCCCCCACTTGTGGTCTCCGTTCGCTGAGCCCCCTCAGCTCCCGAGCTGGACTTCCTTTCATCACCGTTTTGGCATCAACGCTCGGTGACCCAACCCAGTGGAGTGGTAAGTAGGAGGTCTCCTACTTCCTTGACCTCTTCCACCAACTACCATACTCCCCCTATTTCTACCCTCTCATCCATCCCCCTATATACCCATTTACCCTATCATGTCTTGTTTCAGATATTATATTGACGCATCTGCCCCTGAAGAGCGAGCTGGGACTCGCGAAACGCGTAGGGCACCATCGATGCTCTTTACATGTCTTTTACTGTTGGGTTGTTATGTTGTGGGTATATCATTCACATATTACCTTATCCATGTATGAAACAATTCATCCATTTGTTACTCTGTATGCCTCCCAACTGATGCAGCTATTCATTATGTATTGTACTCTTGTCTTATAGATATGCACTATGTGTAATGATTGATGTTTTGTCTTTTGCTATTGCTGATAACTTGGCCACTATGCCGGGTAATGCACACTTATTGCTATTCCCATTGGTTGCAGCATTCTGTAAATAATAAAATCATTTTATTACACTGTTACGTATGTGTGCCTAATCTCTTCCACCTCATTCAAAGTCCCAGGGCGATCTCCCCCCCATGTTTCTTTGTGGTGGGGGGGCACCGTAAGGCGCCCCCCTCCCCCAAAGCACCCACCCCCCATGTTGAGGGCATGCGGCCTGGTACGGTTCAGGAGGGGGGGGGCGCTCGCTCGTCCCCACCCCCTTTCCTGACCGGCCAGGCTGCGTGCTCGGATCGGGGTCTGGTATGGATTTTAGGGGGACCCCACGCCGTTTTTTCGGCGTAGCGGGGTTCCCTTTATAATCCATACCAGACCTAAGGGCCTGGTATGCCCCGCGCTCGCCGCAATAGGAAGATTTGTTTTTCCTATTGCAGCGAGCGCGAGATGCAATACCCTGCCCTCGTGTCATATTTGGTCTGTCGGACCAGCCTACACACGAGCGGGCTTTCCGTCGGACCAGCGCACACACGAGCGGACTGTCCGCCCGAAACTGAGTCCGACGGAAAGATTTGAAACTTTCTTCAAATCTAGGTCCGGCGGGCTTTTGGGAAGAAGTCCGCCGGAAAAGTCCGCCGGCGCCCACACACGGGCGGATTGTCCGGCACACTCTGGTCCGCCGGACCAAGTATGCCGGAAAGTCCGACCGTGTGTACGCGGCATTAGATGAATGTGCGGTTCCCTCCGCCCAGTCTATGTCTGGATAGTCTAAATCCCCCATTATGATAACACTTCCCATCCTTGCTGGTAATCCAAATTGTGATAGGAGATCTGGTTAGGGGGCCTGTAGCATACTCCCAGTGATATTTTTCCCTTAGCTTCATCCCTTTGGAGCTCTACCCATAAGGATTCCACCTCCTCCCTAGCTCCCTTAGTGATGTCATCTCTCACATTCACTTGTACATTATTCTTGATATTCTTGATATATAGGCATACCCCTCCCCCTTTTTTACCCTCTCTATCCTTGCGATAAAGGGTATTATACCATTGAATGTTTGCCAGCCAATCATGAGAGCTGTTGAACCAGGTCTCTGAATATCCCACAAAATCCAAATCCTCCTCGTACAACGGTATCTCTAGTCTAGTTTAGTCTAGTATCCCATCTTGTCCGCCAGACTCCTGGCATTGGTGAACATGCCACGTAGTTTAGACCGGTCACATATTATCCTCTTATTGGGTGTTCCAAGATGCACCATTGTATCATGTCTGCAGCCTCTGACCATCTCCTGTATCATGACTGCAGCCTCTGACCATCTCCTGTATCATGTCCCCAGTCTCTGACCATCTCCTGTATCATGTCTGCAGCCTCTAACCATCTCCTGTATCATGTCTGCAGCCTCTAACCATCTCCTGTATCATGTCTGCAGCCTCTAACCATCTCCTGTCTACAGTCTCTAACCACCTCCTGTATCATGTCTACAGTCTCTGAGGGGGAGTCTGAAGAGGAGTCAAGAGTGGGAGCGCCACTGGGATGGGGGTCATGGGGAAAGTCAGACATGTGTGGACTATGGAGAGGAGACTATAGTATAAAACCAGAGCCACCAAGCTGGAGCCATCTGACTGAGCCCTGCACGGTGCACCTGAGAGGAGGTCAGTGACAGCATCGCCAGGCCAGTCTGAGGGAGAGGGGGTTGCTGATGTAAGGGGGGAGTGAATACAATAATGTAAGGGGCACTGATATAAAGGCACCCCTATATTAGTGACCTCCCGTTACCTTAGTGTATTTACTCTACAGAAGGTGGTCTCTGGTCACCAGAGTGCCCCCCACATCAGAGTTTCTGGCGTTCCCCTTTACATCAGAATCTGCAGGATTCCCCCTTACAGTGCAAGGGGGAACTCAGTCTGCGGACCCTGATGTAAGTGGGAACTCTGATGTAAAGAGAAAGCAGTGGACTCTGATATAAGGTGGTCTCTGGTCACCAGAGCCCCCATCAACATCAGAGTTCCCCCTTAGATCATGATCTGCAGCATTCCCCTTTACATAAGAGTTCCCTTTCGCTGTAAGGGGGAATCCTGCAGACTCTGATGTAAGGGGGAACTCTGTGCTGGCTGGGTTATAGTAACCAGACCTTCATGTCAATGAAAAAATATGTTGTTTTACTTTTGTTTAACTTAAACACATTGCAAATAGCACTAGCTATATGTTTATAGTTGAAATGTTGATATTTGCACTGCTTGGCACTGAAAATGGTAATTTTAGGTACTTTTTTGCAGTGTTAGTAAAAAATGTGATTCTGTCATTAAATTTAATGTTTTTTTGCCAGTAGAAAATTGGTGCCATTTGTAAATTTTAGCAACACTGACCACAGTGATGATGTCGCTGCTACTTTTACAGGTAAAAGACATTGGCAGCACATAAAGTGCGTTTTATATACTTGGTGGTTATTGAAGAGTTTATTTAAATAAAAGCTTTTGTTCCTGGAGTTCAGCTTTAAATTCGAGAACATTTTAATCTTGTTTTTTTTTTTGTTTTGTTTTTAATGCCTGGCACTACTTTTTTGATACACTTTTAATGCACTTGTAACCTGTTACACTGAGCATATCCTGCGTTCTATTAGGATTTTGAGGCTTTTAAGCTGCACCACGAAGGAGAAGGTGCGGAGTTGTAGGTAATTGTGATCTATACTGAAAGTGCCAGGGAAGAGGAGGGTGGACATAAAGGAGAAGTGCACTTACCCTTTAAGAACAAGAACTCTATTAAATACGGCTGTGAGTGTTACAATGGTAGATGTCTCCATGAGTGGTCAATCCGTTGTGTAACTATAATTACACATAAATCTCCGTCTAGGAAAGACGCATACAACAGACACTTCATCGCTTGAGTGTAACATTGTATTAATGTCTCCTTTGTCTTGCAAAAAGGCAGTCAATATTTCTACCATTAATAATTAATACTAATACAGTTTGTGGTGCCGTTAATGACCTGTTCACTTAAGCATGCAATGGCTATTTTTTTGTGTTTGATTATTAATCTGCTAGGGTACTTGTGCTGCAAACAAAGACTGGGTACATTATTAGACAGGATGGAGCATAGTTGTTTAACAGTTTTGAGAAAAAGCAGCCGGTGCCATAGGCCATACTGTGCTACCATGCTGCCATCTAGTGGCAATATGTAATAATTTGCTTGAAGGATTCATTAGAACTATTCTCAGTTTAAAGGACATCTCCACTCACCGGCCACTTTATTAGGTACACCTTGCAAGTACCCAGGTTGGACCCCCTTTTGCCTTCAGAACTGCCTTAATTCTTCATGGCATAGAACGAAGGTGTTGTCGGCTGCGCATCCATGATGCGACTCTCCCGTTCAACCACATCCCAAAGGTGCTCTATTGGATTGAGATCTTATGACTGTGGAGGCCATTGGAGTACAGTGACCTCATTGTCATGTTCAAGAAACCAGTGGTGAGATTATTTGAGCTTTGTGACATGGTGCATTATCCTTAACCGCTTCAGCCCCGGAAGATTTTACCCCCTTCCTGACCAGAGCACTTTTTGCGATTCGGCACTGCATCGCTTTAACTGACGATTGCGCTAACGTGCGACGTTGCACCCAAACAAAATTGATATCCTTTTTTTCCCACAAATAGACCTTTCTTTTGGTGGTATTTGATCACCTCTGCGGTTTTTATTTTTTGCGCTATAAACAAAAAAAGAGCATCAATTTTGAAAAAAACGCAATATTTTTTTACTTTTTGCTATAATAAATATCCCCCAAAAATATATTAAAAAAGCAATTTTTTTCCTCAGTTTAGGCCGATATATATTCTTCTACATATTTTTGGTAAAAAAAATTGCAATAAGCATATAATGATTGGTTTGTGCAAAAGTTATAACGTCTACAAAATAGTAGATAGTTTTATGGCATATTTATTTAATTTTTTTTACTAGTAATGGCGGCGATCTGCGATTTTTATAGGGACTGAGACATTATGGCGGACACATCGGACAATTTTGACACATTTTTGGCATTTATACAGCGATCAGTGCTATAAAATTTATGCATTGATTACTGTCAAAATGTCACTGGCAGCGAAGGGGTTAACACTAGGGGACGATCAAGGGGTTAATTGTGTTGCCTGTGTGTGTTCTAAATGAAGGGGGAGGGGACTGTGTAGGGGAGATGACAGATCACTGTTCATACTTTGTATGAACAGATCTGTCTCTTCTCCCCTCAGAGAACCGGAAACTGTGTGTTTACATACACAGATCCAGGTTCTCCATGTGTCAGCAGTGATCGCCGGTGCCCGGCGGTGATCGTGACAGGGCACTTGCATCGGCTCCGGGGGCGAGCAGCGGGTCTGTGCGCCCCTAGTGGCCACAGGGCAAAGCGACGTAATACTGCGGCAGCTGGTCGGCAAGTGGTTAAAGGGATGGACATGGTCAGCAACAATACTTAGGTAGGCCGTGGCTTATAGATGATGATTAGTTGGTACTAACGGGCCCAAAGTGTGCCAAGAAAATAACCCCCCCACACCATTACACCACCACCACCAGCCTTAATCATTGATACAAGGCAGGATGGATCCATGGTTTCATATTTACACCAAATTCTGACCCTACCATCTGAATGTGCCACACTCCCCTGTTGTGACCCCACTCACCAGATGGCAAGGACCCACAGCTTTGCAGTCTGGGGTCAGAAAAGCTTGGATCACATGGGATCAGTTGGGAGACACAAAGTTTTCTCTGGAGCCCCTTAAGCCCCATACACACTATTCGATCTTCTGCAGATTTTTGTCTTCAGATTTACCAAAACCATGTAGTGCAAGGGCCTGCCTGATTGCATTTTGGTTTTGGTAAATCTGAAGACAAAAATCTGCAGAAAATCTAATAGTGTGTATGGGGTCTTATAGTGGTGATTTCCATAAATGTTCAAAGGTGCTCGATCATATTCATGTTGGAGATAGAGAAGGAACCAATAGTGAAGTACTGTGTGGATAAGGGAATATTTGCGTTGGCTAGGCGCTATTTACAAGAAACCAAAAAACAACAAGCATCAGCATGGAGCTCCAGGTGCGCATTCCACGGAGGGTGGAAGTGATGTCAGTGGTTCGGGAGACCGGAAGTGCGTCAGCGCGTTTCGCCCTTCCTCCAGGGCGTCATCAAGGACATCACTTCTGGTCTCGCATTATCTGATTTATACCCGAAAAACGGGTCACTCCTCTCGCACAATCCAATAGGAAATAGCCAATTCCCTTAGGTGTCACAGCTCCAACTGCTGTGGTATGACATCATGCCCTGTTATCATCGTATATGCTCAATAAACTTTTATTACAATCGATGTTTAATTATGATGATACTAAATGGATTTCTTTAACATCATATAAAATTAAATATATTACAAACATTATAGAAACTTTTAATCAATTTATCTTAAAGTTTTTAAAGAAAATATGAAAAATAATGATAATAAATCACAAAATAAAATAAAAATTAAAATTAAAAATATAAATAAAATTAAAAATAAAAATGAAAATAAGAATAAATGAAAATAAAGAGAAAAATAAATAAGAATAATAATGAAAGTGAAAACTAAAACTAAAAATAGGAATTGAAAATTAACTAATAAATGTAAATAAATAAAAATTGACAATCAATTTATTTGAATGAATACCAGTGCAACAAGCAAATATTACCAGTTGGACAGAAAACAACTGAGATCCAATTCAATGTTTAGGCCCAACGGACTCATAGTACCAAGCCTATGGATCCATTGGGTCTAGTTCTGTGAGACAGCTTTCTTGAGATTGTATCCCCTCCAATGTCCCTCCACCCTATCAATTCCACAAAAAGTCAGACCCCTTGGGTCTCTGTTGTGGAACAGTCTAAAGTGGTTAGACAAGCTGTGATGTTTGAATCCTCTTTTTATTCTGTTTACATCCTCACTTAACCTGATCCCCAGCTTCCTTGTGGTCCTCCACACATACTGAAGACCACAGGGGCAGGACAGAAGGTATGTATGTTGCTCAAACATAGAGAACTAAAAAAACATCTTACCAGCTAAACCACAGTTCATTTATCCAAAACCACCCCAACTCCGGCTGCAGTTGGCACGGAATGTTATTTATCCCCCTAGAAAACAATTTACTTTTTTTTAGATCAAACCGTTTTTTTAGTTGTTACAGATGCATAATTTGCAGAACTTCCAAATATAGACTGTCAGGGCTGGGCTCAGCCCTTCCTTGTCTGAGCTGGCCGCTCAGCTGTCGGCTATGTGCCAGCTCCTATCTCTCCACAATGACTCACCTGTTGATGATATCCTGCTCGTCAGTCCTGCTTACTTAAGCCGCCCAGCCCAGATGATCTTGGCCTTCGCCTTGGTCAACATCACAGAGACTTTCTCCTGCACTCCTATTAAAGACTTGCTTGACTGACATTCTTTCTGGCTCCAGATCCTGCTTGCTGTTCCACTACGCTGATTCCTGGCTTCCTGACTTTCTGGCTTGTTTGACTATCCGTTCCGGTTACTGAACTTTGGCTATGTTTGACTACGTTTGTTCTATTTACTTTTATTACTAAACAAGTGTGATTTAACTGTACTTCTGTCTCGGTCTGATTTATGGTTTCTGACAGTAGGTGAGGGCCATGAATTCAGAAGAGGCAGTCAATCCACTTGTTGGTAATATTTTTTCCAGATTGAATGAGCAGGATCCCCGCTTGGATCAGTTTGCCATGGCATTACAGATGCTCCTGAGTCACATGGTTCACCTGGAATCTCCCACAGTGGCGGCTCTGGTACAACCTGTGTTGCAGGCCATCCCTGCTGCTGCTGCAGCGTCTGTGCAGGCACCCTCCTCAAGTATTACCTCTATAAGAAGTATGTCTGGTTCCGCTCCACTTTCCCAGCGATTTGGGGGCTATCCAGTCCAATGCAGAGGGTTTCTCAACCAGGTTGAGATATACTTTGAGATGCTGACCCAGGCGTTTCCCACAGAGAGAAGCAAAGTAGGTTTTGTGATATCTTTGCTTTCTGAGAGTGCTTTGGCCTGGGCAAACCCTTTATGGGAGACGCAAAAACCCATTGTCCTGAGTTACCCAGAGTTTGAGGCTTCCTTTAAAAGGGTATTTGACGTTCCTGCATGCTCCGCTTCTGCTGCCAAGTTCCTCATGTCCATCAAACAGAGTAAAAGAACTGTTGCCGATTACACCATTGAATTCCGTACTCTGGCAGCAGAGGTTGCTTGGAACAATGAGGCCCTCGTGGCTGCATTTTCTCATGGTCTCTCGGATACTATCAAGGATGAGATAGCAGCCCGAGATATACCCACTGAGCTGGAGAAGTTGATCACATTTGCCATCCTCATTGACTCCAGACTCAGAGAAAGACTCTTTTAAAGAGCGCTTGCGGAAGCCTCTTGTACATTTGTCTCCAAGCTTTGCAGTCCCACACTTGCCTTCCTCCCCTTCCATGCCTCCTGGTACAGAGTCGGTCTGTGAAGATGAACCCATGCACTTGGGCTTCACACATCTCTCTGTGGATGAGAGAGCCCTTAGGAGGAGGGAGAGATTCTGCCTTTATTGTGGCCAGGCAGGTCACTTTTTGAAGTCTTGTTCTACCCGTGCAGGGAACGCTCAAACCTTGAGGTCCTGCCACGGACAGACCTTCGGTGTCGTTGTTTCGTCTCCAGTTATCCAGAAGGATAAACCCCTGGTTTCGGTTACCCTTTCTTGGGCTGAGTCGTCCGTCGAGATACAGGCTCTAATCGACTCTGGGGCTCCAGGCATGTTCATTGATGCTGCCTTTGTATCAAAGCACTCGATTCCGCTGCAGCTGCGTGCCACTCCACTTGCCATTGAGGCTCTTGATGGGAGACCTTTACAGCCTGCCCGTGTGACTCATGAGACTGTTCTGTTGTCCATGGCCGTAGGGGCTTTTCACCATGAGATAATCCAATTCCAAGTTATTTCCTCACCTAAGTTTCCGCTGGTTATTGGTTATCCTTGGTTACAGAGGCACAACTCCTCTTTTGATTGGCTCCGTGCTGAGGTTCTCTCCTGGTCGCCACAATGCAGTAAGACTTGCTTCCAAAAGTTAGCCAAGTTCCTGTGCACCTCTTCACTCTCCTCCCTGTGAAGACTTCAAAGAAAAAAACAAGAGATGAGAGCCTCTCTGAATCTGACCTGCAGTACCTGGAGGACGGAAGGAAGGTTGGGCGGTGGAAGAGGCAGGCGGTGAGGAAGAAACAGGGACGGGAAGCTCCAGTGCCTGTCTCCAACCTTCATAGGGCCTAGTTAGATATTTCCTCATCTGGGGCTTCTTAGGAGAAAAGCTCAGATTCAGAAATGGAGTTGGAGGAGGCCTCAAGAAAGAGAGAGGCTTCTGGTAATGAGCAGCAGAGGGGAGCTAAGAAGAAATCCACCCAATAACCCAAATGGCGGTTCCCCCTCCGTTAAAAGTGGTGACAATAAATGTCTCCAGCATTAAGTTAGTAAGAGCTTGTTCTATGGTCTTCTTTTTGTTGAGCCAATTAGATGCTGAAATTGTATTTTTGCAAGAGACTAGGCTCACCTCCTTGGCAGATTTTCATATGGCCAAGAGAGAGTGGTGGTATGGTCAATCTTACTGTTCTCTTGCGGCCGAGCCTTACGGCGGTGTGGCTGCGTTGTTTAAAACCGGCATGGTAACTGTCCTGCGGGTTATTTAGGTAGAGATTGGGAGATGTATGGTCTTAGACGACCTTGTGGGAGGGGAGGACCTGCGCCTAATTAATGTTTATGGCCCACACACGAAGTGGGACAGGAAATGCCTTTTTACAAGGATCAAGCCATTTCTTTTTACATCCGGGCAAGTGGTCTTTGGAGGTGACTTTTTAATACAGTAACTATGCCCAAAGACAGAAAGGACTTCAAGGACAGGCTGGGATATGATAGCATTTTTTAAAATGGTATGCTTAGGAATGCTGGTCTTGGTGGATGTGCACATTAACTGCTTGCCGCCCGCGCACTGTGAAATTACAGCGGGGCGGTGCAGCTCTTGTTCTGGGACGCTGTCATATGAGCGGCAGCTCTCCCGTGCCCACAGGGGTGCGCAGCGATCGCGGGTGCGCCGTGTTGCTAGGACACAGCGCAACCCTGATCTGTGTAAAGAGCCGCGTCCACGGCTCTTTAACCATGTGATCGGCTGTGTCCAATCACAGCCGGTCACATGTAAACACGGAGATGCCGGTAATCGGCTCTCCTCGCCTCACACTGACAGAGTGTGAGGAGAGGAGGGCCGATCAGCGGCATCTCCTCAGATGGGGGACATCTAGGGATGTAATCAGGGCACTGATCATCAGTGCCCTGATTACTATAAAGAAATAAAGTGTAAGAATACAGTAGGGATGAGCTTCGTGTTCGAGTCGAACCCATGTTCGACTCGAACATCGGCTGTTCGACCGTCCGTCGAATTGCGAACGATATGGGGCGTTCGCGCCAAATTCGTGTGGCGCGTCACGGCCCATAATTCACTGCGGCATCGCAGTGCATTGCTGGCTGATGATTGGCCAAGCATGCACTATGACCCGCATGCTTGGCCAATCACAGCGCCGCCTGAACAGAGAGCCATAATTGGCCAAAGCCAAGGAGGCTTTGGCCAATTATGGCTCAGGGGATTTAGTACACGCCCCACACTATATAAGGCCGCCTGCACGGCGGCCCTGTGTAGTGTGTGTTCCAGTGTGCTGAGAGATAGAGAGAGAGAGAGACAGTGTCATTTGATTTGAGTTAGATAGATTAGGCAGAACAGTCAGTCAGTTAGCTGCACTTACAGTGTATTGTCTATATATATGCATCCCAGGTGTTGCATATATATATATACACTGTATTCAGTTTAGCTAGATCCGTTCCTGTTATCTTCTAGACTATTTACATTTAGTGCAGTGCGTCCTGCTCACAGTGTTCAGCTAGATCCGTTCCTGTTATCTTCTAGACTATTTACATTTAGTGCAGTGCGTCCTGCTCACAGTGTTCAGCTAGATCCGTTCCTGTTATCTTCTAGACTATTTACATTTAGTGCAGTGCGTCCTGCTCACAGTGTTCAGCTAGATCCGTTCCTGTTATCTTCTAGACTATTTACATTTAGTGCAGTGCGTCCTGCTCACAGTGTTCAGCTAGATCCGTTCCTGTTATCTTCTAGACTATTTACATTTAGTGCAGTGCGTCCTGCTCACAGTGTTCAGCTAGATCCGTTCCTGTTATCTTCTAGACTATTTACATTTAGTGCAGTGCGTCCTGCTCACAGTGTTCAGCTAGATCCGTTTCTGTTATCTTCTAGACTATTTACATTTAGTGCAGTGCGTCCTGCTCACAGTGTTCAGCTAGATCCGTTCCTGTTATCTTCTAGACTATTTACATTTAGTGCAGTGCGTCCTGCTCACAGTGTTCAGCTAGATCCGTTCCTGTTATCTTCCTACTGACAGGCAGGCTTGTCTGGTTACAGTATATAAAGCTACCTGAAGAAAATTACTGGTGTTCTATTTGATCCTATTAGTACCACGGTCAGGCAGCTAGACTATTTACATTTAGTACAGTGCGTCCTGCTCACAGTGTTCAGCTAGATCCG
Organism: Lithobates septentrionalis; assembly: GCA_037952835.1. Taxonomy (NCBI): domain Eukaryota; kingdom Metazoa; phylum Chordata; class Amphibia; order Anura; family Ranidae; genus Lithobates; species Lithobates septentrionalis. The sequence continues at coordinate 2,931,535 of JBBDGP010000754.1, read as the reverse complement.
TTCCTGTTATCTTCCTACTGACAGGCAGGCTTGTCTGGTTACAGTATATAAAGCTACCTGAAGAAAATTACTGGTGTTCTATTTGATCCTATTAGTACCACGGTCAGGCAGCTAGACTATTTACATTTAGTACAGTGCGTCCTGCTCACAGTGTTCAGCTAGATCCGTTCCTGTTATCTTCCTACTGACAGGCAGGCTTGTCTGGTTACAGTATATAAAGCTACCTGAAGAAAATTACTGGTGTTCTATTTGATCCTATTAGTACCACGGTCAGGCAGCTAGACTATTTACATTTAGTACAGTGCGTCCTGCTCACAGTGTTCAGCTAGATCCGTTCCTGTTATCTTCCTACTGACGGGCAGGCTTGTCTGGTTACAGTATATAAAGCTACCTGAAGAAAATTACTGGTGTTCTATCCCAGCTTAGTGCAGCTACAGGCCATTAGTATGTCTGGAAGGCCAAGAAGGAGAGGCAGACAGTCACAAGCCAATAAGAGAGGGCAAGCAGGCTCTGTGTCTAGTGCTGGTCGTGGAGACGGTGCATCCTCATCAGCACGTGGCCATGGGACACGCTTGGCCTTTTTTTCGGCACCTGGCCGTGTTGAGCCGCAACATGCGGAAGACTTGGTCGAGTGGATGACCAAGCTGTCCTCATCCTCCTCATCCTCTCTCACCCATGCCCAGGGTGCTTTGTCTGGCAAAGCAGCGGCCTCTTCCCTCAGCTCAATGTCATCAGTGACTCCTTCCCTAGCTCCACCATGTCCTCCTGAGGAGTCCCTCGAACTGTTTGACCACAGTGTTGGGTACATGCTCCAGGAGGATGCCCAGCGTTTGGAAGGCTCTGATGATGATACTGAGCTCGATGAAGGCAGTAACATGAGCACGGACAGAGGGGGTGCCCAAGAAGGACAGCAATCTGGCAGTCATGCTCCCCCTGCTGCAGCATACTGCCAGGTTTGCTCCAGTGATGAGGAGGGAGGGGATGATGAGGTAACTGACTCAACGTGGGTGCCTGATAGGAGAGAGGAGGAGGAGGAGGAGGCGGCACATCACCAACGAGGCAGGATGCCCTCCAGGGGCCAGCCTAAGGGCAGCACATTGACTGCATCACACCCCAAAGCTCCACATGTGCAGGGCGCTGCAGTCTCTGCGCGTTATTCAAAAAGTTCTTTGGTGTGGGCCTTTTTTGAGACGAGTGCATCAGATCGCACCGCTGCTATTTGCAGCATATGTCTCAAGCGTATCTCACGTGGCCAAAACATCTCCCGCTTGGGTACCACATGCTTGACCAGACATATGTTGACCTGCCATGCAGTTCGTTGGCAAGCGTATCTAAAAGACCCACACCAAAGAACAAAGAGGATCTCTCCTTGCTCCTCATCAGCTGAGATTTCCAACCCCACTAGACCTCCAGTCCTCTCTGAGACCTGCAGTGAGAGGAATGAAGGTGTAAAATTAGGTGTGTCACAGCCAAGTACTTGTGGACAATCTGCTTTTGGTACACCGACGTCAGATTGTACCAGGCAAATTTCCCTGCCCCAGCTGCTGCACCGCCGAAAGAAGTTTGCTCCCAGCCATCCACATGCCCAGCGGTTGAATGCTAGCTTGGCAAAATTGCTAGCACTTCAACTGCTGCCTTTTCAGTTGGTAGACTCTGCCCCCTTCCGTGAGTTTGTGGAATGTGCGGTTCCTCAGTGGCAGGTACCCAAACGCCACTTTTTCTCACGGAAGGCGATTCCGGCTCTCTACCGGCATGTGGAAGGCAATGTCCATGCCTCGCTGGACAGGGCGGTCAGCGGTAAGGTGCATATTACCGCTGACTCATGGTCCAGCAGGCATGGACAGGGACGTTACCTAAGTTTCACGGCGCATTGGGTGACTCTGCTGGCAGCTAGCTGGGAAGGATGCAGGACAAGGTGCAGTAGTGTTGGAGGTTGTTCCGCCACCACGCCTCCAAAATGCTGATTGTGATACACCTCTCTCCTCCACCCCCTCCTCTTCTTCTTCCTCCATGGCCTCTTCCTCGGAACCAGCGGTGCTCCGTAGTCGTTCAAGGGGCTACGCAAGTACGCAGGCCAAAAGATGCCATGCGGTGCTTGAGCTGGTGTGCTTGGGGGACAGGAGCCACACTGGGGCAGAGGTTCTGTCAGCTCTGCAGGGGCAGGTTCAGAGGTGGTTGACGCCACGCCAACTTAAGGCAGGAATGGTGGTTTGCGACAATGGCACCAACCTCCTCTCTGCCCTCCGACAGGGACAAATGACCCATGTGCCCTGTTTGGCTCACGTCCTTAACTTGGTGGTGCAGCGGTTCTTGGGCAGGTACCCGGGCTTACAGGATGTCCTGAGGCAGGCCAGGAAAGTCTGTGTGCATTTCCGCCGGTCATATAATGCCAGTGCTCGGCTGACGGACCTCCAAAAGGAGTTTAACCTGCCCAAGAACCGCCTAATCTGTGACATGCCCACCAGGTGGAACTCAACGTTGGCCATGCTGCAGCGGCTGCACACGCAGCAGAGGGCCATCAATGAGTACCTGTGCGACTATGGCACCAGGACAGGGTCAGGGGAGCTTGGTTTTTTTTCCCCACGCCAGTGGGCCATGATCAGGGATGCATGCACTGTCCTGTCACCATTCGAGGAGGCCACGAGGATGGTGAGCAGTGACAGTGCATGCATCAGTGACACTGTCCCCCTTGTCCACCTGTTGGAGCACACGCTGCGTGGAATAATGGACAGGGCACTTGAGGCAGAACAGAGGCAGGAAGAGGAGGACTTCCTTAGCTCTCAAGGCCCCCTTTATCCAGACAGTGTTCCTGCGTGCCCGCCGATCACACAGGAAGAGGACGAGGAGGAGGAGGAGGAGGAGGAGGAAGATTGTGTCAGTATGGAGGTGGAGCCTGGCACTCAGCATCAGCAGCAGTCTTTAAGGGATCAGTCCCAAGAAACACATGGACTTGTACGTGGCTGGGAGGAGGTGGCTGCGGACGTTGTCGTCCTTAGTGACCCAGAGGACTCCGGACCGAATGCCTCAGCAAACCTACGCTGCAAAGCCTGCGTAAGGATCCTCGTATTCGTGGTATCAAGGAGAAGGACCAATACTGGCTGGCAACCCTCCTTGATCCACGTTACAAGGGTAAGGTTGCGGACCTTATCTTGCCATCGTAGAGGGAGCAGAGGATGAAACATCTTCGGGAGGCCTTGCAGAAAGGTCTGTGCAATGCGTTCCCAGAGACTGGGAGGTTACAAACTCCTGTTTCTGGACAACGTGTTGCTGAGGCTTCGGTCAGTCAAAGAAGGAGCGGTGGAGAAGGTGGCCGTCTGACCGATGCGTTCAGACAATTTTTTGGTCCGCAGCCCCAAGGTATGATCGGTTCCAGCAACCATCGCCAGCGTCTGTTTTACATGGTGCAGGAATACCTAGGGGCAAGATCAGACTTGGACACCTTTCCCACCGAAAATCCTCTGGGTTACTGGGTCTTGAGGATGGATCACTGGCCAGAGCTTGCACAGTATGCAATTGAGCTACTGGCCTGTCCTGCATCCAGCGTTCTTTCGGAACGCACATTCAGTGCTGCTGGAGGCGTGGTAACCGATCACAGGGTGCGTCTGTCCACCGACTCGGTCGATAGGCTGACCTTCATAAAAATGAATCAGTCTTGGATCACCACCAGCTACCAAGCACCTGATGCTGATGTAACCGAATAATTTTTTTTGAAATCTCAGATCCCTTCAAAGACTGCCTATGCTGATGCTGAGTGACTATCCCTGAGTAATTATCCTCTTCCTCCTCAATCATCACGCTGATAGCTTGTAAGAACATTTTTGGTTCTGGGCGCCACCACCAGTGCCTAAGGCACAATTTTTCAGCCCCTGTTTAACAGGGGCGTGTAATTACAATTTTTGATGCAATACTTTGCAGCAGGGCTCGTTCCTGCGTTCCAACTAGAGTGTCTGTGAGGGGTTGCAGTGTTGTGGCACCAGCACCAGTGCCTAAGGCCCAATTTTTCTGCCCCTGTCTAACAGGGGCGTGTAATTACAATTTTTGATGCAATACTTTGCAGCAGGGCTCGTTCCTGCGTTCCAACTAGAGTGTCTGTGAGGGGTTGCAGTGTTGTGGCACCAGCACCAGTGCCTAAGGCCTAATTTTTCAGCTCCTGTTCAACAGGGGCATGTAATTACAATTCTTGATCTAATATTTCACAGCAGGGCCCTGTGAGGGCTTACAGTGTTGTGGCCACAGCAACACCTAAGGCCCAAATTTCTGCTGAGTATATAGGGCAGGACCCTACTTTCAAACATCTAACTTACAAACGATTCCTACTTGCAAACGGAAGGAGACAACAGGAAGTGAGATGAAATCTACCCCTAGGAAGGGAAATTCTCTCCTGTAAGAGTTAATATGGGAAAAAGAATTCTCCTTTCCACTGATGCTTTCCAATCCTTGTTCCACAAAAAAACCCAAATTTTCAAAAAACATTTTTCATTGGGACAAAAAGTGAGGTGAAATCTTCTGAAGAGGAGGAAAGACAGCAAAACAAATGTCACAGGGGTGATAACCCTTCCCTATGTTTTCCAAAAAGCTTAAAAAAGATTTTTTGGCTGGAGCTAAACACGTTAAAAATGTACCCGTTCAAAATTACAAAGAGATTCTACTTAACAACAAACCTACAGTCCCTGTCTTGTTTGCACCGCCTGTATACTGTTGTTCAGAGTATATAGGGCCTGGTGGCCCCACACCTTTCCTTATTTTAATTTGGGTGCGGGGTTCCCCTTAATATCCATACAAGACCCAAAGGGCCTGGTAATGGACTGGGGGGTACCCATGCCGTTTGTCTCACTGATTTTCATCCATATTGCCATGACCCGACATGACATTAAACCCGCAAGCAGTTTTAAATGAGATTTTTTCCTTTAAAAATGACATTTGGTGCAGGGACTGTTCTAAACACGGGAAACACGCGTCACTTTACAGGCATACTATAGACACCCCCCAGGTACGATATTTAAAGGAATATTTCACTTTTTTTTTTTACTTTAAGCATCATTAAAATCACTGCTCCCGAAAAAACGGCCGTTTTTAAAAGTTTTTTTTGCATTGATACATGTCCCCTGGGGTAGGACCCGGGTCCCCAAACCCTTTTTAGGACAAAACCATGCAAATTAGCCTTTAAAATGAGCACTTTTGATTTCGAACGTTCGAGTCCCATAGACGTCAATGGGGTTCTAACGTTCGTGCAAACTTTCGGTCCGTTCGCAGGTTCTGGTGCGAACCGAACCAGGGGGTGTTCGGCTCATCCCTAGAATACAGTGCCCACCAATGCCAGCATACAGTGCCCACCAATGCCAGCATACAGTGCACACCAGTGGCAGCAATCAGTGCCCACCACTGCCCACAAGTGCTACAAATCAGTACCCATTAGCCATGCCAGTCAGTGCTGGCAATCAGTGCCGCCTATCAGTGCTGCCCATCAATGCCCATCACTGCTGTCCATCAATGCCCATCAGTGTCGCCCATCAGTGCCACCCATCAATGCCCATCAGTGCCCATCTGTATCGCCTATCCATGCCGCCTATCCGTGCCCACCATTGCCGCCTATCAGTGCCCACCACTGCCGCCTATCAGTGCCCACCAGTGCCGCCTATTAGTGCCCATCAGTGCCACCTATCAGTGCTTATCAGTGCCACATATCAGTGCCACCTATCAGTGCCCATAAGTGCGGCATATTAGTGCCTCCTCATAAGTGCCACCTCATCAGTGCCCATAAGTGGCGCCTCATCAGTGCCCATAAGTATCACCTCATCAATGCCCACCAGTTCAGCCTATCAGTGCCCATCGGTGCCGCCTCATCAGCGCACATCAGTGAAGGCGAAAAATTACTTAGTTACAAAATTAATTGACAGAAAAAAGTAAAAAACATTTTTTTCCCCAAAATTTTTGGTCTTTTTTTTGTAAAAAATAAAAAAAACCCAGCAGTGATTAAATACCACCAAAAGAAAGCTCTATTTGTGTGAATAAAATGATAATAAATTAGTTGTAGCATGACCGCGCAATTGTCATTCAAAGTGCGACAGCACTGAAAGCTGAAAAATGGCTTGGGCAGGAAGGGGGTGTTAGTTCCTGGTAGGCAAGTGGTTAAGCACCTCCCAGATGACACCAGGTTCACCTTTCATCAAGGTAGTAGTCAGAGTAGGATAGATAGGTTTTTTTGAAGGACACCTCTGCTTTCTCGCCCCCAGTGGTGCAGGCAGTAGAGTTCTCTGATCACTGTATGCTATCTGTGGTCCTAAATGCTTTAGATGCCCCTCAGAGGGGCAAGGGCATCTGGAGATTGAATTTGACTCTACTCACGTAAGAACATGTTAGACAATCCTTTGAGGAATTCTTTCAGGCACAGGTGACCATCCTGAACTTTTGTAGCAGCAAGGCTGAGTGGTGGGAGCTGACCAAAAAGAGGATCGCTGGATTCTTCAGGGGCCTAGCCAATAGAAAACAGTTTAACAAATACATGACCTAACAACGTTTACGGAGGAAGCTGGATATTCTTGTCTCGAGAGGAGGAGATCCTGGGGCAATCTCCAAAGTGAAACTCCTTCTCAGGAAGTGTCAATATGACCAGCATGCCTCTTTGGTTCTGGAGAGGGATTATGGGAAGTACCACTCTCCCGACCCTTACTAGAAATGCAAACAAGGTGTAGCTGTTAAAATGGTTGTTGGCCTTAAGGACAGTACAGTTTCCTTGACAAAGTCCAGGTAAGGGATTCTGGAGGTCGTGAGGTCCTTTTATACTGACCTTCTTGGGAGGAAAAAGCTTAACTGTGACAAGATGGAAAGCTTTTTGAATTCTACTCCAGGGCTAAATGGTGGAGATGTTCCATTGATGAATTTGACAGAGGAGATCACAGTTGAAGAGGTGATAAGGGCAACTGAACAGCTTTCCATCAAAAAGTCACCTAGACCAGATGGCTTGATGGCTGAGTTTTACAAAGCTTTTGAGTCTATTCCGGCCCCACATTTGGTAGAGGTTTTTAACAGTTGCCTTGCTGAGGGGGTGCTTCCTCCTTCCATGAGGCACTCAGCTGTGATTCTTCTTTCAAAAGGTAAAGATGATTGAGAATTGAAGCCCCATCAGCCTTCTCAATGTTGATAGAAAGATACTGGCAAAGATATTTTTCTGGCGCCTATCGTCAGTAGCACAGTCTTTACTTTCTCGCAATCAGCACTGTTCGGTCCAGGGTAGATGCACCTTCACATCGATTTTAGCTGTCCGGAGGCCTTGGAGCAGTGCAGGGCTGCAGGCTGGGGAAAGTATTTGCTGACATTGGATCAGGCAAAGGCTTTTGATCGTGTTAACCATGAGTACCTGTGGTTGCTCCTCTGTAAGTATGGTCTGCCGGGTGTTTTTTTCAATTGGTTGAAAGTCTTGTATAAGATGGCAGAAAGCTTTCCTCTTGTTAATGGTTGGGTTGGGCAGTCCTTTGAGGTTGGCTCCGGGGTGCACCTGGGTTGTCCCCTGAGTCCCCTGCTCTATGTGTTTGCAATTGACCCCTTCATCAGGATGCTAGAGAGCAGCATGTTGTGTGGGGTACCAGTGGGGCTCGGGGATAGGCACCCTGGGTTCAGGAGCGGAAGCAGCCTCATGGAACAAGCCGGGCTCTGTTTGGGTAGATGAGTCAGAGACCAAAAGCGGAGCACAGGCCAATGCGTCATTCTCATTGTAGGAAAATTACTCTTCCATGCGACTAAGATTTTCTTGTAGCTTCTGCACAATATTGGATAGTACAGAAATAGATCTGTAAATGTCCTCTGGTGGAGAGGCCTCCCTTTCAGACTCCATTTGTGGCTGACTGATACTGTCACGTACCTGGTAAGAGTCTGAAATGACGAGGTCGGCCTCTCTTGTATCTCCAACCCAAGCCCCACTGGAGGTGGAACAGATGGTGGCAAGGATCAGGAGGAACACGTGTGCCTGTGAATGCTGCATGCAGAACTTGCAGGAGGTGTTGCAGTCTTGGAAGTGCAGGCAGGGTTTCCGGTGAAGAACTGGAACCAGGAAGGCTGAGAGGATTGACAGCCAGCATAGGTACTCAGAAACAGCGTGGAGCCAAGCAGGAGACAGGAGCGAGGTCATCAGGGAAGCCGGGTTCAGCAACGGGCAGGCAGCGAGGTACCAAGGCATAAACAGGAGCAGGGTCAAACAGGAAACCAGGATCAGGAACCGGTAATCAGAATAATCAGAGTCCAGAAGCAGGGTCAGGAAAGCCAGGGTTTAGCAACAGGATATCAAGTCAGATAAGCAGGGTTCAGAATCTGAGGGCACAGCTGAAGATCAGTCAGCACTTTTCAGAAGTCAGAGCAACCCTTAAATAGGCCATCTGGCGCCAATTGTGGCCAGAGGTGCGCTCCTGCGCGTGCACGCAGTGCGATGCGCACGGGCATGCACATTGGTGCGCAAGGAAATCTGCGATGCCCCTGAATGTGCGCACGTGCACGTGTGCGCGCCGGGCGCATTCTGCCAATTCTCTTACAGGCCATTTAGGGCTGTTGCCTATGCGGACGATGTGTCAGTGATTGTCACTGGGACGGATAGAGCGGGGGAGGTGGTCTCTCTGACATCACGGTATTCTGAAGCATCAGGCTCAAAGATCAATCAGGAAAAGAGTGAAGTTTTCTGGATGGGAAAGGAAGGTGAGGGGTTTGATCTCCCAGACACCTTTCCAGTGCCCCAGGAAAAAATTAAGATATTAGGCACTGAATTTGGACCCAGCGATTATGACCTCAAAAACTGGGAAGGCAGGCTGGAAATTGCCAATACTAAGGTGGTCAGCTGGAAGAGAGGGAAAGGGTTGATCTGATTAAGACCTACCTGATTCCGATCTTCTTGTATGTCAGCTTTGTCTGCATCTTGCCAGTATCTCTCTATGCTAGGGTCAGTAGTGTGTTCTTCCAGATGCTGTGGGGGAACAGACTGAACCCCATCAAGAGGAATGTCACCTATCTATCCAGTAGGGAGGGTGGCTTAGGTATGGCCAACCCAGTTTTTTTCTTTTTACTGCTATATCTCAAGTTTAACATTGGTAATATGCTTGCAATGGAACCTCCTGGATTGGTAGGCATGTTTAGATCTTGGTTTAGGCCTTTTCTACGACTTTGGGAAGAAGTTGGCCAAGTGAAGAATCTCAGGGGTCATCATGGTCAGCTACCAGCCTATGTCGCTCTGTGCCTGAAGTTACTGCGGCAGTGGTGATTGTCGGCTGAAGATCTCAGATCGGTTTCGAGGAAAGTCCTTATGAGTCGAGTCTTGAGCGAAGTCTTTCATGACTCACTGGCCTTAAGGGATTGGCCAGGCCCAATTTTTGAGGGCAGGGTTAAGACTGATTAATTTGGATAGAGTTCCCCTTAAATTTAGGGATCTGACCTGGTTGTGATTCCATGGGAGGCTCTATGTTCGGGGCAAATTGAAATTCAGCAGTGAGATGGATCGTAGCTGTCCTTGGAAGCAGTGTGCAGGTGAAGGGGAGACTATTTTCTGCTTTATTGCCCTTTTAACATAGAGGTATTCAAACAGGTGGGGCGGGCCCTCGGTGTTCCTTTCCTCTCCAGGCTGGGTTTTGCTGAGTGGGTGTACGGAGTATTCAATACTGGTGGGGTTTTTTGTTCGGATACACTTTTTTTAGTTAGCCTAGTAGTTTGTTATTTCACCTGGAACGCACAGTGTAAGGTCAGCACTCAGCATAAAATCCTTCCTGTTGAGCTGGTGGTGTATGACATTTTGCATGAGGTGGGGAAGATTTGGGTGCTTGAGGGAGACAAGTGGGGTCAGGGGGCTTGGTTGAAGGCGTGGAGGGGTTTCAAACCTCCCTGACTGCCAGGAGTCTCTTTCCCGGGTTTGGCTGTCTGTCCCTTATCACCCTAGATTAATTTTTGATAAATGGCTATGTACATGTGATGGGTTGTGACTCTTAGGCCCTCTCTGCTGCTTTATGTAAATAGTTTTCTAAAAATGTTTTGGTAGTGGACTATGTATATATTGTATAGATTCTGAAGATGGATGTGTATTCCTTTGATTTCTGTTGACGTTTTATACTATGGTTATGTTTTTTACTTTTTGTATAAAATTGCTTGCTCGATTCTTTTCAATAGAAGATCAATAGTGCCCAGCTTTGGTGTCAGTGGAAGGAATAATGCCGCGTCATTTATATTAGTGGGAGGAATAAAGTCCCATCTTTTGTATTAGTGTGAGAAATAGTACCCCATTATTGGTGTCAGTGGGAGGAATAGTGTCCCATTGTTGGTGTCAGTGGGAGGAATAGTGCCCCACAGTTGGTATCAGTGTGAGGAATAGTGCCCAACTTTGGTGTCAGTGGAAGGAATAGTGCCACATAATTTATATTAGTGGGAGGAATGGTGCCCTGTCATTGGTATTAGTTGCAGAAATAGTGCCTCATCATTGGTATTAGTGGGAGGAATAATGCCCCATCATTGGTATTAGTTGCAGGAATGGTGCCCCATCATTGGTATTAGTAGGAGAAAATAGTGTCCCATCATTGGCATTAGTGGGAGGAATTCTGTCCCATCATTGGTATTAGTGGGAGGAATAGTGCCCCATTATTGGTATTAGGGGAGGAATAGTGCCCCATCATTGGTATTAGTGAGAAGAATAGTACCCCATCATTGGTATCAATGGGAGGAATAGTGTCCCATAATTGGTATTAGTGGGAGAAATAGTGTCCCATCATTGGTATTAATTTGAGAAATAGGACCTCATTATTGGTATTAGTGGGAGGAATTGTGTCCCATGATTGGTATTAGTGGGAGGAATAGTGCTCCATCATTCGTGTCAGTGGAAGGAATAGTGCTCCATCATTTGTGTCAGTGTAAGGAACGGTGTCCCATTGTTGGTATTAGTGGGGGGAATTATGACCCATCTTTGGTGTCAGTGTAATAATGTTCCTTCATTTATATCAGTGGGAGGATGTATGGCCCATTTATGGTGTCAGTGGAAGGAATAGTGTCTTGTCGTTGGTATATGGGAAGGAATAGTGCCTTATCTTTGGTGTCAGTAGAACAGTGCCAAAACCAGCTTCTGTTTTGACAGTGAGGCTTCAGCTGGGAACCACTATGTACAGAAAGGCTTCTTTACAGCAAGAGCTGTGAAATTGTGGAATAGACTTCCTCAGGCAGGGGGGTTGTGGAATGCAACCATATTTTTTATTATAATTATGGGAGTAACATGAAACATGGTAAGGTAGAGTATGCCATTAACTCTGCCCTCCCCATCAGCATATCCTTTCCTTCCTTTTGCTCCCTCACCACTTTCTTTAGATACTGAGAGCTCCCCATATAACACCGCTGATTGGTCACCGCTGTAACATGCTCCAACATAGCTGGAAGTACAAGCCTTTTCTTAAGGCTCTCATCGCTAAACAAAGCGCCAGGAAGCAAAGGAAAGGTACATGCTGCAGAAAAGGAGGAAATTAACTGCTTGCGGACCCCCAAATGTAGATATACTGCGGCGGGGCGGCCGCTCTGTTTAGGAGCACGTACATGTATGTGATCTGGCATTTCCGGATTACCTGTTCTGTTCAACACAAGTTAATCATCAGGTCCCATGCAGTTACAGTCATTGCTGAAATTGTTGGCACCCCAGAAATTTTTCCAGAAAATCAAGTATTTCTCACAGAAAAGTATTGCAGTAACACATGTTTTGCTATACACCTGTTTATTCCCTTTTTGTGTATTGGAACATAACAAAAAAAGGAAGGAAAAAAAGCAAATTGGACATAATGTCACACAAAACTCCAAAAATGGGCTGTTCAATTCTTGCCACCCTTAACCTAATATTTGGTTGCACACCCTTTGGAAAAAATAACTGAAATCAGTCGCTTTCTATAACCATCAATAAGCTTCTTATACCTCTCACCCAGAATTTTGGACCACTCTTCCTTTGCAAACTGCTCCAGGTCTCTCTTATTGGAAGGGCCCCTTTTCCCAACAGCAATTTTAAGATCTCTCCATAGGTGTTCAATGGGATTTAGATCTGGACTCATTGCTGGCCACTTTAGAACTCTCCAGCGCTTTGTTGCCATCTATTTCTGGGTGCTTTTTGATGTATGTTTGGGGTAATTGTCCTGCTGGAAGACCCAAGATCTCGGACGCATCAGACCCAAAATCCTTTGGTAATCCTCAGATTTTATGATGCCTTGCACACATTCCAGAGGCAGCAAAACAACCCCAAAACATCATTGAACCTCCTCCATATTTCACTGTAGGTACTGTGTTCTCTTCTTTGTAGACCTCATTCCGTTTTCGGTAAACAGTAGAATGATGTGCTTTACCAAAAAGCTCTATCTTGGTCTCATCTGTCCACAAGACATTTTCCCAGAAGGATTTTGGCTTACTCGAGTACATTTTGGCAAACTGTGGTCTTGCTTTTTTATGTCTCTGTGTCAGTGGGGTCCTTCTGGGTCTCATGCCATAGCATTTCATTTCATTTAAATGTCGATGGATAGTTCGCATTGACACTGATGCTCCCTGAGCCTGCAGGACAGCTTGAATTTCTTTGGAACTTGTTTGGGGCTGCTTATCCACCATCCGGACTAACCTGCGTTGCAACTTTTAATCAATTTTCTCTTCCGTCCACACCCAGAGAGATTAGCTACAGTGCCATGGGTTGTATACTTCTTGATAATGTTGCGCACTGTGGACAAAGGCAAATCTAGATCTCTGGAGATGGACTTGTAACCTTGAAATTGTTTATATTCTTGAACCAATCTTATTTATCCACAATTTTGAAAGGGTGCCAAGAATTTTGACCAGCCCATTTTTGGAGTTTTGTGTGACATTTTGTCTAATTTGCTTTTTTTTCCTCCCTTTTTTTGTTTTGTTCCAATACACACAAAGGGAATAAACATGTGTATAGCAAAACATGTGTTACTGCAATACTTTTCTGTGAGAAATACTTGATTTTCTGGAAAATTGTGCCAACAATTTCGACCATGACTGTATTTATGGCCGGGACCTGCTGATCGGCTTAGCAAATTACAGCTAGAGCCCTGTGCAGAAAGAAAAGAACAACCACATCTCTTAGCAAAAGCAGCACACATTACACACTGTTGGGCACACGGCCCTTTGACTACCCCTAGATGTTAACCCCTTCCCAGCCAGTGTCATTAGTACTGTGACAGTGTATAGTATTAGCACTGATCACTGTATTAGTGTCACTGGTGATGTCAGTCAGCTCCCACCCAGTGTCAGTTAGTGTCAGATTGCCTCACTATCACAGTCCCACTATAAGTCGCTGATCATCGTCATTACTAGTATAAAAAATAAAAATACATTTCCAGTAAATATATTGTAATTTGTAAACGCTATAACTTTCACACAAACCAATCAAAATATACTTATTGTTGGTTTTTTTTTTTTGGTTTTTTTTGTTTTTTACTAAAGACATGTAGCAGTATACGCTTTGGCCTAAATTTATAAAGAAATTTGATTTTTTTTTTTTTTATATTTATTGGATATGTTTTATAGCAGCAGGTAAAAAATATTGTTTATTTTTTTTTCAAAAATTTCAGTCTTTTATTGTTTATATAATTAAAAAAAAAAAAACCCAGCTGTGATCGAATACCACCAAAAGATAGATCTATTTGTGTGAAAAAAATGATATAAATTTCATTTAGGTATGAGTGTAGCATGACCGTGCAATTGCCAGTTAAAATAGTGCAGTGCAGAATAGCAAAAAATGCCCATGTTAAGAAGGGGGTAAAACCTTTCAGAGCTTAAAGTGATTTTAACCACTTCGTGCCCGCGCTATAGCCGAAAGACGGCTGCATCGCGGACGCTACCTGCCGGGTGGCGGTCCCTGGACGTCCTGCTGTTTACTTCTGCGATGCGTGCTCCCAGGGGCGCGCATCGGGGAAGTTCTGCGCTGGCCGTGTCCCTTGGACACAGACAGTCACAGATCGCCGTAAACGGCCAATCACATCGGCCGTTTACAGTGCGATCGGCTGTGCCAATGAGAGACAATCTCATATGTAAACATATGAGATCATCTCTCATCGCCGGCTCTCCCTCCTCACACACAGTGACAGCGTGTGAGGAGGGAGAGCGAACCGCTGCAGCGGTGAGTCAGAAAAAAAAAAAAAAACGGAAAAAAAGTCAAGTCAGTGTCATCCGTCCCCACTGTCATCCCTCCCCACTGTCATCGTCCCCACTGTCATCCCTCCCCACTGTCATCCCTCCCCACTGTCATCCCTCCCCACTGTCATCGCTCCCCACTGTCATCGCTCCCCACTGTCATCCCTCCCCACTGTCATCGCTCCCCACTGTCATCCCTCCCCACTGTCATCCCTCCCCACTGTCATCCCTCCCCACTGTCATCGCTCCCCACTGTCATCCCTCCCCACTGTCATCCCTCCCCACTGTCATCCCTCCCCACTGTCATCGCTCCCCACTGTCATCGCTCCCCACTGTCATCCCTCCCCACTGTCATCGCTCCCCACTGTCATCTGTCCCCACTGCCATCTCTCCCCAGTGCCATCTGTCCCCAGTGCCATCCCTCCCCACTGCCATCCCTCCCCACTGTCATACCTCCCCACTGTCATCTGTCCCCACTGTCATCCCTCCCCAGTGCCATCCGTCCTCAGTGCCATCCATCCCCAGTGCCATCCCTCCCCAGTGCCATCCCTCCCCAGTGCCATCCCTCCCCACTGCCATCTGTCCCCAGTGCCATCCCTCCCTAGTGCCATCCCTCCCCACTGTCATCCCTCCCCACTGTCATCTGTCCCCACTGTCATCCCTCCCCACTGCCATCCCTCCCCAGTGCCATCCCTCCCCAGTGCCATCCCTCCCCAGTGCCATCCCTCCCCACTGTCATCCCTCCCCACTGCCATCCGTCCCCAGTGCCATCCCTCTCCAGTGCCATCCCTCCCCAGTGCCATCCCTCCCCACTGTCATCCCTCCCCACTGTCATCTGTCCCCACTGTCATCCCTCCCCACTGCCATCTGTCCCCAGTGCCATCCCTCCCCACTGCCATCCGTCCCCAGTGCCATCCCCCCCAGTGCCATCCCTCCCCAGTGCCATCTGTCCCCAGTGCCATCTGTCATCAGTGCCACATATTAGTGCCATCTGTCCTCAGTGCCACCTGTCAGTGTCACGTGTCATCAGTGCCACGTATCAGTGGCATCTGTAATCAGTGTCACGTGTCATCAGTGCCACATATTAGTGCCATCTGTCATCAGTGCCACGTATTAGTGCCATCTGTCATCAGTGCCATCTGTCATCAGTGCCACGTGTCATTAGTGCCACATATTAGTGCCATCTGTCATCAGTGTCACGTGTCATCAGTGCCACGTATTAGTGCCATCTGTCAGTGCCACGTATTAGTGCCAAATGTCATCAGTGCCACGTATTAGTGCCATCTGTCATCAGTGTCATCAGTGCCACATATTAGTGCCATCTGTCATCAGTGCCACGTCAGTATCATCAGTGCCACGTATCAGTGCCATCTGTCATCAGTGCCACGTCAGTGTCACGTGTCATTGTCCTGGTGCTCCAGGGCCTTCAAAAGTGTAATAGGTAGTCAACAAGTTAGATGTGTAATTTATGCTCCTTGAACACCCGATGGTGCTCCCTGCATGTTGGGCCTCTGTATGTGGCCAGGCTGTAAAAAAGTCCCACACGTGGTATCGTAATACTCAGGAGGAGTAGCAGAATGTATTTTGGGGCGTTATTTGTGGTATACACATGCCATGTGAGAGAAATAACCTATGGCAATTTTGTGGGGGAAAAAAAAAATCTTCATTTTGCAAAGAATTGTGGGAAAAAATGACAACATCAAAAACCTCACCATGCATCTTACTAAATACCTTGGAATGTCTACTTTCAAAAAAGGGGTCATTTGGGGGGTATTTGTACTGTCCTGACTTGTTCGGGTCGCAAGAAATGAGATAGGCCACCAGTACATCAGGCGTGATCAATTTTTTATGATTTGCACCATAACTTGTAGACTCTCTAACTTTCACAAAGACCAAATAATAGCCACTAATTTGGGTTATTTTTTACCAAAGATATGTAGCAGTATAAATTGTGGCCAAAATTTATGAAGAAAAATTAATAATTTGCAAAATTTTATCACAGAAACTAAGAAAAATTAGGTTTTTTTCGGTATTTTTTCATTTATAGTGCAAAAAATAAAAAACCCAGAGGTGATCAAATACCACCAAAAGAAAGCTCTATTTGTATGAAAAAAAGGACATTTGGATACAGTATTACATGACTGAGTAATTGTCATTCAAAGTGTGAGAGCACCGAAAGCTGAAAATTGGTCTGGGCAGGAGGGGGGTTTAAGTGCCCAGTAGGCAAGTGGTTAAAGTCTCGTTTTCTTTTTCTCTAAAAATAACAAACATGTTATACTTACCTGCTCTGTGCAGTTGGTTTTGCACAGAGCGGCCCCGATCCTCCTCTTCTTGGGTCCCTCTTCGGTTGCCTGGCCCCTCGCTCCTGTCGAGTGCCCCCACAGCCAGCAGCTTGTTATGGTTGCACACGAGTCGAGTCACAGCTCCCTGTGTCCATGCAGACATGGAGCCCCCGTTCGGCCCCACCCCCCCTCCTGATTGGCTAACTGACTTTGACAGCAGCGGGAGCCAATGGCACAGCTACTGTGTCTCAGTCAATCAGGAGGGGAGTCCCGGACGACCAAGGGACTCATGGACATCGCTGGACAGAGATGGGGCTCAGGTAAGTATTAGGGGGTGTTGGGGCGACTGCTACACAAAGAAGGTTTTTTTATCTTAATGCATGCATTAAGATAAAATAAAACCTTCTAACTTTACAACCAATTTAAACTGTTACTAAACCCAGGAGCCTGAATTCTCTATATCTGATCTCCCACAGTACACAGAACGTGGAAATGCAATAGTTTTAGTAAATATAAATTGCTAAATACTTTTTCTCATCAGCGGTATATAGCAGTCTTGTGACTTCTATCAGTGTCTGGTTAAAGCTTGTAGGAGGAGTTGTTATTCTCCCCTGATTGTCCTATGAGGCTGCAGGACCCCTGGCCCTCTGTCTGGACAGTGCTGATTGGCCCTGTGCTTATCACATGCACCCTCCTAAGAAGAAAAAAAATGCTCTAGCAATACACACCAAACTGAGCATGTGCAGCTTGTCCCCTGGCTCTGTATTATCAGGAAATACATTGGGGACAGTGGAAGAAGGGGAGTATCAGAGAAGACAGGATCAAACAACCTTTTTACACAATGCAGAGGATTAACCCCTTAGGTTCCACAGTGTGTAGAACAATCATTCTTTACTGCATATACAGACTGATTTTACTGTTGTGGGTTTAGTAATACTTTAAGTGGTTAAACAAATCTGTATTTTTGCCCTGCATTGGAAAACCACAAGTTTACTATAAAGTGTATTTTCACTTTTGCAGTCAAATTTAAGAAAACCCCACTATATGTTTGTTATGTGTTACCATTCACACAGCATACCTAAAAATATTTTTTAAGAAACATTTCATACCTATTAGATATTTCTAAGGAGATGGGTTCATGGCTGATTCTATGAATTTTTGGACAGTCTTACATTGTCTTTGTCCCCACAGAGAAGGAACTGTCCCTACTTAAAGAGGAACTTCAGTAATTGTTTTATCTTTCCATCTATTAAATCTTCTGCCCTTGTTTTAACTTTGGATAGTAAAACATTTTTTTTTCTGCCAGTAAATATATTTTACCATACCTCACAACTTTTTGAGATGGGAATGAGTGACACCTATCAGCGAAAGTATGCAGACATAGGACACACCCCTTGTCACACCCCCTTAAAGGAGAATTGTACAAAAAAAATAAGATTGGTTAAACCCACAAGTGCTTTTTTTTACCACTACTATTCCTTTATATTGGTTTTTGAAATTTACAAATGCAGCAATTTAGAAATCAGATGAAAGGTTTAGTGCTGGAAAACACTTTTTGATAGATAAAAAGTCCATTTTATATACATTTATCTAGATCAGACCAAAATGAGGGACAAATGAGGAGGAATGAGGGACAGAGGGACATTGCTCCAAATCAGGGACAGTCCCTCAAAATCAGGGACAGTTGGGAGCTAGGCTTATGACATCATGCACAGCTCTCTCTCTCTCTCTCTCTCACTCTCTCTCTCTCTCACTCTCTCTCTCTCTCTCTCTCTCTCTCTCTCTCTCTCTCTCTCTCACTCTTGTGAGAGTTTGCAGGAAGGGAGAGGGGGGGGTGAGTCATAAGAGGGTCAATGAGAGCTGCAGAGCTGGAGCTGTGCCTCTGTGTGTGTCTGTGTAAATCCAGGAAGTGAACGGCCAGCAGCTTCAGCTGCCCACAGTTAAAATGGTTGCAGCCAGACTCAGTGGAGGGAGATTTCTGCAGCATAATTGTCAAGTACAGAATCACAGTATATATATAAAATAATATGCAAAGTATTTGGAGGGAAGCTTCAGAATGACAAAGATGTTTTTATTACAAATTATGTGAGCAGACTGCAGTTCCTCTTTAAGCTTATGCTAATTTGAACTTCATTGTTAGGACTTATATACACTTTAAGTTTAGAAACATAAAAAAAACATGAAAAAACTACTAGAATACTTTTTTCGATGCAGCCTACACTGATCATTTTAAACAATGTAGTATTTAAAGCCAGGTACACAGTGTGTTATGTTCCCATTTACTACAAAGTAATTTGTTTTAGTAGACCAAGCACAAAGGGGTATTTTAACACCAGCAGGTTTTTTAATAGTCCTTGTGCCACGGGATGCAGCGTACTTCTGCAAAAAAAACCATCTCCTTGGAGGGGAGGGTGGCTTAGAAAAGTCTCGGTGCGAGCACAAGTCAATTTGAAAGTTCTAAATGGCACAATAGGTGCAATCAGGAATACATCTCCATACTGATACCAAATAATAAACACAGTTGGTTCCTGGAGGACCAAGAGGGAGAGCTCACTGTGCTTGTTTTAGCGTACATTGCCTCTAATTACGGAACACTCCTTTCCATATACATGTGCTGACTTCCTAGGCGGCTGTGCGCCCTACTTATAAAAACTCTAAATCGGAAATTTTACTATTTTTTTTTTTTTAAATCATTTCCATCAGAATTGTCTTTTTATAAAGGCGTTTGAGGATACTTACCCACTCATTTTCATCCTATATTGACGAAAGATCAACTGTGGGTATAGGGTTCTATATACGTAGGTTTTCTATTCTATTCATTTTATTTATTGGTTGAACTAAACTGAATTTTGTCTTTTTCAACCTAACGATGTAGTTATGTAAAGAATAACTTTAAAAGCTATTATTATTTTTGGATGCCAATTTTTTAAAGGTTCTAGCTTTTTTGGGGGGGGGGGGGGTTAAAGCAGCCTTTCTCAACCTTTTCAACCCAGAGGAACTCTTGAAATAACTTTCCAGTCTCAGGGAACCCATGCTAAAAATTACTGTAGCTACAACTCTTGATACATTAGTGCGATGGTCAGTAGAAATAATGCTCCTTACACTTATAGTCATTGGGAAGGTAGCAGATAGCTAAAAAAAACCAATGGTGTCAGTGGGAACTTATCTGAGAGGCAGACATTTCTCTTTGCTCAAGGAACCCCTAGCAACTTCCAGAGGAACCCTAGGATTCCACAGAATCCTGGTTGAGAAACCTTGGGTTAAAGTTACAATCCAGTTAACTCTGGAAACCAAAAGTGGATGTAAAAGGGTGTATCACACCAGTGCTCCTCCAGCCACTTACTGTCTACATGTGCTCATGCCATGGTCAGCTGCACATTATTGCTATGGACTGGTTTCCTGGTGTTGACAATGGTTGACCATGCCTGAGCAATGTGTGTTGGCACAGCTGCTTGTCATCTTCACCAGGGATGCATGTGACAAGGTGACAACGCAGCAGCACAACTGGAAGACAGTTGTCACGCTTTAACAGGAACAAGGACCTTCATGGCAGGATCATAAGCTTTTCTTTTATGAACCCTGAATAATTAAAGATGATAAAACCTTTTGAAATTACTTTACTGGGAGAAGGTGGGAACCCAAGTATAAAAATGATAAACTGCTAGGAGGTTTTTGCGGCAGAAAAGATATGCAAAGTCTCTTCCTCTTGCTCCTAGCTGTTTTTTCATTTGTGAACACTGCACATGTGCAGGATTTACATCATCAGCAGCTGCACAGTATCAGAGCCAGAGGAAGCCACACCAGAAAGACCAGAAGAAGATATCAACTGTGGTGACAGAGCAACAAGGGGGCTTATCACAGATGTTGCACCCCAGCGTAGATGTCTGCGTTACAGGCATTCGCCCCGGTGCATACGGCCATAAACGTTAGTACTACTTGGTACGATGGACACCCCTGTCCAGTAGCAGCAGCTTTAAGCCTCTTATAGACTTCTATAGGCTACTAGCAGCTAGGCTGGATGGTGTGCTTTTGTCACGTGAAAACATCGGGTTCTCAGGCACAGGGGCTAATTGCCCAGTATACATGAAGCCTAAGCATAGGAATCCTGCAATGGCCTTCCAAAAAGTTCACATATCATTGCATCAGTAACCCAGGCCTTATTGTTGCACAATTCAACATCAGAAGAGGAACTCCTTGACTCAAGAGGCCTTTCTGTTTTAATAGCTTAAGGCACTGTACAAGATGCTGCAGCAATTAGTGGTTGGTTTGCTTCAACTAATGGGGGATCTAAGAGTTTTACTCCATCATAGTATCCTCCCTAGATGCCCTAAAGGCCAACTACTTCTTTTCTACAGACCCTATGAGCAAACTCATTTACTTCTCATCCAAGGACATTACAGACACAGAGGGTGTCAGGAACCGGTGTGACCAGAAATGTGTAGACTGCCACAGAGAATATCAGGCACAAGTACAGTGTAAGATAATATCATTTATTTAAAAATAAGTAAACAACATAAATGTAAATGCACCTCCAAACTGTGTAAAAAAAAACAGAAAACCAAACAAGCAGGGACACACAATAAATAACTGCCCAAACCAAATATATACAGCAAGCAGGGAATGCTAAGCGACGTCGTAACAGAGCCAGGGTCATACACATGAGATCAAGCAGAGGAATCTGGGAGCCAAACAGGAAAGGGAGAGGGTAATAGGAGACAGAGAGAGCAGGTGGGAAGGGATAAGGCTTCAGGGTCGGGATCAGGGTCCAGGAACAGGATAAGGGTCCAGGAACAGACTCAGGAACTCAGGAACACAGGATAGGGGCACCTGGAGGCAGAACACCAAGGCATGAATGAAGAGTATGGACAGGGTTTAAAACACTTCAAGCAACCAGCATCAGGTGAGGACTGATTGCAATAGATGATGTGAGTTTCTGGCTGCTGAGAGACACCCGCTGGTGGATGCTGGAAATGCGGTCTATGGATCTGGGAACCACAGTACCACCAGCAGGTGAGCCCTTTCCTGACAGTACCCCCCCCCCCTCCAAGGAGCAGCCTCTGGATCCTCCAAACGGCCATAGCTGAACCAATCCATAAAAGACAGTCATCTGTTATACAAGACCAGAGTAAAAATTCCTCTTAGACTGAAGAAGTGCCGGGTTCCAAGCAAGATGCCCTACTGTCAAGATCCATCAATAGGCAAAGTAAATAACCGCTGTGACCAGAAGTGTGTAGACTGCCACAGAGAATATCAGGCACAAGTGCAGTGTAAGATAATATAATTTATATCAAAACAAGTAAACAACATAAATGTAAATGCACCTCCAAACTGTGTAAAATAAAATAGTAAACCAAACAAACAGGGACACACAATAAATAACTGCCCAAACCAGATATATACAGCAAGCAGGGAATGCTAAGCGAAGTCGTAACAGAGCCAGGGTCATACATGGGAGATCAAGCAGAGGGAGCTGGGAGACAGGTAGGACAGGGAGAGGGTAACAGGAGGCATAGAGAGCGCGTGGGAAAGGATCAGGCTGCAGGGTCAGGATCAGGGTCCAGGAACAGGATCAGCAACACAGGATAGGGGCACCTGGAGACAGAACACCAAGGCAGGAATGAAGAGCATGGACAGGGTTTAAATACACTTCCTGCAACCAGCATCAGATGTCTGAGTGCATTAGATGATGTAAGCTTCTTGCTGCTGGGAGACACCCGCTGGTGGATGCTGGAACTGCACCCTATGGATCTGAGAGCCACAGTGCCACCAGCAGGTGAGCCCTTTCCTGACAGAATGTCTATTCGGGTTTGGGTTGCATTTTATCAGCTTTACTTCAACATAACTTGTCAGCAAATTATCTTGTTGTCATAAGAAGGCATTTTAAACATGGTGGCTTAAGACAAGTCTCAATATACAGTTATGGCCAAAAATATTGGCATCCCTGCATTTCTGTCAGATAATGCACCACTTTGCCTAGAACATTGTTACAATTACAAATGTTTAGGCATTCTCATGTTTATTTCTTTTGTTTGTATTGTATGACACAAAAAGCGGAGAAACAAAAAGCCAAATCTGACACAATCCATGCAAAACTCCAAAAATGTACTGGACAAAATTATTGGTACCCTCAATTTTATATTTGGTAGCACATCCATTGGAAAAAATTACTGAAATCAATCGCTTCCTGTAACCATCAATGAGTTTCTTACACCTCTCTACTGGAAATTTGGACCACTCTTCTTTCGCCAACTGGTCTCTCAGATTGGAGGGGTTCTTTTTCCCAACTGTTGTTTTGAGATCTTTGCACAGGTGTTCTATGGGATTTAGATCTGGACTCATTGCTTGCCAGTTCAATACTCTCCAGCACTTTGTCTTAAACCATTTCTGGGTGCTTTTTGACGTGTGCTTTGGGTCATTATCCTACTGTAAGACCCATGACCTCTGACAGAAGCCCAACTTTCTGACACTGGGCCCTACATTGCACACCAGAATTCTTTGGTAGTCTTCAGATTTCATAATGCCATGCACACGGTCAAGACATCCAGTACCCGAAGCAGCAAAGCAACCCCAAAACATCAATGAACCTCCACCATGTTTGACTGTAGGGACTGTATTCTTTTCTTTAAAGGCCTCATTTCTTTTTCTGAAAACAGTAGAATGATGGAATTTACCAATAAGCTGTAATTTTGTTTTGTCTGTCCACAGCACATTCTCCCAAAAGGATTTTGGCTTCCTCGGGTAAGTCTTGGACTTGTAACCTGGAGATTGTCCATACATTTCCACAATTTTTGTTCCCAAATCCTCAGACAATTCTTTGCTTCTCTTTCTCTTTTCCATGCTCCGTGTGGTATACAGAGACACACAACAGAAATGTTGAGTACATTTTTCACAATTTAAACTGATTGCCAGTGTGATTTCTATATTGTCAGCACCTGTTAGACCCAGTTGTTGGCCCAAAATGAGTTGATGGGAAGAATGGAGGATGTGAAGACAACCACACCACTGCCCCATCTGCCCGTCTATATGTGTGCACTGTGCAAGCAGCTGTCGCTGCAATCAGAAATGTCCTACCTTCTTCTGATTGGAGAGCTCTAGCTCTGACTCAGAAAGGGGGCATGTCAGAACTCTGCAGAGAGACCACTGATTCCACACAGTGAGCAAGGAGCTTAATCTGCAGCATGCTGGCAGGGGAGAGACTTTTCTACTCAAGCTGCGGCATCTTTTTTTTTGTAAAACAAACTGTCTTTAAACTTTGTTTCTTTTAATTCACCTAGAATTTAAACTAAAGGTTCAATTGGACTTTTACCTCTTAATGTTTTTTTTTATATCTATACACAAATGATTTTCCTTTCATTTCTACTTTTAACTGAATGGGTTGTTTTACAAGGTGAGGGTTTCCATACTGTACACTTTAAGACATTATAGATACAACAGCAGAATAAAAAGATAAACCAGCCAAACAAAAACACAGACAAGGTAATACATACAGAGCTATTAAAGTGGTTGTAAAGTCCTAGGTTTTTTTCTATAACAAACATGTTATACTTACCTGCCCTGTTGAAGTGGATTTGCACAGAGCAGCCCCGATCCTCCTCTTCTCAGGTCCCTCTTCTGTGCTCCTGTTGAGTGTCCCCACAGCAAGTAGCTTTCTATGGGGCCACCCAAGCCGAGCTGCAGCTCCATGTGTCCATTCAGACATGGAGCTGTGGTTCTGCCCCACCCCCTCGCTCTCCTGATTGGCTAACTGACTTTGATTGACAACAGCGGGAGCCAATGGCACCACTGCTATGTCTCAGCTAATCAGGCGGGAGAGTCCGGGACAGCTGAGATACTCGTGGACATCGCTGGACAGAGAAGGGGCTCAGGTAAGTATTATGGGGGCCGAGGGGAACTGCTGCACAGAAGGCTTTTTTATCTTAATGCATATTATGCATTAACCTCTTGACCACTGGTCACTTAAACCCCCTTCCTAACCAGACCAATTTTCAGCTTTCGGTGCTCTCACATTTTGAATGACAATTACTCAGTCATGCAACACTGTACCCATAAGAAATTTTTGGAATTTTCGTCCTTTATTTCCAACAAATAGAGCTTTCTTTTGGTGGTATTTAGGCACCGCTGGGTTTTTTATTTTTTGTGCTATAAAAGAAAAAAAGACTGAAAATTCGGTAAAAAAAAAAAGTATCTTTGTTTCTGTTATAAAATTTAGCAAATTAGTAATTTTTCTTCATAAATTTTGGCCAAAATTTATACTGCTACATATCTTTGGTAAAAATAACCCAAATCAGTGTATATTTTTTGGTCTGTGTGAAAGTTATACAAGCTATGGTGTCAATCTCTGAAAATTGATCACACCTGAAGTACTGACGGCCTATCTCATTTCTTGAGACCCTAACATGCCAGAAAAGTACAAATACCCCCCAAATGACCCCCTTTTGGAAAGTAGACATTCCAAGGTATTTAGAAAGAGGCATGGTGAGTTTTTTGAAGTTGTCATTTTTTCCCACAATTCTTTGCAAAATCAAGATTTTTTTTTCTTTTTTTTTTCACAAAATTGTCATATTAGCATTATTATTTCTCACACAGCATATGCATACCACAAATTACACCCCAAAACACAATCTGCTAATCCTCCTGAGTATGGCGATACCACATATGTGAGACTTTTACACAGCGTGGCCACATAGAGAGGCCCAACATGCAGTGTGCACCTTCAGGCGTTCTGGAGCATAAATTACACATCTAATTTCCTGACTACCTCTTGCACTTTTGAAGGCCCTGGAGCACCAGGACAATGGAAACACCCCAAAAATGACCCCATTTAGGAAAGAAAGCACCACAAAGTATAATCTATGAGGCATAATGAGTCTTTTGAACATATTATTTTTTTCTACAAATTTTTGGAAAATGTAGAAAGAAAATGAAAACGCATTTTTTTTTTAACACAAAGTTATCCATTTTTACAATGTTTCTAACACATAGCATGTACATACCAAAAATGACACCCCAAAATAGATTCTCCTACTCCTCCTGAGTATGGCGATACCACATGTGGGAGACTTTTCCACAGCCTGGCCACATACAGAGGCCGAGTATGTACGAGTACGGCCGAGTATGGCTGAGCATGGCTGGGTACGGCTGAGTATGGCTGGGTACGGCTAGGTAATGCTGAGTATGGCTGGGTATGGCTGAGTATGGCTGGGAATTGCCGAGTATGGCTGAGCATGGCTGAGTACGGCTGAGTATGGCTGGGTACGGCTGGGTTTAGCTAGGTATGGCTAAGTATGGCTGGGTACGACTGAGTATGGCTGGGTATCACCAAGTATGGCTGAGCATGGCTGGGTATGGCTCAGTATGGCTGAGTATGGCTGGGTACGGCTCAGTATGGCTGAGTATGGCTGGGTATGGCTGGGTATGACTGGGTATGGCTGAGCATGGCTGGGTAAGGTTGGGTATGGCTGGGTATCGCCGAGTATGGCTGAGCATGGCTGAGCATGGCTGAGTATGGCCCGGTACGGCTGAGTATGGCTGGGTATGGCTGAGTATGACTGGGTACGGCTGAGTATGGCTGGGTATCGCCGAGTATGGCTAAGCATGGCTGGGTACAGCTAGGTACGGCTGAGTATGGCTGGGTACGGCTGAGTATGGCTGGGTACGGCTGAGTATGGCTGGGTATCGCCAAGTATGGTTGAGCATGGCTGGGTACAGCTAGGTGCGGCTGGGTATGGCTGGGTATGGCTGAGTATGGCTGGGTATGGCTGGGTATGGCTGAGCATGGCTGGGTACGGCTGAGTATGGCTGGGTATGGCTGAGTATGGCTGGGTATCGCCGAGTATGGCTGGGTATGCCTGGGTACGGCTAAGTATGGCTGGGGGTGGATGGGATGGCTGAGCATGGATGGATGAGTATTGCTGAGTATGGATGGCTGAGCATGGATGGATGGATAAGTATGACAGAGGGATGGCTGAGCATGGATGGATGAGTATGGATGGCGGGATGGATGAGTATGGATGGCGGGATGGCTGAGTGTGGATGGCGGGATGGCTGAATGTGGATGACGGGATGGCTGAGTGTGGATGGCGGGATGGATGAGTGTGGATGGTGGGATGGATGAGTGTGGATGGCGGGATGGATGAGCGTGGATGGCGGGATGGATGAGCGTGGATGGAGGGATGGCTGAGCGTGGATGGCGGGATGGATGAGCGTGTATGGAGGGATGGCTGAGCGTAGGTGGCGGGATGGATGAGCGTGGATGGCGGGATGGATGAGTGTGGATGGCGGGATGGATGAGTGTGGATGGCGGGATGGATGAGCGTGGATGGCGGGATGGATGAGCGTGGATGGCAGGATGGATGAGCGTGGATGGAGGGATGGCTGAGCGTAGGTGGCGGGATGGCTGAGCGTAGGTGGCGGGATGGCTGAGCGTGAATGGCGGGATGGATGAGTGTGGATGGCGGGATGGATGAGCGTGGATGGCGGGATGGCTGAGTGTGGGTGATGGGATGGCTGAGCCTGGATGGCTAATACAGAGGGATGGATGGCTGGATGAGTGCTACAGTTGTCACTGAGCAGCGCTGTGGGCACTACACATCCAGCCCACAGCACTGCTGCATCCGTTCTCTCCCCTCTTCTCTCACACTATACGGAGAGGGGAGAGAAGAACCGGACATGACGCCGGTTTGTTTACATGTGATCGCTCCGTCATTTGACGGAGCGATCACGTGGTAAACGGCTGCTGTCAGCGGCCATTTATCGTGATCCGTGATGCGGACCCGGCGGTCATGGATACTCCCATGTGCGGGCCCCAGGGGGCACGCGGGAGCGCGATTCTGGGAGGACGTTAATGTACGCCCTCCCAGAGTTACCGAGCCGCACTGTAGCCGTCATTCGGCTATACTGCGGTCAGCAAGTGGGTAAAATAAAAGAACCTTCTGACTTTATAACCCCTTCAAATATAATTACATGATGTGTTTTAAAATGTGAATAAATATTTTTAAAAATGTGATGAAATAAAAAAGTGAGTGACCAATCTTGTTTCTATCTATCTTTACCTAGCAGCAAAACAACGAAAACTGTGATTGCTTAAATTGGGCATTTTTGTTTCTATTTTATTTCCTTCTGTTTCTTCTTTTTAAAGAAATAGCCCTCTTTTAGGCTCTGCAGATACTTAATATAGTGATCTTTGACCCGAACAAATTTTATATTAAATGAAATTAAATCTTACAGTTATAATTATTCAGGCTGAAAAAGACAGAAATCCATCTAGCTCAACAGATAGAAACAAAATCAATGAATAAATAAATACTGTACATACTGTAGAAAACTTCTGTAACAGAATCTTAAATCTTATACCCACTGTTGATCCATTGGAAGGCAAAAAACCCTATAAAGCAATTTGCTTGATTAGGGGAAAAATAAATTCCTTCCTGATCCGCTGGGTCAACTTCCCCTGGTCTTATTACCTATAAATTTTAACATCCTATTGGGGGGGGGGGGGGGGAGGTAAGCGTTTCATTTGGAGGCTTGTCCGGGATGTCTCTGTTCTATAAGCTAGTTATATTTTGTGTATTTAGAAATGCATCCAACTCTTTTCTAAAACAATCTACTGAGCTGACCAGAACTAGTACCTTTCTATATGTGGAGGTAAAATTTGTTTTCCTCCAGACATAAAGAATACCCCCTTGTGAATAAATGTCTTAAATTATATATAAGATAACAACAAAAATGTAACATATTGCAGCTTACCAGTTGTTTCATGTGGTGGCTGCATTATTTTTCTTTTTCTTTAAAAAATACAGAAAAATATCTATTGATCTTGCCAGAGCTATTGCATTCTGTTAACGTCCAGTGTACTCTACTGAACTAATACTGTATCTCAAACAACGTTATCAGCATTCCCAGGTATTTTTGTTGAATTACAAATCCTCCTCCCCCCATTGTATTGGAAATGAGAAGAGTGGGAAGTATTTGTAGTATAAATCAGGGGAGCAGCCTAGGGTGATAGTAGAGCGTGAGCGTTGTCACCCTAGGACAGGAACTGTCTTACTGGCAGGATCCCAAGGTTAAAATAAAAGAAACCTAATGCATACACCATATCTAAAGACTGGTAAGCTGCAACCTATTACATTTTTGGTTTTGGGTTAAGAAGATACACTTTAACTGTTCCTGGAAGGATCAGCAAAATTGCCAATTTTCCTTTGTACTCTGGATCTGTCATACATGAATTATAATGAGCCCTATGTTCCTTGAGTGTACAAGTGACGGAACTGTTTATTAAAGGGTGATCTCGGTAAGAGGAGTGTTTTTGACTCGTGATATGTAAAGTGATGTTACAAACGATCATGTCCTGTTCTCGCATCTCTCTGCCCTTTTTAGGATTTGCTGCAGCTGTCAAGCCGTCTGGTTGAGCTGTGTCTCTTGCCAGATCCATGTCATTCTGTCACTTGTGACATTCATTTCATCTCCCCTCTCTCAGTCATCGGCTGTTTCATCTTAAGGAGGTGGATATCATAGGCGAAGATGTACACCGGCAGTTCAGAAGCCCTTATAATAAAAACTGATCTCTACAATGCAATGAAACCTCGTTCCAGGTACTGGAGGCCTCGGTGACTTGGGTCATCTATAACATATGAAGTTTACATGTCAGTATACAATATATAAAGTGCCACCTAAGTAGTTGGCAACTTAATTACACACCCTGCAAGTTGGAAGAGCTAAAGCCAAAAGGCACAGTTCTGAGCAAGGGATAGTGTCTTGTAAATTTTATAGACAGGCAACTCTTATACTAATATCGATCAGTGATTCCAAATTGGTATAAACTGCTGCAGTAGGGAACAGACACAAAAAGATACACTCAGCATCTGTCCGTTTATTCGAGACATACGTTTTTTTTTTTTTTAATAATCATGCTTATGTAGGTATTACATTAATATTACAATTGTAACATACAGTAAAGTACATAGGCGAGCTAGGATTTTGTCAAGGTCTAAGGAATGTGACTATATGGCAGAAGAGTTAGTATGATGCATGGGATGTTGGCTGCAGTAAAAAAAGAATACAAAATCAAAATAAGTGTATATACCCCTGGTGCCCATCCGGTGGCATGAGGGTATATGATGTGCGGCCCTTGGAACTCAGCAGTCTGTAATGAGAACATTGATTAGGGTAATAGCATTGATCTCTACTAGCCTCGTGTAACATAGTTTCCTATTGCCTTCTGCAGCATATCCCCAGCCCAAAATGTAGCATGTCCCCACTCTCTGACTCCCATTTCCTCTCT
The DNA here is from genome assembly GCA_037952835.1 of Lithobates septentrionalis. Classification (NCBI taxonomy): domain Eukaryota; kingdom Metazoa; phylum Chordata; class Amphibia; order Anura; family Ranidae; genus Lithobates; species Lithobates septentrionalis. The sequence goes on along the minus strand of JBBDGP010000754.1, from coordinate 2,901,841 downwards.
TAGGTCTGCATTTTCTGACCATCTCGAGCATTGCATATATTAAACATTATGTACGGTGATGTCAGGGTCCGCATTTGAGGCCCCCTTTAGCTCATAAGTAGACAACCACAGGTATGTACAAAGTTTGACATTTCATTCAAGGTAGGTATGCAGGAAAATATAAAATAATTTATTTTTTTATTTTGTTATTTTATAGTCAATTATTGCTATTCTACACTGTTTTTTTTTTTATTTTTTTTATTTGGGTGGAGGGGCATTGACAGGCATTTTTGCCCCCTGCACTGCACCCTGCACAATACAACATTATATGGGGTTCTTGGGTTCTCTTTATGGAAATATCATTATATAAAAGCCTGTCAACTCCCAGAAGCAGGAACACTTAAAACCACCAACTTGTGGGAAAAAAAAATAAATCTAAGTTGGGACATTCAGCATCACCAACTGTTTGGAGTCGTGGTTGATCCATCCCTATTGCATGTAGTCACATTTTGGTACTTGAATGAGCCTACTGCTCCTTGCCAATGTTTTCCTTACTTAACTTTCCTTCCTACTGCTCTACTCTTCCTGCTTACTCACTCCCCCCTCATTCATTTTTCTACTTCTTACCCTCTGTATTGAACATGGCACGCAGACCCTGGATATACCCATCTGCTCTGGAACACAAATCTTTCAAATTACTAGGGTGGCTGCGGCAGGGGACTCCCATGTGGTCAGACATCCACGTACAAGGTCTGGCTGGCTTGGTTTAGCCCCTTTGGACCATTTGACTATGCCTGTCTAGGGATTCCCCCTAGTGATCGTGAAATACAAATTTGTTTTGCCTTTCTCCATCTGACCTAATGTACCATGGTGTATATCTATGTTTAAGACGCTGTGACATGTAGCAAGATATACCCTTGTCTATCAATGTATTACACCTATTTGTCTATTGGTAGGCTTGTGTGCTTTTCCTGTATTGTGAGGGTCGAGTAGTGAATGCTTGTATAGATTATCCTTCCATACCCTGACATAGGTCATGGGACAGTGGGTCATGGTCAACAAACTTGTGTCTTTTTCCCCACAACTGGATTTCAGCTTAGCAACTGTATGGTAGCACTTTTATTGCTCTTGAGAAAGCTGCATATGGGAAACATGTCGGGCCCTGTATGAAGGGATGGTGAAATCCTTTACCATTTGAAAATCATACCAGTCTCTAATAGTTGTACCAGTTCATATCTTTATTGATTGTGGACCACCATTTACCTCTACTAATGGTGCTCAATGCTCCTATGAGTTTAAGTGTAGTTGTCTTTCTTTTAATGTGAATTTTATTATGTATCATTAAAGAATTTATATTTTACTTATTAGCTTGAGTCGTGCCCGTAAAGTCCATGAATCATGGTTCAAGCTTAATTGAGATGTATATAAATTAATTAATTCTGGGATGTGGCACTAGTGTATTTAGTGTCAGTGCAAGTCAGTGCAAGTGTTAGTGTCAGTAGGTTTAGGTAGAACATACAAAAAAAAACATCAACAAAAAAAATGAGTACTAGTGGGTTTTTTTTTTTCGACAACACCTAAAATTGAACTCTGGGAATTACGCAAAAAAAACTTTGCAGTAGGATCTTACTGCATTGCAAGCGTTAAATGCTTGTTAGGTACAGGGGCAGAGAAAGCTGTAATATCTTATTTCCCACCCTGACAGGTTTCGAGCGTTCACCTCTTCTCTCTGACAAGACTCAACAAGCATTTAAAGAAGATCTATCTTTATCATTTTTATTTTACAGTTCTGTTCTCTATGGGCAAAGTACATATATGCTGGGGTTGATTTACTAACATTTGAGAGTGCAAAATCTGGTGCAGCTGTGCATGGTAGTCAATCAGCTTCTAACTTCTTCTTGTTCAATTAAGCTTTGACAAAAAAAAAAAAAATGGAAGCTGGTTGGTTTCTATGCAGAGCTGCACCAAATTTCATACCTAGGGTTAGAAAGCACTTTAGAACATAGGACAAAGTACTACATGTACGTTGTCCCATAGGGGACAGAACTGTAAAACATGACTAGTGTAGTCCAAATGTTACCTTCCTTACCTTACCATAATCCCCTTTTATACTCCACCTCTTAACCAAAAAACCCCACCTTAAAATGATGAGACCACACATTTTATTTTGGAGTAATATGGCCACAACAGCCCTTTTATTATAAAAACAACTCCAAAATAAATCACTCCAATAAATAACCGATAAATAACCAATAACACAAACAATGACATATTGATAACGTAAACGGTTAACCCCAGTCTGATGGTCTCTGATGGTGACCCCCCTTTCCACCATATATATATATATATATATATATAACTATATATATAACCATGTATAACCATGTATAAACAACCATGTATAAACAACGCACTGCGGGACTTTTCCAACTAATAGGCCTCCAGCTGTAGCCGCTCGGAGACAACCGTTTTCCCGCAGCTCCACCAAAAACCAGTATTCCCTCCAACGTTCAGGAATACACCGGAGGGGAACATGCTAATGATGAGCCCCCCACCCCTTTAAATCCATCAGTTTTACCGCCCCCGTCAAAGACCACCAGAAGAAAACTACCGCCACAGCCCGAAAGCGTGACCCCTTACGTTTGAGGGCACCTCCACACCCTCAGAGCCTGCTGTATCCCTTCCTGTAAACCCAGGGACCATAAATCAATCCCCACGTCGGAGAGATGAACCCCATCCCTCCTAAGGTATAAACCCACATTCGTCTCCAGCTCTCGATGACGAATCACAATCCCACCCTGCTGTCTGACGAAACGCCCAACCACTTTATTAATCCTGATGCGCGTTTTATTTATGCTCGCCACTGATCTAGCCCAACGCCAATTTGTTCTGGCAACTATGTCAGACCAAACTAAAAGGGTAGCTGGAAATTTTTCCCGCAACTGCATAAAATCTGCTTTGATGTCCGCCATCAGATCCCTGACCGACCGGACACCTAAGTCATTCCCTCCCGCGTGAATCACTAAAACGTCAGGGGGCCTATCCAACCTCACATACCTCTCCACTTCTCCCAAAACTCTACCCCATAACATTCCTGGTCTACCCAACCAGCGTATATACGCCTCCTTTCTGGAAATCCCCAGCTGTCTGCCGTCCGGACGCACATCACCTCTCCTGGCCCCCCAGCAAACATAGGAGTGACCCACGATCCAGACAAGGCGCACAGGGTTTCCATCTGTAATGCAAACAAGACACAAGATAGCGGCACCCACTGATTCTAAACCTGACTCACTAAACCAACTACAAAGTTAACACCCACCCCTTGAACAACCGTATGCTAATATGCCTTAATTTATTCCATCACCAAATTAGGTCTTACATAAGACCGAAATCTCCTAGACTCCCACCTCCCGAGTCTGCGCACCGCCGCCTCGTCCAACCCGCATCTGGCGGCTTCTGTAGCTGCCCCTATGCGGAAGGAATGTGAAGCATAGTCCGACCCCACTAAACCAGCCCTTGTTAAACATTTTCGAAAGATCGTTATAAATTGAAAACGAGACAGATAAGACCCATCTTCATGCTTTAGGAACGGCCCCTCCCCCTTACACCTGCATGACCTAAATGCCCTTACAGCCTCAACTGGGCATACCGTGGACCCGGGCAACTCAAACAGGGACACCTCCACCCCTTTACCTTGCTGGTCAGTTTTGGACTTCCGCAAACGTAGGCATACCCTATCCGCCTTCAATCGTACATCTTGATCCAACAACCCGCCCCCAACCTGTTTTGACGGGCTGACCAATTCCCCTACACGAAAGGCCCCATAAAAAGCCAGTGAGAACGCTGCCGTGAACAATCTGATTTCATAATGCGACAAACAAATAAACCTCAACATGTCACATATGGAAACCAGGTTCGAAAAAGTGACCGGCCGTCTCGCATCTCGTTTTTTATATTGCTTCCTATAGCCTTTTAAAGCCTGTCGAACCCAAAAATCCTTGGACCAATCCTCACCCCCCATTAATTTAAACAAAAAGGACAATCCTGCCAATTTTCGGTCAATTGAAGACGCTGCACACCCCTTTTCCATATTCCTGGCTACTAAATACAACACCAGTAACCTGCCGTCTGACGCCCACATCCCCACACCAGCCTCCTGCACCAGCATCGACCACTCCTTCCATACCTTGCTGTAGGCCGTCCAAGTGGAATCACTTACTGACTGCCTGATCCATCCCGCGGCGACTCCAAAGGCAACTCCCACATCCAAACCGGGCAAGGAACTCCTTCCTTGTCAGCCTCCGGCGCCAGCTCCCTGAACTCGTCCCACTGAAAACGAGACAAGGAGTCAGCCAGTGCATTATCCACCCCTGGAATGTGAACCGCATAGATAAAAATGTTCAGACTCAAACACCTAAACACCAGCTGTCGCAACAGCCGAATGACCGGCTGCGAAGACGCTGACATGCGGTTAACCACCTGCACTACACCCATGTTGTCGCAGTTGATCCTCAGCTTCAAATTTCTGCATGCCTCACCCCATAACTCCAATGCTAACACCACTGGAAACAATTCCAGCAGGACCAGATTGCCGAGGAACCCAGCCCTCTCCCACGACTGTGGCCAGGGCTCCGCACTCCATCTCCCCTGAAAATAAGCCCCAAAACCTGTTGAGCCTGCTGCATCGGTAACCAATTCCACATCGAAATTGCTCACCGGTCCAGACATCCACACCGCCCTCCCGTTGTATGAAGTTAAAAAATTATACCAAACTTTCAAATCGTCCCTATGTTCCCTCTTCAATCGAATGAAATGAGTTGGCCGTTTTACTCCTGCTGTAGCTGCCGACAACCGTCGGCAAAAAACCCTCCCCATTGGGATAATCCTGCAAGCGAAATTCAACTTACCCAACAACGACTGAAGAGCTCTCAGTTGCACCTTCTTCAACCCGTGGATATCTCGAATTTCCTTCTGCAGTTCCAATAACTTACCCCGGGGCAATCGGCATTCCATAGCTAGCGAATCTATAACTATGCCTAAAAAACTACGTTCAGTCGTGGGGCCTTCGGTCTTTTCCGCCGCCAAAGGCACTCCAAACCTGCCCGCGATGTGCTGCAACGTGGAAAGCAAAATCGCACACACAGCGGAGGCAGGGGGGCCTATACACAGAAAATCGTCCAAATAGTGTATTACTGAGTCTAGGCCAGCGACATCCCTAACCACCCATTCTAAAAAGGAGCTGAACGCCTCAAACATGGCACAGGATATAGAACAACCCATGGGCAAACATTTGTCAACGTAAAACTGTTCTTGCCAGTGACATCCCAACAGCCGAAAACTCTCCGGATGTACCGGCAACAAACGAAAAGCCGATTCTACGTCAGCTTTTGCCATAAGAGCCCCCTGGCCGTAGCGCCTCACCCACTTAACCGCCGCATCAAATGAAGTATAAGACACTGTACACTCTTCCGGGTCAATGAAATCATTGACCGAACCTCCTTTTGGGAAAGATAAGTGGTGTATCAATCGGAACTTGTTATGTTCCTTCTTGGGCACCACCCCCAAAGGTGAGACCACTAAGTCCGGCCAAGGTTTGTAGGCGAACGGCCCTCCCATGCGTCCTAACGCCACCTCCTTCTGCAATTTTTCTCCAACTATCTCTGGATGCTGTACTGCTGATATGAGATTCCGTGCCATAGGAGGAACAATCGCCAATGAGCACGGAATCCTAAATCCCTCCGTAAAACCCAACTCCAAAAACCGAGCCGCTCCCTGATCTGGATACTTACCTAGAAAGGGGAGCATTCTTTCCACTCTCACCGGCGTCCTCCCTCTTTTGCGCAGCGTCACTGGCACGCTTTCCCCGTTTAAAACACGGGTGGGCTCCCCCACACCCCGAGCACTCGTGTCTGAACTTACAGGTCCCCCCAAATTTACAGGCGCCTTCGTTATACTGCCAGCACACACCCCACTTTTTGCCGGCCGAGGGTCCTGAGGAATTCGCACCCCCGGCCCCCCCATGAAACGGCTGAGACGGGGCCTTCGCCGATGACATAAGCCTCATCCATAAGCTAATATCCTTATGGTCCCAACGCAGGGACGGGCGAACCGCCATCCGCTGTCTGAACTGCTCGTCGTATCTCAGCCAAGCAGAACCCCCATATACCCTATGTGCTTCTCCAATAGCGTCCATGTAACAGAATAACGCCGAGCAATGCTCGGGGCTCTTCTCGCCAATTACGCTCGCCATAATGGCAAACGCCTGAAGCCAGTTCACAAATGTACGTGGTATCAGCCGGTACCTCCTTTTTTCCTCATCCTCCTTCTTGGAAGAATCTGGTTTTACCCTGTCCAAATTAAATTTTTCCAATGGCAGCAGAGAAAAAATTTCCACATACTCACCCTTTTGAATTTTCTCCCTAACCTCCTGCTTCAGATGTGCTCCCAAGGGGCCCTCGAAGCAGACGTAAACCTCACACCTCGCAGCATCCGCCAACCTGACCACGTCGGACCTTTCCGCCTGCGCCATGGACCCTGCTTTCACTGCCTCAACCACCTGACCTCCCACCCCAGATTGTCCAGGAGGCGATATTACCGGGGGCACTCCTACCCTCTCCGCCCCATTGCTCCCCCCCCCGGACTCAATCACTGGTGCTGTCCATGGGGCCACCTGGGGAGGTTGCCCGTGACCCCCTTCCAATCTTCCCATTAGGGTCCGCAGGCCCTGCAAAAATTCTGTCAGTTGTTGGCCGGACCCCGCACTGGCAGGATTGATCCCCGCCAGCTGCCGTTCCGGCCGATCCCCTCCTGACTGCGTCCCCCGATCCCCTTGTGCTACCGTACCCGCTGTAACCCCCCCTAATAAATCCTGAACTGCACCAGACAACAATACTGACGAGATCGACTTACCAGGCTGACCAGGCACACTCCCCACAGCCGTCACGGTGTTCGCCCTCGCTGGCACTTCCGGCTCCTCTTCGTCCGACAGTTCCCCTTCCGACCGGTCATCCCGTTCTCCACTCTCTTGACTGGTAAGCCCCCCGGGTGGTGAAGCCCCCGAGGCCGTGGTGTGAGATAGCGGTGGGGCCATCCTTCCTCCAGAAGCATTGCTGCTGACAGACAGGCGTCGCTGACCTGACCTGACAGCTTGTCTTCTGACAGTCTTGTTCTTTCCTCCTCCCTGCTCGGTAGTCAGGCTGCTGCTCTTCTCCCGTCCGTTTCCGCCACTTCCTCCGGCCACACGCTCCTCCGTCAGGCTCCGCCCACTCCGATTCCGCTCCGACTGACTGGGGCCCTCTCCCAGGGCTCTGCTCGGCTCCCCGATCCTCTCCACCGACCCCTCTGGATGTCCTCTGTGCGGCATGGACGGACTGTCCCTTCTGCTGCGCTCCCCAGGCAGGGAACCGGCGCCATGACGGCCCGTGGCCCCGCCCCCCGAGTTCGGCCGGCGGCGTGTAGACCGCCCAGGGGCTGCTTTTTCTTGTCTCCGCTTCACCGGGGGGGCCGACCGCACATCCCCCGGGCTTCCCATCCTCCGAACGGGCCTGGATGCAGGCCCTGGTGAAAAACGCGCCGGAGGCCGAGACCTCCGCGCGCGGCCGGACACCTCACCCGCCGCCGATCCGCACGGTTCTTCTCCTCCAATGTCCCCCACTTGCTGTTTCAGCCATTCCGGTCCTTTCTGTGCTGCCGCCCTTCTCAGCTTCTCCAAAATTTCCTCTACGGCGGCCATTATGGAGGAGCAGTAGTGGAAAAACTGCCTCCTCTGTTAAACTTTTTCTCTCACACTGACCTCTCTACTCCTCCCCCCCCCCTTAAATATCACCACTCCCCCTTTGCTACCAACTTAACATTTGGGCCTCCCCTTTCTCCCATAAACCTTTTCCTGCTCTTTTAACCCTTTCAGTGTCTCCATTAGACACACTGTCATGCCCGGCCCTCCACTACCCCTCCTTCTAGTCAGTTTCATTCCGGGCCTCACTACAGTTATAATGATCGATCTCTAACCTTTGCTTTATTGTAATTCTCGGATTTCAGCTTTAAAAGCATTCCTGTTCTGACTCAACTACAAGACCATAAACTGTATCTCCAGCAACATATAGGGCTTACACCAGTGTGTCTCAACCTTTTTTAAGTAAAGGCACCCCTTAAAAACCATGGACAATCTCCACCGTATTCTAAAATGTAAAAACGATTCTAATAGTTTTACATAATGCAGCAAGAGAGGAGATTTATTGTTCCAAAGCAAATACACTTTTGCAAATTGGTACTGACTAGTATTCCAACTTTTCTCTTTTGCCTCAGTTTTTTTCCATCACTCAGCTAATGTGACCCCGACACTGATGGAGGGGGGCAAGAAGCCGCACTTCAGTTGATTTTCCGATCAGCTGGAGTGATGTGACCAGGGCGCAAGCGCACATCATAGGAGGCATCTCTCGATGGGAGATACCATTTCATGGCCACAATTGAAACCTATACAAACTGTGGGGGGAGACCGTAGTTCTCACATTGTGCCTTGCTGTTGCCCCCAAAAGCAGTAGCTTCCATCTCCCCCGCTGTTTGTATAGGTTAAAATGTGCGTGTAAAATGGTATCTTCCATCGAGCGATACCTTCCGACGATGTGCGCTTGCGCCCTAGTTGCGTCAGCGCAGCTGATCGGGAAATCAGCTGCTGTGCTGTTCCCTCCTGCACATGCGCAGTACATCTCGGGCACTATTCGATGGGGGGCACTTCTCGACTGAACACCGGCAGCTAGAATGTTGTAATGTGCACAATGAAAACCTGTGGGTTTGTGTAACTAAAAAGCAGGCTTCATCCACGCCAACTTGTACACAATTTTGTGGCAATTTTTAGGCATTTTGCCAAGGCACCCCTGGAAAAACCTCAAGTCTCCCCAGGGTGCCTGGGCACCCTAGTTGAAAAAGGCTGGCTTTTACGACCTAATGTTCTATTTATCGATTTAGACAGTTAAACTCAATGAATAAACTCACATGTTGAGGAAGTCAGATGAGGAAAGCCTTTCGAATGTTCCATTTAATGGAGGATACTCATAAGTAGAACAACGGTAATGTAGTTAGCCACATGGAAAGATGTCTTCGCCATGACAGGATACTGGAGAATGAGTATACACAGGTGGAGAAAGAGAAAGAGCTCAACTTAGACAGGAGCAGAAGACACAGAGCAATGATAAAACAAGTTATGGACACAGAGAAATGATAATAAATCACATAGTGTAACACAACAATTTTAGTTGTATAAATATATCATAAACAAAAACAATTGCCTTTGTCGCTAGCAAGATGGAAAGTTTGTGGCCAGGCCCAACTCTGCCAATGCTTCCCCCATGGTTTACGGTAGGTCCTTCTTCTTATATACAGTACACACTTTATCACAGTGGCTCTGTCTACAGCTATCAGAATCAGAAAAAGAATACTTTATTAATCCCAAGGGGAAATTATTGCGACACTGCCTCACTCAACAAAGACAACACAAGACCACAACAATGAACAGAACAAGACACAATGACACAACAAAATTAGCAATAACAGCAATTAGCACCAAATAAAATAATTTCAAACTATACTCTAAAAAAAAAATCCATACAATTAAAATACAACATAGAATAAATAACACAGATTGAATAATAACAGAGAATCAAACTACCAAAATGCAAATAATACACCATTTTCTCTAGAATTACCCCAAATAATAATTTACATAATACCAACAAAACTACATAAAAATCATGATCATAAACCAGATTTAAATCTTCACCTCCAGCCCTCACAGAGAACAATTATATAATTTGATTGCCACAGGCAAAAATGATTTCCTGTGTCGCTCTGTGGTGCATTGTGGTTGTAACAACCTGTCACTGATGGTACTCTGCAGACTGACCAGCATATTGTGGAATGGGTGGGAGGAGTTGTCCAAGACTGACCGTACCTTGACCAACATTCTCCTCTCCAACACTACAACTTTGCTTTTAAAGCTACCTCTTAACCGCTTGCCGACCAGCCGCCGCAGTTGTACTGCGGCAACATGGCTCGGCTGCGCGAAACGCCGTCATGTTACGTCGCTTCATGATTTGGCCACTAGGGGCGCACCCCCTGCTCGCCCACAGAGCCGATGCAAATGCCCGGTTGTCATGATCACCGCCGGGCTCCTGCAATCGCTCGGGGCATACGTAGAACCGGGATCTGTGTGTGTAAACACACAGATCCCGGTTCTCTGAGGGGAGAACAGACAGATCATCTGTTCATACGGAGTATGAACAGTGATCTGTCATCTCCCCTACACAGTCCCCTCCCCCTTCAGTTAGAACACACACAGGGAACACAATTAACCCCTTGATCGTCCCCTAGTGTTAACCCTGAGCGCTGAGGATCGGCCCTTGGTGGGGCCCTCCATGCAAATGGGGCCCCCCGGGAAACTGCCCAGCATGCCCAATCGAAAAAACGGCCCTGCACAGTCCCCTCCCCCCTTCAGTTAGAACATGTACTAGGACACACTTAACCCCTTCACCGCCCCCTAGTGGTTAACCCCTTCACTGCCAGTGACATTTTTACAGTAATCAATGCATTTTCATACCACTGATCGCTGTAAAAATGCCAATAGTCCCAAAAATGTACTAAAATTGGCCAACATGTCCTCCATAATGTCACAGTCCCGAAAAAAATCACAGATCGCCGCCATTACTAGTAAAAAAAAAATTAATAATAAAAATGCCATAAAACTATCCCCTATTATGTAGACGCTATAACTTTTGTGCAAACCAATCAATATACGCTTATTGCGATTTTTTTTACCAAAAATATGTAGAAGAATACATATCCGCCTAAACTGAGAAAAAAATTGTTTTTTTTATATATATTTTCGGGGGATATTTATTATAGCAAAAAGTAAAAAATATTGCGTATTTTTCTAAACTGACGCACTTTTTTGTTTATAGCGCAAAAAATTAAAACCGCAGAAGTGATCAAATACCACCAAAAGAAAGCTCTATTTGTGGGAAAAAAAGGACGTCAATTTTGTTTAGGTGCAACGTCGCACGACCGCACAATTGTCAGTTAAAGTGACACAGTTCCGACGCGCAAAAAGTGCTCTGGTCAGGAAGGGGGTAAAATCTTCCGGGGCTGAAGCAGTTAAACATTGACCATAAAGCCCCAGGCACTTATAGATTAGTTCATCTATAGCAGTGGTTCTCAACTCCTGTCCTCAGGACCCACCAATAGGCCAGGTTTGCAAGATAACTGAAATACATCACATGTGATATCATTTGCTGCTCAGTGATTGCAGCATTCTAATCTGCATCTCCCCAAGGTAATACTTAAAATCTGGCCTGTTAGTGGGTCCTGAGGACAGGAGTTGAGAACCACTGATCTATAGAGAAGACAGCTGTGTTCCATACAGGTAGTTTGAAGATCTTTGAGTTCATATTTCTACTTATAAATGTTCTAGTTTGATAAGCGGGTATATAAAGGGAATTTTACCATGGCTCACAAGTACAGTAGGTCAACCGAGGTTTACAAATAATTGAATATGGATTGTGTGCCTGCAAAGGAGTTCATATTACTGCTTCTGAATGTTCTAGACCAGCCTTTCTCAACCAGTGTGCCGCGGCACACTGGTGTGCCGTCAGAGGTTCTCAGGTGTGCCGCGGGATCAGGGGAGTGAAGGGCTGTCAGATGAGCCTGATCTCCCGATCCCCTGCCGAATTGTACATCGGCACTGTGAGAAGCTCCGTCAACCTCAGCAAAGTGAAAGTAAAGTGCAGGGGAGTGTGCTGTGCTCTCTGCTTCCCCCTACAGTGCAGTACCTGGCTGAATGAGGAAACTGGAAAGGTACTGTGCTAGAAGCTAGATTCGTTTTAAAAGGGCTTTATACATGTGTTTGTGTGTGTGTGTACATGTGTCTGTATGTGTGTTTGTACATGTGTGTGTGTGTGCATGTGTCTGTATGTGCGTGAGCATGTGAGTGTCTGTCTGTGTACGTCTGTGTGTGTGTTTGTACATGTGTGTGCATGTGTCTGTATGTGTGTGTGTGCATGTGAGTGTCTGTCTGTATGTGTGTGTGTGTATGTCTGTATGTGTGTCTGTGTGTGTGTGTGTGTATGTGTGTGTGTGTGTGTGTATGTGTGTGTGTGTGTGTATGTGTGTGTGTGTATGTGTACATGTGTCTGGTATATGTTTATACATGTGTGTGTGCGCATGTGTCTGTATGTGTGTGTGTGCATGTGAGTGTCTGTCTGTATGTGTGTCTGTATGTGTGTGTGTGTGTGTGTGTGTGGTATGTGTGCATGTGTCTGGTATGTGTGTGCATGTGAGTGTCTGTCTGTATGTGTGTACGTCTGTATGTGTGTTTGTACATGTATGTGTGTGCGCATGTGTCTGTATGTGTGTGTGTGTGTGTGTGTGTGCATGTGAGTGTCTGTCTGTATGTGTCTGTACATGTGTGTGTGTGTGCATATGTCTGTATGTGTGTGTGCGCATGTGTCTGTATGTGTGTTTGTACATGTGTGTTTGTGTGCGTGCATGTGTCTGTATGCGTGTGTGCACGTGTCTGCATGTGCGTATGTACAAGTGTCTGTATGTATGTGTCTGTATGCGTGTGTGCACGTGTATGTGTCTCTATATATGTGTGTATGTGTGTGTGTGTGTGTGTCTGGAGTCTGAGGAGACTTTCTATCTGGACCAGGACACTGCTGCTGAGCTGGATGGCCGGGAGACTAAGGGGACCTGATTGCAATCTGGACTGGGACACTACTAATGTTTGTTCCTGTTGATGACTGCACCAATCTATCCATCTTTAATGCGAGTCCTGAGTCTTCTGATTTGTGGTGACCTGATTGTTTCCATGCTGTGCCTGCCCATGATGGAGTGTGCCATTTGGATTTGCTGTTGATCCTCTACATTATATGATTACATCGCCTCTTTTTCATATATTTCTGACTGAAAACCTTAATGGAACAAGGCCACAGCATCCAAAGAGCAAACACCTACGATCGGAGCTTGTGAGGAGTCTGCCGGGACGGGATCGCGGTGACGCCACCACCATTTCGTTTTGGCTCCTTCTAGCTGATCCTTTGGTGAGCAGGAACCCCTACAGTTCTGGTCAGGATTACATTCTGGGTTTACAAAGGCTATAAGCCTACCGCTATCATACCTTCACTGGTTTACCATCTGGTAAGCGGCCTCTCATATTTGAGCCCTGGGTGTTTTTATTTCCTACTTGGATCTGTACTCGCCTACTCAATTCTATTTCTGGTAATCAGATATAATTGTAGTCCCTGATTTAAGGACATCACTTTTTGCATGCTGCATGTCACTTCCCCTTTTTTTTGCCTTCACGCCCCTGGTTTGCTATACATTTGGGGTCTCATGATCCTTTAATGTTTTTGTGTGAGCACTCCTTTTTAGGGTAACCATTTTTGTCAGTATTACGCTATGTTTTTTGTATGTTTTTCTACACTTATGTGGATTCGGTCCGCTACATGAGTCTGTCGGATCCTACCCCTCTTGGAGTACATTGAAAGGCCCAGGCTGGGTTTAAAGCCACCTGTTTAACCTCGCTTACGTTCTGGTAAGCAGAATATCCTAAAGTTTGCCCTTTACTCATCATTTAGGAGGATCTACTACACCATGTGGACTCTTTTGAATCTTTTTCACTAGTATTGATTGGACTCATATTTAGCGCGGTTTATTTGTTTTTTATTTTTGTTTTGTGGGCCCCACTTCTAACCGCAGCTTATTGAACTTTACTTAATTCACTTTATTTTATCTAGGGTGTCATTTTATCTATACTCACAAACATATTATTAGTATATTTTTTTCATTGGTTTTTCCAAGCGCAATTTTTGTTTTTCTAATGTCTGTATGTGTGTCTGTGTGTGTGTGTGTGTGTGTATGTGTGTATATGTGTGTGTGTGTGTATGTGTGTGTGTGTGTGTATGTGTGTGTGTGTATGTGTACATGTGTCTGGTATATGTTTATACATGTGTGTGTGCGCATGTGTCTGTATGTGTGTGTGTGCATGTGAGTGTCTGTCTGTATGTGTGTCTGTATGTGTGTGTGTGTGTGTGTGTGTGGTATGTGTGCATGTGTCTGGTATGTGTGTGCATGTGAGTGTCTGTCTGTATGTGTGTACGTCTGTATGTGTGTTTGTACATGTATGTGTGTGCGCATGTGTCTGTATGTGTGTGTGTGTGTGCATGTGAGTGTCTGTCTGTATGTGTGTCTGTACATGTGTGTGTGTGTGCATATGTCTGTATGTGTGTGTGCGCATGTGTCTGTATGTGTGTTTGTACATGTGTGTGTGTGTGCGTGCATGTGTCTGTATGCGTGTGTGCACGTGTCTGCATGTGCGTATGTACAAGTGTCTGTATGTATGTGTCTGTATGCGTGTGTGCACGTGTATGTGTCTCTATATATGTGTGTATGTGTGTGTGTGTGTGTGTGTATGTTACTTTTAATCCTGACACCCCCCCCCCCATTCCTGTACCATCAGAACTGCTTTTGTAGGTCTTGTTTGTGATAGCAGCAAGGACAACTTCTCCTCGGAAAAGCAACCTATGCACAGATCGCTTTTCAAAGGCATTTGACAGGTGGTAAAGAGGCATTATGTTGCCTCCCCACCACCTGTTTTAATGCAGCATCACTACACCGCAACAGTGCAATGCACACAGTTGCAGGGTAGTTGCAGTTCAGCCCCATTCACCCTGGGTATACCTCCAGCTGCAGCCACAACATGTGTACACCCCCAGCTGTTGTCTCTGCAGCTAAAAGGGGAAGAATTTGGGGATGATAAAAACAGCTTAACCATGTGCTTTTACCACCCCTCCAACCCGACATGTGAACAAGCCCTTGGTTCACATCTGTGTTGCTGCGTGCTGCGTGTAGTGCAGCCCATTCATTTCAATGGGCTTCCCTAACCACAAAAATTCAGGGAAGGAAATCCCCGACCTTTTTTTTTTTAAATTGCACTGCACCAAAAGCACCCCACATTTTCCAATGTGTGAGGTACCATTAAGAATTAATGGCACCCCTAAAGAGCAGAGCATTTGTCTGTGTGTCAGGAACGAGTGCGATTTTGCGCATGTTCCGCGACACACAGTAACGTGAACTAAGCCTTGGACTGGGGTGCCTCAAGACTGAAAATACTTTTTAAGGGTGCCCCGACTTGAAAAAGGTTGAGAAACACTGTTCTAGACAACCAGGAAAACCCTTTTGCTTTGTTGAGAGAGTTTACCAGATCAATGTGTTTATCACTCCAGATGAACCTAAATCAGCACTGTTTTGGTCGCAAGAGAATGTAATAGTTCCTCCAAAAATACAAACCGGTATTCTCACAATGTGCAATTTGTTTTTACATGTAAAGTGTACATTTACACAAGTATTTGGGGACCTACAAAAGTAACATTTGTCCTGAGCCTACTTATGTCTTAAAGATGAACTACAGGTTCTCTTAATATGAAGTTGAAATATTTATATGGGCATTATCCCAACAAAGAATTGGTAGTTTTGTCCAACAACTTCTTGGATTCATACACTGGTAACTTTTCACCTTATGACCTGCTACTGTACGTGTTGCAGTCTGATCACTGGGGGAGAGGAGAGTAAGGAAATGATTCCTCCTGCCTACAGCAAACTGATGACATCTTCTCAGCCTAGACAAAGTCACTTGTGTGGAGCTCAAAGACTGAGGCCGGTTTAGCATGACATGCGAGTGTGACCAGCTCTCAATGGAGACATGACCCGGTCCCCAGGCACGAAACCGCAGCCGCACATATGTGAACTTTTTTTTTTTTCCCAAAAGAATTATATTGCTGCTTTATGTTTTGACATGTTCCTGAAAGGTCCAACAAATTAATAAGAGATGCATACCACTTTTTATATGAAATATAATATTGGACCCTTGCCACGTTTTGTATTGAGGCCCTGTGGCTTTCATCGACTTTCTTGGATACACCTCTGTAAGTGAATATTTTCAACTATTTGCTGTGTTACATGGTGTTCCTGTTCGCATATTTAATTATTGAGCAGTACTTCAGTCTATGCCGCTGTGTTTATTGCTTTATTATGGCAATGTATTAACCATGTTGGGTTTTAATTGCTCTGTACACTAATTGTAATCTTGTTTCCACTTACATTTGTTTTCTGCCAGTCACTCTTAATTAAGTCTGCGCCTACAGCTTGAGGGCTGTAACAAGGTGGTTACTTTGTTCTCTGGAAGTGTATATGGGAGCCGTATAGCGCGAGACAGTGTTACAATAATGAGTGTTATCTGTTAGTGTAATTTCAGTAGACTACCTGGAATGGTCACCTGTCTGGTTCATCTGATCAAATGTTCCCAACTGCACTGAGAAAGATCTGAATGCACACACAATTCAGTCCTGAATTCCATTTGGAAAATGCTATAATCATACCTCAAATTTCTGAGATCAGAAGTAGGAACTCATTTTAGTACAGTATGTAGGGAAAGGACCCATCCCTATCATGGTCCCAGATCCAGGACCATAAAAACAAGAATTATTGCTCAAAGAATAATTGGTTTAAACTATAATTGCTTTTTCACTACATCTATTTTATACAGTTTTTTTTTTCCTGCAATAGATTTTTGTTAAATTTTCAAGTAGCAGACAGAGAAATGGAAACCTTAGTATTGGCCACCATAACTCCTTAGTACAAATATATAATATATAATTGATACAAGACATTAGAGCCCTGATGCCCAACCTGTAACTCAGGGGCCACAGCAGGCACAAATCTGTGTTTCCCTATTGCCCTGTTATAGGAATACATTTTAGCAGTCTCATGTAATTGTCTCCTGAAGCAAGTAATTGTCTCCTGAAGAATTGGATGCGGGAGAAAGCTGCATCCAATTCGCATAAGTGTGAACCCAGCCTGAAAGTCTCCTGCAGCTTGTGCATAGTCTCTGACCTTCACTTGTATGATACCTGCAGTCTCTGACCATTTCCTGTATCATGTCTGCAATTTCTGGCCATCTCTTGTATCATGTCCATAGTCTCAGGCTATCTCCTGTAGCATATCTGCAGTCTCTAGCCATCTCCTATACCATGTCCTCAGTCTCTGACATCTCTTTTATCATGTCAGCAGTGTCTGACCATCACCTGTATTATGTCCACAGTCTCTGACAATTTCTTTTATCATTCCTTAGTCTTAACCACTTGCCGACCGCCGCACACAGATGTACGTCGACAAAGCGGCACGGGCAGGCAAAAGGGCTTACCTGTACGTCCCTGCCTGCCCACGGGTGGGGGGTCCGATCGGACCCCCCCCCGGTGCCTGCGACGGTCGGCAAATGTCCCCCGGCGATCGGTGGTGAGGGGGAGGCCATCCATTCGTGGACCCCCCCTCGCGATCGCTCCCAGCCAATGGGATCATTTCCCTGCCTCTGTATTGTACACAGAGGCAGAGGAAATGATGTCATCTCTCCTCGGCTCGGTATTTTCCGTTCCGGGCCGAGGAGAGAAGACTGTAATGTGAGTGCACAACACACACACACACAGTAGAACATGCCAGGCACACATTACACCCCGATCCCCCCCCCGATCGCCCCCCGATCCCCCCCAATCACCCCCCCCCCTGTCACAAACTGACACAAAGCAGGTTTTTTTTTTTTTTTTTTTTTTTTTCTGATTACTGTATTGGTGTCAGTTTGTGACAGTTAGTGTGTTAGGGCAGTGAATGTTAGGCCCCCTTTAGGTCTAGGGTACCCCCCTAACCCCCCCTAATAAAGTTTTAACCCCTTGATCACCCTCCGTCACCAGTGTCACTAAGCGATCATTTTTCTGATCGCTGTATTAGTGTCGCTGGTGACGCTAGTTAGGGACATAAATATTTAGGTTCGCCGTCAGCGTTTTATAGTGACAGGGACCCCCATATACTACCTAATAAATGTTTTAACCCCTTGATTGCCCCCTAGTTAACCCTTTCACCACTGATCACCGTATAACTGTTACTGGTGACGCTGGTTAGTTCGTTTATTTTTTATAGTGTCAGGGCACCCGCCGTTTATTACCGAATAAAGGTTTAGCCCCCCGATCGCCCGGCGGTGATATGCGTCGCCCCAGGCAGCGTCAGATTAGCGCCAGTACCGCTAACACCCACGCACGCAGCATGCGCCTCCCTTAGTGGTATAGTATCTGAACGCATCAATATCTGATCCAATCAGATCTATACTAGCGTCCCCAGCAGTTTAGGGTTCCCGAAAACGCAGTGTTAGCGGGATCAGCCCAGATACCTGCTAGCACCTGCGTTTTGCCCCTCCGCCCGGCCCAGCCCAGCCCACCCAAGTGCAGTATCGATCGATCACTGTCACTTACAAAACACTAAACGCATAACTGCAGCGTACGCAGAGTCAGGCCTGATCCCTGCGATCGCTAACAGTTTTTTTGGTAGCGTTTTGGTGAACTGGCAAGCACCAGCCCCAGGCAGCGTCAGGTTAGCGCCAGTAGCGCTAACACCTACGCACGCACCGTACACCTCCCTTAGTGGTATAGTATCTGAACGGATCAATATCTGATCCGATCAGATCTATACTAGTGTCCCCAGCAGTTTAGGGTTCCCAAACACGCAGTGTTAGCGGGATCAGCCCAGATACCTGCTAGCACCTGCGTTTTTCCCGTCCGCCCGGCCCGGCCCAGCCCACCCAAGTGCAGTATCAATCGATCACTGTCACTTACAAAACACTAAACGCATAACTGCAGCGTTCGCAGAGTCACGCCTGATCCCTGCGATCACTAACAGTTTTTTTGGTAGCGTTTTGGTGAACTGGCAAGCACCAGCCCCAGGCAGCGTCAGATTAGCGCCAGTACCGCTAACACCCACGCACGCAGCATACGCCTCCCTTAGTGGTATAGTATCTGAACGGATCAATATCTGATCCGATCAGATCTATACTAGCGTCCCCAGCAGTTTAGGGTTCCCACAAACGCAGTGTTAGCGGGATCAGCCCAGATACCTGCTAGCACCTGCGTTTTGCCCCTCCGCCCGGCCCAGCCCAGCCCACCCAAGTGCAGTATCGATCGATCACTGTCACTTACAGAACACTAAACGCATAACTGCAGCGTTCGCAGAGTCAGGCCTGATCCCTGCGATCGCTAACAGTTTTTTTGGTAGCGTTTTGGTGAACTGGCAAGCGCCAGCGGCCTAGTACACCCCGGTCGTAGTCAAACCAGCACTGCAGTAACACTTGGTGACGTGGCGAGTCCCATAAGTGCAGTTCAAGCTGGTGAGGTGGCAAGCACAAGTAGTGTCCCGCTGCCACCAAAAAGACAAACACAGGCCCGTCGTGCCCATAGTGCCCTTCCTGCTGCATTCGCCAATCCTAATTGGGAACCCACCGCTTCTGCAGCGCCCGTACTTCCCCCATTCACATCCCCAACCAAATGCAGTCGGCTGCATGAGAGGCATTTTCTTTATGTCCTCCCGAGTACCCCTACCCAGCGAACGCCCCCAAAAAAGATATTGTGTCTGCAGCTAGCGCGGATATAGGGGTGACACCCGCTATTATTGTCCCTCCTGTCCTGACAATCCTGGTCTTTGCATTGGTGAATGTTTTGAACGCTACCATGCACTAGTTGACTATTAGCGTAGGGTACAGCATTCCACAGACTAGGCACACTTTCACAGGGTCTCCCAAGATGCCATCGCATTTTGAGAGACCCGAACCTGGAACCGGGTACAGTTATAAAAGTTAGTTACAAAAAAAAAAAACACATACAAAAATATAAAATAAAAAAAAAATAGTTGTCGTTTTATTGTTCTTTCTCTCTCTATTCTCTCTCTCTATTGTTCTGCTCTTTTTTACTGTATTCTATTCTGCAATGTTTTATTGTTATTATGTTTTATCATGTTTGTTTTTCAGGTATGCAATTTTTTATACTTTACCGTTTACTGTGCTTTATTGTTAACCATTTTTTTGTCTTCAGGTACGCCATTCACGACTTTGAATGGTTATACCAGAATGATGCCTGCAGGTTTAGGTATCATCTTGGTATCATTCTTTTCAGCCAGCGGTCGGCTTTCATGTAAAAGCAATCCTAGCGGCTAATTAGCCTCTAGACTGCTTTTACAAGCAGTGGGAGGGAATGCCCCCCCCCCCCACCGTCTTCCGTGTTTTTCTCTGGCTCTCCTGTCTCAACAGGGAACCTGAAAATGCAGCCGGTGATTCAGCCAGCTGACCATAGAGCTGATCAGAGACCAGAGTGGCTCCAAACATCTCTATGGCCTAAGAAACCGGAAGCTACGAGCATTTTATGACTTAGATTTCGCCGGATGTAAATAGCGCCATTGGGAAATTGGGAAAGCATTTTATCACACCGATCTTGGTGTGGTCAGATGCTTTGAGGGCAGAGGAGAAATCTAGGGTCTAATAGACCCCAATTTTTGCAAAAAAGAGTACCTGTCACTACCTATTGCTATGATAGGGGATATTTACATTCCCTGAGATAACAATAAAAATGATTTAAAAAAAAAATGAAAGGAACAGTTTAAAAATAAGATAAAAAAATAATAATAATAAAGAAAAAAAAAAAAAAAAAAAAAAAAAAAAAGCACCCCTGTCCCCCCTGCTCTCGCGCTAAGGCGAACGCAAGCGTCGGTCTGGCGTCAAATGTAAACAGCAATTGCACCATGCATGTGAGGTATCGCCGCGAAGGTCAGATCGAGGGCAGTAAGTTTAGCAGTAGACCTCCTCTGTAAATCTAAAGTGGTAACCTGTAAAGGCTTTTAAAGGCTTTTAAAAATGTATTTAGTTTGTCGCCACTGCACGTTTGTGCGCAATTTTAAAGCATGTCATGTTTGGTATCCATGTACTCGGCCTAAGATCATCTTTTTTATTTCATCAAACATTTGGGCAATATAGTGTGTTTTAGTGCATTAAAATGTAAAAAAGTGTGTTTTTTCCCCAAAAAATGCGTTTGAAAAATTGCGGCGCAAATACTGTGTGAAAAAAAAAAATGAAACACCCACCATTTTAATCTGTAGGGCATTTGCTTTAAAAAAAATATATAATGTTTGGGGGTTCAAAGTAATTTTCTTGCAAAAAAAAATTATTTTTTTATGTAAACAATAAGTGTCAGAAAGGGCTTTGTCTTCAAGTGGTTAGAAGAGTGGGTGATGTGTGACATAAGCTTCTAAATGTTGTGCATAAAATGCCAGGACAGTTCAAAACCCCCCCAAATGACCCCATTTTGGAAAGTAGACACCCCAAGCTATTTGCTGAGAGTCATGTTGAGTCCATGGAATAATTTATATTGTGACACAAGTTGCGGGAAAGAGACAATTTTTTATTTTTTTTATTTTTTTTTGCGCAAAGTTGTCACTAAATGATATATTGCTCAAACATGCCATGGGAATATGTGAAATTACACCCCAAAATACATTCTGTTGCTTCTCCTGAGTACGGGGATACCACATGTGTGAGACTTTTTGGGAGCCTAGCCGCGTACGGGACCCCGAAAACCAAGCACCGCCTTCAGGCTTTCTAAGGCCGTAAATTTTTGATTTCACTCTTCACTGCTTATCACAGTTTCGGAGGCCATGGAATGCCCAGGTGGCAAAAAAAACCCCCAAATGACCCCATTTTGGAAAGTAGACACCCCAAGCTATTTGATGAGAGGTATAGTGAGTATTTTGCAGACCTCACTTTTTGTCACAAAGTTTTGAAAATTGAAAAAAGAAAAAAAAAATTTTTTTTTCTCGTCTTTCTTTATTTTCAAAAACAAATGAGAGCTGCAAAATACTCACCATGCCTCTCAGCAAATAGCTTGGGGTGTCTACTTTCCAAAATGGGGTCATTTGGGGGGGGGGTTTGTGCCACCTGGGCATTCCATGGCCTCCGAAACTGTGATAGGCAGTGAGGAGTAAAATCAAAAATGTACGCCCTTAGAATTCCTGAAGGCAGTGATTGGTTTTCGGGGTCCCGTACGCGGCTAGGCTCCCAAAAAGTCCCACACATGTGGTATCCCCATACTCAGGAGAAGCAGCTAAATGTATTTTGGGGTGCAATTCCACATATGCCCATGGCCTGTGTGAGCAATATATCATTTAGTGACAACTTTGTGCAAAAAAAAAAAAAAAAAAAAAAAATTTGTCACTTTCCCGCAACTTGTGTCAAAATATAAAACATTCCATGGACTCAACATGCCTCTCAGCAAATAGCTTGGGGTGTCTACTTTCCAAAATGGGGTAATTTGGGGGGGTTTTATGTCATCTGGGCATTTTATGGCCTTCAAAACTGTGATAGGCAGTGAGGAGTAAAATCAAAAATGTACGCCCTTAGAAATCCTGAAGGCAGTGATTGGTTTTCGGGGCCCCGTACGCGGCTAGGCTCCCAAAAAGTCCCACACATGTGGTATCCCCGTACTCAGGAGAAGCAGCTAAATGTATTTTGGGGTGCAATTCCACATATGCCCATGGCCTGTGTGAGCAATATATCATTTAGTGACAACTTTTTGTAATTTTTTTTTTTTTTTTTTTTTTTTGTCATTATTCAATCACTTGGGACAAAAAAAATGAATATTCAATGGGCTCAACATGCCTCTCAGCAAATTCCTTGGGGTGTCTACTTTCCAAAATGGGGTCATTTGTGGGGGTTTTGTACTGCCCTGCCATTTTAGCACCTCAAGAAACGACATAGGCAGTCATAAATTAAAGGCTGTGTAAATTCCAGAAAATGTACCCTAGTTTGTAGACGCTATAACTTTTGCGCAAACCAATAAATATACGCTTATTGACATTTTTTTTACCAAAGACATGTGGCCGAATACATTTTGGCCTAAATGTATGACTAAAATTGAGTTTATTGGATTTTTTTTAGAACAAAAAGTAGAAAATATCATTTTTTTTCAAAATTTTCGGTCTTTTTCCGTGTATAGCGCAAAAAATAAAAACGGCAGAGGTGATCAAATACCATCAAAAGAAAGCTCTATTTGTGGGAAGAAAAGGACGCAAATTCCGTTTGGGTACACCATTGTATGACCGCGCAATTAGCAGTTAAAGCGACGCAGTGCCGAATTGTAAAAAGTGCTCTGGTCAGGAAGGGGGTAAATCCTTCCGGGGCTGAAGTGGTTAAGCAGCTCATAGATGAGTCATATTTTTTTTTCCATTCAATCAGGGGGTTGAACGAAAAAAATCCTCCTTGCTGAGGTATTGTATTCTGACAGCAGGGAGACTTCCCCGCCATCAGAATACACTGATCAGCGCTGACAGCTATATGCTTCAACGCTAATTGAGTGGGGAAAATTCAACAAGAAGTAAAATAGGTAAAGGTACCCATTGTCAGGTGACCTGTATCCAGGTGACAGATGCACCCCGTTGGGTTCAGGAGTGCACCGCTATGATAGTGGACCCTAAGGCTGACTGCTGAAGATGGAACTCGGGGTGGTTCAGGAAGGCAGGTCCCCTGGAGCACCAACACGGATCCCACAGTGAGTTAGAGCATAGATTCCCCAGGGCGCGGAGTCTAAGAGCCAGTTAGTGTTCACCAGAGCCTCTAGTGGTGAGGATGGACTGGGCTGCAACTGGCTCCAGGTCGCGGCCCCCAGGGTCTCCCAG
This sequence comes from Lithobates septentrionalis, assembly GCA_037952835.1. Classification (NCBI taxonomy): domain Eukaryota; kingdom Metazoa; phylum Chordata; class Amphibia; order Anura; family Ranidae; genus Lithobates; species Lithobates septentrionalis. Next base: position 2,878,282 of record JBBDGP010000754.1, on the reverse strand, counting down.
CTCACGCTCACGGTAGGCTGCAGGAGGATGGAGAGGAAACAGCAGCCCAGGACAGCAAGGAATAGTAAGGAGGTAGCCAAATGTCGGGGCGACTAGCAGACAAGGATAACAGAGAACACGCAAAAAGTCAGGGTCACAGGCAAACAGGGATAGTCGAGAACGCGCCAAAAGGTCAGGGTCACAAGCAGACAGGAATAGTCAGGAACACGCCGAGATCGGTAACAGAGACAGAGACAAACATAGAGCATACGGCAAACAGGAAGCCAAACACACAATATTGCACGGCAAGGCAGGCTTGGAGAATACGGTGTTAAATAGTGGTTCCTGTTGAGGCTAGGGTGGAGCCACACAGAGGGAAGATTACTTAAGCATGCAGGTGTGAGAGTACAAGCCTCAAGGCTGATACACAGACCAGGTAAGAGACAGACAGGTCATGAATGTATTACTGCAACGTCATGACACCCATCGCGGCCATGAGGTTGTGAGTGGTGGAGGATCAAAGTTAGGATCACTCCAGCCCAGGCCAGGGGGTCCCATTCTGACTCAAGCCAGGGGGTCCCAAGCTGAGAGGTCATGGGGAGAGATTGAGGAATCCAAGTTGTTGGAGAGTGCTCCAGAACCCCCTCAACCAGATGGGAATGAGGAGGCTGCTCAACTATGAAAGAGTGCTAAAGGACTGCACTTTGATAAAGCATGCAGTAAGTACAAATTGGAAAATTTCTCCACTTTGCACCCTAGCCCATAACCAGGATCATAGTGAATTGATTAAGAGGGCTTCTGATTCATCTGTCCCACCCAGGAGAAGTAATGTGATTAAGGCACCTTGTTTGTCCAGAATGCAGCACATAGTCAATAAAAGAGTTGCTATAGAATGCAAGTATGAGTAACCTTACGGGCCTAAACATGTGATGGAAGAGAATGAAAACAAAATGGCAAGATTGGTGTGACAAGGAGATATGGTAGTACCTGGGTGTGCCAAGGTCATGCCACAATCAGAATTCTGCCATGCATTGAGAGAAAAGACAACAGTAAGAAAAATAGGTAAAAGGTACCCCAACAGAGCTATGAATGACCTTATAAATGAACAGGTCCTCACCCATTGTCCAAAGTTTTGATTTTTGTCTGGTGATACTCTTTAACAAATTGGATCATTGAAAAGTGAGCTTGTGCATTTAACAAACTCAATTAATTTGATCATTAACAGACATCAAAAAGGGGCCAAAATATGTTTGGCCAACTTTATTTTTTTAAATTTTGTAGAAACTAAAAGACCATAATGAACAATGTCCTGTGTCGCCTTGGTTTCGTTCTCTCCTAGAGTGGGCTGAACCATCTGTTAGACAAAAACTCAGTGATGTTTTGTCTGAATTATCAGACATTGTCACGCTGCCTCTTCAAGACTGTGAGCATCCGCAGTGGGTGGAATTTGGAACAGAACTTTAAATGCGATGCCACATAACACGTTGTCCTCTGTCAAATTCCTGTAAGTAATATTGATCCTGTACAAAGTATGAGTCATGGTAAAGTACAAAGATGGCACATTTATTGTATTTTTTAAATTTAAAAAGATATTTCATCTTAAAGTTCATTCTTTTTGTAGCGCTACCCCCATAGGAGCCACTGATTAGGCTGGATCTTCTGTTCTTTGCCTCAACCTTTTCAAGAACCTCAGCCCCTCTGGCACACCAGGTTGAGTGTACATAGACAGACAATGAGAGCTAATGTGAGAAGGGTTGAGGTAGTGTCTCAGTCCCAAATTCGTATGTACATCACAGAAAAAAACGTTTTGCCCATGGGACTTTTAAAGAGTCACACCTCAGACAGTAAATATGAATGAAATATGAATTTTTTTATCATACTCTCAGCTGTGCTTACGTGGTGAGAATGATTTTCATCGGCCGCAACCATGGGAGGGGATCCAGGGGCGTGCCCCACCCCCTCACACTTTGCGAGCCCATTGGTTGATTTCAACTATGATGACGCTGAAAGGGTGGGGCCCATTTGGAGACCAGGACTATTTAGTCCAGGCTCTAACATGGGTTCAGTGCTGTGCTTCCAGCAGTACAGAACTTGGCTGTTCTGTGTTGGTCTTTCTTCCCCTAAGGGTAAGTCACATCGTGAAGTTTACCCATGGTTGACATTCATGCTGTACCTTTTAACTTTATAATTAGTGTTCACTGTTTGTGTCTGTTGGGCGGTTTCACCGCCTGTTTGGTGTTTTGTTTGTTCAGATGGAATCCCCTTTCCATTTGAAGTCTTCATTATACACTGGGGCCACACACCATCACCATTTTTGCACCTTCACTCATTAATATACCCGATTAATGTCTAGATATCATTTCTATGCCAATTCATTTTATATATTAAGGGCTAATTTTGGCCACACCCGTCCGCTATCACTGACACATATATACATATATATTTGACCACGCTTTGCACTTTTATGAATTAACTGGTATGTTAGATTAATGGAATATAATGCTACCACATATATAAATATGTACAACTTTCAGCAACTGTAGCCTGGGTATGTGTTTATTAGGTATTAGGCCTCTTTCACACGGACGATCCGTATGTCCGTTTTTCATCCTTCCGTTTTCGGATGAAAAACGGATATACATTCATCCCTATGGAGCGTCGGATGTCAGCGGTGACATGTCCGCTGACATCCGACCCGCTCCGATCCGAAAAGTGTAACGGAGGAAAAACCTACTTTTCCATCCGTTTTCGGATCGGATCGGGTGACGACGGACACTACGGACCGTCATCATCCGATCCCCCCATAGGGGAGAGCGGCGCTCTGACAGGTCCGTCGCTGCACAGTGTGTAGCGATGCACCTGTCATCTTCCTGCTCAGCGGGGATCGGCGGAGCGATCCCCGCTGAGCCAGCGGATGTTCACGGGGCGGATCATCACTGATCTGCCCCTTGTGAAAGAGCCCTTAGTGTTTGCTACACTCAACATGCCCTATTACTACTATCCTATACACGCCTTATTGGTGACCTCCTTACTATCAAGGTATCCCCATCATTGTTGTGTTTATTTCGTCACATATTGGGATTTTTCGATCTTTATTGGTGACACATATACACTTTTTATCACTTCACAGATTTTTCCTCCTTGTCATAAGCGCATTTTTTGCCCATATATTAAACAATGCCATTATGTTTCCAGGTGTGTGGCATTTTTTCTTTCCTTTGGTTGCATTTACATCGACCACCAGGACGTCAGATCTGTGAACACACCACGTTGTTACCATCTCCCCGCCCCTTCACAGCTCCCATGGGGAAAAGGAGTTGACTTCTGGACATGCCCAGGGGAGACCCTCTGTATGTTATCACATATATTGCTACACATAAGCGTGTCTTCTTTATCCAACCGGATTACCTTTCCGGCGAGAGTTGACAAGCATTTGGCACTACCTGTAAGTTACAGATATTAAGATATACTCATACATACATGGTTCTCCTCCTGCCCCTTCCCCTTCCCCCTTCCCCCTTCCCCCTACTACCCCTTCTTCCCTTTCTATTTTCTTTTATTTTTTGTTTATTATTATTATTATCATTCATTGATTCATTTTTATCTCCAGATATCTACCTGCACCTCTCCTGAGGAAGCGAGAATTACCTTGCAAAATGCGTAGAGATCATTCACGCAGCAGCTCTAGATCGATTGGGGTATCTGTATGGTGCTTTCAGGTCCCACATATCTAATTTTTTCATATGAACTCTATGCAGCACCATTCATGTTCATCATTTATGTCTTCTTTATTATTGTGGTAGATATGTTTTTAAATGTATGATAATAAAATAAATTCTGATTTTTACATTTACTGTCTGAGGTGTGACTCTTTAAAAGTCCCGTGGGCAAAACGTTTTTTTCTGTGTTGTACAGGTTGAGTGTACAAACATACAATACAACAAGAAATCGCTGAAATAATACTTAGTACCCAGTAGTACTGCAATATCAAAGAAAACAGGCACCAAGCCAGGTAGCAAAGGCAAACTTAACCTGTTCCTACCCGCGCTATAGCCGAAAGACGGCTACAGGGTGGACCTAAATGGCCGGTAGGGCGTGCATGTACGTCCTCTCGTGCATGAGCTGCCTGCGGGGTGCGCGCAGCTCGCTCTGTGATCAGTGAGTCAATGAGACACGGCTGATCACAGATCGGAGTAAGGGGCCAATCCCAGGCCCCTTACCATGTGATCAACTGTCAGCCAATGTCAGCTGATCACGTGATGTAAACAGAGCTGGTAATCGGTGCCGCACACTCCAGACCCCCTGCTGATAAGCAGTGCCCACCAGTGCCACATACCAGTGCCCACCAGTGCCACCCACCAGTGTCACCTATCAGTGCTGCCAATCAGTGCCCATCAGTGCCTCATCATCAGTGCCACCTATCATTGTCACCTACCATTTCCTATCAGTGCCTGTCAGTGCCACCTATCAGTGCCATACAGTACCACCTATCAGTGCAGCCTCATCGGTGCCCACCAGTGCCACCTCATCAGTGCCCATCAGTGCCACCTATTAGTGCCCAGTAGTGCCGCCTTATCAGTGCTGCCTATCAGTGCAGCCTATCAGTGCAGCCTATCAGTGCAGCGCACATCAATAAAGGAGAAAAATGGCCTGTTTGCAAAATTTTAGAACAAACTATGAAAACTTTTTTTTTTCAAAATTTGCGGGCTTTGTTTAGCAAAAAATAAAGACCACATTGTTTCCACCAAAATAAAGCTCTATTTGTCTGGAAAAAATGATAAAAATGTAATATGGGTACAGTGCAGCATGACCGCGCAATTGTCATTCAAAGAACGACAGCGCTGAAAGCTGAAAATTGGCTTGGGCAGGAAGAGGGTTTAAGTGCCCAGTAAGCAAGTGGTTAATATATTGTTACCCAATATGGTTGGTAACAAGGCAAGCATAAAATGGATTAATAATGGTAATGCTATTTAGCATACAAAGTGATTAACAGTAAGGACTAGGCATAAGATGACATTTGGCGTCTGGATCAGCATGCAGGCAGGTGCAGTCTACGTTCCCCTCTGAAGGTGGCACTCTTCCGCAGCGACATTGCAGTTAGAGAAGAAGTCAAGAGGAACATGGTTCCCTTGTGGTCTCCTGGGTCACTGAGAAAGCTATCTAATTGCATGCGGCTGCCCCATGTGAGTCTAGCAGCCATCCAGGGTAAGGCAGAGCCTATTTAAGGCCCTGGCTCCCAGGCTTGGCACGCATTTTGCGAATGGGTAGAGTAGGGACAGGTACCCTGCCTGGTAGGGACAGAACTAGGAGCAGGGAATAGTTCCTGACAAGGATAGAAAGCATAGGGCTCTCAACTTCTCTGGACATCTTCCTTCCTGGGCACGAGACGGCCAGGCCACATTCTGCCCCTCTCAATAGGCCTTGTTAGTTCGACTGAAACCTGCTCTCTACACGCTGTTTGACCTGTGAGTATTCCCAGTTGGGTTGTCCTCCTATGGGGTTTATTGTGAACTGTCTTTGGATTATTTCAACATAAGTTCCTTGATTGCACTTGGACTGTGTGTGTTATTGTCGCCGCAGCCCACCTACAAGCATAAACAGTAGCAAGGCCACCTCAAGTGCAGCAGTGAGCAGTGCTAAAGTTTAATCTACCCAGTGCTGGAAATATGCTACCAGAGCTCAGTTATGGCGGTGATGCTAGTCCTAGACCAACTGGGTATGCACTGTTCAAAAGAAAAGGAGAATGGTAGAGTAGGGGACAAGGAACAAATGGGACTTGCAGAATAGTTATTATGGTAGGAGCAGTCCTTTGAGATGTTAATTTGCCGGCTAACGTTGGGGCCATTTTTGCACGTTGGGGCCATTTTTGCACGTTGGGGCCATTTGTGCCATTTGTGCACATAAGTGCATTGGTGCACTTAACGACAGTCCCAGTTAACCTGCATGCAGTATAGGTATGATTATAGTACCAGCAGAAGTCCAAGGTAAATGTGGTTCACACATGCGTAACAACTGAAAGTGAAAGTAAATTGATTCTAAAGAGGGAATTGTCTCCTCCATATTTCTGGAGTCCAGCACCTGGCTACATTGCTGAACTCCAGGCAAACAGCTAAATACACACACAAAATACATATATGTGTTACTTGCCGAAGGATTTTTACTTATGTCCATCCATTGCTGGGAATTACACAGCACAGCAAGGATGGTGACCTGACTTTTTTTAACTGCAGTTAAGTAATAGGGTTAAAGCTGGTCATACACTATGTGAATTCACTTTGTGGGTGGCCCTGTACATACCTTCCAACCCAACATTCTTCAAATGAGAAATCAAAGGAGTTGCATGGAAATCATCCACTAAAAAGCAGCTGCATCCAGTCAGGTGTTGCCACTGATTAGGTATTCTGATGGCCATTGGTGTCAGCTGTCAGAATACAATATCTGCAGTGGGAAATTAATGCATCTGTGCTGTATAAAATCTGTGTATGGCCACCTTAAAGTGATATTAAATCTCTGCAAGGATATTGCACAGAGCAGCCTCTTACCTCCTCTTCTAGGGTCCCCCGCCAGCTCTGTCCGCTCCTCCTCTCCTGAGTGTGCCACCAAAGCAAGCTGTGTGCTTTGGGGGCACAGATGCGGGTGCAACCCAGAGCCGGGCTGTGTACGTGGATAGACACACACAGCGCAGCTCAGCCATAGCACCGCTCCCTCCTCACTGGATTTGATTGACAGCAGCAGAAGCCAATGGCTGCCGCTGCTATCAGTGTGTCCTCTAAGAACAGGGAGAAAGACCAGCACTGCTGCACACAGGCACAGCACTCGATCTACAGAGAACTCTATTTAGGGGGAACAAAAAGCAAGGTGAAGGTTTTTTTTATCTAAAAGGAAAAAATCATCTTTGGAACATGTTACACGTTCCACACTTTTTTTGTTAAAAAAACATCTGTCCATTAAAAACAACATACCCCCCACCCACCCAAAACATGCTGATACTCACCTTTGCAGCATTCCCTCAACACTCCGTTGCTCCACTGGAGCCCTTGGTTAATAAAGGATCCTATTAGGTATAGAAGAGCATTTGACCTCCAACCTGGATGTAAGTCTTGGACCTGAGTGGCCAATTTACTGACCCTAACATTGTAATGTAAGGAGGATGAAGAATTTGTCCCTTCTGAAGATCCCACACCATCCAACAAGGAGCTTACAGATGGTTAGGACTCCAACAGAGCAGCAGTAGAGCAGGGAGAAGGTGAGGAATCATTTTGGTGGGGATGGTTCTCCTTACAAGAAGACCTTGTCATGTCATTCATTCTATGTTGTCTGGTACTGTCGGTAATGTCTTAGCCTGTAATAGAGACAGCTACCTCAGGTTACAAGCAGACTGTTATGTCTGTGCTTATTTAACTTAACCTTATTCCTTGAAAACCACTTCTACCTGGACCATGCATTTTCCTCAGCTAAAGTGCAGCTGTACTTCAGGAAATAGCAACAGGTTGGCTTTAACAACCCCAACACCCTTCCAAGCCCACCTACCCCCCCACCCCTCGGCATTTCCCATAGGCTTGTGGACGGGGCTCAAGAAGTTGGTACCAAATGTGGAAGAACGGCACACAGACCAAATAAATTAGTTACTGGTTAAATTGTAGTCAGGCAAACAAAAAGTGGGGTACAGCACCAAAGTTCCTGACTTCCACAGTTCCATGAAATATAATACCAGGAGCACACTATCACAAGAACACAGTTGCAGAAGTTCCAGCAATGTTACCGGCACATTGGCAAGACTCCATCAATAAACAGATTGTCACTTCAGTAGGCTTATGTGACCAAATCAGCATCTGATTAGAGGGTTGGCTGTAGGTAAAGTGGTGGAGTATCGGCAAATAGCAGACTGATGTTAATTCTAAATCACAGCATAGGAGTTCTGATATTACCAGAGCTGCCAGCAATGTCCCCATTCTGTCCCTCCTCGACACAAACCTCTCTTTGGGCTAAATGAGCTGTCCCTATCCAGCGTAAATCCTATCCTCTTCACAACAGCGCACCAACTGCAGTGGGAACTACTATTTATTAACATTACCCTCACTAAAGATAGCCGCTGGGGTCATCCAGTGTTGCAGCGTCCAACTGCCACTTCTCTCCTGATGACACCTACAGAGTCTGCAAAGGAACAATGTTTCTCTCATCTTCCATTGCCTCTGTACTGTGGTCAGCAACACAGTGCCACCTACAGAGGGGAGGGTAAATTGCACCAGTCCACAGGCTCACCGACTTTTTTACCAACCCTGTGGGAGCTAAGAGAAAAATACAGGACTTTAGGCAATGAGGCAGAATGCTACTGCTCTCCACTTTCTCCTCTGATGTAGCAATTGAGTTGGCTACTTAAAGTACACTTGCATCCAAAATAAAAAATGTGACCCAATTCAATCCACTGGATCAATTTGTTAAAAAGCCCCACAAAGCTTTTTTTTTTTGTTACCTGCCTCTGCCATCACAAACCCCTGCCAATGTCCCTTCCAGGAGTAGACTGGTGATCCGGTGCTGCAGTTCAGGCCAGTCATCAATTGGTCTTATCACCAGCTCCTTACTACATAGCCAAAGAAGTCTTAAGGTGCTGAGATAAACTCACTGATGGAGGGCCAGGGGGAAGTGTCCAGGCACCAAGCAGCATGAACACATTAAGAGGGATCCTTCACACCATAGGAGCACTAACATCCGAGATTTTACAAGTAAACAATAGTCATAATACATTTTTGGAAAAACGCATTTGGGCTAGCCTGTTCTCCTTTAATAGATGTAGAAAAGGCTAGCCTTAGGAACTCCTGTTTTGTTCTCTGGTGTATTTATACATTTACTATGTGGCACTGTTTCAAGTAAGAATGTGGATTTTGTGTGACCATATGTTGAATAGAGTGGAACGTATGTCGCCTTCTGGTGCATTGGCCACATTTAAGAAATCTGCTGAAAAGAAAGTTGTAAAAAGGCAACAACATTATCTTACACATAAGACTACATCATACTCTCCAATTGATGAAAATACTTCTGAACGCTGTTCCTTTCCACCATTTTTCAAAAAAAGAAAAAACATTAAAGGAGAACTAAACTTAAAGGAAACATTTTTGGTAGAAACGTTGTGTGTCTGTTCTGCCAAATACCTCAATTGCCTAAGTATTGCCAATTTTTTTCTTTGTTTACAGTGCCCGAACCACATGAGCAGTACACTCTACACTGTCAGCTGATAATCTGAAGCTAAGAAAGGAGTTGGGTATTGGGATGATGTAACTCTATTGTGGAGTCACATACATACTCCATTGGAGATACACACTTAACAAATGTTCCGGATTTGCTGGGACAGCCCGCTTTTCAAATTCCATGACAGCAGTGTCTTGGGCTGTGTCCTAGGATCACAGCATGAGGCACATTTCCCAACATCCACCTGTGACAAACTTTGAGAATGTCTTAAATCCCTAGTTGGATCTTTTACACTGGCCTTCCCCTGTGTAAAGCTAATAAATGACCACTTTGTACTGGCTCACACTTTGCTGGTGCACAGTCAGGCAGTTTGTACTATCCTAGTGGCTGACTACATGGAGGAAAAAATCTGCTGATCGGAAGGTATGACTCTGTACTGCGTAGATGGAAAAGTTGTAGGGAGCGATCAGTGAAATGGTGTTTATTCATTTATTTATTTCACTTAATGTAGTCCATTTACTGCACACCGTCTATGATTCTTTAAAGATAACAAGAATTCTGAGATGCGGATTTAGATGGTGAAAGTGGAGCCAGACACATGATCCACTGTCTGAATGGCTGCACTTTGAAAGATGACTGGATGACCATTAGCTCCCTCAAACTCAACGGTTCAAAAACAGAACTTCTTGTCCTACACACAAAAATTCCAAAACCAAGACTCCGTGGACACCCCCCACCAACTTTGAACAGACCATCTCTCCAAGCACCAAAGCCAAGAGTCTCGGAGTCACCTTTGACTCAGAAATGACAATGGATGTACAAAAAGGATCAGTAGTTAGCGGATCCCACCATCTCCTCCGCCTTCTACGTAGACTCATCCCCTTTATCCCAGAAGAGGACAAAGCAGCAGTAGTTGGAACAATCATCAATTCCCGACTCGACTACGCAAACTCGCTCTACATAGGATTACCCCAATATCAGCTTGCGCGCTTACAACTCATCCAAAACACGGCGGCAAGACTACTAACAGGAAAAAAAACCCTGGGAATCCATTTCCCCATCCCTGAGGAGCCTACATTGGCTAACTGTAAAGAATTGGATCAGATTCAAGACCCTCTGCCTCACCCACAAATGCATACAAGGAAACGCTCCTCAATATCTTCGAGTGAAAATAAAACACTACACACCTAATCGCAATCTTCGATCATCTAACCAAAACCTCCTCCTCATTCCCAAATACCGCTACAAAGCAAGGGGAGAACGAAGATTCACAGTCCAAGAACCTCGGCTATTGAACGCTCTTCCAACTTACATCCACATGGAAGAAAACATCAGGCCTTCAGGAAAAAACTCAAGACCTACCTCTTCTAAGAAGCTGACAACACAGAACGCATCTAGCGCCTTGAGGCGATTTAGTTCGCATTTGCAGCGCTTTACAAATCATTCATTCATTCAGAAATTATTGGCAAATTAGCTGATACAAGCTGTCCCCAACACTCACCACCCACTGGGCTCAGGAAACATGGTGACCTTCCTGGCTTCTACATACATATACTGTATATTTATTTGTATATGCCCTCCATTCCCCCACTGAGCACTAGCCCTGCTGACCACGCACCAGTGCCAGAACTCTGCCCACACTGAGCACTAGTGCCCCCCTCCCCCCCACTGAGCATCAATGTCCCCTGCCCACTAAATGCCAGTGCCCTCCACTATCACCATTGCCCTCCTTGCTCACTGTCCGATTAACACCAGAGTCCCCCCTCTATCACTTGGCATGTGAGAGAGGTTAGAAAAAAAAAAAAAAACGGGTGACTCACTACGGTTTTAGGTTGCGAGTTGACAAAGTTGTGTCTCTGTCCAGCTTCAGGCCTGCTAAATGATATAAAAAGCTCTTTTCGTGATTCAGCCATTCAGCATCTGTCAAACTCTGAAACATCAGCTTTGGGTGAAATGACCCTTTAAGAAGGGGGTCTTTGAAAGGAATTGAGCCCCTTCCTAAAACAGGAATTCATGCCACGGCTGTAGAATATTCCATCTCCGTTATCTTGTGAATTTGCATTTCCTTGTTTACTCGAGTTTTCCATGTTAAAATGACTCTGGGGATTGGCTGTATTTCTCCGATAGCACATTCAAAACTCTCTTATTTACAGAATAAAGCAATTTATATGTCAAATAATTGGCTGACAAGAAGCGTAACCAGCTTATTACTTTTTATGCAATGCCTCAGGCAACCGTTCCCCATCACAAAGGAGAACCAGTGGATTAGACTGTGAAGTCAATATATAACTCGGCTCTTGATTTCAGCTTTGGACCAACAATAGCTACAATCATAATAGTTCCTGTTTCACTACAAAGCCGACCACCTACCGTGCTCCTACTTGCTCCTCTCAATTATGTAAATCACAATAGTTCTGCTGTTTTTCCTTGCCTGTTTAATTAATACTAGCAAAAACTTTGGCGTCATGTGATAGCAAGCTTCAAGTCACATTTCAAAAAGTTTTCCTTTTTTTATTAGATCAAAAAAGTATAAACTGTTATTTTCCCATTTTTTTCCTCCCTCCCCCCTTGCTTTTCTTTTCCTGCTTATGCCTTGTTGTATTTGAAGTTACTTTTTTCTTATCATTAAATCCTTAAGAAGATATTTATCAATAGGGGAATCAAGCTGGGGAGAATATAATTTTTGTATTGGAATGCAGAAACACAGCACGCTATTAATTATGCGACTGGAGTGTCTTTGAATGGTAGGGAAATTATTTCTGGACCTAATGAAGGCTGATATGTCTGGAGATTGCAGAAATAAAAGACAGAAAAAAAGAACAATTTGTGTCGGTAATCTTAAGCCAATCTTTTCGCAATTATTGATAATCGTGTAATAGATACACTAAGGTATAAAAATCTTGGTTTTGGTAAACTGAAATATTGAAATCCTTAGTTAATATGATTTTTGTAAAAATAAAGCAAAATGTAATTTAGTTAGAGAATTTAGTATTAAAGAGACACAGTCACTTCACCAATTCATACCTGGTTAGAGGCCTAGATGACAAGAGGGCTTCCCTTACATCTCTGGTCCAAACACCTCTGGAATGGAGAACAGGAGATGAGAGGGCACAGAGTGATAAAAGTCCAGTGCACTGAAGCTCACTTCTGGTAGTAGGCTCGACTGCAAGGTGCATGTGCAGACTGATAGGAAGATCACCATGGAGTAGGGCCACAGGAGAAAACACTGTGCTGAAGCAGACTTGACAGCAGCTGGCAGGAACACTGGAAATCATGACAGGCTGGAAGCATGGTCTGAGACAGGCAGCGGTTGGCAAATGAGAAGGCAGACAGCAGGTAGGGCAGAAGGCAGAGTTTTGGTCAGGAGGCAGGCCAAGGCCACACCCAGAGATCAACAGAATCAGGTTCAGGAGACAGGCTGAAACCATGCTGAAAAGTCAGCAGAATTGTTCTCAAGAGGGAGGCCAAGGTCACTCCTGTAAGTCAGCAGAGTCGTGGTCAGGAGGTAGGCTGAGGTCACGTCAGGACATCAGCAGAGATGAGACGTGGTGAGGAACTAGCTAGGTCAACAATGAGAAGATGAGGTCAGGATCACGCATGGTCGCAACAGAAAGTCCGAGCAGAGACAAGCTCAGGGGCAGGCTGACTCAACTATGGGTAAGCAGATCCCAAGAACAGATGCGGGTTCGGGTTGCAGGGTAACAGATGAAGACCATCCAGCAACTTCCTACCTCAGCTTTCTTGCTTAAACAGGCTGTCTGGTTTGGGAGTGCACCTGCACACCCAAAGATCCACACAGTGTGTCCATGTGAATTACCTTGTTCGTGCAAACGTTCATGCATATGCAACCAGCCAGCAATCAGCCTTGTTCTGTGCACTGGGGCAAATTGTCTTATGATGCCATCCTGACACAACTGCTAACATGACAGTGGTTCAGACAGAGTGATTGGCTCATGCCTGAGCATAGTCACATAGGGCACATGCTCCGCAATACCCAGAAGCTCCGCTCTCTTAGTGACAGCTCGAGCAGTGCAAGGAACCAGCGAGGAAACATGGTTGGATTATTATACAGGCCTGAAGGGTGAGCTTTGTGCATACCCTGTCACTTTGCCATGACTGGACAAAGGAAAAAGGGTCTCCTTAAAAGGATTACACTTGTTTTGACTCAATAGTGCAACATATCAATCAACGTGAGCAAATCATTGAGCAAAAAATACTTTTTCCTTGGCATAACTCCAAACTGCTGCTTCGAAGTTTTCTTAGGTGAGCTAAAGCCTAGGAAGAGTGGGTCAAAAGATCTATTGGCTAGCAGGAGCAAAGGGTGTTTCATAGCATTATAGGTTTTCATAGAGACTGTTGAAAAAGTCAGCAAGGCAAAATCACTGTGCAGCACTACTAAGTATCTAAATGTAACGATCAAATTTTATTGAATTTTATTTGCCCAACTGCAAACTATATATTGAATTATGTCAAATATGTCATATGCTGCGCCATGTGAGAGTAGGCTGGGCTCCGGCGCTGGATTGGCGTGCCTCCACTGAAGCCATCAGTTGTACCAACAACAGGAATCCCACACAGCAAGACTTAAAACAATATTCTTCCTTTAGAAACATAGCCAGCAGAAACAAGTTCTATATTGACATGTTTGACACTAGGGACGACACTTTCTTAAAAAAGAATACATAGAAACATGTTATGTTAAGACATTAACACACAATGATAGAGTTATTTAAAGAAGATGAATAAGAAGATCCAATTCACAATTAAAAATACTACTGTTCACATTTAAAAGGTACAAGCTCTGACACTGTACTTGGGCAAGGCAACAGGTTCATTTTAATGCTGGCTTACTTCGTTGGTTATTTTTTCCTTCACTTCACCCCTGCCCCACTAGTAGGGGGATAAGGGGGCCACCTACCCCACTAGTGGGAGGATAAGGGGGCCACTGGCAATAATGTAAATCTTGGAGGGGAAAGCACAAGGGGTAGCACATCGGCTCTGATCTTGTGCTAAGATCCTTTAAAATAGAATCTGAATGATGGTTGCAGCTGCAGGCCAGATCTCTCCATAAAGAGGACCTGTCACGCACTATACCTATTGTAATAGGAATAAAAGTGAGCAAAATTTTTTTTTTAAGAGAAAGAGTACAAATAAAAAATAAAAGTAAAAAAAACAAAAAAAATAAATACATTTAAAGCCCCCGTCCCTGCGTGCTCGCGCACAGAAGCAAATGCATACCTAAGTTGCGTCCACATATGTAAACGGCTTTAAAATCACACATGTCAGATATCACCACGTGTGTTAGTGCAAGAGCAATAATTCTAGCCCAAGATCCCTTTTGTAACTCTAAACTGGAAACCTGTAAAAAAATTTAAATCATCGCCTATAGAGATTTTAAGTACCAAAGTTTGGCGTCATTCCACAAGTGTGCCCAATTTTAAAGCGTGACATGTTAGGTATCTATTTACTTGGCGTAACATCATCTTTCACGTAATACAAAAAAATTGGGCTAACTTTACTGTTCTGTTTTTTTATATTAAAAGAAAATGTGTTTGAAAAATTGCTGTGCAAATACCGTGTGACGTATAGTTGCAACGACGTCCACTTTATTCCCTAGAGTCTCTGCTAAAAAACATATATATAATGTTTGGGAGTTTTGAGTAATTTTCTAGCAAAAAAAAATATGATTTTTATATGTAGGAGTCGGAGAGGAGTGCCAGAATAGGTCCGTATGGAAGTGGTTAAAGTGAAACAATAAAAATGAAAAATTCCTTTAAAAATCGTGCTGTGGGTCCGCTTAGTCTGCCTGTTAAGTGGCGCATCTGTTTTGTGTATAGAACCTGCTGCAGCAAAACTGACATTTATAAAGAAAAAAAAAATACATTTAAATTGCTGGCAATACAAAAATGTTAAAAAAAAAACGTGGCCACAGACCAGCACAATCACCACCCAGGGTTGTCAGAAAGAGGTCTCCATCAACATGCCCTTGTCTCCTCAATATGATGGGGGGTGCTTTGGGGCAGGGGGGCTCTGCTCCCCCTGCCCCAAAGCACCCCCCATATTGAGGGCATGTGGCCTGGTATGGTTCAGGACAGAGTGGGCACTCACTGGTCCCCCCCCACCTTTCCTGTCCTGTCAGGCTACATGTTCAGATAAGGGTCTGGTATGGATTTTGTGGGGGACCCCACGCCATTTTTTTCACTTTTTTCTATTGCCACAATGTTTCTTTTTTTGATTCAGCTGTCAGCGGGGAAGCTCATTGACAGCTGATGACTCATCTGTTAGGACGCAGCAGTCGGCTTCCCGGCCTGCTCCTTAACAACCAGCTATTCATTGTGCCCTGATTGTGCAAAGCTTTGCACTATTAAGGTCTTAGAATGCACTGCGCAGCACGCAGGGCATTATGGGGTGCTCAAACTTCCCGCCAAACACCCCATAAATGAGGGTGTTTGCCAAACAGGCGATGTTTGGGACTAGTTTTTGCTTGGCTCGAACTGTTTACCCAACTCTATTGTCAAAAGCTGACCATGTCTGCATATTGAATGTTGAAACAGTCTAGTGTAGACACCATTGGAGGACCTGGTAACAGTGTTATCAACCTACAATATAATAGGAAATAATAGGATAGGATCATAGGCAGTGTCTGAACAATGTCTTTCATACCAGGATCACCAGGTTCTATTTTAATAAAATCTGCCAATTTAAAAATACTAAAAATCAATTTGGAAATGATAAAATACAACTTATATGATATTTCAGTGATTCGGTTTACATATACTTTGAACCTTGGGGATCAGGTTATAGCAAACAGTAACCGCTCTTGCCCCCCTACCTTTGGCTTTACTATAAGGTAGTAATGGCCAATAATTAGGTGGGTGTGAGTGGGCCAGAGTTGGTGACCCCAAAAGCTGATCGCTATCTGCATTTCACGGTCTTTAGTATCTTTAGTAACTCCTGAGAGTACTGTTCATGTGCCAAAGTTGCAAACTCTTCAAATTATGTTAGGTTACTTTTTTAAGTACACTATATGGCCATCAGTATGTTGACCCCCCCCCCCCTCCAAAGTATTGAGTTCAGTTGTTTCCAGTGAAAAGTACTGTTAACCCTACAATATACAAATGCATTTTAGACAATTGTGCTCTTCAAACCTTGTAGGAACAGTTTGGGTAATGTCATTTTCTAGTCCCAACATGACTGTGCAGCTGTGTACAAAGCCAGATGCATGAAGACATGGTTTGATGAGTTTAAATGAAAGTTCAAATTTTGGAACATGTTACACTCATATTTAGGGTGGAACATGTTCCAGCAGCTGATACCTCTCCACCCACAGTGACAGCGAGCAGGCATCTTCTCTGGGTGCCCGTTGTCATTTTGTTAAAATAATGTGGGGCTCTGACCATGTCAATCATTCACAGTGCTCTGTGAATGGGAAACTACAAGTACTGACAGCCTTTGCGGCTGTTGGCTTGTAGTTTCAAATAACTACCATGGCGCTGTTGAGCGCTTTGGTAGTTCATTCTCTCCATGAGGTATGAGCAGCTAGATACACTGATATGTCTCCAGGAGTCCTGCATAGCACCCATGTACAAAATAAGGTCCGTTGGCATGGACCATAGGGTGAGTACATGGATTGAAAACTGGCTACAAGGGCGAGTTCAGAGGGTGGGGATAAATGGGGAGTACTCAGATTGGTCAGGGGTGGGTAGTGGGGTTCCCCAGGGTTCTGTGCTGGGACCAATCCTATTTAATTTGTTTATAAACGACCTGGAGGATGGGATAAACAGTTCAATCTCTGTATTTGCAGACGATACTAAGCTAAGCAGGGCAATAACTTCTCCGCAGGATGTGGAAACCTTGCAAAAAGACCTGAACAAATTAATGGGGTGGGCGACTACATGGCAAATGAGGTTCAATGTAGAAAAATGTAAAATAATGCATTTGGGTGGCAAAAAATATGAATGCAATCTATACACTGGGGGGAGAACCTCTGGGGGAATCTAGGATGGAAAAGGACCTGGGGGTCCTAGTAGATGATAGGCTCAGCAATGCCATGCAATGCCAAGCTGCTGCTAATAAAGCAAACAGAATATTGGCATGCATTAAAAGGGGGATCAACGCAAGAGATAAAACAATAATTCTCCCGCTCTACAAGGCTCTGCTCCGGCCGCACCTAGAGTATGCTGTCCAGTCCCGGCACCAGTCCTCAGGAAGGATGTACTGGAAATGGAGCGAGTACAAAGAAGGGCAACAAAGCTAATATTGGGTCTGGAGGATCTTAGTTATGAGGAAAGGTTGCGAGCACTGAACTTATTCTCTCTGGAGAAGAGACGCTTGAGAGGGGATATGATTTCAATTTACAAATACTGTACTGGTGACCCCACAATAGGGATAAAACTTTTTTGCAGAAGAGAGTTTAATAAGACTCGTGGCCACTCATTACAATTAGAAGAAAAGAGGTTTAACCTTAAACTACGTAGAGGGTTCTTTACTGTAAGAGCGGCAAAGATGTGGAATTCCCTTCCACAGGCGGTGGTCTCAGTGGGGAGCATTGATAGCTTCAAGAGACTATTAGATAATCACTTGAATGATCGCAACATACAGGGATATATAATGTAATACTGACATATAATCACACACATAGGTTGGACCTGATGGACTTGTGTCTTTTTTCAACCTCACCTACTATGTAACTATGTAACTATGATCTGCTGATCACAGGTGCAATGCTTTACAGGCTCCAAGCAAAAAAAATATTAAATGCACATTTTTTTTACCTGCAAAAAGATTTGCATTTATTATTTTTTTTAAAAGGTGAACTTATCCTTTAATGTGCCTGTGAGTAGCCTGCACAGAGCCCCAACCTCAACCCTACTGAACACCTTCAGGAGGAGTTGGAACACTAAATGCAACATCAGTATCTGTTCTGGACTGCAGGTTTGACTGTTTCCCCCTACCTTCTAGAAGACTCTAGACTAGTGGGTTGAGTAAGGTAAATCAACAGTCTGAATATGTATATTGTTACAGCCTGGTGTGGGTGCCCAGCAGGTGGCTGGGGAGTACATAAACAGTCCAGGGTCTGGAGCTGCCCAACTCTTGTCCAGGAGGGGAATTTCCTAGCCTGAAGGGCTGATTCCCTTCTGGGCAGTCCAGCTGAAGTTTTGCATGTGTTCATTGAGGTCCCAGCTAGGCTAGAGATGGGAGGCTTGTCTTGCTGAAAACTTTCTGGAACTGATTAAGGGATTTCACCGAAGATCTGGTCTGGAGAAATGTCTAGCTGAAATCCAAGTATCCAGGGACATTGTGAGTACAGACCTGAGTGTAGGATCCTAGTGACTGTTGCTGATACTATCCAGGGCCGGTCCCAGGCGGGTGCATGGGGTGCAGTGCACCCGGGCGCCAGAAAGGTGGGGGCGCTGAAGCGCCAGAGTGCTCCCTTCCCTCCTCCTCCTCCTCTCCGTGTCCAAAGCAGGCTCCTTCCGCAGGTCACGGCCGCGGAGCGGCGGCTATGTTTTTTTCGCTGCTGCTAGAGCCCATCCCCCCTCCCTCCTTCTCCTGTCAGAGAAGGAGAGCAGCCGCCGGAGATCGGAGCGGCTGGTCTCTGTGTGGAGAGAGACCAGCCGCTCAGTGACTTCGCTGAGGGGGAGAGCGGTCCGTGCCTGCAGCCTGATAGGCTGACACACACAGGTTCTCCTCCTCTGTCTCTCACTCCCGCGGCCCGCCCAAGCCTGTCTAGACAACTGCTCTTCACCCGGGCGGCGCGGCTGCACACTGTCCTCTCTAGCTGCCGCCCGGGTTTTAATGGGTCTCTAGCTAGAGTACTAATAGAGGGAGGTTTGTCTCTGGGGCGGTCGGTCTGTACTAATCGAGGGGGATTTGTCCTGGGGGTCTGTACTAATGGGGGGGTTGTCCTGGTGGGGGGTCTGTACCAATAGAGGGGGGGGGGGAATTGTCCGGGGGGGGTCTGTACTAAAGGAGGGGGCTTTGTCCTGGTGGGGGGTCTGTACCAATAGAGGGGGGGGCATTGTCCCGGGGGGTCTGTACTAAAGGAGGGGGCTTTGTCCTGGTGGGGGGTCTGTACTAATGGAGGGGGGTTGTCCTGGGGGGGGGTCTGTACTAATGAAGGGGGGATTTGTCCTGGGGGGGTCTGTACTAAAGGGAGGGGGGTTTGTCCTGGTGGGGAGTCTGTACTAATGGGGGGGTTGTCCTGGGGGGGTCTGTACTAATGGGGGGGCTTGTCCTGGGGGGGTCTGTACTAAAGGGAGGGGGGTTTGTCCTGGTGGGGAGTCTGTACTAATGGGGGGGTCTGTACTAATGGGGGGGCTTGTCCTGCGGGGGTCTGTACTAATGGAGGGGGTTTGTCCTGGGGGAGTCTGTATTAATGGAGTGGGGGTTGTCCTGGGGGGTCTGTACTAATGAAGGGGGATTTGTCCTGGGGGTGGCTGTACTAATGGAGGGATCTTGCCCTGGGGGGGTCTGCACTAATGGGGGGGTTGTCCTGGGGGGTCTGTACTAAAGGAGGGGGGTTTGTCCTGGTGGGGGGTCTGTACTAATGGAGGGGATTTGT
Source organism: Lithobates septentrionalis (assembly GCA_037952835.1). Taxonomy (NCBI): domain Eukaryota; kingdom Metazoa; phylum Chordata; class Amphibia; order Anura; family Ranidae; genus Lithobates; species Lithobates septentrionalis. Next base: position 2,858,553 of record JBBDGP010000754.1, on the reverse strand, counting down.
CCTGGTGGGGGGTCTGTACTAATGGGGGGGCTTGTCCTGGGGGGGTCTGTACTAATGGAGGGGGGGTTGTCCTGGGGGGTCTGTACTAATGAAGGGGGATTTGTCCTGGGGGTGGCTGTACTAATGGAGGGATCTTGCCCTGGGGGGGTCTGCACTAATGGGGGGGTTGTCCTGGGGGGTCTGTACTAATGGAGGGGGGTTTTGTCCTGGTGGGGGGTCTGTACTAATGGAGGGGGGTTCTCCTGGGGGGTCTGTACTAATGGAGGGGGCTTTGTCCTGGTGGTGGTCTGTACTAATGGAGGGGGGGTTGTCCTGGGGGGGTCTGTACTAATGAAGGGGGGATTTGTCCTGGCGGGTCTGTACTAATGGCGCGGATTTGTCCTAGGGGGGTCTGTACTAATGGAGGGGGGGTTTGTCCTGGGGGGTCTGTACTAATGGAGGGGGGGTTTGTCCTGTTGGGGTCCGTACTAATAGAGGGGGGTTGTCCTGGGGGGTCTGTACTAATGAATGGGGGATTTGTCCTGGGGGGGGTCTGTACTAATGCAGGGGGGTTTCTCCTGGGTGGTGGTCTGTACTAATGGAGGGGGAATTTGTCCTGGGGGGGTCTGTACTAAAGGAGGGGGTTTATCCTGGGGGGTCTGTACCAATGGAGGGGGGGTGTTTGTCCGGGGGAGTCTGTACTAATGGAGGGGGGTTTGTCCTGGGGGTCTGTACTAATGGAGGGGGGTTTGTCCTGGTGGGGGGGTCTGTACTAATGGAGGGGGGGTTTGTCCTGTGGGGGTCTGTACTAGTGGAGGGGGGTTCTCCTGGGGGGGGTCTACACTGCAGCTGCGGGCTCTTCTTTTGCCCCTTCCCCTCCCTCTCCTCCGCACGTGCACTGCTATACTAGTGAGCGGTGCTGGCCGACACAGCCTCCCACTATGTTTCTTCCCCTGCCTTCATATCAGCCAGGGAAAAAATAGAATAGAAAAAGAAGCATAGAAGAGGATTGTGGGACATGTAGTCCCGAGGACTGACAGCCCCACTGTAACACGGAAACTGCAGCCCACACAGCATGCTCAGCTGAATGGGAGAGAGAGAGAGAGAGACAGGAGCCTGGGAAAGCTTTCAGGGAAGTACACCCTGGACTCCAGAGGGAGAGGGGAGTGCTGAGGGAACACCATCAGAGAGGGAACCCCGCTGCCCTGCGCTACCAGAGGGAAAGCCACACAGCCTAGCGCCATCCCTGGTGGAGAAAGGAATAAAGTCATTGCCGGAATACAGATCTGGGTGCTACCCAGCGGAGTCACCACGGGCAATTCAGAGTGAGCTGACTCCTGATCAGAGGAACCGTTGTTGCTGTATCGCTGGGTCAGGTGAGAGGGCCGATCGGCCATTATCTACTAACGTCCATAGGAACTGCAGTCTCTGACCATCTTCTTGTTCTGACCATCTCTTGTATAATGTCTGCAGTCTTTGACCATCTCCTGTATTATGTCCGCAGTCTCTGACCATCTCCTGTATTATATCTGCAGTCTCTGACCATCTTTTGTATAATGTCTGCAGTCTCTGACCATCTCTTGTATCATGTCTGCAGTCTCTGACCATCTCTTGTATCATGTCTGCAGTCTCTAACCATCTCTTGTATAATGTCTGCAGTCTCTGACCATCTCTTGTATCATGTCTGCAGTCTCTGACCATCTCTTGTATCATGTCTGCAGTCTCTGACCATCTCTTGTATCATGTCTGCAGTCTCTGACCATCTCTTGTATCATGTCTGCAGTCTCTGATCATCTCTTGTAGCATATCTGCAGTCTCTGACCATCTCTTGTATCATGTCTGCAGTCTCTGACCATCTCTTGTATCATGTCTGCAATCTCTAACCAGCTTCTGTACCATGTCTGCAGTGTCTGACTGTCTCTTGTATCATGTCTACAGTCTCTGACCATCTATTCTATCTTGTCTGCAGTCTCTGACCATCTCCTGTATTATGTCTGCAGTCTCTGACCATCTCCTGTATTTTGTCTGCAGTCTCTGACCATCTCCTGTACTATGTCTGCAGTCTCTGACCATCTCCTGTATCATGTGTGCAGTCTCTGACCATCTCCTGTACTATGTCTGCAGTCTCTGACCATCTCCTGTATCATGTCTGCAGTCTCTGACCATCTCCTGTATCATGTCTGCAGTCTCTGATCATCTCCTGTATCATGTCTGCAGTCTCTGACTATCTCCTGTACTATGTCTGCAGTCTCTGACCATCTCCTGTATCATGTCTGCAGTCTCTGATCATCTCCTGTATCATGTCTGCAGTCTCTGATCATCTCCTGTATCATGTCTGCAGTCTCTGACCATCTCCTGTATCATGTCTGCAGTCTCTGACCATCTCCTGTATCATGTCTGCAGTCTCTGACCATCTCCTGTATCATGTCTGCAGTCTCTGACCATCTCCTGTATCATGTCTGCAGTCTCTGACCATCTCCTGCACTATGTCTGCAGTCTCTGACCATTTCCTGTATCATGTCTTCAGTCTCTGACCATCTCCTGTACTATGTCTTCAGTCTCTGATCATCTCCTGTATCATGTCTGCAGTCTCTGACCATCTCCTGCACTATGTCTGCAGTCTCTGATCATCTCCTGTATCATGTCTGCAGTCTCTGACCATCTCCTGTATCATGTCTGCAGTCTCTGACCATCTCCTGTATTATGTCTGCAGTCTCTGACCATCTCCTGCACTATGTCTGCAGTCTCTGACCATCTCCTGTACTATGATTGCAGTCTCTGATCATCTCCTGTACTATGATTGCAGTCTCTGATCATCTCCTGTACTATGATTGCAGTCTCTGACCATCTCCTGTACTATGATTGCAGTCTCTGACTGTCTCTTGTATCATGTCTGCAGTCTTTGACCGCATCCTGTATTATGTCTGGGGACTCTTTCTAACAGACAGCCCTCTCTGTGTGCATCAGAGAGACTCCCTTCCAGGTCTCATTAGTGTACTCTCTTCCTGTATTTTCTTTATTGTTAAGAGATCGGGGGAAGATCCTAGGGTAACAAAGACTTCTTAGGGGAGCAGCTCTGTGTTTGAGTCGTTGCCATAGAATCATTTGTAAAGGGGAGGAGTTGGTACGATGACCACGCCCATGTGGGGGCGCCAGAAATATTTCTGCACCCAGGCGTCTGTGACCCTAGGATCGGCCCTGATACTATCCCTTGGACCTTAGTGCCAGAGCTGTACAGTCATCATAGTGTCTTGGAGTTACTAATTCTATAGCTACTATTAGAGGTGATGAACTAAGAAGCTTTGACAAAGTGAAGAGTGTCCTCTTATTGTTATTCATTGTTACTGGTGTATCCCATAGATCCCTGCACGCTTTCCAAGTTCAATCCATAATAAAGCATCAAAAAGATACCCTAGACTGTTCATTGAGCCAGAAAGAGTGCTCGTTGCTGTGTGTCTGGCTGATGCTACACCAACTTGTGAAAAGAACCTGGGGCAAATCAGCAGTCCCTTTTGGGGGTGAGCACTACACACTGTTCCAAATCTTGTGGAAAGCCTCCCCAGAAGAGTAGAGGATGTTATATCTCAGCTAAATATTATTGCCCATGGACCTGGAATAGGATGCCCAACAAGGTGTGGTAAGTGGGATACCCCAAGGATCTGTCCTGGGACCAATTCTGTTTAATGTATTCATAAACGATATAGAGAATGGGATAAATAGCTTAATGTCAATATTTGCGGATGACAAAATTAAGCAGGGAAATAACTTCAGTGCAGGATGTGGAAACCTTACAAAAAGACCTAAATAAAATAATGGGGTGGAAACAAATGATCCAAAGTCCCAGGGCGAACCCCTTGTATATATGTAAAATAATGGGGTGGGCAACTACATGAAAACTAAATGAGGTTTAATGTTGAAAAATGTAAAGTAATTCATTTGGGTGCTAAAAAAACTAGCGCAAGTTACTCGCTAGGGGGAGAACCTCTGGCGGAATCCAGGATGGAAAATGACCTGGGGGTCCTAGTAGATGACAGGCTCAGTAATGGCATGCAATGTCAAAGCTGCTGCAAGCAAAGCCAACAGAATATTGGCATGTATTAAAAAGGAGATTCAATCCAAAGATAAAACGATAATTCTCCCACTTTACAAGACTTTGGTCCAGCCGCATCTTGAGTAGGCCGTCCAGTTCTAGGCACCAGTCCTCAAGAAGAATGTAAGTAGAAAAGTCCGCGCTTAAGACAGTGTGAGAGCTGCTGCCTATTCCCAATTGGTACCCCAACAGGTCCAATATGAAAGTAGATAAAATAATAATGGAATAAAGACGGTGCTGCCCTCAATGTGATTAAGTGATATAGACTAATAAAGTAATAATAAGTGAACCCAAACTATATATTCATAAAGCAATCTTCACTGAGTTTGTAAAAATAACCCAAAAACAAAAGATCCAGAAAAAGTCAAAAACACAAAACAGATGCCGCAATCTCACTAATTACGACTCTACTAATACATAAAAGAAAATAAATTAAGATTCTCCCGGTGAATAGATAAATAAGTACATAGTGTAAGTGATAAAATAAACTGTGATTGAATATACAATATCGTGTTTCCTCAAAACTCAAAAGTTTTGGGACAAAATGGCGCCAAAGGTGATATAATTATTATGCTGAAAAATAATTAATTGGATGTGTGTATGATAATACTGTGGTCTCCGTATATCATTACCATGTGTGTATAAAATAATTCCTAAAATTACCAAAAGTATTGGGACACCATGCCACTTGTGAACCACAACAACTTGATTGTGAACCATAAAAAACATAAAAAACTTATTTGTGACACCCTGTTAGCACACTCCTGATGGATAAATTGCAGTTATATAAAAGTTCATACAACAGCCATAAGACCAGTTCTAAAAGTACACATTCAGCACACATTAGTTCCTAAAAAGTCCATGCAGGGGGTCATCCATTACTGACCCGATGGAGAAGACAAAGTTCAAACCTATAAATGCTGTAGATTTTAATTCTTGGGGAGACACTGCAGTGACTTCCGTGCCTTTCACTCAGGACAGTGACTTTCAGGTGCTCACCCCCCCAATCATACCCCACTCACCAGAGATGAACACCCCTACAGGGGTACCGAGCGACAGAGTGGGTTTCCCGGGGCATGTGATATTCACTCCAAGTCTGCTGAAAACGTCCTATGACGAAACGCGTAAGGCGGAGTCACGCTCACACGTCACAACCCGGAAGTGCTGGCTGGAACGCACGGTGGAACGCACGCTCGCAGCTAGCAGCCGGCTCCAACCCTGCACACAGCGGTGCTTGTTTTATGCATTTTTTTCGTTTTTTGGCTTGTAAATCAGTGGATATTTGAAATGGGACCTTTTTTGTAACATTTTGTGCAATAAATTGGACACAACGTACTTCACCAAGGAGGCCCCCTTGTTTTTTCTTTTGCTCCGGTACACTGGAGAGCTGAAGGTGGCAAACTGTTGTAGTATCCTGATCACATCAAAACACTTCCCTGGAGTAGCGGTGAGGATCGAACGTTGCAGAGGACAGCAAGCAGACTTGGAGTGAATATCACATGCCCCGGGAAACCCACTCTGTCGCTCGGTACCCCTGTAGGGGTGTTCATCTCTGGTGAGTGGGGTATGATTGGGGGGTGAGCACCTGAAAGTCACTGTCCTGAGTGAAAGGCACGGAAGTCACTGCAGTGTCTCCCCAAGAATTAAAATCTACAGCATTTATAGGGTTGAACTTTGTCTTCTCCATCGGGTCAGTAATGGATGACCCCCTGCATGGACTTTTTAGGAACTAATGTGTGCTGAATGTGTACTTTTAGAACTGGTCTTATGGCTGTTGTATGAACTTTTATATAACTGCAATTTATCCATCAGGAGTGTGCTAACAGGGTGTCACAAATAAGTTTTTTTATGTTTTTTATGGTTCACAATCAAGTTGTTGTGGTTCACAAGTGGCATGGTGTCCCAATACTTTTGGTAATTTTAGGAATTATTTTATACACACATGGTAATGATATACGGAGACCACAGTATTATCATACACACATGCAATTAATTATTTTTCAGCATAATAATTATATCACCTTTGGCGCCATTTTGTCCCAAAACTTTTGAGTTTTGAGGAAACACGATATTGTATATTCAATCACAGTTTATTTTATCACTTACACTATGTACTTATTTATCTATTCACCGGGAGGATCTTAATTTATTTTCTTTTATGTATTAGTAGAGTCGTAATTAGTGAGATTGCGGCATCTGTTTTGTGTTTTTGACTTTTTCTGGATCTTTTGTTTTTGGGTTATTTTTACAAACTCAGTGAAGATTGCTTTATGAATATATAGTTTGGGTTCACTTATTATTACTTTATTAGTCTATATCACTTAATCACATTGAGGGCAGCGCCGTCTTTATTCCATTATTATTTTATCTACTCAAGAAGAATGTGCTGGAACTGGAGAGAGTCCAGAGAAGGGCAACAAAGCTAATAAAGAGACTGGAGGATCTCGGCTATGAGGAATGACTACAAGCACTGAACTTATTCTCTCTGGAGAGGAGACGCTTGAAAGGGGATATGATAGCGATGTACAAATACCATACTGGTGAAAAAACGTCAACCTTACCAGCTATGTAACTATGTAAGGTCATATACTGTAGGAGTGATGGCCTGGTATCAACAAAGTTTTGGCCATATAGTATAAATTTTAAGTATTTTAACCGATCAAAGATTTTCTTTAAATGAAAAAAACATCAACTATTTGTTTTAACTAGCAGTTTTGCTACTTGAAATAGGTAACATTTGCTTTCTTTTTTTGGAAAATACAGCTTGGCATCTTGATCCTGTAACTACCTACAACGTTATCCACAATTAATGCCTGTTAAGTGCCAACACGTGTGTTTATATTGTACTTTACTTTTATTTATTTATTTTAAAAGCAAATCCTACATTCTTCATCTGGAGATGAATCACGGTCATTTAAGAGGAACAATTCTAATTAACCGGCATGATTAAAAAAACTAATAATGTTGAACATTATTGTTATGTACGGCAGCATTAGCTTTTAGAGACAGGAAGAGCATCAAGACTCAATTTACATAGTTGCAAAGTAGATCATTTATACTTGGTTACTGCGGCAACCGCATCGACCAAGGCAACACTGATGTGCAGACCCAAATTGTTTCGGCTGTACGGCTTCATAAATTATGCCACTAGAAGTAATTGTAATGTCAGTATAATTTCCTTTTAATTATCTGTTAATGAAAATTACATTCATTTAGGAGGAAGAAACAAATATTGAAAGTTTAATTTTTAAGTCACCTGTTTAGGTCTCGTGTTTGTATTTTCCTTCCCAAAGGGTAACTCTGTTGGTTTGAGTTTGAATATGTTAGAGAAACTCAATAAAATATTTAGGAAAAAAAAAAAAGTCCTTTCCTCTGTGGGAAACGATCTGTACAAAATAATTTTACTATAATATCCTTTTCAACTTTTTTTTTTTTTCTACTCACGTTGACTTTTTTTTTTTTTTCCTGTGTGCACTTGTGTGCCATTTAGGAAATGGTGATCTATGTCCCTTGAAATTAATTTAGATGTGTATTCACAAAGAAAATGAAGCTTCGAAGATTTCAATGAAAAGACTAATTGCACTAATTATGTGATTATATGGAAACTTGAGGAGTTGTTTCGTTGGAGTTATAATGGGTGCAGAAACACTTGAGAGAAGCAGAAAATTAAGTCACATTCTGGGATTTACAAAAAAATAATTGTTCAATCTTAATTGGTAAATTCATCAGCTGTTGGTTCACAATGTTATGGATTACAGCATTGAAAATGTCCCAGTGTTGGGGATCTTGATATTGTACAATGGAAGTAGCTGGTGAGTTAACAAAAAGGTGCACTCCACTCAGACAGGAACATTTTGCATACAATTAGGTCCTACAGTCTACTTGCTGGATGTAATTTTTTTTTTTTGCCATTTATTTTCTGCAGCTGGGTGCCCCTTTTGCTAAATTCCTGCAGTTGGCAGTAAGCTCATAGTCTGAATGGCACTGAAATTTAGCCAGCAAAAAAGATGGCTGACATATTCTGTGAACACACTGCAGCCCCTGCCACATGCAGTGGGGTTGGACGCACACGGAATAATGCAACAACAGGGTGCACCAAGAAGCCATGAAAGAAGCCTGCTTTTTTTTTTTTCATTGGATTTTTATAAAATGAATGCATAACTATAGCATCACCATTTATACAAGCAATTACTGTATGTAAGAATTATTAGGAAAAAGGACATCGTTGCATACTTGCGTAGGGACCCTGCTCTATGCTGCTGTGTCTCTAATTAAAGTATAACTAAAGGCAAAACTTATTTTTTTTTAGTTTTGGATAGAGTGGAGAGGGATTAGAAAACCTGTCAGGTTTTATTGCTGTGTGTGCCCCCCGTTATGGAGATACACCCTCTCTATTGTGTCCTGTTTATCATTAGCATTCAAAGTGAAAGTAAATGAAAATTAAAAATGTTGGGTTGTCCCCAAAAAAGTAATAGAGGGGAAATCTTCCAATGGGGACACCAGTTCTGGTGACTTGGGGATCCCCAAGGGATTCCCTTAATTTGAAGGGATTTCCTCTTACTTCCTGTTTGGCTATGGGAAAGGAAGTGAAAGGAAATCTCCACAATAGGACAGAGATGGCAAAAAATTTGCCCACGGGGGTTATAACCCTCTCTTACTCTATCCACAGTGAAAAAAAAAGTTTTGCCTATAGTTTTAATTTAGTTTCTGTTGCTGCTAGGCTATAACCAGCTTGACTTCCAGTATACCACATTTTTGACCAACGATTGAAGGGACTTTATTAGGAGCTTGTCATATGAATATCTTTTATTTTTACTTTGATATTTGATTCATTAACAAGGTCATCTCCATTTCAAATCTACCATCTTCTTCAATTTTTAGAGTCCGTATGTGGTGACTGTGGTATGTATGGGTGATGTGTGGCCGCGGCTCCCCATGTTTTTAATAATTGACAACGTTGTCTTTATTTTAATTGGTCTGTGCTAACCACTTATCTGTGCCCTCCCCTTTTTTCTTTATATTACTTAATTAATGTGGTGTTTATCTTTGTACTAATGAAGCCAGTGTTTTGTATTTTCCACAGTGTTCTGTGTTTTGCCCTCTTAAGAGAACTTTATTCTCGTAGATTTTCGTATAACCAGCTTGAGCTGTTGTTTACCTTTTTCTTGCCTCTGTAGGTCTTCCCTAAGCTCAGTGGGTGGATTGCTTCTGCCTGTTACTGTGGGGGAGGCTCCTGTAATCAGAGTGGGAAGGCAGTTATTATATGTATCAGATTCAACCAATCTCTGAGGTCGTTGTTCAGATGTATGGTTACTGCTGCTACATCTCCACTATCTTCGGGTCCCTTGCTAGGTGGTTGCCCTGATGCTTACTGAACACAGGAGGTCATTTGCTTGGCACATTTGCTAACAAAAAGTAGAGATCAGAGTGACAGAGAAACCAATAAAGTGGTTACCTGCATTGAGATAAAAAATGTCCCAGTAGTTGTATCGCCCCTTCCTCACCACCTCCCTAAAAACTTACCCGAGTCCTTTCTCCATCCAGTGCAGTGCACATCTACAGAGGTGCGCTACCGTCTTCCTCTTCTCACAGGGCACAGAGGCAGCAGTCGGGGGCCATGGGCTCAGGAGCGTGCCCGTATGAGTGCCCCCATAGCAGCTGGCTTGTTATGGGGGCGCTTACAGAAAAGGAGGAGTGGAGAGCACTGGTGGGTGACCCTAGAAGAGGAGGTAAGAGACTTTTTGTTAGATATCATAAAGTTTAATTATCAACCAGCATTTGGAGCCTCCATTAATGTGTTTTTTTACAAAGTAATTTGGGTTTCAATCCTACCCATAAATCAGTAATAATGACGTCACTCTAACACATCTGAACCATCCAATTATATGTTTATCTAAGACGAGGCTCAACACTCTTGGCTGTGTAACGATCATTGAGGTGGCCTTGAACTGGAAACGCAGATGAGGATATCTCACTATTAGCATCTTGGAAAAAAAATAAAAGCTAGCATGCAATTTAGCCTCTTAATACCCACACAAAAAGACCTACTGAAATGTTCTATAGCCACCAATCTGATTCCAACATGCATTACCAATTGAGACATGTTAATTGGTGAGGCCCAGTGTGAAGAGATATTGTGAAGATGATACCTCTGATCTGCAGAAGCTGCAGCCTCTTCCCACCCCATCACTATGGCCCTCATAAATGATCCTGTCACTGGTGTCAACATACTGGCCGAAGTGCTGCAGAATCCTGCCATCTAGAAATAAAATTCAGCTGTCGGAACAGGTGAGTGAAGTTATATTGATTGTGTTGCTGTTGAATAGCCAAGAGATTGCTAGTGTTATATTTACCCATAGTGCATGCGGAATTTGACAGCGGTTCACTTTTTTCACATTTTGTTATGTTACAGCCTTATTCCAAAATGAATTAAATTGATTATTTCTCCCCAAATTCTACAAACAATACCCCATAATGACAGCATGAAAGACGTTTACTTGAAATCTTTGCAAGTTTAATTAAAAAAAAAAAATTACATGTACATAAATATTCACAGCCTTTGCTCAATACTTTGTTAAAGCACCTTTGGCACCAATTACAGCCTAAAGTCTTTTTGAGTATGATGTTACAAGCTTGGTACATCTATTTTTGGACAGTTTCTCTCATTTTTCTTTGCAGGACCTCTCAAGCTCCATCAGGTTGGATGGGGAGCATCGGGGCACAGCCATTTTTCGATTTCTCCAGAGATGTTCAGTCAGGTTCAAGTCTGGGCTCTGGCTGGGCCTCTCAAGGACATTCACAGAGTAACTCCTTTGTTATCTTGGCTGTGTGCTTAGGGTTGTTGTCCTGTTAGAAGATGAACCTTCGCCCCAGACTGAGATCCAGAGTGCTCTGGAGCAGATTTTGGTCAAGGATGTCTTTGTACATTGCTGCATTCATCTTTCCTTCGATCCTGACCAGTCTCCCAGTTCCTGCCACTGAAAAACATCCCCGCAGCATGATGCTGCCACCACCATGCTTCACTGTAGGGATGGTATTGGCCAGCTGATGAGCGGTGCCTGGTTTCCTCCAGACATGACGCTTACCATTCAGGCCAAAGAGTTCAATATTTGTTTTATCAGACCAGAGAAATTTTTTTTTTTTCATGAACTGAGAGTCCTTTTGGCAAACTCCATGCGGGTTGTCATGTGCCTTCTCCTGAGGAGTGGCTTCTGTCTGGCTACTCTACCATACAGGCCCGATTGGTGGAGTGCTGCAGAGATGGTTGTTCTTCTGGAAAGTTCTCCTCTCTCCATAGAGTATAGCTGGAGCTCTGTCAGAGTGACCATCTGGTTCTTGGTCACCTCCCCAACTAAGGCCCTTCTCACTCGATCGCTCAGTTTGGCCGGATGGCCCGATCTAGGAAGAGTCCTGGTGTTTCCAAACTTCTTCCATTTACTGATGATGGGGGCCACTGTGCTCATTGGGGCCTTCAATGCTGCAGACATTTTTCTGTACCCTTCCCCAGATCTATGCCTCAATACAATCCTCGGAGGTCTACAGACAATTCCTTGGACGTCATGGCTTGGTTTGTGCTCTGACATGCACTGTTACCTGTTAACCGTGGGACCTTATATAGACAGGTGTGTGCCTTTCCAAATCGTGTCCAATCAACTGAATTCATTACAGGTGGACTCCAATCAAGTTGTAGAAAAAGGAAGATTAAGGTCTGGTGTAACCCCTCTGACACCTCCATCCCTAATAGTGCACAAAAAAAACAAGAAAAATAGCCCTGGGACTTTAGATGAGGTGAGAGAGGTTTAGCCAATGTCCACAATGAACACTGAGACAAAATCAATTTATTCATTTCAAGATGTTATGTAACTGAGCGGTAACAACAATGATTGTGAGTTACCAGGCATAATAGCCAATGTACACAACACAAATGAACGTAAATATACAAAGATTTATTACAAATGTTATACATCAATGAGCAACAATAAAACTTGAAAATTGCTGGGTCAGTAAGTACACATACAAAATAAGATGATAAAATGTACATACATGTGGACAGGGAAGTATGTAAACATAATGCAGACATCAATAATACCCAGCATGTACCGGCATAAAATAAGCATCAATAAAGCCCTATGCATTTCGCGAGACCCTGCTCGCTCTTCAGGGGCGGATGCATGAATGTGGTATCTGCAATGTAAGTAATAAGATCAATAAATGTATGTGGTTGGTAAATGGGGGCAGATGGAATGATTAGCAAGAGAGGCCTGATGCAGAGACCTCATACTTACCGGAGTCTGAGATAAATCGCCAAACGCTGGATATCAAGATGGCAGCAGTGTAATGCATCTCGGGAGCTGAGGAGGCGGAACAAAACAAAGGCCACAATAGGGGAACATCCGGAGGATCAGCACGGACTGGATAGGGGTATTTCTTACTGCGGTCTCCACTTAGCCCCTTAAAATTGTGTCTGGAAAATGTCTGCAAGGATGCATATATATCAGAAGGCATCATAACTGCAAAATTAACTTATTGTATAAGGTTCTAAGCTTTAATTTATATATACATAAAGATGTAAGTGAGTGAGTTAAGCTTATAAGGGTATCTTAGTATGAACAAACTAGCTGAGATATGGAATATAGTAATGCATGAATGCATGGTTATAAAACTGGTATGGGCAGAGAGACTATGGGGCAATGTAGAATGATATAGTATTACATGTGTATAAAAACAATGTAACAAGCCCAATGGGTGTCAGGAAAGTAAAAAAGTTGTACCTCAATAGGAGTGAAAAACATCCAATGGTTGCATCTGTGCACCCCCCTTTGATGGTGGATGTCTTTTGGACGCCCATGCGTCACCGCCCGTACATGACGCTGGGGGTGTAGCCTTCGGGGGTCTTGTGGGTATATCTGGACGTTCAGCACGGTTGGGATTCTGATTCATTACTTGGCGATTGGATAGAGCGGTCACATCTCTAAGAACAAACTGACAACCATTGGATGTTTTTCACTCCTATTGAGGTACAACTTTTTTACTTTCCTGACACCCATTGGGCTTGTTACATTGTTTTTTTGTTTTTAAACAGGATTTCATGCCTAGAATATATGCACTACAATATGTACGATTTTTCCCAAACGGAAATCTAATTCACAGTTAAAATTTTGTTTGTTCAGATATAAAGCCAGAAAAAAATGCCAATCTGCTGCTTCAAATTTTCTTTTCAATATGGTTGCAAATGATTGTTAATTTGACTCCGTTAACCATTAGAAAGTCAAACGAACATTTCAAAAATTAAAATTTTAAATTAAATTCTACTAGTTTATGGTTAGTTTTAGATGGTAATTCCCACGTTTCCATCTACTGCTTCTTCGAAGGTACCATCTGAAGCCTGATGTGCATTGTGATCTGGACTTTTACTTTGAACATTTCCATGTCACTCACCACTGGCCAGAGTAGCCTAATGAGGAATTTTAAACAGTTTTTAAATGAAAAGTTCTGCGTGCATTTACAGTGGCTTGCGAAAGTATTCGGCCCCCTTGAACTTTTCAACCTTTTGCCACATTTCAGGCTTCAAACATAAAGATATAAAATTTTAATTTTTTTGTGAAGAATCACCAACAAGTGGGACACAATTGTGAAGTGGAACGAAATCTATTGGATATTTTAAACTTTTTTAGCAATTAAAAAACGGAAAAGTGGTGCGTGCAAAATTATTCGGCCCCTTTACTTTCAGTGCAGCAAACTCACTCCAGAAGTTCAGCGAGGATCTCTGAATGATCCAATGTTGTCCTAAATGACTGATGGTGATAAATAGAATCCACCTGTGTGTAATCAAGTCTCTGTATAAATGCACCTGCTCTGTGATAGTCTCAGGGTTCTTTGGAAAGCGCAGAGAGCATTATGAAGACCAAGGAACACACCAGGCAGGTCCGTAATACTGTTGTGGAGAAGTTTAAAGCCGGATTTGGATACAAAAAGATTTCCCAAGCTTTAAACATCCCAAGGAGCACTGTGCAAGCGATCATTTTGAAATGGAAGGAGTATCAGACCACTGCAAATCTACCAAGACCTGGCTGTCCCTCTAAACTTTCAGCTCAGACAAGGAGAAGACTGATCAGAGATGCAGCCAAGAGGCCCATGATCACTCTGGATGAACTGCAGAGAACTACAGCTGAGGTGGGAGAGTCTGTCCATAGGACAACAATCAGTCGTACACTGCACAAATCTGGCCTTTATGGAAGAGTGGCAAGAAGAAAGCCATTTCTCAAAGATATCCATAAAAAGTCTTGTCTAAAGTTTGCCACAAGCCACCTGGGAGACACACCAAACATGTGGAAGAAGGTGCTCTGGTCCGATGAAACCAAAATCGAACTTTTTGGCCACAATGCAAAACGATATGTTTGGCGTAAAAGCAACACAGCTCATCACACTCAACACACCATCCCCACCGTGAAACATGGTGGTGGCAGCATCATAGTTTGGGCCTGCTTTTCTTCGGCAGGGACAGGGAAGATGGTTAAAATTGAGGGGAAGATGGATGCAGCCAAATACAGGACCATTCTGGATGAAAACCTGTTGGAGTCTGCAAAAGACCTGAAACTGGGACGGAGATTTATCTTCCAACAAGACAATGATCCCAAACATACAGCAAAATCTACAAAGGAATGGTTCACAAATAAACGTATCCAGGTGTTAGAATGGCCAAGTCAAAGTCCAGACCTGAATCCAATCGAGAATCTGTGGAAAGAGCTGAAAACTGCTGTTCACAAACGCTCTCCATCCAACCTCACTGAGCTCGAGCTGTTTTGCAAGGAAGAATGGGCAAGAATTTCAGTCTCTCAATGTGCAAAACTGATAGAGACATACCCCAAGCGACTTGCAGCTGTAATCGCAGCAAAAGGTGGCTCTACAAAGTATTAACGCAAGGGGGCCGAATAATTTTGCACGCCCCACTTTTCATTTTTTTATTAGTTAAAAAAGTTTCAAAAATCCAATAGGTTTCGTTCCACTTCACAATTGTGTCCCACTTGTTGGTGATTCTTCACAAAAAATTAAAATTTTATATCTTTATGTTTGAAGCCTGAAAAGTGGCAAAAGGTTGAAAAGTTCAAGTGGGCCGAATACTTTCGCAAGGCACTGTACCTATGTAGATGCAATACATTCTTTTTAATAAAGGTGTTTAAACCAGTTATAGGCACTCGACATTCTATAAACTTCCGAAAAAACTTCACAAGATGTCTATAGTTATTTTGGTTCTATTTTTCTAACATTAAAAGAGAAGTGTGGGATATAAAAAATAAAAAGCAAACAATCCTACATACCTAGTGGATGTAGCATTGCCCCCCCCCCCCTCTAAGATCTAGAATGAGCGATCAAGCATTGCTCAGTTCCCAGTCTTCAGTGAGTAGAGAGGCGGTGACTATCAGTCACTGGCTCTCTGCGCTGCCCCTCCCTGGCTGTAGAGGGGGCGAGAGTGGCCAACTCAGCCTTTCAGCAGCTTGGTCAGGATCGATCCAGAGCCTGGGCTGGCTAGGTGAAGGGTCACAGGAGTGCAGAACTAAAGAACTAAGTGCACTCCCGTGACCAACTAGAGAAGTCGAGCCAAAAGACCTACTTCTCCTTTTAATATTTCAACTTTTTTATTTTTATTAATTTAATTTGATAATTTTTTGTGGCATTAAATAAAAGCGCACAATTGAAAAAAAAATCTGCAATGCTTTGTATCACAATCATAATTTTAGTGTAATTTTAAATGAGATAAATAATAGAATAAAATGTATATTTTTATGTACAGTAACACTATTTTTTTTAACTTTTACTGATCAAAGTAAAAAAAAAAAGTGTTTTGTGATTTTGGATTGCATAAATAAAATAATTTTGCAAGACAATATCAACGCAAAGCCTTGTTTGTCCTCATAAACTATATATATAGATTATATATATATATATATATATATATAATCTATATATATTATAACTTTATTTAAATAACAACAATAACAAATAACAAAGTTATTACTGAATCAATAGGCGGCACATAACATAAATGTAAAAATTGCTCTTCTCCATAGGGGGTGTAAAGGTGTCAGAGCTGAAGTGGTTAATATATAGCCCAGTACCTGAAAATCATAAATATAAATATATATAGTATATAAATATATATAGTAAATATATATATATATATATATATATATATATATAGTATATAAATATATATAGTAATGAATAATTATATTATTTTTCAACAATGTATATTCCCATTAGTCTAAGAACTGTAATATTATCGATGATAAAGACATATTTTTAACAATGACTCTCTGTCCCTTCTCCTCTATGGGGTCTTGTGATGGGTACCTTGTTGTTGCCAGCTAATGCTGTCTATGCTCCAGTTAGGAAGACTCGTATAGGTGACCACACAAAGAGTAATAGAAAACCTCCCAAACTGTGACACAAAAAACTGTTAAAATCTATCAGAGGTTCTAACCCTTCCCAACTTTTCCTAAGGTTTGGGCTGGGTCCACTTGCTGTGTTGCGCTCTTGTTACATGAAAAGGAGGTAAATGTAGTTGGTTGTTTTTAGTGAAGACAGCGACAAACTCACCAAGCTGCGGGGTGATAAAATATAATTGCACTATTAATCCAAATGCAGCAAATGGCAAGCCACAATCTGGAGGTCCCAGGATCCAGACGGAAAAGGCCTGCCATAGGAAGCATGTGGCACCCTAATGAAAGTGCTAAAACACATTTTGTAAAATAATTGAATACAGCAAAACTTGGCTGCTGGTGTTCATTATTCAAAATGAAATACAGCTATAAACTCACTGGGTACTTTATAAGGAAAACTACAGAATATTAAATTGTGGTCATAAAGGGATGCACATGGTCAGCAACAATACTCAGTTAGGGGATTGCTTGGTATTTATGGGAACAACATTTGCCAAGAAGACATTCCCCATACCATTACACCACCAGCCTGGACTGGTGACACAAAGCAGGTTGGGTCCATGGATTTATGCTCTCAATGCCAAATTCTGACCCTACCATCTGTATGCCTCAGCTGAAATTGGGATTCCTCAAATCAGGCTATAGTTTCCCAGACTTCAACACTCCAGTTTTGGTGAGCCTGTGCCCAGTGCAGTCTCACCTCAAGGTTGGACATCTTGTGCTATCCGAGATGTTTTGCTCACCGTAGTTGTAAAGAAAGGTTGTTTGAGCTACAGTAGCCTCTCTGTCAACTGCTCTGGCCATTCTCCTTTGACCTCCCTCATCAACATAGGTTTGCAGATCTACTTTTTTTACCATTCTGAGTAAAAACTAGAGATTTCTAGAAAATTCCAGTACCATTATGAGTAAACACTAGAGATTTCTAGATGATTCCAGAAGATCAGCAGTTACAGAATCAACCCAGTCCATTGGGCACCAACAATAATGCCATGGTCAAAATCACAGAGATCACATTTTTTCACATTCTGGTGATTGATGTGGAACTCCCAATGTCAGGTTTCTTTGGTAGTGAGCTATTGGAGAAAGCCAACTTGAGGTTCTCCAGGGTGCGAAGTCTAAGCCCCAGCCTGCTTCTTCACCAGGGCCTGATGGTGGGCATGGATTTGCAGCTAGCTGAAACCAGGTCGCGGCCCCCAGGTGCAAAAAGCTGAAGATGCAGAGACCATTTGCGTGTGCAGAGTACAAAGGGCAGGAGACAGTTAAAGATCAGGGAAACAAGACAAGGGCAGGTAAGCACAAACAGTAGATGAAGCTGGCGTCAGCACATGGCAAGTCAGACACTGAACACAAGTAACACCAGGCACAAAGGAGCTCAGAGAACTAGGAAGTTGCTCAGGCAATGCAGGATGTGCCGAATATGTCTTATATAGGGAAGCAAACTGGGAGGTGGGCCAGGAAATGATAGAAGGGAAAGGAATATAAATCCACAGTGGAGCAAGTGACGCCCATAGGAAAAGCCAGAAGCCCGCAGTACATGTGAATGGAATTACATATCTTAGCAGAAACACAGCAGCAAGGAGAAAATAATTTCACAGGCAGGAAACTACAGGCTAAACCATGAAACCTGACCTGTATGTCCATATTTTTATGTATTACCTTGCTGCTAAATGATTGGATGATTGTATAAATGATCAGGTGTACGGGTCTTCATAATAAAGTGATCGGTGAGTGTGTATTGTAATTCTCTGTGAAGATTCTCATTTATCCAGTTCATGGTATATCTAGTAGTAGTTAGTCACATTTAACTGGACATTTTCTGTAATGTTGAAGACATTTCATAGATTCTACAAGCCACTTCTTCATATCTAATGAGTTTCAGGAAAATACTCCAGCATTTACTGTACATCCACATAGGTATCACTGACACCTTGAACCAACTTCCATGGTAATGCAGATATTATTATCTAAGGACAGGATGAAAGGTGTGAAAGTTTTGGAACCACCTTGTTCTAGTTATATCATAGTAATCCTTGGAGGAAGGCTTTATAGGTGGTAATTCTTTGATTTAAATGGCTGAATGTGTGAATTATTGTCAAAATGATGGGGTAGAGCTGTTAAAATGGCATTATATGAGGGAAACAGATTTTGGTTTTGAAGGTTTTGAAGGCCTCCACCCCTGTTCAAGGATGACTGTTCCAGTTGGGTGTAGATGGCCTCTTTCATGCCTCTTGCAAGCCAGCTGTCCTTTCTGTCCAATATGTTCTCAAAAGAATGTCCCTTTTCCCTAAAAAGTAGGAAGACTGAGTCCTGACCTGTAGAATTGCCTTTCTATGTTAAGCCATTTGTTTGTTGACAAGTTGTTTCATCTCCCGAATGTCCCAGGTTTTTGCATTCCTCACTAGACTGCAATGCATAGACATGTGCAGAACAGAAAAATGTGTTTTATTTAGTTTCGGATAGATTTGTTATGTTACTAATTTTGTTTTGTTGATTAATTTTGGCATTCGTTTTGTTTCGTTTTCATTAAATTTCATTTGTTATTAAATTTTCTAACAAATTCCAAACTTTCAGAACAATTGGAATTCGGATAGATCGAAAAATGATTGACTGATTTGAATTCTGTGTGAAGAATAGCTGGTTGTTAAGGAGCGGGCCGGGAAGCCTGCCGCCAGGTCCTTAACAATCAATATAAAAGAAAAAAACTGCGCTGTTATAAACCTACCACTAATGCTGCAACTAAAAGTGAAATACACACAAACATAAATAGAAAAACATAAGGAGCTGGGCTCTCAAACTATATATCTAAAAAAAAGTAATGACATATGTAAACCAAAAAAGTCCCAGTAAGTGAATCATGTGACAAATAAATCCAACAATCATAGACAGTCCTCCAATGGAAGGATGAATAAATGTGTACACCGATACAGTATAGTGACTGTCTCTTGTGACTTCCAAAACAGACAATGTGAATCCACCACCACAGAGAGTGCAAGCTTTTGAGCTTGTGGCTAATACCCAGCCAATGCATTTAATCCTCCAATATCCTCCAGTGGCCGTTTAGACCAAATGCTGCTGGAAAATCATGACAGAGAAGATGCCAGCAGAGCTGAGTCTCACACACACCAAAGAACCCCCCTGTTCCGCTTGTTGGGAGGTGGGGCATTTACTTTTGTTATTCTTTTGTTATTTCCCCTTGACTCATCAGCTGTCAGTGGGCTTCAACGCTGAGAGCTGAAATGTAAACAAAAGAATGCCGGCAATAGAAAAGTCTGAAAAAAAACAGCGTGGGGTCCCCCCCAACCTATACCAGGCCCTTTGGGTCCGGTATGGATTCTAAGGGGAACCCCATGTCAACATTTTTAAACAAAACGGCATGGGGTCCTCCCCCTAAATCCATACCAGACCCTTATCCGAGCATGCAGCCTGGCAGGCCAGGAAAGGGGGAGGAGCAAGCGGGCCCCCCCTTCCTGAATCATATCAGGCAACATGCCCCCAAAGCACCTTGTCCCCATGTTGATGGAGATGAGGACCTCTTCCCCACAATCCTGGGTGGTGTTTGTGGGGGTCTGTGGGCAGGGGGGGGGCTTATGGGAATCTGGAAGATCCCACCTCCCATGCGAATGAGTATGGGGTACATAATATCCCTACCCATTCACCAAAAAAGTGTAAAAAGTGAAAAAGGACACAACACAAGTTTTTGACAATTCCTTTATTAAAAAAATAAAAAACAATGTCCCCTCATATACAGTCAGGTCCATAAATATTGGGACATCGACACAATTCTAATCTTTTTGGCTCTATACACCACCACAATGGATTTGAAATGAAGTGCTTTAACTGCAGACTTTCAGCTTTAATTTGAGGGTATTTACATCCAAATCAGGTGAATGGTGTAGGAATTACAACAGTTTGTATATGTGCCTCCCACTTTTTAAGGGACCAAAAGTAATGGGACAATTGGCTGCTCAGCTGTTCCATGGCCAGGTGTGTGTTATTCCCTCATTATCCCATTTACAAGGAGCAGATAAAAGGTCCAGAGTTCATTTCAAGTGTGCTATTTGCATTTGGAATCTGTTGCTGTCAACTCTCAATATGATATCCAAAGAGCTGTCACTATCAGTGAAGCAAGCCATCATTAGGCTGAAAAAACAAAACAAATCCATCAGAGAGATAGCAAAAATATTAGGTGTGGCCAAATCAACTGTTTGGAACATCCTTAAAAAGAAAAAACGCACCGGTGAGCTCAGCAACACCAAAAGACCCAAAAGACCATGGAAAACAACTGTGGTGGATGACCGAACAATTCTTTCCCTGGTGAAGAAAACACCCTTCACAACAGTTGGCCAGATCAAGAACACTCTCCAGGAGGTAGGTGTATGTGTGTCAAAGTCAACAATCAAGAGAAGACTTCACCAGAGTGAATACAGAGGGTTCACCACAAGATGTAAACCATTGGTGAGCCTCAAAAACAGGAAGGCCAGATTAGAGTTTGCCAAACAACATCTAAAAAAGCCTTCACAGTTCTGGAACAACATCCTATGGACAGATGAGATCAAGATCAACTTGTACCAGAGTGATGGGAAGAGAAGAGTATGGAGAAGGAAAGGAACTGCTCATGATCCAAAGCATACCACCTCATCAGTGAAGCATGGTGGTGGTAGTGGTGGTAGTGTCATGGCGTGGGCATGTATGGCTGCCAAGGGAACTGGTTCTCTTGTATTTATTGATGATGTGACTGCTGACAAAAGCAACAGGATGAATTCTGAAGTGTTTCGGGCAATATTATCTGCTCATATTCAGCAAAATGCTTCAGAATTCATTGGACGGTGTTTCACAGTGCAGATGGACAATGACTTGAAGCATACTGCGAAAGCAACCAAAGCGTTTTTTAAGGGAAAGAAGTGGAATGTTATGTAATGGTCAAGTCAATCACCTGACCTGAACCTGATTGAGCATGCATTTCACTTGCTGAAGACAAAACTGAAGGGAAAATGCCCCAAGAACAAGCAGGAACTGAAGACAGTTGCAGTAGAGGCCTGGCATCACCAGGGATGAAACCCAGCGTCTGGTGATGCGTTCCAGACTTCAGGCTATAATTGACTGCAAAGGATTTGCAACCAAGTATTAAAAAGTGAAAGTTTGATGGATGATTGTTAATCTGTCAAATTACTTTTGGCCCCTTAAAAAGTGGGAGGCACATATACAAACTGATGTAATTCCTACACCGTTCACCTGATTTGGATGTAAATACCCTCAAATTAAAGCTGAATGTCTGCAGTTAAAGCACATCTTGTTCATTTCATTTCAAATCCATTGTGGTGGTGTATAGAGCCAAAAAGATTAGAATTGTGTCAATGTCCCAATATTTATGGACCTGACTGTAGATCCATTCTCAATCATGGTGCCCATCAAACTGCGGGACCCGGAAAAAGAAGAAAAAAAACCCCCCTGGCCTCGTCGAAGGGACTCTGCGGACTGCCTGCTCTGACATTTGACATTTCTTAAATAGGTAAGGGCCGGAGACACCTGATGATGTCAGCAAGCGACCCACCCCCTGTGACATCACTGATTGGGACATGCTGTGCCGATGACGTCACACGGGGCGGGGTCGACCACTGGCATCATTGGGTGGCTCCGCCCCTTACCTATTTAAGACATATCAGATGGAAGAGCAGGCAGGGGGGAGGTGTCACCAAGGCTGGAGGCTTTTTTTTTCCGGGTCTGGCGGTGCGACAGGTAGCGTGATTGACGATGGATCTACACGGGGGAACATTGATTTTTATTTTTTAATAAAGGAATTGTCAAAAACTCATGTACTGTCTTTATTCACTTTTTTACACTTTTTTGGTGAATGGGGACGGATACTATCTACCCCATACTCATTCATATGGGGGGGGTGGGATCTGGGGGCACTCTTATTAAGGGGGCTTCCAGATTCCAATAAGCCTCCTGCCCGCAGACCCCCACAACCACAGCACAGGGTTGTGGGTAAGGGGCCCTTGTCCCCAACAACATTGGGACATAGTGCTTTGGCGTTGGGGAGGCAGAGTCACCCTGCCCCAAAACACCCCCTCATGTGGAGGGCCCGTGACCTGGTATGGTTCAAGAGGGGGGGGCGCTCCTTTGTCCCCCCTTTCCTGGCCTGCATGCTCAGATAAAGGTCTGGTATCAATTTTGGGGGGGACCCCACGCCCTCTTTTTTAAATTTTGGCGTGGGGTTCCCCTTAGAATCTGTAGCAAAGGGCCTGGCATGGATTGGGGGGGGGGACCCCACGCTGTTTTGTTTCTGACTGTTCTTTTGCCTGAATTCTTTTGTTTACATTTCAGCTCTTAGCGAGGAAGCCCGCTTACAGCTGATCAGTCATCAGTTGTTATGGACGTAGCGGCTGGCTTCCCGGCCTGCTCCTTAACAACCATCTATTCTTCACACAAAATTCAAATCGGTCAATGATTTTTCAACTGATCCGAATTTGAATCGTTATGAAAATGTGTAATTCATTAGAAAATGAATAAACAAATCAAATTTTAATGAATTTCAACAAAATTCATTACTATTTAATTCGGAGGTTTGGATACATCTGAATCTCAGAATAACCAAAAATTTGTCCGAATTTGTATTTGGACCAAAACGAATTGCATGTGTCTAGTAATGCATATACCAAGTTGTTTCATTTGTGTTTGAGTGTTGGGTCTTCAGGATGCACAAGCTTCTGTCTCATTGTATTGCTGGGCAGGGATGCAATGTTTGTTAAAGATCCTTCTGGATTTTTCCAATACTCCTACATACAGTATGTGTACTGTAGCTGGTATAGATGTCAAAGAAAACCTGGCTTAAGAGAAATGTAACTCCCAAACCTGAACATGAACCTGAAGCCTCCTGAAATTGCTTGTTACCTGGCTGTCATATTGATCTTCTGCTTACTTTCCGTGTTACTGTCTTGGAACAATTATGCAGTTCAGGTCTTCTCTTTACTGATTCCATATTTTTTCTGGGTCAAAGAACAAAAACCTTTGAGACCCAGGGATCAGTATGACAGTCAGGTAATTAGTATTTTTATAAGAAGGCTAGCATGGTCTGTGTATTTCTTTAAAGCCCAACTCTGTTTTTAGTCCTATTTAAACAAAGATAAAAATAATTAGCCCAGGATTTACTGAAACAAAATCAGCTTTTGAGGAGGGAAGCTTCTCAGGAGACTAATGACTTCAGTCATCTAATTGTAGCACTTACCCCCTAAGGAGCCACTGGCAATGATGGGTCCTCTGTTCTGCCACGATTCTCTTAAGGCCACTCAGTGCCCACTGACCCCTGAATAGGTGATCACTCACACCTGAATAACTTAAGTGTTAGTAAGTCACTACAATATAATAATGCACAGAAATTAGGCCACAGAATACCAGATGGTAGGTTAAATAAATGTATTATGCCAAGGCAGGCAAACAGTACCAGGCTTAGCATCCAACAATAGAACAGTTTAAAGTTGCAATGTTAACTTTGCATCAACGTTCAGACTTTAACTGAGACAACTATCAATTAGTAGAATCAGACCCAAATAACCCAAAGCTAATGTTCTTGAGTGCACTCTAGAGTGAAACCCCAGATGAAGGTATCTGTAGTGTTCCTAGGTGGGGTACTCTTAAATGATGGTGTCTCAAGTCTGGCACCTTAAAATTAGTGTTGTCTGGCTTGTGGTGGGGCCCTTTTGTGGGTGGTGCACAAAAGTCTGTCTCTTTAGGAGTAGGTGGTGTATAGCTGCAGGGCTACTACGTAATGAGCAGTCTATGTGGAACTGAGTTTAGCAAGGGGTTAAAAGTGGTATATCCTCTCCTGGCAGGTGACACGTCTGGTTCTCACACTAGGAGGTTAGCAGTTTTGAGGTCTGGTCCCAGAGGCTCAGTTTCTCAACACTGGATCACACACTTTCAGTCTCTTGGCAGCCACAGCAGCAGGTCTGTCCATCCTGTGAAGTAGGCAGTCAGTTCCAGTAGCAAGTTCCCTCTGCTTGACTCTCTCTTTCAGAAGTGGCTGTGGCAGGTCCTGTCCCCACAGCTTCCCCTCACCAAAGACCCCCAATGTCTCTTTTTCGCCTGAGAAAAAAAAGCCCTGTCTCTCCTCTTCTCATTGCAGTTGCCTTGACTGAACAGGACAATCCTGAAACCTTCAGGACCCGCCAGAGGAAACATAGAACCAAAGAGGTTATATGACTGCACTAATGATCCATAGAAATAGTATGTATACAATTTTTTTTCAATTAGGGCAAGAAATGCTGAACTAAAGTCACAGAAATGGATATGCAGTCACTTCGTACTAACAACCTTTGCTTTTAATCGTCTTACCTTCACTTTCCTGTTATAGCAGTTGAGCAGGGTGTCCAAATATGATTGCATAGTCCACAAGGGGCGGGCTCCATAGGAGTAGCAGGGAATCTGTCCAATGATACCCGCTTAGCAGGAGGGTGGCTGGTCTGTGTCTGCTCCGCATATGCAGAGTAGACACAGGCACAGGCCGCTCTTCTCTATGGGCAGTTGGATGTAAACATCCCGCCTGTCCGTTTACACCCAATTGCCATCTGATCCAGACAGATGGGGAACGAATCCACATCCATTTGTATTTAGCGGGTCCGTTTACACCTGCCGCTCCATTGAGAAAACTGGAGGGTCTGATCTGGCCCGCCTGAAAAATTGACAGGCAGACCCAATTGGTCCACTATTGTGAAAGGGATCCAACAGGTGCCAAAGCTAGGCCTACTACACTCAGTAATCAGCGCTAAGTAACAGAACTCTACACACATGCCCCATCTCTTTTTCTGCAATGCAAATTTAGCACAGTACTAGATTTATGATGCATTTCCATGTAAAAATCAGTCATAACATGTGGAGTACAGGACTAAAAAGAGCTAAAAAGTTATGAGATTTCATTTGAGTTGCAACTTTGAATCGACTTGGGGAGATAGCCTACCTGCTTTGTGGTCCTATTTGTTATACTAGTGTTCATTTTGTACTGCTTGCTAAATAATTATGTGGCCCTTATCTTATAAATTGCCCCAAGTCTGTGTACATACAGGTCAATTATATTCCTTAGGACTGGTATCGCTCTCACTCTCCAAGGGGTCCTCTTAGTAAAGGCTTCTAAATCTTCCACAGACATAAAATAATACTTGCTTCACATGGCAAACTGGCTATGTACCAGTTAACTAAACTCTTGCTACTCTATGAAAAAGGTACAGGGTCCAGTGATTTTGAACCTGCAATGTCATGCAGTGTAGCATTGTGGATTAAACAGTTTTTAGCTTCATTCTACTAAATGTTGGGAAATTATTGCTGTCCATGGTCCTGGTACACTAGGTCTCTTGCTGTACAAGTGCTGAACAGTAATTCTTTTATTTTTGCAAATAAAAAAAAGTCAGTAACCCCCCCCCCCCCCCCCCCCTTACACACTCCAAATTCCTTTTCAATTCTTTAAAAAAAAACATATTTGAAATAATATTCTTGCATTAGGCCTCATGCACATTGGATGTTTTTTACAGCTACTGTTTTTGGTTCAGATGTTTTTTTTCTGCAGTCAATAAACTCTCCAGCATTTCATCCTATGTGTTCATGCACACATAGGCTATTTCAGCAGTTTTTGGCATGGGCGTTTTCTGGCTAGAAAAAAAAACGTAGAACTAGTGGGTTTTAAAAAAAAAAGGGGGCTTAAAAATGCCAAAAAAAAAAGCTGAAAAACATGGCTATTCTGCATTTAGCATTTTTGAGCCATAAACTTTTGTGTGAGTATAACTTTTTTTTAAAAAAGCTAAAAAAACGCTTCAAAAACGATACTGCAAAAACTCTGAAAAACTCATTCTACAGCTACAGCTTTCTACAACTAACGCTACTGGCTTTTTTTTATAATGTCCAGTGTGCATGAGGCCTAAATCTTAGATTTTCCAGATTTGTCCTGCGTTTGTCTTGTAAACAGTGCCACCTTGTGGCAATAATTAAGTTTACATGTGCATATACTAAACATGCCGAGATAAATACATATACCGATAAGAATCAAGTTTACATGCTTTTTATCTAGCTGTATTTGGACAAAAAACTACCATAAACTATTGGCAAGCAAATGTAAGAATTATCCTTTAAAATTAACACACAGAAATGCGTGAGTTGCATAGGAGAAAAAGGTGTTATTTATATAGCACCATCAATTTACAAAATGCTTTAATACTGTACATTCACATCAGTCCCTGTCCTCAAGGAGCTTACAATCTCAGTTCCCACATACTAGGACCAATTTAGACAGGTGCCAATTAGCCTACTAGTGTTGGAGTGTGGGAGGAAACCACAGTATCTGGAGGAAACCCGTGCTATCAATGGGAGAACATGCAAACTCCATGCAGATAGTGCCTTGCAGATGTGTGCAACTATGTCACAGCCACCACTGTCAGTGGTGACACTGCTTAAGTGGGTTACAGCGCTCAGTGAGGCAGGAATCTGCAGATCGCCCCTATCTTCCTATAAGAGTCAGAAGTACGCACAGTAATCATATGATCACTGCTTACCTCTGGATCCTGGTAGCGATTTTGGGAAAGCCACTGTCTGTTTGGACACTGAAATCTTATGAGATTTGGGCAGCCATTTTGGACCCAGAGAGACTTTATATAGGTCCTGCTGAGTCAGTCTGGCAAGTCCATATGTGAGAACTATCTAGGCAGGGACATTACAAATGCTGGCTAGGGAAATATAAGCCTAGTAGGCCCCTGACTAGTAGGGATAGTGTAGAGATGGTCTGTAAAACCCCTGCATACATTTGTAAGTTGGTAAGAACCCTGTTTCAGCTTGCATCTGGTCTGAGACATTTGTGCGACCTCTATCACCAGTACAGCACCATATGGAAAGGCTACTTAATATTGGCCAAAGGGACCTGTTTAAAGAGCACTCCTTGAGCACACTGCCATCTCTTAGTTCTTCACATCTGTTTTACCTTGTCATGGAATTGTATAGTCCCTCTTTGTACTGTTCCTTTCGATTATCACCACCTCACTGTACTGTTTGTCATTCATTATATAAAACCAGAAAATTGCCAGAAGATGTCTTAACTTATCGCTTGTCAGGACATGGATTACTTGCTGGTGGTACTGTTGTTTCCTGGGCAGAGGGTTGTAATTCAAGTGTCCACCAGCGGGTGTCTCCCTGCAGCCTATTTCTGGCTACTGGGAAGGTATTTAGGTCCTCCTCTACTAAGTGCCTCACCCTCCAATGTTTTGCTGCCAGATTCTGTTTGCCTAGATTTTTCCTGCCCTGTACTTTGCTGCCTTGTACCTCCTGCCCCTTGTTCCTGATCCTAGTTTCCCCCCCCCCCCCCCCCGCCCTTCCTATCTGCTCCCGGCACCTCCAGCTTTCCCCTGCTTTATGAATATTGTATATAGTTAGTGGTTAGATAGGCTTCTGTTTGTCAGGTATTCTGTCACTGGGATTTTTGGCTCACTTATAGTTTCATATTTGCTGTGTGCTGGTGTTTGGAAGGTTTTTGTTTCACTGTAAATAAATCTCACTTAAATCATACAGAGTCTGGTCCCAGTTCCTTGAGTGTAGCCACACAGGTCTAGCCATCTCTGCTGCTGATTCCTTTAAAGTGTAAGTAAACCCACCTATTGTTTTCAGCCAAGGAAGCTGCCATCTTTGCCTCTGTTTAATCTACAAATGCCATGATGCTGCACATGTGATCAGTTATGACACCAGCCATTGGATGGTTTGACAGTTTGGTTGAGAGCACAACCAATGGGAGTGTTACATTTCCGGCGTGTGCCGGAAATGAAGGTGTTTTATGGATGGGTTTACTTCCGCTTTAAATGACTGCCACACTGTTAGTCCCACCCACATCAGGATTCAAACCGGGGACCCCACTTATACAAGACAAAACTGCTAACCACTAAGCTATTGTACTGCTAACTTGATTGGTAAACAAGTATATTGTTGCAAGACAGCATAGGTGGTCGTACATCTAAGGTAAATATATCAGTAGAGGAGTGATATCAAAGATGATAATTCTACAAATATGAATTCTTGTGAAAAAAAGAGAAACAGCTGGACATTGGTGGGCACAGCAGCAAACAACACACTGCAGGGCTAGCACACTTCAGCACAATTGGCCTTGGGGGTTTCTGCAGCTCTGTTTCACTGCAACATATAGTCTAGCAGAGCAGCTCTCAAACTCCACTCTGTCTGGGACTCCAGTCCATCTGCCCAGTATAGGACACCCAACAGCAGTCAAACCCTGTACGACAGGCTGCAGTAACCCTCACTGCAGCACTGCCTATAGTTTCAAGGCAGCAACAATACATCTCTGCTCATGCACACATAAACACCTCAGTAAGCAGGTACTGCTCCCCACAGCCTGTGGGTCTTGGCCACTTTCCCCAGCCTGCCTGCTCTCCACATGGGTCCTGGAGCTCAACTTTCCTGTTGGGCTGGGCTCAAAGTGGCCATGCCATCCAAACACCTTTCTTCTTGGCCAGCTGGCCAATAGAATCCTCTTGATGCCCTGTTGCTGGAGGATGGTAGCAGCCAATTAAAGTCCTGTGTCCTCCTCTTCTCTCCCCCTGCTGGTCCATCACAGCAGCAATTTAGCCCATCTGGTGCTACACTCTCCACCCACCAAAAATACTGGCTAAGAGTTTGATTAATTTCCCCTGCTTCTAGGAGAAGTTTCTAGAGCTTAGGGCGGGAGGATTCAAATGTCCAGTCTGAATATTCAGCATTGCCTACCCATTCCATTGGGGAATGTGTCCAAATGGAGCTAGGTTGCTGTTAAATAATTTGGAGCCCTGAGGAGACAGTCCCTCCCCCCACCCCAGTGGGGATGGAACTGTAAGCTGAGAGGAGAGGGGTTGCCAGACCCTGGAGCACTATGGACTGAATGCTGGACCACTTTGCAAGAGTAAAGTCTTCACCTGTGCTCATACTAGTTTATGGTCCCCAGCCATGAACCATGGGCTGTTTAGATCTAACTCCACTTGTGCTCATACTACTTCATGGTCTCCAGCAATGAACCATGGACTGTTTCAGTCTACCTCTACTTGTGCTCATACTACTTCATGGTCCCCAGCCGTTAACTTTGGACTGTTTTAGTCTACTTCTACTTGTGCTCATACTACTTCATGGTCCCCAGCCGTGAACTTTGGACTGGTTTAGTCTACTTCTACTTGTGCTCATACTACTTCATGGTTACCAGCTGTGAACTGTTCTATTCTACCTAGTGCCAGTGCTCCAGCTGTTAAGTAAGGTGTGTTCTCTTCTAGTATACGTTCCATTTTGGAGAATCCTGCATCACCCAAAATCCCCTCCCAAGTTCTAGTAGCTAATAAACTTCCAAAAGACAACCCCTAGACTGATTAATGAGCCGGAGACTGTTGTTGCTGTGTATCTGGCTGCCTCTGCACTGTTGGCGACAGAATCTATCTAACCTAAAGCAGCTCCCTTTGAGGTAGCGCTACAGGAATAATAATGTTTTGCACCAAATGCTACTCAAAAGAAGCAGTGACAGCATCAATGATACGTGTACACGTCAGTGTCCCTTGTTTACATAGGGGGGCTGCAGTTGCAAATATATCCTGTAGCGCGGATCCACTGAAAAATTACAGCATCAATGATGTACATAACTTGTGCAGAGAGCAGAACTGTGGGTGGGACACAGCAGCCCCTTGCACTGCCGGCTATCTGCAGAAAACTAAGGAGGGAACTCAGACAAGACCAGTCACCCTGCACAAGAAGTGAGAGCAGCACTGACTAGTCCAGTCTTTACTATAGGAAACTGCTGCATTGTGCCAGAGTTGTTTCATACTGGATTACAACACAGATCTACACAACCAACAGCAAGATGCAAGTACTAATACAAATGAACCTTGTATATAGAGAATATTTCTTTAGCCTGAATTTCAGCCTTAATGCGTTTGTTACCCCAACATTTCATATTCCTAATATGTGCCTGCTGTACCATGTACTTGTATGAGAACGTATCCTGTTCTCTTTGTATTGTTTCCTTTATGTGAAATCCCTGGTGTTCCTGCCAGTCCCTCTGCTTTCCTATTAAAAACTGACCACACTAAGCAGGAGCACACCGTGGTCAGTTCTCTAACTATGCTGGGAACTCAGTTTACTCTCCTGCAATGATCAGACTTGTCCTGACACGCCCCCCGCTGCACAGCCATACACTGGGAAGCTCAGTGTGCTGCTGCTTCTCCTTCCTCCAGCTCTTATGCAACTGTGAACAGAGGGAATGTGATCACTTTTAAAAAAGGGGGGAAAAAAGGTATTTGTTTTTATCATTTATACAAAAATGTTTTTCCTTTCATTTTTATTTTAAACTGAATGGGTTGTTTTACAAGGTAATCATTTACAATAAAGTGCCCTAACACTTCACTTTTCCAGGTCAGTGACTCAGTAGCAAAGCAAGGGCAATGATGATAGCAGCGTAGCATGCATCTGCAAAAACAAGTCAGCAATGGCAGTTCCTATATTTCTATCCAAACAGATTCCCTTAAAAATTAGTGAAGCTAGATGCATTGCCCATAAGATCTAACCAGGCTCAGATGAACAAAAGCTACCAGTTGCTTTTTTCGTTGCTTCTATTTATATAAAGCAACCACCCAATGGGAGGGATTTATCTGTTTTGCAAGCTTTTTGTTCCTGAGCAACCAACTGTGATATGTTTGTATTCATTTTGCCAAATTAAACATATGCAGCATTTTATTCAAGCATTTATATGTCATGGACATGTTTTATACTGGCACAGCATTACTTTAGTCCACACATAAGAAACAAACTACAAGCTAAATCTAACTCACGGCATGCTATACCTTTTATGTATCGTATCCCCATTGAGCTGATAAATCCTTTTTTGCCCTGATTTTTTTAATACAAAGCATTGAAATGGCACTCTTTGCGTTAGAACATCCTCTTTTAATTACTCATATGGACAAAGCATTTAGGGTGACAGCTCATGTGCACCCCAAAGCTCAATCACACACGGTATATATATATATATATATATATATATATATATATATATATATATATATATATATATATATATATATATATATATATAGTATATACACACACAGACACACAGAGTTAAGAAGTGAGCTATGTGCAGGGTGCAGAGTTAAGAAGTGCGCTATGTACAGGGTGCTGAATTAGGGAGTGCACTATGTACAGGGTGCAAGGTTAAGTAGTGTGATATGTACAGGGTGCTGAGTTAAGGAGTGCACTATGTACAGGGTGCAGAGTTAAGGAGTGCGCTATGTACAGGGTGCAGAGTTAAGGAGTGCGCTATGTACAGGTTGCAGAATTAAGGAGTGCGATATGTACAGGGTGCTGAGTTAAGGAGTGCTCTATGTACAGGGTGCAGAGTTAAGGAGTGCGCTATGTACAGGCTGCAGAGTTAAGGAGTGCGCTATGTACAGGGTGCAGAGTTAAGGAGTGCGCTATGCACAGGGTGCAGAGTTAAGGAGTGCGCTATGCACAGGGTGCAGAGTTAAGGAGTGAGCTATGTACAGGGTGCAGGGTTAAGGAGTGTGCTATGTATAGGGTGCAGAGTTAAGGAGTGCGTTATGTACAGGGTGCTGAGTTAAGGAGTGCGCTATGTACAGGGTGCAGAGTAAAGGAGTGCGCTATGTACAGGGTGCAGAGTTACGGAGTGCGCTATGTACAGGGTGCTGCGTTAAGGAGTGCCTTATGTACAGGGTGCAGAGTTAAGGAGTGCGCTATGTACAGGGTGCAGAGTTAAGGAGTGGTCTATGTACGGGGAGCTGAGTTAAGGAGTGCACTACATATAGGGTGCTGATTCGGGATGAGCCCAATGTTGCGTTGGACTCGATGTTGTGTTCGCCTGTTTGCTGTCTGAGAGCAAAATGACATTTCTAAAGGGAAAAAAGTCATTTAAAAGTACTCGCGGCTATAATGAATTTTCTATGGGAGAAATCAAAAGTGCTAATTTTAAAGGCTTATATGCATGGTATTGTCATAAAAAGTGTTTGGAGCGCCGGGTCCTGCCCCAGGGGACATGTATCAATGCAAAAAAATGCAAAAATATTCCTTTAAATATCGTACCTAGGGGGTGTCTATAGTATGCCTGTAACATGGCGCATGTTTCCCGTGTTTTGAACAGTCCGAGAGCAAAATGACATTTCTAAAGGAAAGAAAGTCGTTTAAAAGTACTCGCGGCTATAATGAATTGACGGTCCCGGCAATACACGTAAAAGTCATTGAAAAAAACGGCATGGGATTCCCCCACAGTCCATTACCAGGTCCTTTGGGTCTAGTATGAATATTAAGGGGAACCCTGAACCAAAATTTAAAAAAAAAATGCGTGGGGGTCCCCCCAAATGCCATGCCAGGCCCTTCAGGTCTGGTATGGATATTAAGGGGAACCCTGCGCCAATTTTTTTTTAAAAATGGCGTGGGGGTCCCCCCAAAAATCCATACCAGAACCTTATCTGAGCACGCAACCTGGCAGGCCGCAGGAAAACAGGGGGGCAAGAGAGCGCCCCCCACCTGAACCGTACTAGGCCACATGCCCTCAACATGGGGAGGGTGATTTGGGGTAGTGGCCCCCCCAAAGCACCTTGTCTCCATGTTGGTGGGGACAAGGGCCTCATCCCCACAACCCTTGCCCGGTGGTTGTGGGGGTCTGTGGGTGGGGGGCTTATCGAAATGTGGAAGACCCCTTTAACAAGGGGACCCCCAGATCCCGGCCTGGCCCCCTGTGTGAAAAGTTGGAAAATGGTAAAAATGACAATAAACGCCTTGGGACAAGTCCTTTATTAAAAAATAAAAAAATGAAAGTGTCCCACGAAGTCCATTCATCTTCTTCTTCTCTCCCTCCAAAGGACCGAAAAAGAAAAAGAAAAAAAAAAGCTGCACGCTGCCACCGATCATGGGAGGCACCCGCCGTAATGACTGGCCTCTCAGGTGACAGTTCGTTTATAACTGAGGGCGGGGCCACACGATGATGTCGCCGGGTGACCCTGCTTCCCTCTGAAGCACGGGGACATCCCTATGGCTTCCCCGTAGCGTCAGAGGGGGCGGGCCACCCTGTGACGTAATCGAGTGACCCCGCCCCCCTCTGACGCTACTGGGGAAAAAATAAGAGAGAAAGCACCACTGTCTAAGTGTGGTGGTTGAAAAGTACCATAAAAGAGAGACACACACAATCTGCACTACGCAAACAGACGCAGATAGCTGTGGTCAGCGCCATTCTGTCAATAAAGTGCACGGGCTCGGCAGTATGAACACTTATGCCGCGTACAGACGATCAGACATTCTGACCACAAAATCCTGCATTTATTTCCGATGGATGTTGGCACAAACGTGTCTTGCATACACACGGTCACACAAATGTTGTCAGAAATGCCGAACGTCAAGAATGTGGTGATGTACAACACGTACGACGAGCCGAGAAAAATGAAGTTCAATAGCCAGTGCAGCTCTTCTGATTGATTCCGAGCATGCGTGGAATTTTGTGCGTCAGAATGGTGTACACACGATTGGAATTTACGACAACGGATTTTGTTGTCGGAAAATTTGAGAGCCAGCTCTCAAATTTTGTTTGTCAGAAATTCCGACAAAAAATGTCCGATGGAGCCTAGACACGGTCGGAATTTCCGACAACAAGCTCACATCGAACATTTGTTGTCAGAAATTCCGACCGCATGTACGCGGCATTAGGGATGTATTTATAAAAAATTAAATCAGTGAAACTGCATGTACATTCCTTCTGTGTGAATCTGGGTTAATGTTAATGTTATTAAGCCATTTCCTGTGCTGGTTGTGCTTTTATTGATTTTAAAAGGAAACTAGTGCTTTTTGGTCACTAGATGGGGCTAGGTATCATAGGATTTTTTTTTTTAACCCCATACACACAGACCAAATACATGCACTTTCAATGGGTGAATTACTAGTGAGTAGTTTTATAAATAAACCCCTAAAAGTTGACGTAAATCCTAACTTGCTGATACAGTATCTCACAAAAGTGAGTACACCCCTCACATTTAGTAAATATTTTATTATATCTTTTCATGTGACAACACTGAAGAAATGACACTTTGCTACAATGTAAAGTAGTGAGTGTACAGCTTGTATAACAGTGTAAATTTGCTGTCCCCTCAAAATAACTCAACACACAGCCATTAATGACTTAACCGCTGGCAACAAAAGTGAGTACACCCCTAAGTGAAAATGTCCAAATTGGGCTCAAAGTGTCAATATTTTGTGTGGCCACCATTTTTTTCCAGCACTGCCTTAACCCTCTTGGGCATGGAGTTCACCAGAGCTTCACATGTTGCCACTGGATTCCTCTTCCGCTCCTCCATGATGACATCATGAAACTGGTGGATGTTAGAGACCTTGCACTCCTCCACCTTCCGTTTGAGGATTCCCCACAGATGCTCAATAGGGTTTAGGTCTGGAGACATGCTTGGCCAGTCCATCACCTTTACCCTCAGCTTCTTTAGCAAGGCAGTGGTCTTCTTGGAGGTGTGTTTGGGGTCGTTATCATGTTGGAAAAAACAATGGTTAGTAGCGCTGTTGCTGGATTGAGATAGATATAGTATAAATGTCCACTGGCAATTTAATCATTAATGGAAAAGAACGGTGTGAATAGAATGAAAATCAAGTGGGCAAAGAAAAAAAATCAAAGTACTAAAAATAAAAAATAAAAATAGATTTATATAATAAATAAATAAATAAATAAATAAATATAAAAAGTGAAGAAAAAATGGGGGGAGGGGGGAAACAGGGGGAAAAAAATATATATGGGACTGTTTATTGGGGATAAAAATAACTATATGTGAGCAATACTACAACATATACATAACATACTGAGTATTAAAAACAACATGCATGAAACTTCCAAAGGTTCTCTTACTGCGCTATCCCAAAGGTAAAAAATTGATGAATAATATTGTGAATTCAATACTTGTGAATTAGCTGCAACTAAGAAATGCAAGACACACGCATTAAAAATAACATTCAAAATAATAAGCTGTGCTATATATCAACCTTGCATGAATCTTGTGAGTCATGCCAATACACATATGTATAAAAAGTGTTCAATATCACCCGTGATCAGTGCACAAAGAAAGTGAAAAAATATATCCAAATATTCCAAAAAAACTTCTATTTATAAGTTTATCACAAAAAAATTGATTATTTCAAAAAAGCAATAAGTCCACTGATGTAGACACTCTCCCTATACTGTATATCTCTCAATTTCTTGATGTTTGTAATATGCTCCCCCAAACGAACTTGCATGGGTCATGCAAGTTCGTTTGGGGGAGCATATTACAAACATCAAGAATGGCTTCAAGTTCCATTCTGTTTCCAAACACTATGCTACCCATCACAACCGTAACCCTGCCAACACAATTTTTCTTGGGATAGATAGGTTCAGTGCTCATTGGAGGGGTAGCTCTCTAGTGAGAGAATTGTCTAGGCTTGAAATGGCCTGGATACATAGGGTACGTTGCTACACCCCATACGGCCTAAATGTTGATATAGATGTAAATTCCTTTATTGATAATAGCTGATATGTCGTTGCTTATACCCTTTCCTGAACTCCTGGGAACCCGGAGATTTTTAGTTCTCATTTTTATTTATTCACACATTCATGTTTGGTCTTTGACACGACCAGTAAACATGGAAAAAAGGTGGACATATTTATAATATACAAATTGAGAGATATACAGTATAGGGAGGTCTTATAGCATTGTATTATACTCCAATACTAACAGCAATTAACAAGAGGTTTTTATAGGGGACCCTATAATTTATACTGCAGTATTAAGCAGGTCTGGTAGAGCTAAGTCTTTATAGTTCCCATTTTATAAGTACTTTTTCATGAATGGCCTGACAAAAATCAGGATAGGTTAGGCCCATGAAGTAATGATTATTAGCAGGACATTTGTTTACTGGTACCTACCTAAAACGGATGACTAGAATATGTTACGAACAGATAGAGAAAAATCTTTTATTTGTTTAGGCTAGGCACCAATAACACTGACTCTATTTTGTGATGATAAGCATCATATTATAGTGGGTGCATGAGTGCGCAATTTTAACAATATTTCAGTTATGATTTAACCATTAATATTCCATATAGTGAGAATTTGTGGAATATGTGGTTATAGGATATGTAAGAGTTTTTTTGCTTAATCTTTTTTAATCATTGTTAAATAATTTTATTATTTTTAACTTTTTGGTAGCGTATTTTTATTTACAAATGGGTACAGTAGGTTTGAGCCGCTCTACAGATCGTGAGTGGATTTCCAAAACTGTTCGGCCAGTGTCTATCAGATGTGATGACATTATCATTTTGGTCAGTGTAAAGTAAGTTGTGCAAACGCATTAGCATAATTTTAGTTAAATCACTCTTAGATGAAAATTTTTTGACTTTTATTAATATGAATTACATTTCTCATTGACCATATTATTGTCCGGTTATTTAGGTCATAATCAAGCTATTGAATATCAGCCTTTTTTTAGGATTTCAGGGCATATGCCCTTTTCCAATATGGCGGATCGAGGGATACCACGAGTTCAGAACTGGGCGTTCCGCTTGTTATGTAGTGTACATATGGCGGTGAGTCAGCCCGCCGCCCGTACCCCTGGAAGACGTCATCTGTGATGAAACGGCGTAGGGAGGAGCGGCGTGCTGACGTCACCACATACTGCGCTGAACCCAGAAGCTACGGGCAGCATACGAGAGCCGGCCGGCTCGTGTTTCTTGTTTCTACCGCTGAATATACATCTACCTAATTGTAAGTGCAACATTTTTATATAAATAAATTCTTTTAAAACGGATTACACTATGGATGCTTTATATCTTTTCCCGGCTTATGAACGAATTTACATCATACGGGATGACATCTCTTATTGAAAGTGGGGGGAAATCTCTCTGGCACTGACAGCTACCACAACACCCGAGGCTGGGTAAAAGCCTAAGGCACGTTGGGTCTCTGTGAAAGGAGACCTAGGGAGCTGGTAAGCGGCAGTAGTATCTGTGGTGGAGGCACCTTTTGTTCAACATACCCCAACACTCAATACTTTCAGTGTTGGAACTGCATGTCACTATGTATGAAACACATAAAGAAAGAATAAAATCATTCAAAATGGTTGGATCAGAATAAAAGACACCATAGCATGATCATTGGTAGGAGTATATTTTCTAAAAAAGTATATGCATTAAACATTAAATACATATTTTAGTTAATTGTAAGATAAAAAGAAAGAAGAATTAATAGAAATCTATAGGGAACATGATTAGGTATATATGTATATGGATACCTTGGTATGTTTAAATAACCTTATTTTCTTTTTAGTAGATGATGAATAGCCATTGTAAAAATTATTAAAAGGAAGAAACCTAATAAGCAGCTTAATGATGAAAAACTAGAAAAAGGAGGGGGGGGGGACTAAATATTTATAAAATCGTAGACAACTACAAAGTCTCAATAATTCCCCCAGGTGACAAAGTATCAAGGGAATATATCCAAAAAGTTTCACGTTCACACAGCCTAAAGAACCTCTCTGCCTCAGATACATTTTTGGGCATTTGTTCTAAGACCCATACCTTAAGGCCATGGGTAGAGCCTTTTTGGCACTTGGAAAAATGGCGAGGGACGCTATGTTTATCCTTTCCTTCCTCAATCTTTCTGTTCTCCAAATCTTTTGTCTCAGTGGTCAATCCCTGGGTGAAAGTGCCAGTAGGCTGACAAGGAAAATAGTTTGAGGCACTTCTTATGGGAGACGTCAGTGGCACATTGCACTGCTGGAGTAGAAGACAAGACTGGGCATCACAGTCCGATTTAACATACTCTTATCCAGTCAAGGCTTCATTTGCGCTTTTCCTCTTGGCCCTGGGGTTTTCTTGATGTGGCAAACACTCCGACAATCTTAATTGACACCTCTTTGAGATATTTCATTGATATCATCTCCACATCCAGATATTCTATCTAGTTTATATGACTACAGTTTTTAGAGCCATCATTTTCATCGATCCTTTATTTGCCTTGGCCCCTTTTGGGGTTTTATGGTCTGGGATTGGAGTCCCATTTGGCAGTTTTATCCTCCATTGCCTCTTCAGTGGTTTCTGTCTTTTCTGCTCTTAAGTCATAACCCCCATTTGTTCAATCATCAGCACATAGGATTCATTTTGAAAAATCTGAAACTGTATAACCTATTGTCTATTGTCCCTGAAGAAGACCTTAAAGAGGAGTTCCACCCAGGGGGTCCATTAAATAAAAAAAAAATTAAAAGTCAGCAGCTACAAATACTGCAGCTGCTAACTTTTAATTGGACACTTACCTGTCCCTGGGTCCAGCGATGCGGGGGATCGAAGCCCCGCTCGCCCCCCCCTCCGCTCGTCGGCGCCAGCATTTCAACTGTGGGCGCCGGGCTGTGGCTTCACAGCCTGGCACCCACTGCGCATGCGCGAGCGGCGCCGCGCGCCGTGATTGGCCGCTCAGTCACCTGGGACCTGTAATGGGTCCCAGATGATTGACAGGAGGGAGGGAGCAGAGCCGAGCCCTTCCTGTGCCGAGGGGGAAGGGATGTCACCAGCCCAGGCAAAGGAAGAGGCAGACTACGAGGGACCACCTAGCAACAGGCATTTAGAGGTAAGTAAAAAAAAAAAAATATCCTAATTTTTTGGGGTTTTTTTTTTTAGAATTTTTCAGGTATTTTTGTTTTTTTGGGTGGAACCCCACTTTAATTTATATTTTCTGTTGAAACACATTGGATTTCTTCTGTCCCACCACCACCTGTGTTGGCACATCCTGATCCTACGTTACCTTTTATTCTTGAGGTTGATGCTTCTGAGACTGGAGTTGGCACCCTTCTGTCTCAATTTCCTACCTCTGAGAGTGCTATGCATCCTTGTGGCTACTTTTCCAAGAAATTGTCACCTGCGGAGTGCAATTATGAGATTGGGAACAGAGGGCTGTTAGCGATCATTTTAGCCCTGAAAGAATGGAGACATCTCCTCGAAGGTACCACTGTGCTGGTTCTTATTCTTACTGACCATAAGAATTTTACATTCTTGTTTGAGCCTAAACGCCTCTCTCCTAAGGGCGCGATGGGCTCTTTTCTTGTCAAGTTTCAAGTCTCATTCTTACGGTACTAAGAATGTAAGGGCTGATGCTTTGTCACGACAATTTTCCTCCACTTTCAAGATGGAGTTGGTTCTTGTGATTCCTCCTGATCGTATTCTGGCTACGGTTCGCACCAGTCTCACTTCTCCTTTGGGTGACAAAATTCTTGCCGCTCAGGTCCATGCTCCTCCTGAGAAACCTTGTGATCGCTTTGTCCCGGAGAGTCTCCATACTGCTGTGCTCCAGACTTACCAGTCTTCCAAGGTTGCTGGCCACCCTGGGAAGCATCAACTCTTTTGGGCCATTTCCCAACAATTCTGGTGGCCTAGTCTATGTGCTGATGTAACGGCCTTCATAGCTGCCTGTTCCATGTGTGCTCAGAGTAAAACTCCACGACACCTTCCAGTGAGCCTCCTAAAACCCATACCCAATGGAGAGAGCCCCTGGACCCACCTGTCTGGGGATTTCATTGTGGAGTTACCCAACTCCGAGGGGAACACAGCTATCCTTATGGAGGTTGACCGGTTCTCAAAAAGAACTGGCTTCCATTTTTGCTCGGGAGATCTAGCTTACATGAGCTACCCAAAGTTATAGTCTCAGACAGGGTTAGTCAGTTTGTGTCCCGGTTCTGGAGAGCCTTTTGTGCACACTTGGGAGGTCAGCTTGCTTTCTCCTCTGCGTATCACCCGCAGTCTAATGGGGCCGCAGAACAAGCCAATCAGTCCATGGAGCAGTTCCTACATTGCTATATTTATGACCATCATACCAACTGGTTAGAACTCTTACTGTGGGCAGAGTTTGCTCACAACAGTGCCTTGAATTCTGCTTTCTGATTGTCCCCGTTTATAGTGAACTATGGTTTCCAAACTACCATGTTACCTGACTCATTTGTTCCGCAGAGTATTTCTGCATTAGAGGAGCATCTCCGTGGTCTTCGTTCCACTTGGGCACAAGTCCAGGGGCCTTTGCAACATGCTAATGATAGGTACAGACTCCATGCTGACCGCAGACGCCTGCCTGCGCCTTCCTACCAGGCTGGGGACAGGGTCTAGCTGTCATCTCACAACCTCCGACTTAGTGTTCCCTCTCTGAAGTTCTTTACTGGGCCTTTCTGTATTCTCTGCAGGATTAACCCAGTGGCTTACCCATTAGACCTTCCTTCTAATATGCGTATCTCAAATTTATTTCATGTCTCCTTTTTAAACCTTTTGTCTGCAACCGCTTTACCACCTTGGTGCCATGTTTTCACCCTATACAGGTTGAGAACCATGAGGAGTATGAAGTACAGTCCATTGTTGACTCCTGTAGGTTCCGTGGGCGCATACAGTACCTGGTGCATTGGAAAGGGTACAGTCCAGAGCAACGCACTTGGGTCTCATCCTTGAACGTGCATGCCCCTGTCCTCCTCAGTGATTTCCATAGATGTTTTCCCCTCTAGCCTGGTGGTCGCCCGAGGGGGAGGGGTCATTGAGGAGGGGGTACTGTCAGGGCTGGGCCCACTGGTGTCTGTATGCGATTCTTGCAAAGTCCGCCGCTGACTTTTTTCTGAGTCTGCTCTGCTGACTGCTGCTGCTCTCTGACATCTGACTCACTGTCCGAGAGACCGTCCCTTCCTCACCCCTGATCATTCTATGCCGCAGGGCTGCAGAGGCAGCAGTTACGCGGAGACATCTGTTGGCCGCATAAGATGATGCATCTTCTATAGTTCCAGCTAGAATTTAAGGCATGCTGTTGATATTACTCCGCCTCCTGGTCACTCCGAGTCCTGGTAGCTGTGGCCCGTGGGATTCACAGAAGCGCTGCAAGGTCAGTGTCACTGGGCACAATAGGAGACAGTAGCATTTGTATGGCCATAATAGGAGTTATATAGGCGCAATAGGAGTTATATGGACACAATAGCATCTTTAATCTATTGTGCCCCTATAGCTGCTATTGTGCCCATATAGATGCTGTTGCGCCCATATAGATGCACAACAGCAGCTATATGGGCACAACAGCAGCTATATATAATATGGGCACAGCAGCAGCTATATGGACACAATAGCATAAAGATGTTATTGTGCCGATAAAGCTGCTGTTGCATATTGATGCACAATAGCAGCTACAGTATATGGGCACAACAGCATCTATAAGGGCACAATAGCAGCTATATGGGCACAACAGCATAAAGATGCTATTGTGCCCATTAAGAATTTTAAATCTCCACTAGCTTAAGCCATTGCTGCACCATGCAGGTGTTGTTTTTTAGTAATTGATCAATTGCCTAATTGTATGTTTATTAATATCTTCACTTGCTGTGGTCGCAGTATATTTTGCATGGTTTTGCATGTGGCTCAGATCGCCGCGGCAAAACCAGGTATACTCTCCTCCCCAAAAAGTGCCAAATGTGAGGTGGAAGGGGGGGGGGGGGGGGTTAAAACACTTTATGTGATAATGACTATGCCCCTCCCCTTAATGACATTGTTGAAAAGGGGCAGAGCATGGGTGACCTTAAAATGATGCCCCCCCCTCCCCCTGAAAAAAGTTCTGTGGACGGACATGCCTCCAAGGTATATCATAAGAAGCATGGTAAAAATTAAAGGGGTTGTAAACCCTCGTTTTTTTGTTTTTTTTTAAAATAACAATAATATCATACTTACCTCCACTGTGCAGTTCGGTTTGCATAGGACGCATTAAGGTGAAAAAACACGAGGGTTTACAACCCTTTTATCAAAAGTAAATCAAATTTGATTTGTTTCAGAAAGTTGTCATTTAAAAGTTATTTCTTACACATAGCATAGATATAAAGTGACACCCCAAAACACATTGCTCTACTCCTTCCGAGTATGGAGATACCACATGTGTGAGATTTGTTCTCTGCATATAGAGGGGCTAAAATCCAATAAACACTCTCAGGCTCAGTACAAACACCCACAAAATGACCACATTTTGGAAAGTAGACAGCCCAAGGTATTTTTTAAAAGGCATAGCAATTTTTTTGAAGATTTCATTTTTTGAAAAATGTGGAAAGAAAGTAAAATGTATTTTTTTACAGAAGATTATAAATTAATATGCTGTTTTTAACAAACAACATGGGTTGGAATTCACATCCTAACCAAAAAGAGGAACCCAAAATCCATGGAGAACCATCAAGCTTTCAAGGGGCATAAATTACTAATTTAATTCTAATTTGCTGACAACCTATCACATTTTTTGTGGCCCTGGAGCACACAAAATAAAAATGTATTTTTACACAAAATTGTTAGTTCAATAAGATACAGTTGGGCAAAAAAGTTTTTAGTCAGCCACCAATTGTGCAAGTTCTCCGACCTAAAAAGATTAGAGAGGCCTGTAATTGTCATCATAGGTATACCTCCAACTATGAGAGACAAAATGTGGAAAAAAATCCAGACAATTTGATTTTTGAAAGAATTTATTTGCAAATTATGGTGGAAAGTAAGTATTTGGTCACCTACAAACAAGCAAGATTTCTGGCTCTCACAGACCTGTATCTTCTTCTTTAAGAGGCTCCTCTGTCCTCCACTCAATACCTGTATTAATGGCACATGTTTGAACTTGTTATAGGTATAAAAGACACCTGTCCACAACCTCAAACAGTCACACTCCAAGCTCCACTATGGTGAAGACCAAAGAGCTGTCGAAGGAAACCAGAAACAAAATTGTAGACCTGCACCAGGCTGGGAAGACTGAATCTGTAATAGGCAAGCAGCTTGGTGTGAAGAAGTCAAATGTGGGAGCAATAATTAGAAAATGGAAGACATACAAGTCCACTGATAATCTCTCTCGATCTGGGGCTCCACGCAAGATCTCACCCCGTGGGGTCAAAATGATCACAAGAACGGTGAGCAAAAATCCCAGAACCACACGGGGGGACCTAGTGAATGACCTGCAGAGAGCTGGGACCAACGTAACAAAGGCTACCATCAGTAACACTACGCCGCCAGGGACTCAGATCCTGCAGTGCCACACGTGTCCCCCTGCTTAAGCCAGTACATGTCTGGGCCCGTCTGAGGTTTGCTAGAGAGCATTTAGATGATCCAGAAGAGGATTGGGAGAATGTCATAAGGTCAGATGAAACCAAAGTAGAACTGTTTGGTAGAAACACAACTCGTCGTGTTTGGAGGAGAGAGAATGCTGAGTTGCAACCAAAGAACACCATACCTACTGTGAAGCATGGGGGTGTCAACATCATGCTTTGGGGCTGTTTCTCTGCAAAGGGAACAGGATGACTGATCCGTGTACATAAAAGAATGAATGGGGCCATGTATCATGAGATTTTGAGTGCAAACCTCCTCTCAACAGTAAGGGCATTGAAGATGAAACGTGGCTGGGTCTTTCAGCATGACAATGATCCCAAACACACCGCCCGGGCAACGAAGGAGTGGCTTCGTAAGAAGCATTTCAAGGTCCTGGAGTGGCCTAGCCAGTCTCCAGATCTCAACCCCATAGAAAACCTTTGGAGGGAGTTGAAAGTCCGTGTTGCCCAGCGACAGCCCCAAAACATCACTGCTCTAGAGGAGATCTGCATGGAGGAATGGGCCAACATACCAGCAACAGTGTGTGACAACCTTGTGAAGACTTACAGAAAACGTTTGACCTCTGTCATTGCCAACAAAGGATATATAACAAAGTACTGAGATGAACTATTGATAATGACCA
This sequence comes from Lithobates septentrionalis, assembly GCA_037952835.1. Taxonomy (NCBI): domain Eukaryota; kingdom Metazoa; phylum Chordata; class Amphibia; order Anura; family Ranidae; genus Lithobates; species Lithobates septentrionalis. The sequence continues at coordinate 2,814,259 of JBBDGP010000754.1, read as the reverse complement.
AATACTTATTTTCCACCATAATTTGCAAATAAATTCTTTCAAAAATCAGACAATGTGATTGTCTGGATTTGTTTCCACATTTTGTCTCTCATAGTTGAGGTATACCTATGATGACAGGCCTCTCTCATCTTTTTAACTTGCACAATTGGTGGCTGACTAAATACTTTTTTGCCCCATTGTATTTCTTCTTCACACCATGGGTATACTTGGATTAGCAAAGCCTGTAGCAAAAGAAAAGAAGAAATAAGCGCAGGGCTACATGAAATGGGACCCTGTAGGCTGGGCTAGTGAGGGTTAAAATTATTTCCTGAAGTTAACTTGAGCTCACAGGTGATTGGTCAGAGCAGTGTGAGGGGGAGGCAGTGCAGAGAGGAGGTCAGAGGTTCAGACTTCCTGTCAGCACACAAGGATAGGAAAAGCTAGTGTGCTGACGTGTCTGCCCCTGCTCTCCTCTGTGGATTGACGGCTAAGCAACTCAGGGTAATGACAGAGACTATGGGCACGGCATGGCTGCAGAGCCGGTGCGCAGCCATGCAGGGGACGGCCGCAGCATATCCCCACCCCTGGCTTCCATCCGTGCACAGACCAGGGGGAGTTCGGCACCATCCCTGGTGGATGTTTCACCAGAAATGGTGGCTCAGCGGGGGAGGAGTCGCACGGGAACGGGCCCATACACCAGGGCGGCCAGTGTCACCCATTCACCCGGATCCAACCGGGATCCAAGGGCCACAGTGGAAGGGAGGAGAAGCAAGGCCCCTCAAACCCCCGGGGGGGTGAAGAGGTCACATACCGCCGTGGCCGGGACCAGAAGTCCCACGTGCCAAAGGTGCAGAACAGAGGGCGAGCTGCCAGGGCCTTCTGCGGCCAGCAATTCCTTGCAAGTGCAATCTCCAGGCGATCTTCAAGATTCATCCTGCTTGGAAGGTGAGCTTTCCAGTGAGGAGGAGGTTGTTGCCCCGAGGAGGTCGGCTGCAGTGGATTCTAGATTGACAGCTGTATAACCACGTCCTGGTCGGCCCGGTAAGTCCATGCCTAATGTTCATGCTTCTTTTCAGTCTTCTCCTGTCCCTGTGTCCGGGTCCAGAGGTGTGAGGGCCCCGGGGGAACATGTCCATTCAGCATCAGGGATTTATGAGTCGTCATCAGTCGTCAGGCGTGGGGTCAGTCACGTCTGGGGAAGCCACGGCCGTGCAGGACCTATTGGTGGGGATACGGTTGTTGGTGCAGCGTTTTGATGCAGGCGCACCAGCACGATCTCCGCCAGTGTCGGCCTGGGTTTCGGATGCGGGTCAGGCAGGGGCTCCATCAGTAGTGGGTCAGGTACAGGGGACGGGACAGGGGTTAGAAGCTGTGGTGTCACCGGGGGATTCGGTGGTTCAGGAGTCGAGCGCCCCTTCCCCTGCAGTTCCTGCAAAGGAGGTTAATAAGAATACTGAGCTGATGCGGATGGCCGATTCGGCCAAGTGCAAAGTGTACGTCTGCTTTGAAGGTCCCCTGGGGGCTCATCTCAAAGCTGAGGTCAGGGAAAAGATCTGGAAAGGGGAGCATGTGGAGATCTTCATGTTGCTCCCCCTGGAAAAGTTTAACCCGGACAGGGTTAAGCCGGAGGAATCAAAAAAGGAAGACGAGGAGAAGCGGCGGTATAGGTTGATTCCGAAAACGTTTAGTAACTGGTTGCAGGCATTCGCCATTTTGGCTAGTGTCATTGGCGAAAAAAGCACCGGAGAATTGCTCGCCATTGTTTTGCTATCTTGACTCCATTGGTGAGGCCCAGAGGGTGTACGGTGGTGTGGCTTGGCTGCGATATGACGAACAATTCCGTCAGCGCAAAGCAATACCTGCGTTGGGACCATAAGGACATCAGTTTGTGGATGAAACGTATGTCCTCTCCACGAGCCTTTATGGCGTTTTTTCAAGCAGGGGCCAGGAGTCCATACACCCCTGGTGTCAATTCGACGAGGGTTCTTGTAGGTTCGGCGCCAACTGCCGATACAAACATGAATGCTCACACTGGAGGGGCTCACCCCTTGTCCCACTGTTTTAAGGCTGCGAAATCCCATACCGGTGATACTGCAGGTAAGAAGTCGGACGCCGGTGAGGGAGGACAGGATGTCCCCCTTTCTAAATAAATATCCGGACCGGCAGGCAGCTCGGTTACTAAGAGAGGGTTTCACGGAGGGTTTTGGTATTCCGTGATCCCCTACGCAGATTCCCCCTGTAGCGGACAACCTGAGATCTGCTAAGGAACACTCTGAAGTGGTTTCTGAGAAGCTTGCTAAGGAAGTGTCCTTGGGCCGCATGGGAGGCCCCTTTCCGTTCCCCCCTTTGGGCAATTTAGTGGTGTCAACGTTGGTTGTGGTTCGGAAGAAGGAGCCCAATAAGTTCCGTTTGATACACCACCTATCTTTTCCAAAGGGTGGATCTGTTAACCGCTTCAGCCCCGGAAGAATTTACCCCCTTCCTGACCAGAGCGTTTTTTGCGATTCAGCACTGCGTCGCTGTGGGGGGGGGGGCATGGCTACGTGTGACACGTCACTGATCTCTGCTTCCAATCACAGGGAGCAGAGATCAGTGACACTGTCACTAAGCAGAACGGGGAGATGCTTGTTTACATTAGCATCTCCCTCTCTTCCTCTCCGTGAGGCGATCGCGGGTATCCCCACTGCGTTTGAGTCCGCGGGACCCCCGACCCGACTCACGGAGCTCCCAGCTGGCGCGCACGCCGCCAGCGGCGCGTACGCAGTGGCACGGCGGCAAATTTAAAGGGACGTACGGGTACGCCCATTTGCTCAGCTGTGTCATTCTGCCGACGTGCGCCAGTCGGGAACCGGTTAACGATGCCATCGACCCAGAGTTATGTGCAGTATCGTATACTTCGTTTGATGCTGCTGTGTGTTGGGTTCAGGGATACGGCAAGGGGGCCCTTATGGCCAAAACAGATATAGATACGGCCTTTCGCTTACTCCCCATTCACCGACACAGTTTTTATCTCCTGGGATGTAAATGGTTGGGGGCCTATTATGTAGGCCCCCCAACTTCTAGGTTATGTGGAGTACTGCTTGCTACAGTGCAGCACATAGCGGAGCGTTTTGGCGTACTCCTTGCGGTGGATAAGACGGAAGGCCCCGCGGAGGTTATCAAATTCCTGTGGATTGAGATTGATTCTAGGGCTATGGAATGTCGTCTGCCTGATGATAAGTTGCATGCCTTAAAGGAAGAGGTTCGCTTAGTCGCAGGGAAACGCAAGATTCAACTGCGTCACCTGCAGTCTTTAGTCGGCAAGCTCAATTTTGCATGCCATATTACGCCCATGGGCAGAGTTTTTTGTAGATGGCTGTCAGCCGCCACGGCTGGGGTCACTTTACCCAAGCATTTTATCAGACTGAATAGGGAGCATAGGGACGACCTGCAGGTTTGGCAGGCATTTCTGGATGAGTTCAATGGGCTATCCATCTGTATGGGGGGCCGGTCAACAACCATGATTTGGAACTCTTTATGGATGCGTCTGGTTCTACCGGGTATGGGGCATTTTTTGGGGGGGTCGGTGGAGTGCGGAGCGCTGGCCCAAAGAATGGCAGAGGGCGGGACACTTAAAGAATTTGGTGCTGCTGGAACTTTTTCCAGTTTTGGTTGCCTTTGCACTTTAGGGGGGGAAGTCCTATGCAACAAAAAGGTACGGTTGCATTGAAGCAACCTGGGGGTAGTGCAGGTTCTTAACTTGCTGTCAGGATCCTCCCCTCCGGTCATACGTTTGTTGCCGTACTTGGTTTTGTGTTGTTTACGGCAAAACGTTTTCTTATATGCTGTGCACATTCCTGGAGTGGAGAATACGGTGGCTGACGCTCTTTCCAGTTTTCAGTTGGACAGGTTCCAGGAGTTGGTGCCGGGTGCGGAGCAGCACAGAACCCCTTGTCCTCCTTATCTGTGGCAGGTTGCGTTGGAATCGCCTCCGGTCAAAACGCCTCGAGTGAGTCGACATGGTCGTTATATTCTAAGGTTTGGAAGGGCTGAGAGGCTTTAACCCAGCAGTCAGGCTGTGGGGGTGATAGTGGGGAGACGAGCCAGGTACTCATATACTTTATATGCAAGTGTTTTTCAGAAGGGATATTCATTTCAGCCATGCAAAGAAAATTGGCTGGCATGGCTTTCTGGTTCAAAATGTGAGGCATGCCTGATTTTACCAAGGACTTTTTGGTAAAACAGGCATTGAGAGGTTATAGAAGGGGCGCTCGGCGGCCGCCAGCCCATCGCTTTTGATATTTTGCATGCTTTGTTTCTACAGCGGCTACAGCTTGTTCATCAGAGTTTGAGACGGTACTATTCCAGGAGGCATTTGCGTTGGCATTTTATGGAGCCCTCAGGGTGGGGGAACTGGTCAGCCCCTCCAAGGTGGTACATGGAGGCTTGTCGGCGGGCAGTGTCCGCTGTGACGACTCGGTGGTCAGGCTTTTTATCCACCATTCAAAGACAGATCAAGCCGGCAGGGGGGCTCATATTGAGTTGCTCCAAATACAGGGTTCCTTCACATGCCCTGTGAAGACGGTGATGGCTTACTTACGGCTTCGCCCAGCAGTGGCTGGTTATTTTCTGATCCATTTTGATGGTTTGGCTTTATCTAAGTTTCAATTTATTTTGATACTGTGGCGCTGCATTTTTGGCTGCCGGTGTTGAGGCAAGTAATTTTTCATTGCATTAATTTAGAATTGGGGCAGCCACTGAGGCTGCACGGTAGGGTCTTGACAGCGTGGTAGTTAAGCTTTCCCACCTATTGGTAGGTGGGAATCTAACAGATTCAAAATTTACGTTTGCCCCCATTTGATTTAATAGGGGTTGGTTGGTTTTAAAAAAATAAAAAATAAACGGAAAAAAAAGGGAAGGTGGGGGTTATGTGTCCCCTTTTTTGTTTTGTATTTATTTCCATGATCTGTTGAGTAGTAGTGGTGGTAAGATGGTGAAGGGTGTGTTTGTGCTATGTTTCACTTTTCTTTCAGATCATACTTGCCTCGTTTGGATCCTGGGCCATTCTTTTGTTCATTGGGGGGCAATGAGGGCTGATGTCAGGCCTAATGGCCGACAGTTGGCTTTCCCACAAGCAGGAGTCAGCATCCGGTGTATTAGAATTCCGGGGATGCTATGGAGCAGGGTTATGCCGGAGGTTAACAGGATATCCAGATGGGATAGGCCCCCGGATGTATTGGTCATACATGCAGGGGTTAATGACCTGGGGGTTAGATCCACTAGGCACCTGATAAGAGAAATAAAGTTTGATGTGCTGCGACTACAAGCGGCTTTCCCAAACACGATAGTGGTATGGTCGGAGATGGTGGCCCGCACCACCTGGCGCCTTGCCCAGTCGGTGGCTAAGATTAACAGGGCCTGAGTTCAGGCCAATAAAGAGGTTGGGAGGTTCATTGCCAGGAATGAGGGTCTTGTGGTCAGGCATAAGGAGCTTGAGTTTGAGACATGGAGATATCTCCGTGGGGATGGAGTTCACCTTAATGAGGTGGGTATGGAGCTGTGGTCCTTAGGTTTACAGGTGGGAATACAGCGAGTAGTTTGTTGTTGGCGGGGCACAAAGTTGTGAGGCTTCACACTTTGCGCTGTGGCGGTTGGGTCTTTGGAGGCATTTGGAAGTAAAATGATGGAATTAAAGGTTTGGGACACATCTGAGGTATGGGTCCCCGGTGAATGCCAGTTACGTGGTTAACTGGGAGTTTATGGTTATCTGCTGAAGGTGGTTCGTCCCAGAGTCGGATGCAAAGCGACAGGGACCATAAATGGTTAAGCAGATATAAGGTAAAGAGTTGGATACATAGTGCCTCCAAGAAGAGGCAACCAAAAAGTTTATGCTTTGTTTTGGTTTATATTGTTAATTATTTTATTTAATAAAGGGGTCGTAAACGGCCAGTTTCATCCCAACCTTTGGTGTCAGACTATTTTTAGTAGCAATAATAAGGGGCTACAATATGGGTCAAAAGTTATGGCTATTAGTGGTAAAATATAAGACAGTATACATAGGGGTTACCTTTTCAAGGTACTTTACCCTGCATCTTGCTAATCACAAAAATAAACCAACACCTCTATAGCAGTCAATGTTCCAAAAATCCAAACAAGCCTAGCCTAATGGTACGTTGCTGCCCTCAGGAACTATACATAGCACTATGTTCGCTGGCAAGGAAGTACAGGGGGCTGAACAAAGGGTGAACATAACTGTTCCTGTGGTTCCATGAGTGCAGTTGTCCTTAGGGGATGGCTGGCACTTGCATCTCACAGGAATGTAGTCAGTAGGACATTCAGATAAGTCAGCCCAGGCAGGCAGAGATGTGGTCAGGAAACAGACATAGGAACAGCCCAGGCTGCAGGTAGAAACATAGTCTATAAACAGTGCAGGTGGCAAACAGAGACTGCGCTGCACTGATGTGGTGGTGACCAGGAACACTGTTGCTGGCAGCACTTCTTTGGTGACACTGGCACTGGGGTAGCTAGTGATCAAGGACATTGTTGCATGCTGCATTGGTCTGGTGACACTGGCAATGGTGTTTGCTTACACTAGTCTGCTGACATTGGCACTGGGGTGGCTAGCGATAAGGAACACTGTTGATGGGTTACTCTGGTCTGGTGGTGATGAGGAACACTGTTGCTGACTGAGCTTGTCTGGTGACACTATGACTGGTGTGATGGTGATCAGGGACACTGTGGCTGGCTGCACTGGCATGGTGACACTGTACTGGGGTAGCTTGCAATTAGGGGCACTGACTGCCTTTATTGGTGACACTAGGATTGCCACACCTGCCAAAACACTCTGTTCCCTCTCGCAGATGTAAATATGGGCTACGCACTCAGCAAGATCCTTTACGATGAGCTTAAGCACATATACAGGCTCGCTGAATTGGGTCTTCCATGGGGCTGCACATATGCATAAATATGTTTGTGTTGGGAGCACGTGCAGCACTCACAGCACCCTCAGTACTGACAATGTCCTCAGTACTCCTCGGCGATCACTTTGTCTTCAATACTCACTGTACCCCCACAGTGCCTTTACAACTCCTCAGTACTCATAAATTTGTTTTTGTCCGCTAGAGCCTTTTTAAGGCTTGGGGTATACACTAGTTGCATACACTAGTTGCTGAACATTTGCTGGAACTACCCTTTGTGGGCAGCAATCCACTACATAACCAGTATGCATCAAAATCAACCCCCCCATAGCCATAGGTTCAGTGAAAGGTTGGCATTCCATTCACCTCCCCAAAAAAATATTGCAGTGGGAGGCAAAGGTGCTCCCCGGGGTAGCAGTAGAAAGTTTGCACAAACAGGATATAGGTGCTTTTTTTCCCCAAAGTCTTTTGCCTTAATGACAAAACATTCTACACCTCCCAGATGCAGAGCAGCCAATTTTCTGCCAACATTACTAATGCACCCTCTTTCCCCGCCTCTTCTCCGAAGCTGCTTGTGAAAAACGTGCTATTCCGTAACACCACATACAGCTATATTACAACACACAATCCTATCATTTAAATAATTTGTGTATCTTTAACCCCTATACATTGGTGCAAGACAACATTTTTAATTGGTCTGTGATGGTCAAGGCCAGTAGGAGGAGCTCCAGTTCATTCAGCACTTTGATTGACTGAACAATGCTGACATCATTGGGAGCCCATCCTACCAGATCCCCATTGTCATTAGTTGACCATGAGCTGGCTGACAGTTGGGTCACAATTCTTGAGGGAGCTGATGAAGTGAGACCAATAACAAGACAGCAACACTTATACCCAGCAGCTAAATGTTAAGGCCCACCCACCCTGCCACCACACCGATGCATATTTCTGTTGTAAAGGGTTAATGTAAGGCGTATTTTAAAAACATTTGCCATTGGTACATGCCCCCATGATATTCCCTGACTTTCTATCCTTCTTTTTGACAATAGTTTGCATATTAGCCCCACAAAAGGGACAAATAAGATATCAAGCCCTCCATAGACTTTAGTAGGGTTTAGGGAACATTTTGAGAAAGTTTCATGAAACTGGCCGCAATTCGAACCCAGGCAGATTCACTCATCCCTTACTCATAGCACTGCCCCCAGGTTTTACAGAACACAGTTAAATATACTGTATATAATACAGATTAAAGGTCAAAGTGCATTGGTAGTTCATTGATTGACTTTGCAAACTGCCTGAAGCTGCTTTTTGAGTCTCTTACTCATGAACTTTTTACTCTGGTTAGACAATAGAAGTTATTATTTGTGTGGTTGTGTTACCTATACCAGACCTGTGCTACATTCCACACATTCCACATCCATACTGTAAATTAAAAGTCATTTTCATTATGTCTAAGCCATTTGGCTCTCCCATTGTTCATTCATAAAGCACTGTAGCTAATCTTGCAATACTTGTGATAACAATATTACCTGCTTAAATACAAAGATAAGCCACAAATTGCAAAATGGGAGCCAGAACATTCCATAAATAACTTTTTTTTTAATGTGATACTGGTAACTTAGCAACTAGGTTACTGAAAATGGATCAAGGGTTGTAGGCAGGTAGAGTTTATGCTGACCCAGTCTGGAGGGTTAGTGTTAATTGTTTTTCCAGTTTTTTACTTGGTGGGCTTTCCTGGGCCCGACCTCCTGGTTCTGTGTGATATAGAAGGAACCCCGGGGAGGGGGGTGGGCTAAAAAGCCTAAAGTTCGGTCGTTTGTGCAAGTAAATGTACCCCATGTGTAAGGCAGTAACCCATTCTAGGTGCCTAGTGTATCCCAGAAGAACCCACCCTGGGGTAGGCCTCTCGTGTAACCGTTAATTAGGAGACATGGAGGACAAGACAACCAACCTACCCACCTACCCCCCTTACATTTTGGCGCCCAACGTGGGGCTATGACTACTGCACACACCAGAAGACCACCTTTAAAGGGACCGTGGCATTAGTCACCTAGTTAGAACTTGTCCAGGTTTGCTCAGCATAAGTGAACCTGACTAATCATGTCTGCTTCCTGGTTGGCTACTGCATGAGGTTCCATTACCAGTGTAACACCCTTTAGTGTTTGCTAGATGTAGTATAGGTTTGTTAGTGTAGGTAAATTTAGTATATTCAGGGCTAAGCCTGAGCTGTGCATCTGGGTCAGGGTTCAGTGAGTCAGGGGCTGGATGACTCATTTGGCAACTCTCTCTGACACTTTCCCCTGGTCTGGAAGTTTGTAGAAACTTCCAGAACTGGAGGGTGGGAGTAAGGAGGGGATGCCAAGCATATTTATGATGCCTCAGCCAATCCCCAGTAGTGAGCTGGCAGGGGACGGAGATGACCTCATAAATAGACATGCAGGGGCAGTTGGGAGGAAGATGGAGATGCAGTGCTAAGAAAACTGTCGGTCTCAGGGGTGCTAAAGGATTCCTGCTAAAGCACAGAGCAGGAAGTCTTTCTGGAGGCACGGGAGCAAGAGAGGACAGAGTGAGTAGCACTGTGGGGTCTACAAAGGAGGGGAAACTGCCATATGTAGTTGGTCTCCCTTTAAAACAGCCGTGTGCTTAAGTCTTCAGACTTTACTTAGAGATCTCCTAAGAGTCAGTGGGGTGGGCTGGTGAAAAGTCAGTCGAGTGGACTGGAGTAAAAGAGCAGATGCAGCCAAGTGGGTTGGCATTGCCTGAAGGTGTGGTGCTGGGCTCAGTGACCATGGAGAGGAAGTGAGGGAGAAAGTGTAAGCTATGTTACTCCAGTGTGCTGCTGTTAAGGGACTGCGAGTTCTTGCTTGTAATGGGCTGTTGTGATAGGGATATTCCTGCGCTACCATAAATGGAGAGAGAGCATAGAAACTACCAAAAGCTGGAAAATGGACAGCTGCATGCACCAAAACTGGGGACAGACAACCCCAACTGTGACAAATGAATAAAGAGAGGGGGTGCTGCGCTAACCAAAAAGGTGGTGGGGGTGTCAAAGGTCTCCTAATGAGTAGTACGTATAACAAGGGTAAGAGGGATGCTAGTATCAACATGTCATGTTGTGAATCATGTGTGCGAAAGGAACAATCCCTAGATTATAATGCAATGTAATTAAATGTAAAAAATGCAAAGGTAGCCGTCAGGCTATGATGAGCTAATCAAGCTGAGATAACATTTCTGACATACCCTGGGACCATAAGTAGAGATAAAATATGAAATAGTATACTTGTGCAAAAGGGAATGGAAAGTGCATGGTGCTATAGAACCCAATCTTCTAAAATCAGTAGCAAATATCTCACACTGCAGAAACCAACAGTGCGGGATCTTCTATATATATTAGATGTACCCCTATTCTCATGTACATAAAAACGTAAAGCATGTGATGCAAAAGTGTCTAGTGCATAAAATGTGTGCCAATAAATCCGCAAAGTAAATAAATAGAATAAAAATCATCTAGTGATAAACACATGAATAAGTACAATCTTAAATATCAATACATAACGTGCAAAGAATGCATATCAAGTGCATCGTGCTGAGTGATGAAGTGATATAAATACATACAATGTGCCAACAGTGTGTGAAGCCTGTGTGTAATATAATAGTTAACAGAACTAAATTAAAACATAAACAGTCAGAGTGATAATGTCCACAAGCAATAATAGGAAAATCCTTTGGGGTACATCAGAAGGATTTCACTGTGCTCAGAAGAATGACTAAAAAGTGAAGTGTCAGAGGGGTGACAGACATGTAAGTCTTCTTCATGTGCAAACACACTTAAGTGAGCAGTGGCCCCTTACCTAGCGGTGCTAGGTAAATCGCAGTGATCTACTAGCAGATGGTGGTGATCTTTACTCGGGGTCCTGGGCTGCACTGCTTCCACACCTGCTGTTACCCTGTCAGCTGCGGGCCAGTGTAGTAGGCTGTGGTATTTTGGTGTTGATCCTGGACCAGCGCGGGTCCTAACTCCACCTCCGTGCCTCACATGTAAGTGTACCAATGGTAAAAGACAAAAGGGTACCGCATAGTGTGATAAAGTTTAAATCATAGAACTTTTATTCAAAATAAATGCAGGTACTCACATAAACAATGACAGATCAATGCTACAATCCTACGAGCGGCGAGCTCGTTAGCCTCTGTCAATCAGAAATGCCCAATCCGTCCCTACGCGTGACGTCACCGATCACGTGACTTCTTCAAGGGATGAAAGATAAGGCACTTTACTGTCTTAAATACTCTCAATGATGATTTCAAATGGACGGCCATTTTCTTGTAGCCGCAACCTCCATTGCTTGGAGGATCGTGTACGCGGCCATTTTAAAGGTGGGAAAAAAACCTCGATTCCCATATAGGTGGAGAGGGAAACGCTCACTACGCATCTTCTGTGCTAATATAAACAACAGAAGTGCTCTGATAGGCAGTTAATCAGTTATTATCAATGGAGCTCTAATTGACAGACTGCATAAGGGAAATACTAACTAATGAGCAATATTCTGAGCAATCTAGAAAAAAACAATATTTTAAAAACATAAACAATATATAAAAAAATAATATATATAAAAAAATATATATATACAAAGTATATATATATATATATATATATATATATATATCCATATGGACTGTAAACCTTTAATGTATATATATAAAATTTAAAATGTAAAAATAGTGTGATGATTAAACGAAATATAGGACAGAGTGGGCCTTTCAGTTGATCTGTATGCATAACCCTACCATCCATATATAGTACAAACTCTACATATTTAGATGATAGGTATACATAAAAAACATATAAGTAAAAAATATTTAAAAAATAAAAATACATAGAGAGACGCAGAGGAATCGCATAAAGATGAAAAAATTAAAAATTATATACAAAGTATTCTAAAAAGAAGGAAATTGAGCACCATGTAACATATGTGGGTCTAATATGTAAAACCTATTAATGTGCATGCATTGCTTCCTGCGAATTCATGCTATCATCAGTTCATTACTGTATCTCCATGCATTCAGTTGGTATATGATTAGAGTGAATCTAGACAATACTGATAGTAAAAGACAGTAGAGAAAGCAGGGCGATTCAAGAAATCCGAGACTACATTATTAACATATATACTTATATTTCAAAAATCGCTAAGAAAGCAATTGAGGTCAAATTCAATATTTAGACCTCTCGGCGAGAATGTGTCCAATGTATATATCCATTTGGATTCTAACTGGCTGAGGGTCCTCACCTTATGGCCTCCCCACCAGTGTCTCACATATGGTTCAATTCCCCAGAATCTGAGTTGCGTGGGATCTCTATTGTGGCACAGCAAAAAATGTTTGGATACGCTGTGTTTGTCATACCCGTTCAAAATGTTGTTCACATGCTCTTTAATTCTTACCCGGAGTGGTCTTTTTGTGCGGCCTATGTACTGTAGGCCGCAGCTACATTCTAGAGCGTATACCGCTCCCTCCGTGTTGCAACAGATGAAATCCTTAATTTCATATAACTCTCCCGTGCTCGTTGATTTAAAATTGAATTTCTTTTCGTTAGGGCGCTTTGTCCTCAAACAGGCAAAGCATCTCTTGCAGGGAAAGAAACCCTTTCCGGTGAAGAAAGAAAATGCTTTGCTGGGTGGGTCGATAATATTCTTCACAATTCTGTCACGAAGAGTCGGCGCTTTCTTATATATGAATCGGGGGTTATAAGATAGTCTTCACTGTAGTATACAATTTTATATAGAATACAGATGTACTCAACTTTTAGCGATTTTATCTCTATTTATGGTCCCAGGGTATGTCAGAAATGTTATCTCAGCTTGATTAGCTCATCATAGCCTGACGGCTACCTTTGCATTTTTTACATTTAATTACATTGCATTATATTCTAGGGATTGTTCCTTTTGCACACATGATTCACAACATGACATGTGTGATGGAAAAATCTGGACAGCCGCACTCCGGATTGGAAAAGTGAAAAATAAAATCCTCTTTATTGAAAAAGTAATAACATGATTAAAATCCGTACATGGCTTTGTTGGGATGATGCAGCATAACCGCTAACGCGTTTCACGCTCCCATAGAGCGCTTACTCATAGCTGGTTTGTACGAAAGTGATCACCACTTATATACACATAATTTATATACCACATGACTACATATTGATTATCTGATTTTAAACAGCTGATCGTTAGTCTGTGTGGGATCTTTTTGGCATAGATGTGATTGGATGTGCGTCCTATAGTGGATTCACTAATGAAGACATGAATATATAAATGAAATGTATTCATATTGGCAAATGTCAACATATATAAATAATAAAAAATTCTATTCAAGGTTTTTGAAAAACATGTTTGTTATTTTTCAAAACCACAATAATGAGATGGGTGCTGGAATTTGACATTCAAACGTATAAATTATCATACGGATAGGCGCAAGTATGGGCAAACTATGTGAGCTGGTGGCTGCGGTATAATGTAAACGGTGTATAGAATGAGAATTGGAATTGGGTCTATATGCATGTGATAAAAAGATGTGCATCCAACACCACTATCAGTGTCTACAAGAAAAGACTAAATATGTGTGTATGGTGCATAAATATATGCAAAAAAAATTTCACAACATGACATGTTGATACTAGCATCCCTCTTACCCTTGTTATACGTACTACTCATTGGGAGACCTTCGACACCCCCACCACCTTTTTTGGTTAGCGCAGCACCCCCTCTCTTTATGTAATGGGCTGTTGCTGAGCTGACAACCAAACTTTGTCAGAACCCCCAAAGGAGTGAGCCAGCAGAGACCAAGTGATTGCAGGTGGCTGAGGAAGAGAAGGCTCTATATAGAGACTTTATATAGAGACTGTAAATAGGAAGTTGTCCCTGAAGTTGTTGACGTCAAGTGGGCATCCCATAACCTCCCATCACTATCCAAGTTGAAACCTCCTAATAAAACATAAAAACAAAGCTGTGGACTGTTTTCTGTCTCTTGAGTGCTTGTGAAGATTTGGTGTATCTGGCTGTGCAGGAATGGGGAATCCCTTTAAACAGCAGATGCTATGTGGGATGTGCTACACCAGATTGGCAGGTATCCTCATAAAGGGTGCATATAGCAACCGGACCTGGAAAAGACGCTTAGATGCTCCACATGCATTGCTACCAGCCACTATGGCCAGCCACCTGCTCCCATGGAAATTGATTCCTCCATGCTCCAATACCAGGGAAAGGTATCAACCAGTGTACGGGTTTGCCCTCTGCTGTACAGGCACCCGGGAAGAGTTCCGAGTCCTCTGCCCCACCTGTAAGAGGCGCCTGGCCACACTTGCCCTCTAGCTCGCTGTCACATCTATGACACACCGCTATTCCACTGTGTGTTTGAGGAAGAGCCCACCTCTCTTTGGCAAGGCTCTGAAGCCTTGCCAAAGCCACTTCTCCAGCATGGCCTCCTCCGCATCGCCAGCATGTTGCCTACGCCCACTCGGTAAGAAGATCGGGGCTGCTGCCTACACCAATGCTGAATTACTCAACGAAAGACTGTCCGGATAGTACCATCTCCCTTTTCCTGGATTCAGAGCTGCCAGACATTATGATAACCCCATTGTTGGAGTATGCCACGGTAAAGAAAACCCCACTGACCCTAAGAGCCTTTCATTCCTGTGACCGGCCTAAGGGGATCTCTTGGGAAAGCCTCATTTTTATTTGGAGCAAAGTTCTGCCACTGCCTCCGGAGCCGTATGTGTTCTGTCCTCATCCCCCTTCACCTGATCCAGCTTTTCTAGAGAGAACAGGGCATAAATACTGTATCTTCACCCGCATGACGCCTACCTGCCACAGGGTTGAGTACACTACATAGAAACATAGAAAAGTGCCGGCAGAAAAAAGACGGAATAGTCGAGTCTGTATGTTTTTTGTTTCTTTTTTTTTTAATTTATGTTTTTTTCATATTTTTTTTGTGTGAGTATAGATCAGCACTTCTCAACTCCAGTCCTCAGGACCCACCAACAGGCCAGGTTTGAAAGATAACTGAAATACATCACAGGTGAAATCACTTGCTGCTCAGTGATTGCAGTATTCTAGTCTGCAACTCCCTAAGGTAATACTTAAAGAGGAGTTCCACCCAGGGGGGCCATTAAAAAAAAAAAAATTAAAAGTCAGCAGCTACAAATACTGCAGCTGCTGACTTTTAATTGGACACTCACCTGTCCCTGGGTCCAGCAGTGCGGGGGATCGAAGCCCTGCTCGTCCCCCCCCTCCGCTCGTCGGCGCCGGCATTTCAACTGTGGGCGCCGGGCTGTGGCTTCACAGCCTGGCACCCACTGCGCATGCGCGAGCGGCGCCGAGCGCCGAGATTGGCCGCTCAATCACCTGGGACCTGCAATGGGTCCCAGATGATTGACAGGAGGGAGGGAGAAGAGCCGAGCCCTTCCTGTGCCAGGGGGAAGTGATGTCACCAGCCCAGGCAGACGAAGGGGCAGACTACGAGGGACCACCTAGCAACAGGCATTTAGAGGTAAGTAAAAAAAAAAAAAATATCCAAATGTTTTTTTGGGGTTTTTTTTAGAATTTTTTAGATATGTTTGTTTTTTTGGGTGGAACCCCACTTTAAAATCTGGCCTGTTGGTGGGTCCTGAGGACTGGAGTTGAGAACCACTGGTATAGATCTATGTTTGTCCCAAGCATGTTGAAGCCATTTACTGTTGACTGGCTCACTACCTCTGCTGGAAGTTTACTCCAAGCATCAACCACCCTTTCAGTAAAATAATACTTTCTAAGATTCATTTAGAAATTTCCTCTAGTTAGTTTGAGGTCATGTCCACGTGTTCTTGATTTTGCCTTCATATTGAAAAAAAATGCCCTCCTGAACTTCATTTCCCCCTGAGCTAAAAAGCCCAGATCACCCATTTGGCTGCTTACACGGCGGCCGTGTGTAGTGTTGTTAGTGTGGGCAGAGAGATAGCTTGATTTAGATTAGGCAGGCAGGTTATTCAGTTAATGGCAGTGTAATATATATATATATATATATATATATATATATATATATATATATATATATACACACACACACATACACACACACACACAGAGTCAGTCTAGTATATATATATATATATATATATATATATATATATATATATACTCTGCATTTAGCATAGACTATATATTCAGTGTTTACTCTATAGTCAGTCAGTGCAGCCAGTATATATTATATATCAATATATATACACTACCGTTCAAAAGTTTGGGGTCACCCAAACAATTTTGTGTTTTCCATGAAAAGTCACACTTATTCACCACCATACGTTGTGAAATGAATAGAGAATAGAGTCAAGACATTGACAAGGTTAGAAATAATGATTTGTATTTGAAATAACATTGTTTTTACATCAAACTTTGCTTTCATCAAAGAATCCTCCTTTTGCAGCAATTACAGCATTGCACACCTTTGGCATTCTAGCTGTTAATTTATTGAGGTAAGCTGGAGAAATTGCACCCCACGCTTCTAGAAGCAGCTCCCACAAGTTGGATTGGTTGGATGGGCACTTCTGGCGTACCATACGGTCAAGCTGCTCCCACAACAGCTCAATGGGGTTCAGATCTGGTGACTGTGCTGGCCACTCCATTACCGATAGAATACCAGCTGCCTGCTTCTGCTGTAAATAGTTCTTGCACAATTTGGAGGTGTGTTTAGGGTCATTGTCCTGTTGTAGGATGAAATTGGCTCCAATCAAGCGCTGTCCACTGGGTATGGCATGGCGTTGCAAAATGGAGTGATAGCCTTCCTTATTCAGAATCCCTTTTACCCTGTACAAAGCTCCCACCTTACCAGCACCAAAGCAACCCCAGACCATCACATTACCTCCACCATGCTTAACAGATGGCGTCAGGCATTCTTCCAGCATCTTTTCATTTGTTCTGCGTCTCACAAACATTCTTCTTTGTGATCCAAACACCTCAAACTTGGATTCATCCGTCCACAACACTTTTTTCCAGTCTTCCTCTGTCCAATGTCTGTGTTCTTTTGCCCATCTTAATCTTTTTCTTTTATTGGCCAGTCTCAGATATGGCTTTTTCTTTGCCACTCTGCCCTGAAGCCCAAAATCCCGCAGCCGCCTCTTCACTGTAGATGTTGACACTGGTGTTTTGCGGGTACTATTTAATGAAGATGCCAGTTGGGGACCTGTGAGGCGTCTGTTTCTCAAACTAGAGACTCTAATGTGCTTATCTTCTTGCTTAGTTGTGCAACGCAGCCTCCCACTTCTTTTTCTACTCTGGTTAGAGCCTGTTTGTGCTGTCCTCTGAAGGGAGTAGTACACACCGTTGTAGGAAATCTTCAATTTATTTGCAATTTCTCGCATGGAATAGCCTTCATTTCTAAGAACAAGAATAGACTGTCGAGTTTCAGATGAAAGTTCTCTTTTTCTGGCCATTTTGAGCGTTTAATTGACCCCACAAATGTGATGCTCCAGAAACTCAATCTGCTCACAGGAAGGTCAATTTTGTAGCTTCTGGAAGGAGCTAGACTGTTTTTAGATGTGTGAACATGATTGCACAAGGGTTTGCTAATCATCAATTAGCCTTCTGAGCCAATGAGCAAACACATTGTACCATTAGAACACTGGAGTGATAGTTGCTGGAAATGGGCCTCTATACACCTATGTAGATATTGCACCAAAAACTAGACATTTGCAGTTAGAATAGTCATTTACCACATTAGCAATGTATAGAGTATATTTGTTTAAAGTTAGGACTAGTTTAAAGTTAGCTTCATTTAAAAGTACAGTGCTTTTCCTTCAAAAATAAGGACATTTCAATGTGACCCCAAACTTTTGAACGGTAGTGTATATATATATACTCTGCATCCAGTGTAACCTATATCTACAGTGCTTTCCATGGTGTACTGTTTCTAATACACTTCAGGCGGTGTACACAGTATCTAATACAGTGTGTACAGTTTATACTACACTTCTGGTGGTGTACACAGTACACAATACAGTGCAGCCATAGTACAGTTGCTAATACAGTGCAGGCGGTGTACACAGTATCTAATACAGTGTGTGCAGTTTCTACTACACTTCTGGTGGTGTAAACAGTACACAATACAGTGCAGCTGTAGTACAGTTGCTAATACAGTGCAGGCGGTGTACACAGTATATAATACAGTGTGTACAGTTTCTACTACACTTCTGGTGGTGTACACAGTATCTAATACAGTGTCTACTACACTTCTGGTGGTGTACACAGTATAAAATACAGTGCAGCCTTTGTACAGTTTCTAATACAGTGCAGGCGGTGTACACAGTATCCAATACAGTGTAGTGTGGTGTTGCAAAACAAAATATACATCATGTTTGGAAGGCCACCAAGGAGAGGCAGATGCTCACAGGCCCCTAAAAGAGGGCAAGCAGCCTCTGCGTGTACAGTTAACAGTGCTGGTCGTGGACATGGTGCATCCTCTGCAGGTGGCCGTGGGGCATGCTTGTCTTTTTTTTCTGCTGCTGGCCATGTTATTAAGCCAGAACACGCAGAAGAGTGGATAACAAAGCCGTCCTCATCCTCCCCATCCTCTGTGACCCAGGGTCAGAGTAGTTTGCCTTCCAACGCAGCTGCCAAAACGGCCTATTCCACCAGCTCCTTGTCCACAGTCACTCCTTCCGTAGCCCCACCGTCATGCATGGAGGAGTCCCCAGAATTATTCAACCACAGTGTTGGGTACATGCTGCTGGAGGATGCACAGTGATTTGAAGGCTCTGATGTTGGTTCCAAGGTTGAAGAAGGGAGTAACGTGAGCCTAGAGAAAGGGGGTGCCCAAGAAGGACAAGAAACTGGCAGTCATGTTCCCCCAGCTGTAGCATACTGCCAAGTTTCCTCCAGTGACGAGGAGGGAGGGGATAATGAGGTCACTGACTGTACTTGGGAACCTGAGAGAAGAGAGGAGGGGGAGGAGGAGCAGGCACAACTCCAACGAGGCAGGATGTCCTCTAGGGGGCAGCTTAAGAGCAGCCACCCTATTGCATCACACTGCAGAGCTCTGCAGGTGCAGGGCGCTGCTGACTCCCCGCTTCCTTGGTGTGGGCCTTTTTCGACACGTGTACAGCAGATTGCATCGTTGCTGTTTGCAACCTATGTCTGAAGCGGATCAAGCGTGGCCAGAACAGCAGCCGCTTGGGCACCACATGCTTGACCAGACATATGGCCATGCAGTCCGTTGGCAACAGCACTTGAAAGACCCACATCAAAGAAAAAGCCAGACTTCTCCTTTCTCCTCATCTGGGATCTCCAGCCCTACTATACCTCCAGTCCTCTCAAAAACCTGCACTGAGAGGAATGAAGGTATAGCAATAGGTATCCCAAGTTCTTGCAGCCAATCTGCTAGCAGTACACCACCATCTGATTTTAGCAGGCAAATTTCCCTACCCCAGTTGCTGAACCGTAAAAAGAAATTCGATCCCAGCCATCCACATGCTCAGCGTCTAAATGCTAGCTTGGCCAAATTGTTTGCACTGCACTGCAACTGCTGCCTTTTCAGCTGGTAAACTCTGCCCCCTTTCATGAATTTGTGGAATGTGCACCTCAGTGGCAGGTTCTAAAACGCAATTTCTTTTCACGGAAGGCTATTCAGGCTTTCTACTGGCATGTGGAAGGCAATGTTTTGGCCTCGTTGGACAGGGCGGTCAGCAGTAAGGTGCATATTAATGCTGACTCATGGTCCAGCAGGCATGGGGAGGGACGTTACCTTTCCTTCACGGCACACTGGGTAACTCTGCTGGCAGCTGGGAAGGATGCAGGACAGGGTTCAGTGTTGTTCGAGCTTGTTCCACCACCACGCCTCCAAAATGCTAGTGGTGATTCTGCCACAGCTCTCTCCTCCACCCCTCCTCGTCTTCTTCCTCTATGACCTCTTCTGCAGATTTGTCCTCTGAACCAGTGGTGCTCCGTAAGCGTTTAAGAGGCTACGCAAGCAGTCAGGATAAAAGATGCCATGCAGTGCTTGAGTTGGTCTGCCTAGGGGACAGGAGCCACACTGGTGCAGAGATTCTGTCAGCTCTGCAGGGGCACGCTCAGAGGTGGTTGACGCCACGCCAGCTTCAGCCAGGAATAGTTGTATGCGACAATGGCACCAACCTTCTCTCTGCCCTCTGACAGGGACACTTGACCCATGTTCCATGTTTGGCACACGTCCTGAATTTGGTGGTACAGTGGTTAGGAACCCAGGCTTACAGGATCTCCTGAGGCAGGCCAGAAAAGTCTGTGGTCATTTCCGCCGGTCATACAATGCCAATGCTTGGCTGGCTGACATTCAAAGGGAATGCAACCTGCCCACTAACCACCTCCTTTGTGACATGCCCACCAGGTTGAACTCAACGTTGGCAATGCTGTAGCGGCTGCACACACAGCAGAGGGCCATCAATGAGTACCTGTGTGAGTATGGCACAAGGTCAGGGGAGCTTGGCTTCTTTTTGCCACGTCAGCTATTACCTCTTTGAGTCTCTTTATATGGAGCTATCTCTAATGCCCCGTACACACGGTCGGACTTTGTTCGGACATTCCGACAACAAAATCCTAGGATTTTTTCCGACGGATGTTGGCTCAAACTTGTCTTGCATACACACGGTCACACAAAGTTGTCGGAAAATCCGATCGCTCTGAACGCGGTGACGTAAAACACGTACGTCGGGACTATAAACGGGGCAGTGTCCAATAGCTTTCATCTCTTTATTTATTCTGAGCATGCGTGGCACTTTGTGCGTCGGATTTGTGTACACACGATCGGAATTTCCGACAACGGATTTTGTTGTCGGAAAATTTTATATCCTGCTCTCCAACTTTGTGTGTCGGAAAATCCGATGGAAAATGTCCGATGGAGCCCACACACGGTCGGAATTTCCGACAACACGCTCCGATCGGACATTTTCCATCGGAAAATCCGACCGTGTGTACGGGGCATAACATATTCTCTCTCTCTCTCTCTCTCTCTCTCTCTCTCTCTCTCTCTCTCTCTCTCTCTCTCTCTCTCTCTCTCTCTCTTTGATTTATACAAAGTTGCCAGTTGCAATTGCTATTGATTTATACAAAGGTAGGCCTAGATTGGATGATTGTGCTTTTCATTTGCACAATAGTAGGTGTTTGTGGTGTTGGTTATTCCTATGCTTAGTTTATGCTTTTTGGCCCTTTCCACATTGATACACTTGGGGATTGTATTCTTCCCTTGTGATATATATGGCTACTTAATTATGATTTTCTATCTGGCACGTACCCACATGTTGTTTGCTGCGCACATTGCATGCCCTCTGTTTGGCCACCCCTGGATGTGATCCTGTAATTTTTTACGCATTTTCTGAGACCTTCCTTTTTTATATTTGTGTATATATATATATATATATATATATATATATATATATATATATATATATATATATATACACACTATATACTATCACAAATAGCTACAATCATTGACTGCCTCTTTCTCTCCTTAGAATGCTTATCAAGCTCCTGAAGAAGCGAGTTTTCGCGATACATGTAGAGTCTATGAGCTTATAGTGAACGCCCATTTAGGTCATACATGTCCTATATGTCATGGTTTTGACACTCAATATGCACATTGGAGAGGCTTAGCCGCTATTGCAATTAGTTTGCAGTATTTTAATACATAATATATTCTTCCTGCACAGGAAGATACCGAAGCCAATGCCAATCCACAATCCCTGACATACACGCTCAGATGACACATGACAATAGACATGTGCGGTTAGTTTCGCTGCAAATTAAGATTCCGACGAATTTTCATTATTCGGAAGTTCAGGTGTATCCGAATTAGAATAGTACCGAATTTAAACGAATCCGAAA
The DNA here is from genome assembly GCA_037952835.1 of Lithobates septentrionalis. Lineage (NCBI taxonomy): Eukaryota > Metazoa > Chordata > Amphibia > Anura > Ranidae > Lithobates > Lithobates septentrionalis. The sequence continues at coordinate 2,792,502 of JBBDGP010000754.1, read as the reverse complement.
TAATGAAAAAAAAATTTCAGATGAAAAATTTGAATTCGAATAGTTTTCGAAATCAGATAGTTTTCAATTTCGAATTAGAAAACTTTTTGAATTTTAATAGTTTTCCAATTTCCAAAGAGAATAAAATAGAATAGAAAATAAAGGAATAGAATAGAAAAAAAATGATTTTTTTTTTCTATTCTATTCCTTTTTTTTCTATTCTATTTTATTCTTTTTGGAAATTGGAAAACTATTGGAATTCAGAAACTATTCAAAAACTTTTCGAATTGATTTGAAAAGGAATAAAAGAAACAAGTTCCTAAAACAAATGAAACAAATGTAACTAAACAAATTTATGGAAATGACTAAACGAATCGAAACTAAACTAAACACATTTTTTTTCCTTCTGCACATGTCTACATGACAATGAAGAATGAATGTACGAATGATTGTAGTAAAACTGACAAGTTCTTGGAAAGCCTGAGCCATCCATCAGGAAGTAACAAGTCGCTGAGAAAGTTATTTGGATGAAAAGTCACAGGATCCTGTGGTCACCACTCGCACACCCCGACTATAACGCATCAAATTAATAGATTTATGTGTTCCTGTCAATAGTTGTCAGGTGGGTTTGCAATACGTAAATTGGGCTGATAAAAAGATTAGTGCAATCTGTGACATTCAATTAGTCACAAAAGGTTGACAACAGTCACCAAGTGCCTCGGGTGGTTGCTAATTGCAGCACATTAAGAGGCGTATGTCTTTCCTGCGTTACCATGGAGACCTTCTAGTCACAAAGTTAAACTCACCATAAACAACAACAGCAACATGCTCGCCTCCGGGCCATAAAAACTTTTACTGTTAACCAAAGCATGAGTTGCATGTTTACTGAAGCTGGCCATACTGTAGATTAGGGATGAGCTTCGTGTTCGAGTCGAACCCATGTTCGACTCGAACATCGGCTGTTCGGTCGTTCGCCGAATTGCGAACGATATGGGCCGTTCGCGCCAAATTCGTGTGGCGCGTCACGGCCCATAATTCACTGCGGCATCGCAGTGCATTGCTGGCTGATGATTGGCCAAGCATGCACTATGACCCGCATGCTTGGCCAATCACAGCGCCGTCAGTAGAGAGAGCTGTAATTGGCCAAAGCCAGGGTGGCTTTGGCCAATTATGGCTCAGGGGATTTAGTACACACCCCACACTATATAAGGCCGCCTGCACGGCGGCCCTGTGTAGTGTGTGTTCCGGTGTGCTGAGAGATAGAGAGAGAGAGAGACAGTGTCATTTGATTTGAGTTAGATAGATTAGGCAGAACAGTCAGTCAGTTAGCTGCACTTACAGTGTATTGTGTATATATATGCATCCCAGGTGTTGCATATATATATATACACTGTATTCAGTTTAGCTAGATCCGTTCCTGTTATCTTCTATCTAGACTATTTACATTTAGTGCAGTGTGTCCTGCTCACAGTGTTCAGCTAGATCCGTTCCTGCTATTTACATTCAGTGCAGTGCGTCCTGCTCACAGTGTTCAGCTAGATCCGTTCCTGGTATTTACATTTAGTGCAGTGCGTCCTGCTCACAGTGTTCAGCTAGATCCGTTCCTGCTATTTACATTCAGTGCAGTGCGTCCTGCTCACAGTGTTCAGCTAGATCCGTTCCTGGTATTTACATTTAGTGCAGTGCGTCCTGCTCACAGTGTTCAGCTACATCCGTTCCTGCTATTTACATTCAGTGCAGTGCGTCCTGCTCACAGTGTTCAGCTAGATCCGTTCCTGCTATTTACATTCAGTGCAGTGCGTCCTGCTCACAGTGTTCAGCTAGATCCGTTCCTGCTATTTACATTCAGTGCAGTGCGTCCTGCTCACAGTGTTCAGCTAGATCCGTTCCTGGTATTTACATTTAGTGCAGTGCGTCCTGCTCACAGTGTTCAGCTACATCCGTTCCTGCTATTTACATTCAGTGCAGTGCGTCCTGCTCACAGTGTTCAGCTAGATCCGTTCCTGCTATTTACATTCAGTGCAGTGCGTCCTGCTCACAGTGTTCAGCTAGATCCGTTCCTGCTATTTACATTCAGTGCAGTGCGTCCTGCTCACAGTGTTCAGCTAGATCCGTTCCTGGTATTTACATTTAGTGCAGTGCGTCCTGCTCACAGTGTTCAGCTACATCCGTTCCTGCTATTTACATTCAGTGCAGTGCGTCCTGCTCACAGTGTTCAGCTAGATCCGTTCCTGCTATTTACATTCAGTGCAGTGCGTCCTGCTCACAGTGTTCAGCTAGATCCGTTCCTGCTATTTACATTCAGTGCAGTGCGTCCTGCTCACAGTGTTCAGCTAGATCCGTTCCTGGTATTTACATTTAGTGCAGTGCGTCCTGCTCACAGTGTTCAGCTAGATCCGTTCCTGGTATTTACATTCAGTGCAGTGCGTCCTGCTCACAGTGTTCAGCTAGATCCGTTCCTGCTATATACATTTAGTGCAGTACGTCCTGCTCACAGTGTTCAGCTAGATCCGTTCCTGTTATCTTCCTACTGACAGGCAGGCTTGTCTGGTTACAGTATATAAAGCTACCTGAAGAAAATTACAGGTGTTCTTTTTGATCCTATTAGTACCACGGTCAGGCAGCTAGACTATTTACATTTAGTACAGTGAGTCCTGCTCACAGTGTTCAGCTAGATCCGTTCCTGTTATCTTCCTACTGACAGGCAGGCTTGTCTGGTTACAGTATATAAAGCTACCTTAAGAAAATTACAGGTGTTCTTTTTGATCCTATTAGTACCACGGTCAGGCAGCTAGACTATTTACATTTAGTACAGTGCGTCCTGCTCACAGTGTTCAGCTAGATCCGTTCCTGCTATATACATTTAGTGCAGTACGTCCTGCTCACAGTGTTCAGCTAGATCCGTTCCTGTTATCTTCCTACTGACAGGCAGGCTTGTCTGGTTACAGTATATAAAGCTACCTGAAGAAAATTACAGGTGTTCTTTTTGATCCTATTAGTACCACGGTCAGGCAGCTAGACTATTTACATTTAGTACAGTGTGTCCTGCTCACAGTGTTCAGCTAGATCCGTTCCTGTTATCTTCCTACTGACAGGCAGGCTTGTCTGGTTACAGTATATAAAGCTACCTTAAGAAAATTACAGGTGTTCTTTTTGATCCTATTAGTACCACGGTCAGGCAGCTAGACTATTTACATTTAGTACAGTGCGTCCTGCTCACAGTGTTCAGCTAGATCCGTTCCTGTTATCTTCCTACTGACAGGCAGGCTTGTCTGGTTACAGTATATAAAGCTACCTGAAGAAAATTACAGGTGTTCTTTTTGATCCTATTAGTACCACGGTCAGGCAGCTAGACTATTTACATTTAGTACAGTGTGTCCTGCTCACAGTGTTCAGCTAGATCCGTTCCTGCTATATACATTTAGTGCAGTACGTCCTGCTCACAGTGTTCAGCTAGATCCGTTCCTGTTATCTTCCTACTGACAGGCAGGCTTGTCTGGTTACAGTATATAAAGCTACCTGAAGAAAATTACAGGTGTTCTATCCCAGCTTAGTGCAGCTACAGGCCATTAGTATGTCTGGAAGGCCAAGAAGGAGAGGCAGACAGTCACAAGCCAATAAGAGAGGGCAAGCAGGCTCTGTGTCTAGTGCTGGTCGTGGAGACGGTGCATCCTCATCAGCACGTGGCCATGGGACACGCTTGGCCTTTTTTTCGGCAGCTGGCCGTGTTGAGCCGCAACATGCGGAAGACTTGGTCGAGTGGATGACCAAGCCGTCCTCATCCTCCTCATCCTCTCTCACCCATGCCCAGGGTGCTTTGTCTGGCAAAGCAGCGGCCTCTTCCCTCAGCTCAATGTCATCAGTGACTCCTTCCCTAGCTCCACCATGTCCTCATGAGGATTCCCTCGAACTGTTTGACCACAGTGTTGGGTACATGCTCCAGGAGGATGCCCAGCGTTTGGAAGGCTCTGATGATGATACTGAGCTCAATGAAGGCAGTAACATGAGCACGGACAGAGGGGGTGCCCAAGAAGGACAGCAATCTGGCAGTCATGCTCCCCCTGCTGCAGCATACTGCCAGGTTTGCTCCAGTGATGAGGAGGGAGGGGATGATGAGGTCACTGACTCAACGTGGGTGCCTGATAGGAGAGAGGAGGAGGAGGAGGAGGAGGAGGAGGAGGAGGTGGCACATCACCAACTAGGCAGGATGCCCTCCAGGGGCCAGCCTAAGGGCAGCACATTGACTGCATCACACCCCAAAGCTCCACATGTGCAGGGCGCTGCAGTCTCTGCGCGTTATTCAAAAAGTTCTTTGGTGTGGGCCTTTTTTGAGACGAGTGCATCAGATCGCACCGCTGCTATTTGCAACATATGTCTCAAGCGTATCTCGCGTGGCCAAAACATCTCCCGCTTGGGTACCACATGCTTGACCAGACATATGTTGACCTGCCATGCAGTTCGTTGGCAAGCGTATCTAAAAGACCCACACCAAAGAACAAAGACGATCTCTCCTTGCTCCTCATCAGCTGAGATTTCCAACCCCACTAGACCTTCAGTCCTCTCTGAGACCTGCAGTGAGAGGAATGAAGGTGTAGAATTAGGTGTGTCACAGCCAAGTACTTGTGGGCAATCTGCTTTTGGTACACCGACGTCAGATTGTACCAGGCAAATTTCCCTGCCCCAGCTGCTGCACCGCCGAAAGAAGTTTGCTCCCAGCCATCCACATGCCCAGCGGTTGAATGCTAGCTTGGCAAAATTGCTAGCACTTCAACTGCTGCCTTTTCAGTTGGTAGACTCTGCCCCCTTCCGTGAGTTTGTGGAATGTGCGGTTCCTCAGTGGCAGGTACCCAAACGCCACTTTTTCTCACGGAAGGCGATTCCGGCTCTCTACCGGCATGTGGAAGGCAATGTCCATGCCTCGCTGGACAGGGCGGTCAGCGGTAAGGTGCATATTACCGCTGACTCATGGTCCAGCAGGCATGGACAGGGACGTTACTTAAGTTTCACGGCGCATTGGGTGACTCTGCTGGCAGCTGGGAAGGATGCAGGACAAGGTGCAGTAGTGTTGGAGGTTGTTCCGCCACCACGCCTCCAAAATGCTGATTGTGACACACCTCTCTCCTCCACCCCCTCCTCTTCTTCTTCCTCCATGGCCTCTTCCTCGGAACCAGCGGTGCTCCGTAGGCGTTCAAGGGGCTACGCAAGTACGCAGGCCAAAAGATGCCATGCGGTGCTTGAGCTGGTGTGCTTGGGGGACAGGAGCCACACTGGGGCAGAGGTTCTGTCAGCTCTGCAGGGGCAGGTTCAGAGGTGGTTGACGCCACGCCAACTTAAGGCAGGAATGGTGGTTTGCGACAATGGCACCAACCTCCTCTCTGCCCTCCGACAGGGACAACTGACCCATGTGCCCTGTTTGGCTCACGTCCTTAACTTGGTGGTGCAGCGGTTCTTGGGCAGGTACCCGGGCTTACAGGATGTCCTGAGGCAGGCCAGGAAAGTCTCTGTGCATTTCCGCCGGTCATATAATGCCAGTGCTCGGCTGACGGACCTCCAAAAGGAGTTTAACCTGCCCAAGAACCGCCTAATCTGTGACATGCCCACCAGGTGGAACTCGACGTTGGCCATGCTGCAGCGGCTGCACACGCAGCAGAGGGCCATCAATGAGTACCTGTGCGACTATGGCACCAGGACAGGGTCAGGGGAGCTTGGTTTTTTTTCCCCACGCCAGTGGGCCATGATCAGGGATGCATGCACTGTCCTGTCACCATTCGAGGAGGCCACGAGGATGGTGAGCACTGACAGTGCATGCATCAGTGACACTGTCCCCCTTGTCCACCTGTTGGAGCACACGCTGCGTGGAATAATGGACAGGGCACTTGAGGCAGAACAGAGGCAGGAAGAGGAGGACTTCCTTAGCTCTCAAGGCCCCCTTTATCCAGACAGTGTTCCTGCGTGCCCGCCGATCACACAGGAAGAGGACGAGGAGGAGGAGGAGGAGGAGGAAGATTGTGTCAGTATGGAGGTGGAGCCTGGCACTCAGCATCAGCAGCAGTCTTTAAGGGATCAGTCCCAAGGAACACATGGACTTGTACGTGGCTGGGAGGAGGTGGCTGCGGACGTTGTTGTCCTTAGTGACCCAGAGGACTCCGGACCGAATGCCTCAGCAAACCTACGCTGCATGGCCTCCCTGATCCTGCAAAGCCTGCGTAAGGATCCTCGTATTCGTGGTATCAAGGAGAAGGACCAATACTGGCTGGCAACCCTCCTTGATCCACGTTACAAGGGTAAGGTTGCGGACCTTATCTTGCCATCGCAGAGGGAGCAGAGGATGAAACATCTTCGGGAGGCCTTGCAGAAAGGTCTGTGCAACGCGTTCCCAGAGACTGGGAGGTTACAAACTCCTGTTTCTGGACAACGTGTTGCTGAGGCTTCGGTCAGTCAAAGAAGGAGCAGTGGAGAAGGTGGCCGTCTGACCGATGCGTTCAGACAATTTTTTGGTCCGCAGCCCCAAGGTATGATCGGTTCCAGCAACCATCGCCAGCGTCTGTTTTACATGGTGCAGGAATACCTAGGGGCAAGATCAGACTTGGACACCTTTCCCACCGAAAATCCTCTGGGTTACTGGGTCTTGAGGATGGATCACTGGCCAGAGCTTGCACAGTATGCAATTGAGCTACTGGCCTGTCCTGCATCCAGCGTTCTTTCGGAACGCACATTCAGTGCTGCTGGAGGCGTGGTAACCGATCACAGGGTGCGTCTGTCCACCGACTCGGTCGATCGGCTGACCTTCATAAAAATGAATCAGTCTTGGATCACCACCAGCTACCAAGCACCTGATGCTGATGTAACTGAATAATTTTTTTCAGATCCCTTCAAAGACTGCCTATGCTGATGCTGAGTGACTATCCCTGAGTAATTATCCTCTTCCTCCTCAATCATCACGCTGATAGCTTGTAAGAACATTTTTGGTTCTGGGCGCCACCACCAGTGCCTAAGGCACAATTTTTCAGCCCCTGTTTAACAGGGGCGTGTAATTACAATTTTTGATGCAATACTTTGCAGCAGGGCTCGTTCCTGCGTTCCAACTAGAGTGTCTGTGAGGGGTTGCAGTGTTGTGGCACCAGCACCAGTGCCTAAGGCCCAATTTTTCTGCCCCTGTCTAACAGGGGCGTGTAATTACAATTTTTGATGCAATACTTTGCAGCAGGGCTCGTTCCTGCGTTCCAACTAGAGTGTCTGTGAGGGGTTGCAGTGTTGTGGCACCAGCACCAGTGCCTAAGGCCTAATTTTTCAGCTCCTGTTCAACAGGGGCATGTAATTACAATTCTTGATCTAATATTTCACAGCAGGGCCCTGTGAGGGCTTACAGTGTTTTGGCCACAGCAACACCTAAGGCCCAAATTTCTGCTGAGTATATAGGGCAGGACCCTACCTTCAAACATCTAACTTACAAACGACTCCTACTTGCAAACGGTAGGAGACAACAGGAAGTGAGATGAAATCTACCCCTAAGGAAGGGAAATTCTCTCCTGTAAGAGTTAATATGGGAAAACAATTTCTCCTTTCCACTGATGCTTTCCAATCCTTGTTCCACAAAAAAACCCAAATTTTCAAAAAACATTTTTCATTGGGACAAAAAAGTGAGGTGAAATCTTCTGAAGAGGAGGAAAGACGCAAAACAAATGTCACAGGGGTGATAACCCTTCCCTATGTTTTCCAAAAAGCTTAGAAAAGATTTTTTGGCTGGAGCTAAACACATTAAAAATGTTCAAAATTACAAACAGATTCTACTTAACAACAAACCTACAGTCCCTGTCTTGTTTGCACCGCCTGTATACTGCTGTTCAGAGTATATAGGGCCTGGTGGCCCCACACCTTTCCTTATTTTAATTTGGGTGTGGGGTTCCCCTTAATATCCATACAAGACCCAAAGGGCCTGGTAATGGACTGGGGGGTACCCATGCCGTTTGTCTCACTGATTTTCATCCATATTGCCATGACCCGACATGACATTAAACCCGCAAGCAGTTTTAAATGAGATTTTTTCCTTTAAAAATGACATTTGGTGCAGGGACTGTTCTAAACATGGGAAACACGCGTCACTTTACAGGCATACTATAGACACCCCCCAGGTACGATATTTAAAGGAATATTTCACTTTTTTTTTTTTACTTTAAGCATCATTAAAATCACTGCTCCCGAAAAAACGGCCGTTTTTAAAAGTTTTTTTTGCATTGATACATGTCCCCTGGGGTAGGACCCGGGTCCCCAAACCCTTTTTAGGACAATACCATGCAAATTAGCCTTTAAAATGAGCACTTTTGATTTCGAACGTTCGAGTCCCATAGACGTCAATGGGGTTCTAACGTTCGTGCGAACTTGCGGTCCGTTCGCGGGTTCTGGTGCGAACCGAACCGGGGGGTGTTCGGCTCATCCCTACTGTAGATGGATTGAGCTTCAGCTGGACGAACTTTGATCTATCTGTGGTTACTCTCGCTCAACAGAAATCAATCTAACAATTGACCTTTGTCAAACTAGATGTTTTTTAAATTTAAATTGATCAGTGGCTGCAGCTAATCGTCTGCAGTGCTGATCGGTGTATTCTGACAGTGGAGGGGTCCCCGCTGTCAGAATACAATAACACAGCAGGGAGGATTCCTTCATCCACCTCACTTGTGTGGATAGGGGAATCCGCTCTTTTTTTTTTTCAGTCAGCTCACAGGCTGAACAAAATGACTGATTCATCTCTAGCCAGCCTAACTTATCTAGAATTTGACCAGCTTCCCTTCAGGGAGACTTATTCCTCTTGCTGCAGTCTCCGTAATATATATATACAATAAATATATATATATATATATATATATATATATATGTATATACACATATACACACACACACACTATATTGTCAAAAGTATGACGCCTGCCTTTACACGCACATGAACTTTAATGTCATCCCAGTCTTAGTCCTTAGGTTTCAATATCAGACATCTCAAGTCTCCCGGAAGGTGCGGGAGACTCCCGCATTTCTGCGGTGGCTCCCGCACAACCGCAAGTGCCTCCCCATCTCCCGGGAATGATCGGTGTGGCAGCTGTCCCTCCTGCTGTGCACCGATCATCCCCAGCTTCTCTGTGTACTCCTCCCCCGTCCCCCTCCATGTCCTTCTCTGCCCCCCTCGTCCCCTGCAACCGGCTCCCCTCCTCTCCTCTCCCGCTGGCTGTGGGGGGAACTAGTAATAGGACACAGCGAGCGAGATCGCTCCTGTGTCCTGTGATTAATGAACTGTGTTTACTATGCTCAGTTTAAGAATGAACAGGAGCCTCTGTCTCCTGTTCATTCATCTTTAGTGCTGAGAAAGGGACTGGGGAATGTGTGTCCTCCGTCCCTTTGGCTGTTTCAAAGGGGAGATGTCAGGGGTCTGTTTAGACCCCTGACATCTCACCAAAGCCCCCCCTCCCAAAAAAAAAAAATAAAATAAAATATTGTAAAAAAAATTCTAAAAAATGAAAAAGTGTAAAAAAATAAAAAAAAGCATTGTGAAAAAAAATAAAAAATAAAATGTAAAAAAATCAATTATTAAATGTAAAAAAACTACTGATCAGTACCATCTCCACCCACTTCCCCAGAAGCACTGCAAAAAAATATTTAGATAGTGATTTAAATAATATTTTGCAGCGGGGGGGGGGTCGTTTGCGGGCGCGAATCGCCACCTCCCCGAAATGAGTTTGCCACCTCCCTGAAATTAGTTTTTGCAGGTTGGGATGTCTGCAATATTGAGTTGGCCCACCCTTTGGAGCTGTAGCAGCTTCAACTCTTCTGGGAAGGCTGTCCACAAGGTTTAGGAGTGTGTCTATGGGAATGTTTGACCATTCTTCCAGAAGCGCATTTGTGAGGTCAGGCACTGATGTTGAATGAGAAGGCCTGGCTCGCAGTCTCCGCTCTAATTTATCCCAAAGATGTTCTATCGGTTGAGGTCAGGACTCTGTGCAGGTCAGTCAAGTTCCTCCACCTCAAACTCGCTCATCCATGTCTTTATGGACCTTGCTTTGTGCACTGGTGCGCAGTCATGTTGGAACAGGAAGGGACCATCCCCAAACTGTTCCCACAAAGTTGGGAGCATGAAATTGTCCAAAATGTCTTGGTATGCTGATGCCTTAAATGTTCCCTTCACTGGAACTAAGGGGCCAAGCCCAACCCCTGAAAAACAACCCCACACTATAATCCCCCCTCCACCAAATTATTTGGACCAGTGCACAAAGCAATGTGCACAAAGCATAATTATAAATAATGATCTGCTTTGCCCAATGACTGAGGGCTATAATCCTGGGATGTGAGCTGGGAGTAAAGGATAAATATTAGGAAAAACTTCTAGAAGGATCCGTGCTTCCCAGGCTTTGCCTGCAACGGAAGCCATTGTAAGTCTTTTTTCCTTGCCTACCAGGCTTTGCCTGGAGTGGATGCCACAATGGGGAGCCCTTTATTCTGGGGCATTGTCCCAGGCAGGTGACTGAACCAAGGGCTATGAGGATCAGGGAGATGGCTGCTGGTCTGGAGTATCTTCAGAGGAGTCTGCTATGCAGAAAAATGTCCAAGAGATCTTGGGGAAGCTGCTGCCAGATGGACATTGAATGGAGAATTAGCTCTTTAACCGGTTCAATACAGGGCAATTTCACCCCCTTCCTTCCCAGGCCAATTTTTAGTTTTCAGCGCTGTCGCACTTTAAACGTCAATTGCACAGTCGTGCAACGTTGTACCCAAAAAAAATTGACGTCCTTTTTTCCCCACAAATAGAGCTTTCTTTTGGTGATATTTGATCGCCTCTGCGGTTTTTATTTTTTGCGCTATAAACAAAAGAAGAGCGACAATTTTGAAAAAAACACAATATTTTTTACTTTTTGCTATAATAAATATCCCAATTTTTTTTTAAAAAAAACAAATTTTTTTCCTCAGTTTCGGCCGATACGTATTCTTCTACATATTTTTGGTAAAAAAAAATCGCAATAAGCGTATATTGATTGGTTTGCGCAAAAGTTATAGCATCTACAAATTACGGGATAGATTTATGGCATTTAAAAAAAGAAAAAAAATGTATTTATTTTTTTAGCGGCGATCGCGATTTTTTTATTTCGTGACTGCGACATTATGGCGGACACATCGGACACTTTTGACACATTTTTGGGACCATTCACATTTATACAGCAATCAATGCTATAAAATTGCATTGATTACTGTGTAAATGTGACAGGCAGTGAAGGGGTTAACCACTAGGGGGCGGGGAGGGGTTAATATGTTTCCTAGGGAATGATTCTAACTGTAGGGGGAGGGGACGCACAAGGGGAGGAGACCGATCAGTGTTCCTCCGTTCTGGGAACACAGATTGCTCTCTTCTCACCTGACAGGCTGTGGATCTGTGTGTTTACACACACAGATCTACGGTCCGGCCCGGTTAACGGGCAATCGCGGGTGCCCGGCGGACATCGCGGCCGCCGGGCACACGCACCGGGTCCCGAGCAACGGGGCGCGCGCGCGCGCCCCCTAGACGGCCGGGAATCCCAGGACGTCATATGACGTCCACCCAGGATGGGAGATCCCATCCCAGGACGTCATATGACTATGGCTGGGTAGGGAAGTGGTTAAGGTACCTATGACCACTTTAATAGAGTCAGAGGATTATTTCGGATTGGGAGGCTACTACTGAAAATTCTAGGACCACCAGCAGTTGCTCTTAAATGATCTAATGTTATTTGAAATCTGCTTCTGAAGAACCTTGGGCCACCAACCATTTTTGTTGCTGGCATAAGAAGGCCTGGGATATTTTTGCTGTTTTTGAGTATCCTGTCTTTCCTCTAGTTGGTTGAGCAAATAAACTACACAAAGACAAAAGTCAGACAAAAAAACAAAAATGATTGTCACTGGTGTGCCTCTGCATTGCTGAGTAGTACATAGAACGGCATTAGAGTGTACATAGAACCCATTATAAACCAGCAGCTCCTTCAAGAATAAGTGCTACACCTCTCAAGATCAGGTGCAGAAATTCAAATCTTTGTTCGAGTGTGTGGCCAGTGCTCCTCAATATAACTGAGAATGCTAGAACCAGGCCAAAAAATCCTGAGATAAATCAATATAGAGGGAGCTTTCCACACTCTATCACAGTGGTCATCAACCCTGTCCTCAGGGCCCACTAACAGGCCAGGTTTTATGTATTACCTTGGGGAGATGCAGACTAGAATACTGCAAATTACCGAGCAGCAAATGATATCACCTGTGATGCATTTCAGTTATCTTGCAAACCTGGCCTGTTAGTGGCCCCTGAGGACAGGGTTGATGACCACTGCTCTATCAGTTATTATGATGCAGTGATACAAAGTAGCGAATTTCGGTGTAGACCACTCTCCATCGACAAGCAAAGGAAAGTAAGTGAGACCCATAGGAGAGAATGGACGCAGGGGCTGCATGACTATGGGAGGAACAGGGGTCAAGTAACGGTCAGTCAGGTCAGTGGTGGGGGCAAGAAGTCATCTCTTACCTGATTGGAGGTAGAAAGCAGATGGGGCAGGGCCAGAGGCTTGGGGTCCTGTGTAGGGGGTGGATTCTTCATCATTCAGAGAAGTTGGAGAGGAGACATCTTCTAGGGACACCCTTGCTGATCACCTACAGGTTAGAGAAATAGGGAGATGAGTGATCTTGATGCCTTGCTGGCTCAGGTCAGGGCCGCAGCGGTCGAGCGGAGCCATCAGTGGCTGCAACAGCAGCTATCTGATGTGCTTGGGGGGGTCGGGAGCTTCCCCCTCACCTGCCCCTTCTCCCCCCGGGCGAAAACGAGCCAGGAAGGTGCGCCCTCCGGAGCGCCTGAGCCCATCTCCTGTCCCACGGGCTCAACAGGCTAGAAGGAGCCCCTATCCCAGGGACCCTCCAGGGCTGGCTGCCGGGCTGCATCCTATCAGTTCCGGTGGGGGCCCTGGGAGGAATCCTACCCCCCGGCGCTCTCCAGTGGCTCGCAACACAGGCCGGAGCAGGCGGCAGCCATCCCCCTCCCCCCCCCGCATGGATGTCGAGCAGGCGGCAGCCATCCCCCTCCCCCCCCCGCATGGATGTCACGGTGGGGAGGACGGCTCAGCGTGGGAGAAGCAGCGGTGTCAGCGGTGGGGGGCGGACTTACCCCTCAGCTGCTCCGAGCGATGTAGAGCCACAGGACCGGAGGCATATCACTGGGGGGGTGCCGCCATCGTCCCCCGCCAGCCGCAGACGCAGGGCTCCGGAGCGTTCGGCTCCCTCCACGGCCGCTGCACAGAAGAGGTTTCTGCATCAGAAAGGAACAGACACGAACGGCAGGGAAGTTGGAGCGCCCTCTGCTGGTTCGCCAGCGGGATCGCAGGCCGGGTCTTCAAGCTGGGGGACACGCCCCCTTAAAGAGACAGCGCGTCCCTGCTGCAGCTGGGGGTACTACAGTGCCCAGCAGCTCTTCGGGGGTGAGAACTGTGCCTGGGACAGAAGAGGAGGCTTCCGGGAGCCCAGATGAGGAGTCGTCGGTGCGAGGGAGGCAGGGGACGTCGCCGTGGCAAGATTCTTCGGCTGAGTCCGGTGAGATTACCGGCGCGGATGATGATGATGATCGGTCAGTCGGGAGGCGTCCTGCCTTAAAGAGTCAGCTGGGATCCGGACAGATGGCTAGTCGTGTGGCGGTGCGGCTGCAGCCTGGTAAGTCGCCAATTTTACCTATACTTAATAGTCAGGTGGGGGGGTGCAGTGGGGGTTTCTGCGGGGGCTGGTACAGGTGGATCAGGAATTGTGGGGGGAGATGCGGGTGCAGCGCCGGTTTTGTCCGCATTTTTTGCAGGTTTTCGGGATTTGTTGGCTCGTTTGACCCGGCGGGAACTCCTAGCACATCTCAAGGGCCTGTTGGGGCATGGGCTCCGGCTGCCTGGGGCGGGATCCCTAGTTTTCCTACCACGGTTCCCTCAACGGGGCCGGTGGCGGTTCTGGGGGGCAGGGGCGTCCCCCGGTGATAGCGTAACAGCCGCGTCGCTGACAGAAGTGTCTGGGGCGGCAGCGAATAAAGGGAAGGAGGCTGCTGAGGATAAGGTCCGGTTGGCGGATGCGGCGAAGTGCGAAATCTACGTGTGCTTCGAGGGCCCACTGGGGGTGCATTTGAAGCCAGACGTACGGGAAAAATTTTGGAAAGGGGAATATGTTAAAATATTCTCTCTTTTGCCATTGGAAAAATTTACTATTGACAAAGGGAAGGCAGACGAAAGCAAAAAGGAGGAGGAAGAGAAGCATCGCTGGAGGCTTATTCCGCGCACTTTTCCGAATTGGCTTCAGGCGTTCGCCATCTTGGCTAGCGTGATTGGCGAAAGAGCGCCGGAGAATTGTTCTCCACTTTTTTGTTATCTGGATGCCATTGGGGAGGCTTATCGGGTTTATGGGGGTGTTGCTTGGTTGCGTTATGACAAGCAATTCCGACAGCGCAAAGCTTTGCGTCCGGGCTTGCGTTGGGATCATAAGGACATTGGGCTTTGGATGAAGCTTATGTCCCAAGCACGGGTGTCTGGACAGCCCTTTCTTGGGGGGGGCGGCGGTTCAGGTACCGCTGGACAGTCGGCCTCACAGTGGAAGGAATTTGTTGGCAGTATAACGAGGGGTCGTGCCGTTTTGGCACGAACTGTCGCTTCCGTCACAAGTGCTCTGGTTGCGAGGGCTCCCACAGTTATGCCAAGTGTTTTAGGAAGGAAAAGTCCCAACCCGTCGAGTCGGCTTCAAAAAGGGAAGACGCCGGTAAACCTCCCCGCGATGGTGCCGTATCTAGATAGGTATCCGCGGAGGGAGGCGGCACGTTTTTTGGCTGATGGTTTTGCACATGGTTTTCGGATCCCGTGTTCGGGGCCAGTGACCCCGTCGCCTCGGCACCAAAACTTAAAATCAACCCGCCAATTTCCACAGGTTGTTTCTGCCAAATTGGCGAAGGAGGTGGAACTTGGGAGAATGGCTGGACCATTCGAGCACCCCCCCGTGTCGTCTTTACACGTGTCCCCCTTGGGGGTTGCCCCCAAAAAAGGGAATCCGCTTTTCGCTTGCTACCAGTGCACCCGGACAGTCAGCATTTGCTGGGTTGTCGTTGGGAGGGGCAGTTTTATCTTGACCGGTGTCTTCCGATGGGGTTCCATTTCTTGCGCATATTTTGAGGTCTTCAGCACCTTCGTGGTATGGGTGGTTCGGGAAGAGACTCAGTTGGGGTCGGTGCTGCACTATCTCGATGATTTCCTCTGCATTGGTCCTTCGGATTTTTCAGTCTGCTCAGTAATGTTGCACACTTTGGAATCTATTGCGACCCGTTTTGGGATTACCTTGGCGCCGGAAAAAACGGAAGGTCCTTCCACGGTCATACAATTTTTGGGCATTATCATTGACACGCGTCTCATGGAATGTCGGCTCCCGAGCGACAAACTGGAAGACTAGCGTCGGGGGGTGGCTGAGGCGCTGGCGGCAAAGAAGGTGAGGCTTAGGCAGCTGCAGTCGTTATTGGGTAAGCTTAATTTCGCCTGCCGCATCATGCCTATGGGACGCATCTTTAGTCGTCGTCTCTGTGCTGCTACCGCAGGGGTTCTTATGCTGCATCACTTCATTAGGCTTTCAAGGGAACTGAAGGCTGACCTGAGGGTTTGGGAAAAAATTTTGGTCACGTATAATGGCGGGTCATTATGGATGGCCTCTGTTGTGGCAGCTTCCGACATTGACATTTTCACGCATGCGGCGGGTAGTTCGGGCTTTGGGGCTTTTTGCCAAGGGGCTTGGTGCGCGGCGGCGTGGCCCAAGGAGTGGAGTGTGGCGGGGTTCTTGCGTAATTTAGTGTTGCTGGAACTATTTCCGATTGTGGTGGCGGTTGAGATTTGGGGCTCCAAATTTTGGGACCGGAGGGTCTGTTTTCATTGCGACAACTTGGGGGTGGTGGAGGTAATATTGAGCTTGTCAGCTTCTTCGCCGCCGGTGGTGCGATTGCTGTGTCACTTGGTTTTACGGTGTTTAAGTTTGAATTGTCTTGTACAAGCTGTTCATGTCCCGGGTGTTTTGAATTCCATTGCCGATTCTTTGTCTCGTTTTCAGTGGACAAGGTTTCGAAGGTTGGCGCCGGAGTCGGAGCAACTGGGGGGTTCCTTGTCCAGACAGGCTGTGGAGACTGGCATTGGAGTAACGGAGGAGCTGTTACGTCGATCGGTGACCGGGGGTACATGGGCAGCGTACTCGTCGGTGTGGGGTGAGTGGTCTAACCTGGTAAGTTCGGTTGGGAGGAATGTTTCACAACAGGAGTATTTGGCTTGGCTGCTATACTTTATTGGGAATGGGTTTGCGCAGGGCACATCGGTGTCGAAAATGAACGGGAGTTTAGCTGCCTTAGCCTTTTTCTTTCGGAGTCAAGGCCTGACGGATGTGACAAAGGATTTTAGGGTGCGCCAGGCCATGAAGGGGTTCCGGAAGGGGCGAGTGCATCCGGATTCTAGGCACCCGGTCTCGTTTGACTTGCTTCAGGAGTTGGTTGGGCTGTTGCCAGGGGTTTGTACTTCCAATTATGAGGTGAGGCTGTTCACGGTGGCTTTTTCATTAGCATTTTTCGGGGCGTTGCGTATTGGGGAGCTGGTGAGCAAGAACAGGTCAGGGGCCGGGGGGTTACAATTGAACGACGTGACAATGTCAGGGGAGTGTGTTCAGATTCATATTAGTAAGTCTAAAACGGATCAGTTGGGAAAAGGAGTTTCTGTGTCATTGTTTCGGGTACTGCCGGCATCTGTTTGTCCGGTTTCTTCGGTGCAACGGTATCTTGAAGCGAGAGGGTTGGGGTCGGGGACCTTTTTATTGCACGAAGATGGTTCATCTCTGTCGCATTTTCAATTTTTGTCCGTTTTCCGGCGTTGTTTAAAGCAGGCGGGTAGGGAGGTTTCACAGTTTAATACTCACTCCTTTCGTGTGGGGGCAGCCACAGAAGCGGCCAGGTGGGGTTTGGATTCCCAGGTGGTGAGACGGATAGGGAGGTGGGAGTCAGATCGTTTTAAGATTTATGTTCGCCCTCATCTGCTTTGAAGTGTCATTGTATGTTGTGCATGGTTCTATGTTCCTTTTTGTTTCCTTTCAGGTCTTCCTACTGGTCTGGGGTGGATCCTGGGGGATTCATATGTTTTTGGGGGGCTGTTCGGGCAGATGTCCGACCGGATGGGAGACAACTGGGCATTTCACGGAGTGAGGCTGTCCTAAAATGGTTAGGGATTCGTGGAATGATGTGGGGCCAGGTTATCCCGGAATTTCATTATTTTTCCAGAGTTGACAGGCCACCGAATGTGGTAGTTCTCCAGGCAGGGGGCAATGATTTAGGGGTGCGTGCAGCCAGGGATTTGGCGAGGGATACAAAGTTTGATGTTTTGCGCCTTTTGCGTGATTTCCCTGGCTGCATCATAGTATGGTCCGATATTGTGGCGAGAAAGAGGTTGCGTTTCGCCCGCTCCGTAGTTCAAATGAACAAAGCCAGAACCAAGTTGAACCGGGAGATTGGGAAGTTTGTGGCCAGGTTGGGAGGTATAGTGGTCCGACACAGGGAGTTGGAGGATCAGTCTGTTCGCTATTGGAGAGATGACGGTGTTCATTTAAATGCTGTGGGTATAGACATCTGGTCCCTTGGCCTTCAGGAAGGGGTGGTTCGGGCTTTGCAGGTGTGGAGGAATTCGCTTGAATGAGGTTTTCAATCAAGCTCATGTGGCGGTTCAAGGGGTCTTTGGGGGGTCAGTGAAAAGTTTGCATGGTCACAGGATTAGTGGGGCCCATCTAAGGATGGCGCTTTCCTTTGGTTAGCGGTGGTTCTCCCAGGAGATAAGTCCCCTGGGGGAAGGAAATATGGAAGTTGGTGTGATGTCCGAGCGTCCTCGAGCCAGTTGGGGCACAGCTGAGGATATAGACCATTAAAGTCATTAAAGTGTGCCTTTTTAATACACCCAAAGACCTCTTGCTGTTGGATATTATTTTTGTTCTTACGGGTATGTGTTACGTGTTTTCACGTTATGTTATTTATTATTTGGTTAATAAATGGGGCTGCTGTGGCCTTTTAAAACCCATGTCACGCGGTCTGTGTCTTTAATTTAATGGTAAGGACCCAAGGTTGACGAATCCTTTAGTCAAGTGAGACCCATAGGAGAGAATGGACGCAGGGGCTGCATGACTATGGGAGGAACAGGGGTCAAGTAACAGTCAGTCAGGTCAGTGGTGGGGGCAAGAAGTCATCTCTTACCTGATTGGAGGTAGAAAGCAGATGGGGCAGGGCCAGAGGCTTGGGGTTCGGTGTAGGGGGTGGATTCTTCATCATTCAGAGAAGTTGGAGAGGAGACATCTTCCCACCCTCCCGCCCTTGTGTTAGGGGTTAGCATGCTGGACAGGTTGAGGGAGTGTTGGTATTTAAGGATGGGGTACATGTTGTTGTTGTTAGATGTTTTGCTTTACAAAAAAAAAAAAGAAAAAAAAAAAAAAAGAGAAGGAACAAATAAAAAAAAAAAAAAAAAAGAAACATAGAAACAAAAACAAAAAAAAACAAAACAAAAAACAACTATATTTATGGTTATGGTATAATTTCATGTTAAGGTGTATTGTTCAATTTTGTCACAGCAGTCGGCGGTTCAAGGGGTCTTTGGGGGGTCAGTGAAAAGTTTGCATGGTCACAAGATTAGTGGGGCCCATCTAAGGATGGCGCTTTCCTTTGGTTAGCGGTGGTTCTCCCAGGAGATAAGTCCCCTGGGGGAAGGAAATATGGAAGTTGGTGTGATGTCCGAGCGTCCTCGAGCCAGTTGGGGCACAGCTGAGGATATAGACCATTAAAGTCATTAAAGTGTGCCTTTTTAATACACCCAAAGACCTCTTGCTGTTGGATATTATTTTTGTTCTTACGGGTATGTGTTACGTGTTTTCACGTTATGTTATTTATTATTTGGTTAATAAATGGGGCTGCTGTGGCCTTTTAAAACCCATGTCACGCGGTCTGTGTCTTTAATTTAATGGTAAGGACCCAAGGTTGACGAATCCTTTAGTCATGTTAATTTATAATTTTGCAATATAAATAGGTTAGCCACTTCACTATTTTTTTTTAATTTAAAAATCACAATCTTTGAACTAGACTAGGGTTCTATGGTACATTCATGACCAATGCATGCTCATACCTATTCAGTGAATTTAAATAAAAATTCCACAGGCATTTCAGACTTTAGACATGTTTAATGAGAGTACCTCCCATGTTTTCATTCTTGAGTCACCCCACGGCTCATAAAATTATGATTACCTTTGGCTGTAAAATATTTATAGTGATTACTGAGCACGTGATCTGCCAATAAATCCAAACTGCACATAATCAATTAATTTTATGTACAACTAGCTGTCATCACTGCTCATTGTATAGTGTCAGAACTTGCTGTGACACTAAAGTATGGATTTTCATGAGATTAAAAATACTGTGTAGGAAATAACGGGAACTGGCAAATATCTGAAAATAAAAAATACTGACAGTTTACAACTGTTGCAAAAAACACACAGAGCTTGTCATTATTATTGATTTGCTTGTCTACTGGCATTACATTTTACCGAATGACTTGCATTTATTTTTTTCTAAGAATAATGTATTGAGCTATGAGAGTATACTGTACTGAGAGAGGTCACATGGGCTGTAGCAGCTGTTGATGTTGACCTACTGTCCAAATTGGAAACCATTCTTCACTATCCTGGATGAACAAGATTGTAGCTTAGAGGTCAACCTGGACATGTTCTTTTTGAAAGGTTAGGGCTTCTCCAGAGGTTGATAGGCTTGAGAAGTTAGGAGTGGCAGATTGTATCAAATACTTGCGATACACCACATTCTTTTTTATTTATTATATCCAAACTTACGAATCATACTAATGTACCATAAGGCCCAAGAAAATTATTTTAAGGGTTTATTGTTGTAAAAAGGTTGAGAAAGGAAAAAAACTGAGCAACACAGAACTTTCAAACACCATATACATAGATAATAAACAAAAAATGTGTAGCGCTGTTAAGACAAGATACCTTAAACTGATAAGTTAAAAAGGCCTATACCCAAAGTGTAATATACACCAATAAAGGTAGCACATATAAAATCAAACTGGAAATAAAAAATGTGTCAAATGGACAGTCAGTGAGTTCGGACTGGATGGGTCACTACCCAAAACGTGAGGTGAGGAGCGCCTTCACCAGCATACAGCAGAAAAAGTCTCAGAGGATGATATTCTGCAGCCACTTATAAAGTCTCATCAATAAATAGGATGTTCCATCTATGAACCACACTATTCACCACTGTGTCTTCAAAAACATGCAGTGCGCTTAGATGTAATAGATGGGGGCTTACCGGAGGGTTTGAACCCAAAAACAGCATATACTGTTAGGGTCAAACCAACTTTTATTGCACCCTGGCAATGGTGAGAAGATCTTGGCAGCCTGGAGATATTGAAAGGGGCTGTTCTAATGATGCATCTTCTCCATAGGTATTACTGGATTTCTCCACGCAGGGTTCATAAAAGGCACAAAAAGGGACTACATAGTGTGATACCGTAGACACCGTATTTATTAAAATAAAAGGAAATACACTTACATGATGAAGTAAATAAAAAGCGCTTGTACGTAAAAAAGGGGCGGCAGTGGGGTCCCCGGCAGTGAGGACCCCACTGCCGCCCCTTTTTTACGTACAAGCGCTTTTTATTTACTTCATCATGTAAGTGTATTTCCTTTTATTTTAATAAATACGGTGTCTACGATATCACACTATGTAGTCCCTTTTTGTGCCTTTTATGAACCCTGCGTGGAGAGATCCAGTAATACCTATGGAGAAGATGCATCATTAGAACAGCCCCTTTCAATATCTCCAGGCTGCCAAGATCTTCTCACCATTGCCAGGGTGCAATAAAAGTTGGTTTGACCCTAACAGTATATGCTGTTTTTGGGTTCAAACCCTCCGGTAAGCCCCCATCTATTACATCTAAGCGCACTGCATGTTTTTGAAGACACAGTGGTGAATAGTGTGGTTCATAGATGGAACATCCTATTTATTGATGAGACTTTATAAGTGGCTGCAGAATATCATCCTCTGAGACTTTTTCTGCTGTATGCTGGTGAAGGCGCTCCTCACCTCACGTTTTGGGTAGTGACCCATCCAGTCCCAACTCACTGACTGTCCATTTGACACATTTTTTATTTCCAGTTTGATTTTATATGTGCTACCTTTATTGGTGTATATTACACTTTGGGTATAGGCCTTTTTAACTTATCAGTTTAAGGTATCTTGTCTTAACAGCGCTACACATTTTTTGTTTATTATCTATTTATGTGGCAACGATTCTAGTTGTGGTGTTAGCTGCTTATATCTTCCTGACTATTCAGAGTAAGCGCAAATCTATTGGCGTGAATTTTGGTAAACACCATATACATCCCTAAACGGTTGAAAAAAAGTTCCCCAAAATCCTCCCCATTAACTAAATCCACACTGGTGAGATGGGACTACACCCATCTTCATCATTTTCACACCAGCTCCAAAACCAAACCCTTCCAAGAGCTTCTCAGAAGTGAAATTCCACAAGACCTGGTTTCTGGAGACATCTTGAATTGCAACACTTCATTCAACTCCAGTGCAAACCACTGCACACTTTACCAGATCTAAGTCCCATAAAAGAACTGAGGACTGAGGTCTACAACCTCCTTCATATAGTATCTTATATTTCTACAAAACGCTAATGCAATATGCGTTTTCTTTATATCTCTCAGTGGGAGCAGGAACTCAACCAAACCCGCTACACAGAAGAGTACTTATTGAACCTATTATACCGTATATACTCGAGTATAAGTCATTCCGAGTATAAGTCGAGGCCCTAATGTACCACAAAAAAATGGGAAAAACTTATTGACCCGAGTATAAGACGAGGGTGAGAAATGCACAGCTACTGTAAGTGGAAAAGAGGGTCAACAATGCCCATTTGCAGCCTCACTGTGCCCATTTGCAGCCATAGGTCCCCCGTACTTCAAACTCGGTAGTTAAGGGTTTATAGATGCCCCCTAGCTGCAGCCAAAATTTGGGGTCTCTGAACCCAAAGGGTCCCGAAATTACATTGCTGCAGATGGACACAGTTGACCGACTTTGGGGCCCTGTATCTCGGGACCACTTAGTGCTAGGAACCCCAAATTTGGTGTGAAAACCCAGTGGAACTAGCACCATAAAATATCCAAAGCTAGGGTTTCTAGCACCAAGTGGCCCCGAGATACAGGGCCCCAAAAATCGGTTCAGAAAATGTCAAGCACTTTTCTGCAGCAGAGAATGACATTTTCTGAACCGACTTTGGGGCCCCGTATCTCTGGGCCACTTGATGCTAGAAACCCCAGCTGGATATGTTATGGTACCAGTTCCACTGGGTTTGCACACCAAATTTGGGGTTCCTAGCACCAAGTGGCCCTGAGATACGGGGCCCCAAAGTCGGTTCGGAAAATGAAATTTTTTGCTGCAGAAAAGTGATTGACTCGAGTATAAGTCGAGGTGGGCACTTTCAGCACAAAAAAAGTGCTGAAAAACTAGACCTATACACGAGTATATATGGTACTTTCCCTGGGACTGCATGATCAAGACTTTCAACAGTAGTCACTAGCTCATCAACTTCTCCTACACCATTTTTATACCAGCTCCGAAACCAAATCCCTCCAAGACCCTGTGAGAAGTGAAATTCAACAAGCCCTGGACGACTGGAGGCATCTTCATTTGCCACACTTCATTCAATTCCACCCAAAAACACTACACTCTACTAAATCTCAATCCCATAGAAGAACTGCTATCCCTTCTACAACCTACTTCATATAGCATCTCACAACTGCAATATAAGTTTTCTGAAAAACCAACTTACAGCTCTCAATGGGAGCAGGAACTCCACCAACCTTTAGGTGAAGAACAAGAAAAATATCATCCTGCAACTTACAAATTTCCTCTTTCATCTCCAAAAATGATTTTTAAATGTCTCAATGATATTGAGCCTCTTTCAAACACTCTTTCTCCACTCGATCCATACCTCCCAACATTTTGAGATGGGAATGAGGGACACCTACTAGCAAATGTATGTAGGCATAGGACACGCCCCCTGCCACACCCCCTTAAAAGAGAATTATCCTAAACAAAAAGGTTAATTAAATCCACAAGTGCTTTTTTTTACCACTACTATTCCTTTATATTGGCTTTTAAAATGTACAAATGCAGCCATTTAGAAATTGGATGAAAGGTTTAGCACTGGGAAACACTTTTTGAAAGATAAAAAGTGCATGGTATATACAACTATATAGATCAGACCAAAATGAGGGACAAATGAGGAGGAAAGAGGGACATTGCTCCAAATCAGGGACAGTCCTTCAAAATCAGGGATAGTTGGGAGGTATGCTCGATCTACCCCCAAAATGAAAACCCCTAGCAATGCCCTTGGCACTAGCCTTTGCCTCTACAGCTGAGAAGTGAAGATAAGTGGCGGTTGCACTTCTACTGACCATCTTGAAAGAAACAACAACATCACGGAATCCTATCACAGTTCCTAGTCCTAAGAAGAAACTTCACAGGTTCAGGAGAGGATTAGAAATGTTGCACAACCAGGAAGAAATATGGGGACATAGACTCAACAAACTACAATCATTGTTTGGCACTAATTGGATTCCTTGTTTATCTATATAATCAACATAAACCCTGCCCGAAATCTGAGACTGCTTTAACATCTACAGTAAGCAGCCTGTAGCAGTGCATTGCAGTCACCTACTGCAGTGAACCCGCAGCAATCCTAGGATTGTTATACAGATTAGACCTATTCATATGTCTAAGAAGCAGCACTGTGTATTGTGGAAAATCACAGCCTTCCTGAACCAAAAGCCAGGCACACACTATTAGGTTGAAGGAGAAAAAAAAACTGTCAGCTTCAGTTGGCACCACTGTAATAACCATGCAAAGTTAGTTCTGAAATCTCCTCTGCTGAGCTGTTGTGTTCTGACAGGGGGACGACCCCCCCATCACATCACTCCGATCAGCGATCTCTGCCATTGGCTGAGAGCGCTGACCGGGAGTCAGTTGGATGCTGGTTTTCCAGAATGCACGTTTGACATACACATGTGCAGAATGTCAGACGTTTTTTTAAACTGGCAAATGTCTGCCCGAGCGTACGGGGCTTAACTCATCACCATAAGAGGTGGGCCCCATAGAAGGGATTGTCAAAAATGTGTTCTAACACGGTATACTTCATGCAGGGCTGGTGCAAAGATTTTTGACACCCTAGGCGTAACCTCATTTGGCTCCCCTTGACTTCACCCCTGACTCCACCCCCTTTGCCCTGTTCATGTATAACCCACCTTTTTAATGAAGCGCACATCAAATGCAGCTCACCAGCGCCCACCAATGCAGCCTCTCGAGCACCCATCAAATGCAGCCTCTCCAGTGCCCATCAAATACAGCCTCTTCAGCGCCCATCAAATGCAGCCTCTCCAGCTCCCATCAAATGCAGCCTCTTCATCGCCCATCAAATGCAGCCTCTTTAGCGCCCATCAAATGTAGCCTCTCCAGCAAATGCAGCCTCTTCAGTGCCCATCAAATGCAGCCTCCCCAGCGCCCATCAAATGAAGCTTCACCAGCGCCCATTAAATGCAGCCTACCAGCGCCCATCAGATGCAGCCTACCAGTGCACATCAAATGCAGCCTCTCCAGTGCCCATCAAATGCAGCCTACCAGCGCCCATCAAATGCAGCCTCTCCAGCGCCCATCAAATAAAGCCTCACCAGTGCCCATAAAATGCAGCCTACCAGCGCCCATTAATGCAGCATACCAGCGCCCATCAATGAATGTTTGCTTGCTTCCATTCATTCGAGAGTCGGGACACAGACACAGTCCTCTGCCGCTGCTACGCCTCTGACACTATGCGCGACCAAAGTTCACAAACTGAAGCACAGGGAACAGTTTACTAAGCTTCAGTTATGATTGAACACAGTGAGTGAGTGTGTTCACTGTGTTTATTTGGAAAAGGAAGGGGCCGGTAAATTATATATTTCCTAGCCCCTCCCCACTCTCCATGCTGAAACATCCCCTGCAGCAGCCGGGGGGAGAGAAGGGAAGCTAGCAGCACTGCAGTGGGGGGGGGGGGGGCAGCAAGCAACATGGGCGAAAGTCCAGGCAGTAGAGGGAATCAGCACTAAGTGATTAGGGTGTGCCCAGGCACCCCCACCCCTGCGCACGCCTGTGGATGTGTGACACGTGCCCTGGGTACCAATCTCTAGGGATCCCAATAGCTACTGCCTAGTTCCTGGAGATGCTCTTGGGGGGGGAGTGTTGGATCCCTTATTCCCACCTGTATCTATGCCCAAATAAGGAAGGCCACTAGCAGTGGTGTCGCTAGGGGGTGGCTTTTGGGGCTACAGCCCCGAATCTGGGGCCCATAGCCCCAAGTCTCTGCAGGGGTCCCCAAGGGGAAGGCAGGCTCTCTGGGGACCCTGGTTTAAGTGAGCGGCTCTCTGGGGACCCTGATGCAAGGGGAAGGCTCTCTGAGGACCCTAATGTCAGTGGGGGGGGCTCTCTGGGGACCCTAATATCAGTGAGGGGCTCTCTGGGGACACTAATGTAAGTGGGGGGCTCTCTGGGGACCCTGATGCAAGGGGGAGGCTCTCTGGGGACCCTGATGCAAAGGGGAGGCTCTCTGGGGACCTTAATGTAAGTGGGGGGCTCTCTGGGGACCCTGATGCAAGGGGGAGGCTCTCTGGGGACCCTGATGCAAAGGGGAGGCTCTCTGGGGACTTTAATGTAAGTGGGGGGCTCTCTGGGGACCCTGATGTAAGGGGGGCTCTCTGGGGACACTGATGTAATTGGGGGGCTCTCTGGGGATATATATACACACACACACATGTATATTACTGTATATACATGTGTATGCCCGCCCAAGCGTATGACTTTCTTTACTACGCTGCTATGGGCTCTAGCCCCAGATCTTTTGTAGACCTATCAACGCCCCTGGTCACTAGTAAGATGGTGAATTGGGAATCATGCACAATGTATCTGATTGTAGATTTACATATTACTCCAGCATTTGTGTTTTTTGTTTTTTTTTTATTTGCCACCAGTACCAATATACAATACATATCATCACATTCATTGATATTATAATATTGCAATTCATTCAAATTATTTTGGGCCAGTGTATATCTATGTTTTAGTGTGCAGAATGCGATTGCTGCATTTTGAAACAGCGGTTGAGTTTTGAATCTGTGTGTGGCAGGCAAGGATTGAATTCTACGAACGGTGATCTGTTTCCTCCTTCTAGTCCTGGAAGGTTGGGGAGTTATATATGAGGTTATTGTGTTACACCATAGGCTCACCTGCTCAGTGGCCACACCTGCAGGGGAAGGGAAGGAGCTGCCTATGGAAATCAGTATAATATATTTTATCAGTGACAACAGGCTGATGTCACCCACTCTGCAGGGAAGGTCCTCTATACACAACTAACAGGTGTAAGTAAACCTGACCGATACTGGGGAGAGAGAGGAGGAAGGACTGCTGAACTTTGCCCAGGGCTGCCTGGCTGTGCTGGGAGTGGTTGTCTCACCTGAGTTCTGCTTTACCTGGACGAAAGATGTGAAGAGCCCTGGAGAGAAGATGACGCATTGTTCTACTGCGGAGCCCAACAGGTAGGCAGCTAATATGTTATTTGTATGTGCAAAAGCAGGCAAGCGGTGGCTCTACAGCTGTAGGGGAACTACAAGTCCCAGAATGGCAAAAGCTTGCTGAAAGGGGAGGTTATCCAAGAGCAGCTTGTTATTTTAAGTAGCTAACAACAGAAATTTTAATGGGACCTGTCACAAAGCCTATGAGGTGGAAGCAGCCGTTCTCTTGCATCCAGGTGAGGGTTACAAAATACTTCCATCAGAGGCTTTTCAGATAGGTGTTACAATTCCTGAACTTTCTGCATTCCCATTGCCGTCAATGAACCAGTTAAGGGAACGCCAATTTCTTTCACTGCCTCAAACTACAGATATACATGTGAGCTATTATATACGCTTTTCTTACAGACTGACACAAATTCTTTAACTGGATCCAGATAAACCCAGATATGGTTAGAAAAAAGGTTTCAATGCATCATAGGCGTGTGCAGGGGGTGTACCTGGGCACAACCTAATCAACCCATATGGTGCAGATTCCCCCTGCTATTTCACCAAAGCCCCCCCAACGGGGCTCCTAAGAAAATGTTCTTAAAGACAATAAAAAACTACAAATAGACTGACACTGCTTTACTGACACCATCCAATGCCCTAATAACACCATCCATGTTTTAATACATTTGGGGTGCAAACCCCAATGCACTTGGCTGTGCACACCTATGAAATGCATTCTAATCCTTCCTACCTGCACCGTGTGTGTGTGTGTGTGTGTTGAACTGTATGGACGTATGTGTGTGTGTGTGTGTGTGGGTTTTTTTTTTTTTTTTTTCAACCAGATTTAGCTATCTTATCTATGTAAAGATGTGCATTGATCATGTAGTTCAATGGTCTCCAAACTGTGGCCTGGGGGACTTTTGCTTTCTTTTATCTGGCCCTTGGGCACTATTCCGTCCACTGACACCAATGATGGGGCACTATTCCGTCCACTGACACCAATGATGGGGCACTATTCCTCCCACTGACACCAACGATGGGGGGCACTATTCCTCCCACTGACACCGACGATGGGGGGCATTATTCCTCCCACTGACACCGACGATGGGGGGCATTATTCCTCCCACTGACACCGACGATGGGGGGCATTATTCCTCCCACTGACACCGACGATGGGGGGCATTATTCCTCCCACTGACACCGACGATGGGGGGCATTATTCCTCCCACTGACACCGACGATGGGGGGCATTATTCCTCCCACTGACACCGACGATGGGGGGCATTATTCCTCCCACTGACACCGACGATGGGGGGCATTATTCCTCCCACTGACACCGACGATGGGGGGCATTATTCCTCCCACTGACACCGACGATGGGGGGCATTATTCCTCCCACTGACACCGACGATGGGGGGCATTATTCCTCCCACTGACACCGACGATGGGGGGCATTATTCCTCCCACTGACACCGACGATGGGGGGCATTATTCCTCCCACTGACACCGACGACGGGGGGCATTATTCCTCCCACTGACACCGACGACGGGGGGCATTATTCCTCCCACTGACACCGACGACGGGGGGCATTATTCCTCCCACTGACACCGACGACGGGGGGCATTATTCCTCCCACTGACACCGACGACGGGGGGCATTATTCCTCCCACTGACACCGACGACGGGGGGCATTATTCCTCCCACTGACACCGACGACGGGGGGCATTATTCCTCCCACTGACACCGACGACGGGGGGCATTATTCCTCCCACTGACACCGACGACGGGGGGCATTATTCCTCCCACTGACACCGACGACGGGGGGCATTATTCCTCCCACTGACACCGACGACGGGGGGCATTATTCCTCCCACTGACACCGACGACGGGGGGCATTATTCCTCCCACTGACACCGACGACGGGGGGCATTATTCCTCCCACTGACACCGACGACGGGGGGCATTATTCCTCCCACTGACACCGACGACGGGGGGCATTATTCCTCCCACTGACACCGACGACGGGGGGCATTATTCCTCCCACTGACACCGACGACGGGGGGCATTATTCCTCCCACTGACACCGACGACGGGGGGCATTATTCCTCCCACTGACACCGACGACGGGGGGCATTATTCCTCCCACTGACACCGACGACGGGGGGCATTATTCCGCCCACTGACACCGACGACGGGGGGCATTATTCCGCCCACTGACACCGACGACGGGGGGCATTATTCCGCCCACTGACACCGACGACGGGGGGGCATTATTCCTCCCACTGACACCGACGGGGGGCATTATTCCTTCCACTGACACCGACGACGGGGGGCATTATTCCTCCCACTGACACCGACGACGGGGGGCATTATTCCTCCCACTGACACCGACGACGGGGGGCATTATTCCGCCCACTGACACCGACGACGGGGGGCATTATTCCGCCCACTGACACCGACGACGGGGGGCATTATTCCGCCCACTGACACCGACGACGGGGGGCATTATTCCGCCCACTGACACCGACGACGGGGGGCATTATTCCGCCCACTGACACCGACGACGGGGGCATTATTCCGCCCACTGACACCGACGACGGGGGGCATTATTCCGCCCACTGACACCGACGACGGGGGGCATTATTCCGCCCACTGACACCGACGACGGGGGGCATTATTCCGCCCACTGACACCGACGACGGGGGGCATTATTCCGCCCACTGACACCGACGACGGGGGGCATTATTCCGCCCACTGACACCGACGACGGGGGGCATTATTCCGCCCACTGACACCGACGACGGGGGGCATTATTCCGCCCACTGACACCGACGACGGGGGGCATTATTCCGCCCACTGACACCGACGACGGGGGGCATTATTCCGCCCACTGACACCGACGACGGGGGGCATTATTCCGCCCACTGACACCGACGACGGGGGGCATTATTCCGCCCACTGACACCGACGACGGGGGGCATTATTCCGCCCACTGACACCGACGACGGGGGGCATTATTCCGCCCACTGACACCGACGACGGGGGGCATTATTCCGCCCACTGACACCGACGACGGGGGGCATTATTCCGCCCACTGACACCGACGACGGGGGGCATTATTCCGCCCACTGACACCGACGACGGGGGGCATTATTCCGCCCACTGACACCGACGACGGGGGGCATTATTCCGCCCACTGACACCGACGACGGGGGGCATTATTCCGCCCACTGACACCGACGACGGGGGGCATTATTCCGCCCACTGACACCGACGACGGGGGGCATTATTCCGCCCACTGACACCGACGACGGGGGGCATTATTCCGCCCACTGACACCGACGATGGGGAGCATTATTCCGCCCACTGACACAGACGATGGGGGGCACTATTCCTCCCACTGACACCATTGATGGGGGGGCACTATTCCTCCCACTGACAGTCATTGGTTACTACTCTTTGATTCCTTTTATTAAATTGAACTGTTTTTACGTTGAAACTCAATAAACATGTATTCAACCAATAATGGGGCTTTGTTTGCTCCCACTTATGCCAGGGCATTTTCTACTATTAACTACAGTCCACCCCCCCAAGTCTGAAGACAGTAAACTGGCCCTTTGTTTAGAAAGCAGCTTGGAGACCCCTGATGTAGTTTCATGGTGTAATTTTTTGTCCTGTAACATTGGCCTACTGTAGAGTGTCTGTTTTGTGTTCCAACATGAGGGATATGGCATGGAACTGTACAGGTTATTGCATGACTTCTATCAGTAGTCTAAGAACTGACACTTCCTGTGAGAAGCCATTGCTGGCTTCTTCTTCCAAAAATACTTCAATACTTTGAGTCACTGACCCACAACAAGCATGCAGGTAAGGACTCTTGACTTTATCGGTCTGTATCCCTGATTTCGGTCAGTGACTTACTGTAGACATTACTGAAGCCAGGGGGGTCAAAACACCCAGGCAAATCAACTGTCCAACTTCCCCATAATAAAAATAGCATTCTTTCCCATCTCAGCCCTGCAGTACAGAGTGTTTTGAAAAATACGACATGTTCTTTGTTTTCTGCATTTCAGTGCATTAGGAGGCCAATAGAAGTAAATGGCAGTGCACCAAAACTAATATAAGACTTTGATGCGTTGGTAACAGTATTATCAAGATGTTGTGGAAGGCTGCTCTATTCACTCCACTCCAAATTCTACACTCAAAAACACTTTGAAAAACATGCGTCAAGACACATCACTGCAGAAAGGAAATGCACATTGATGCATGACAATGCACCTGCCTAATGCACCTCTATGCATGCGCATAGAAAAAAATGGCGAATGATCGGCCCTGGACGCAGACTGTCCTTGAGCGATTTATGTGCGAATAGCTGCAGAAACTGTCAGCCTCCCATTGCTTACAATCTAGCCCCTAATCACAAACTGCCCCATTTGCAAGTGTAAATGGGGCCTTACACTGATTTAATTTTTGTTCCCAATTTTGTCAGCAAAAAGGGTAACTTCTTATCATTTAGCATTTGAAAATTGCACGTGGAGCCAAGCCCAATGGGATCTCCTGTTTGTTTTTTATGTGTCATAGGCTAGCCACACACAAGCTGATCTGTCACTGGGAACAACAAACAATAGAGATTTGTTCATGCCCTATTGGGCAGCCACATCCCCAGAACCTGAGGTTAGTTTTTGTCTTTACTCATCCAACGTACAGTATAGTGCACGTGCAG
Source organism: Lithobates septentrionalis (assembly GCA_037952835.1). NCBI lineage: Eukaryota > Metazoa > Chordata > Amphibia > Anura > Ranidae > Lithobates > Lithobates septentrionalis. The sequence goes on along the minus strand of JBBDGP010000754.1, from coordinate 2,761,126 downwards.
TGTAGGTATTCTCATTGAGAGAAAAAGGGAATGATCACTCAACAACAACTTAGGTTTTCAGACTATGTTGTTTTGAGTTTGTACCCTTTTGTTATTTAAAGCACTATTATTTTTTATTAATAATGATATTTAAAAGACAAGACTAAAAAATAAAGGATGATGATATTAATAATATTTACAGCACAACACGAAATAATAAAAGATTATTATTATTATTATTATTTTTTAGTATTTAGCGTTGTGCTGTAATTTTTTTCAATTATTATTAATATAATCCTTTCATGGCATTTTTTTAGGCACTTCAACACTATGACTGATCATTTACTGTCCCCAGCACCATGGCTGTGACCCTTTGGCTCCCCCAGCACCATGACCATGATCATTTAGCATCCCCAGCACCATGACCATGATCATTTAGCATCCCCAGCACCATGACCATGATCATTTAGCATCCCCAGCACCATGACCATGATCATTTAGCATCCCCAGCACCTTGACTGTGCTCACTTGGCGCCAACCGCACCATGACTGTGTTCACTCGGCTCCCCCAGCGCCATGACTGTGTTCACTCGGCTCCCCTAGCGCCATGACTGTGCTCACCCGGCTCCCCCAGCGCCATGACTGTGCTCACCCGGCTCCCCCAGCGCCATGACTGTGCTCACCCGGCTCCCCCAGCGCCATGACTGTGCTCACCCGGCTCCCCCAGCGCCATGACTGTGCTCACTCGGCTCCCCCAGCGCCATGACTGTGCTCACTCGGCTCCCCCAGCGCCATGACTGTGCTCACTCGGCTCCCCAAGCGCCATGACTGTGCTCACTCTGCTCCCCCAGCGCCATGACTGTGCTCACTCGGCTCCCCCAGCGCCATGACTGTGCTCACTCGGCTCCCCCAGCGCCATGACTGTGCTCACTCGGCTCCCCCAGCGCCATGACTGTGCTCACTCGGCTCCCCCAGCGCCATGACTGTGCTCACTCGGCTCCCCCAGCGCCATGACTGTGCTCACTCGGCTCCCCCAGCGCCATGACTGTGCTTACGCAGGTAAATCTGCCCAATGGGATACAGGTCGCAAAAAAGACATTGACAGGGATTATGACACTCCCTTACTCTATCCAAAATGGCAAAAAAAAACAAAAAACGTTTGCCTTAAGTTCTACATTTAGGGAGCCCCATAGCAATAAAAATCCTTCCACACTTCATCCAAAACTTGAAAAAAATGTTCTCTTGACATAGATTTTAGACCGATACGTCAGAGACATTTGGTTTTAAAATGGATAGTCCATCCAAATGGGGAACAATTGGGAGCTACATGGGAAAACTACCCATGTGTAGACAATTTGAGGTCTCCATCTATTTGGAAACTATAAGTTGCAGCATTTAAGCATGATGGGACTTCTTGTTCCTCAACAACCTGAAAGTGACATTTGCTAGCTAGCCTCTTTCCCCCACCCTGGTGTCCCTTTTTAACTGGGCTATTACACGGGGAGACTGCCCAATCACATGACCACTGTAATAGGCTGTCACAGTGGTCACATGATCAAAAGCCAGACCTACCGGCTCCCGATCATTACTAGAGAGTAGGAGCAGTCTTTGACAGCTTGCTTACTGCGCTGTGAGTGCACAGTGAGCCCACTACAATGTATGGTAACCCACTTCTGTGCATTGCCGAAATTGATGTCCTTTATTTGAACATCTTGATGCATGGCCAGCACATTCATTTGGCTCTAAACGGAAGACATTTTCACTTTTTTTTTTTTTTTTTACATTCCCTGCATTAAGGTAAAAAAAGCCCCAGTAGTTGTATCACCCCCTCCTCCACCAGTGCCAGTGTTCTTTCGAATAGTGCCCTCTAGTCCCTCCCGCTATTCTGCTGGGTCCCTGGCTTGGCACTTGCTGATGCTTTCCCACTTCTTCACTGTCCCCGGCTGGTGAGAAAACTGCTCAGGTACTTGCTTCAGCTTACTCACAGTAGTCTCCTGTAACAATGTGCTTGGTCCCTTAGTGGTGACAGCTTCCCCTCTACCTCCGGCCACAACTAATTCCCCGTTCGGCTGAACCTTCTCAACTCGGTTGGACTCCAATCCTGCAGTCCCAACCCTACACTGCTTCTCCTGCTCCCGGATAGGCCTCAGGCAGCCTAGCAGCCAGATGTCCCCGGGATAGGCCTCAGGCTTCCGGCCTAGCAGCCCGGGGCGACATAACACACGTCCACCCAGACATCCTTCCAGGTGGCACAGAACCCCTATCATCTGACTCCACCCAAATAAATAGACTCCCCCAAAAGGCCAAGGGGCTTAAATAAATTGGCTGAGACACCCCATCCATCCACAATCTGTCCTTGCTTTGCCCTTGTCTATCTAATGTCAGTAACCCCTCAAGAAGTGGTGGGACTTTGAAGGCAACAGAGTAAAAACAAAAACAGTTTTATTAACACAAATATACAAAAGTATACATATCACAAAAAATCTAATACAGTCATATAGAAAGATCAATTTGACAATAAAAACAAGATTATGCTGGTGAGCGAACCAAATGTGTGTTCATGTAGTCTTCCACCTGAGCCTACGCGTTTCGGGACTGCAGGAGTCCCTTCATCAAGGGCAAATGGTAGGCGGACTTTACACTACATAATAAAGCATGCTTTACTAATTCATTGATGTGTATGTGATTCCATAGGAACCCATGTTAAAAATAATGTCCTGCCTTTCTGCAAAAAACATGAAAAAAAAAAACGCATTGGTGTGAATGAGTGGGGTGAATGGAGTCTTAAAGCAGATTCCTCGTCTGAGTGGCACTTATATTTTTTAACAGTCAGCAGGTTTTCCCAGTTTTGTGTGGGTGTGGGATTCCGCTAGGATTGCTACCATGGGGGAGGGTATTTCTTTTTGGGTCAGCAAACTCCTCATCCTTGGACTATTGTTACTTCAATCCATTTTAATCACTCCTAGATGTTTACTAAAGGAGTAGATGATTGACTTATCCCTGCATTCAGTGTAAAGTGAACCGGTGTTTAGACTATGCACACTATGATCCGGGGATTTGTCCCTGGGTACAGTACGTACTGCCCCTACATTTTGTAGTGCTAGGTGCACCATCCCGCCCCGTACAGCCACAGCAGTGGTCAGCCTCTTCTAGTGTTTGACAGACTGCTGGCAGAAGGGCTGGATGGGGCACCTGAACCCTTGGCCCCCAGCTAAATGCCAGGTTGCCACCTTTTCTTCAAGCCAAACCCCAACACTTTAGCAGCATTTTTTTCTTTTCTTGTAGTATACAAAACAAATGAAAAACAAAATGTAGTACAAATAGACGTATAACCTTTTTAAAAATTGTGCTGCACCAAAATGCATGGTATTTTGTTACCATATGTTTTCCGCAGGTGAATAAGTGCAAAAGCAAGGTGTGTGGTTGTGCCATTAAGACTTAATGGCACCACTGCAAATCTGCAAAAGAGCTGTGTGATTGTACATTGCAGAAATGCACACAATTTTGCGCACATTCCTGCAACGCAAAAATGTCCACCTAGGGCAGGGGTAATGATTTAAAATTCAAGGAGGATCGTTTGCTAAACATTTCTTCCAGTCCAGGTTCTGAATTGCTCTCTAATTTAACATAAAAGTAGCCCAATTACATCCATATTTCAAGAAAATAAAAACACCTTACATCTGGTGTCCCCATCAGTGTCCCCTCCCCTTACATCTGGTGTCCCCATCAGCATCCTCCCCTTACATCTGGTGTCCCCCCTTACATCTGGTGTCCCCATCAGCAGTCCCCCCTCCCTTACATCTGGTGTCCCCATCAGCAGTCCCCCCTCCCTTACATCTGGTGTGCCCATCAGTGTCCCCCCTCCCTTACATCTGGTGTGCCCATCAGTGTCCCCCCTCCCTTACATCTGGTGTGCCCATCAGCGCCCCCCCCCCCCTTCATCTGGTGTCCCCATCAGAGTCCCTCAACACATCACAATTCCCCCCCCTTACAACAGGTGTCCCTCCAAACATCAGAGTCCCCCCCCCCCTTTTCCCTCTGTGCTCACAGATCACAAACTGCAAAGAAAACAGCCCCTCCTTCCTCTCTTCCTCTCTCCAGTCAGTCTGTCTTCGCTCCCCTGCGGTGCCTCGCTGAGACTTCGACCTCTTTCACACCGGGGCATTTTTCAGGTGCTTTTGGGCTAAAAATAGCACCTGTAAAGTGCTCAAAAAATGCCTCCCCTGCAATCCCAGTGTGAAAGCCTGAGTGCTTTCGCACTGGGAAAAAGCGCTGGCAGGAAGTTAAAAAAAAGTCCTGCAAGCAGCATCTTTTGGGGCGGTGGAGGAGCGGTAATCTGCTCCTCCACCGCCCCTGCCCATTGAAATGAATGAGCACCGCTGCCGAAGCTCCTGCAAAGCGCTTCAGCAGCGGCGCTGAGCGGTCACATTTAACCCTTTATTCAGCCGCTATAGCGCCGCTAAAATGACGGTAAAGCGCCGCTAAAACTAGAAGTGTTTTACCGTTAACGTCTGCCCATCCCAGTGTGTAGGGGTCTTAGGTGAGTTCTCAGTATCAGTGCCAGCTCTCTATCGCCCCCCTGCAGCCTGGAGGGAGGAGAATGCCCAATCCTCTCTCCAGCTATCTTAGGGAGTCATGGTCTGGTCTGAACAATGTGTCTGGTTTTCAGGCAGACGGAAAACTGGATACATTATTCAAAACACGGAGACTGTCCAGGTGAACCAGGTGGCAACCATAACCAGGCTAAATGCCCAGTGTGCATGGGGCCTACAACATTACCATCACAGAGGATTTTACGTTTCAGGGATGGAGAGGAAGGTGGGAAATGACAGTCAGTCTTGGAAGAGATGGTGTGTAATTCCCCGTACACACGTTCGGATTTTCCAACAACAAAACCGTGGATTTTCTTTCCGAAGGATGTTGGCTCAAACTTGTCTTGCATACACACGGTCACACAAATGTTGGCCCAAAATTCCGAGCGTGGGAACGCGGTGACTTACAAGACGTACGACGAGCCGAGAAAAAGGAAGTTCAATAGCCAGTGCGGCTCCTCCTGCTTGATTCCGAGCATGCGTGAACTTTTGTGTGACGGACTTTTGTGTACAGACGATCGGACTTTCCGACAAGTTTTGTTGGCGGAAAATTTGAGAACCTGCTTTCATACATTTGTGTGCAGAAATTCAGACAGCAAATGTTCGGTGGAGCATACACACGGTCGGACTTTCCGACAACAAGCTCATATCCAACATTTCCCGTCAAAGTCCGTCCGTGTGTACGCGGCATAAAAGTTAACAGAAGAGTAACAAAATTAGCATATTGATGTTGTCACCGATAGATGTGAGTCACCAGGGGGGGCGGAGTCATCTGTCAAAAACCTTGGACAGTGACGGATGACTTTAATCACCCAGCTAACCTAGGGACTGTGGGAATGTTTGGTGCAGAGCAGACTACTTGTTGGGATTGACAGGCTATATGTATAAGATTAGTCTGGCGCCATGTTTTTCCTTTTTCTTTTCTTGGGATTTGACTAATCTGAATATTTCTTGTTATAATTTGGTACTGTGGGGATTAACAAGTGCAAGAAAGGGTGAAAGGGCGAGCAGCATCCTATATATTAGATCCAGTGAGGTTGATTTACTAAAACTGGAGAGTGCAAAATCTGGTGCAGCTGTACACAGAAACCAATCGGCTTCCAGGTTTGTTGAAAAAGTTGAAGCTAGAAGCTGATTGGCTACCATGCACCAGCTGCACTCTCCAGTTTTAGTAAATCAATCCCATTCTGTCTGGACAGTATGTTCACCTGCTGACTTGGCACCATCCACACAGAGCTTAAGTCTTTTCAAACACTTGACCTGCAGAAGATTTACCCCCTTCATGACCAGGTCATTTTTTTGTGAAAGGGCACTGTTAATTTAACTGACAATTGCGTGTTCATGCAACGCTATACTCAAACTAAATGTATGTAATTTTTTTCCCCCACAAATAGAGCTTTTTTTTGGTGGTATTTGAACACCTCTGGGGTTTTTATTTTTTCCGCTAAAAACAAAAAAAATCGAAAATTTAGAAAAAAAAACCCAATTTTTTATCATTTCTGCTATAAAACCTATGCAATAGAAAAAAAAATTGAATTTCTTCAAATTTCTCAAATGTGGGCCTATATGTATTCTGCTATGTCTTTGGTAGAAAAAAAAACCCTAAAGGGTATATTGGTTGGTTTACGTGAACATTATAGCGTCTACAAACTATGGGATACAGTATATACTGGCTTTTTTTTTTTTTTTTTTTTTTATCTTTTTTTTTTTTAATACTAGTAATGGCAGCAATCAGCAACTTATAGTGGTGAACACTTTGTGGGAACCAGTGACACAAATACAGAGATCAGTGCTAAAAAAATATGCACTGTCACTGTACTAATGTCACTGGCTTGGAAGGGGTTAACATCTAGGGCGATCAAAGGGTTAAATATGTGCCTGCCCAGTGTTTATGTGTGTGCTGTGAGCTGCTGTTGCTAAGGGAAGCAATGGTTTTTATTCCCTGCTTGGCAGGGAAACAAAAACCAGCACATCCCCCGCTGACGGGAGAGAGCTCTGCATCGTTTATATGGGCAGAGCTCTATCCTGTCTTCCTCCTCGCCGATCAGCGGGTGCCGGCAGCCGGTATTGGCCGGTATTTCCTGATCGGCTTGTGCTGTGACTAATCAAGGAATCAGGGGCGGACTGATAACTCATGGGGCCCCCGGGCAATAGGAGATTATGGGGCCCCCAGGCAATCGGAGATTATGGGGCCACACAGTATACACACACAGTATACAGTCACACAGTATACACATACATGAACACACAGTATACACAGACAGATGTAAAAAAACAGATTTATACATACTGTCCCTGGTTTTACTGAGGCTGGCAACCCTGATGGGGCCCCCTAGTGGCCCAGGGCCCTCGGGCAGTGCCTGAGTGGCTCAATGGTCAGTCCGTCCCTGCAAGGAATACAAACCTCTAAAAACAAACAAAAAAATAGTAAAGTAGACCAAGTACACCGAGAAATAAGAATGAGATCAATGAATAAAAGAAGCAAGAAAATAGAGGAGGAAAAATTACGGTAAGGAAAAGTAGAAATAGAAGAGGGTCAACCAAGGATTTGCTAGGGGGCATATAGAATGTGGAACCCATGGATTCAATATTTATCAAACTTCGCCAAGTTATGAAGGATGCAGGTAAAGCTGGCCATACACAGTTTAGAAATTGTTGGAAAAAAAAAATGGACGGATTTCTAAAGATCTTTTGAACACTCATGCGATAATGCAATTTAGTTATCGACATATTATAACTAAACGGTACATTTTTCTCACTTCGCTTTTCAGGACAGCACCTTGGAGAGATCGTAGCTCCACCTCTTAACGGGAAACACCGCGTGACAACGCCCCTTTAAAATCAGCTGCTTTCACCATGCCATCAGTTTTAGTGTTTCCTCCGCCATGGTAGAAGCACTGCTGGGGAACCAGAGGGTCTGCGCTCTCTCCAAGGAGGGGGTTTTGGCAGTACCTTTTTTGTTTTTTCTTATCAGACCAGCCCTGCTCCCTCCCGCATGAGAGGGGGGTTGCTTCGGTGCCCGTTCCTTCACCGGCTCACAGGAGTAAGGGTCTGCTGGTGGTCGTCTGCCCCGGGTGCTCGGGGGACGGCAGGTGTGCTCAGTTGGAGCGTCCGTGCCAGGTCTCGGCATGTCAACGCAGAGTCCCGGATGGCGGGTGATGTCATTTCCGGGGGGGGGGGTTTGGGAAGACTTCCGGTGGGGCATAGCAGCACGTGGTTCCGGCTGCTGGAACACAGGAAGAAGGGGTGGGTCATCTGGCTGGGACTTCCTTCCGCTCCTGAGTGATGGACGCCAGAGGAGCTTCATCTAAGGAGCACACAGGCGGCTGCAGTGGCGCTCGTGATGGAGAAGACAGAGTCGTCGGCAGCAATGGCGGATGCAGGCGCCTAGGTTCCCGGCCAGGCCCAAGTAGGAGAGGTGCAGAGGCACTTCTTTCATTTTCTTCACTGGTTGGTTGTTTTGTTTGGTGTGATGGTTAGAGCCTGCAGCTGTCTGCTAGGATGACACGTTCCGTTAGCAGTTCAGCATGGAGGGAGACTCTGGGGCACGGTGGGGAGTATGCTTTGGGCACTATGTTTCTCTCTATTGCAGTAGTATCTCGCTAATAGAGGTATGGGGGCTGTTTTTGTCTTACAGAAAGCCACCGCCAAAACAGAGAGAACTGCAGGAAGAAAATGCCCTCCATGCATTAAGGGACTCATGGGCCAACCGCTTTGCAGATCCTACATCACTGGTTTAGTAAGGGAAGAGTCCACACAGGAGTGTAAGGAGCTCTTTTCCTCAGTGAGAAAGGAATTAGCAGAGACCCTAGGGACAGTACGTTCCCTTATGAAGAAACAGGGCCAGAGCTCCCAGCCAAGTCTTCCTCCTACCACTTCAAGACTAATTGAAAGTGAGTCAGAGGAAGAGAGAGAGAGTATCCCCCCCCCCCCACCCCCACCCTCAACAATTGACTCAGAGCAAGATGGAAGGGGAGAGGAAACGAGAACGTCTAGATATAAACTAGCGCTAGAAGAAGTGGATGACTTACTAAAAGCGGTCTAAACCACTTTGAAAATTCAAGAAGAAAAAGCCCATCTGTCATTACATGACAAAATGTACCAGGGGCTAGAGGAGACAAAACATAAAGTTTTTCCTGTCCATAAAGTTCTGACCGATACAATTTTAGAAGGAATGGAAGTATCCAAAAAAAGGACAGTGGGTTTTTTTTTTTTTGTTTTTTTTTTTCTTCAAGAGCCCTCAAAAGGAGGTTTCTTTTTGAGGAGGATGAAGCGTTGGTGTGGAATAAAAGACCTAAAATTGATGCTGCCTTCTCCCAAGTGTCTAGACGGACTCATCTAGCATATGAGGACATGGGCATACTTAAAGACGACATGGACAAAAAGCAGACTGACTGTTAAAGAGAGCCTGGGACTCGTCCTTATCTAACCTAAAGCCGGCGATGGCTGCTACAGTAGTAGCTAGAAAAAAGGAATGCTGGCTGGGTCCTAGTGGATGTTAGGCTCAGCAATGGCATGCAATGCCAAGCTGCTGCTAATAAAGCAAACAGAATATTGGCATGCATTAAAAGGGGGATCAACTGCAGAGATAAAACGATAATTCTCCCGCTCTACAAGACTCTGGTCCGCCCGCACCTGGAGTATGCTGTCCAGTTCTGGGCACCAGTCCTCAGGAGGGACGTACTGGAAATGGAGCGAGTACAAAGAAGGGCAACACAGCTAATAAAGGGTCTGGAGGATCTTAGTTATGAGGAAAGGTTGCGAGCACTGAACTTATTCTCTCTGGAGAAGAGACGCTTGAGAGGGGATATGATTTCAATTTACAAATACTGTACTGGTGACCCCACAATAGGGATAAAACTTTTTTGCAGAAGAGAGTTTAATAAGACTCGTGGCCACTCAATACAATTAGAAGAAAAGAGGTTTAACCTTAAACTACGTAGAGGGTTCTTTACTGTAAGAGCGGCAAGGATGTGGAATTCCCTTCCACAGGCGGTGGTCTCAGCGGGGAGCATTGATAGCTTCAAGAAACTATTAGATAATCACCTGAATGACCGCAATATACAGGGATATGTAATGTAATACTGACACATAATCACACACATAGGTTGGACTTGATGGACTTGTGTCTTTTTTCAACCTCACCTACTATGTAACTATGTAACAACTTAAAGGTCATGTGGTAGCAAGCTCCTCTAGGAAAGATTTGCTAGAGTCCTTCCCTACCCTTTTAAGAGCGGTCAAATACATGGCAGACGCCTTGGCGGAATCCATCAGAATGTCGGCCAGGTCTTCAGCACTAGTTAATTCAGCCAGGAGGGCTCTTTGGCTTAAGACCTGGTCAGGGGACTCCGCTTCAAAGGTAAAGTTGTGTGGAATTCTCTGATATTTGACCTTTTTCAGCAAGCTCATAAAGGAAAAGATCAGACCCAGAAGGGACCCTGGTATCTTCAAAGGGGGAGAGGCAGAGGAGGGGTGCTCTTTAGACCCCCTGAGCAAACCTCAAAAAAGCAATGACGACCATCGACCAGTGGGCGGGAGGTTACAGGCCTTCCTGCCCGTTTGTTCTGAATCTAATCAGTCAAGGATATCAGCTAGAATTTTCAGACACCCCCAAGCCAGTTTTACATTACAAACCTTCCGAGGGATTAGGAAAAAGCACTGGTGATTACGTCTCTTCTGAGAGAACTGATGCAACAGTGTTAGCAGTGTTCCCAAGTCCCGAGGACCAAGAAGGGAGGGTTTTTACTCCCACGTTTTCTTGATCAAGAAACCATCTGGGAAATTTTTGTCTGGTTCAGAATCTTCAGGTTGAGAATCAATATTTAAAGTACAAAAGGTTCCGGATAGACACTATCTTCTCTGTGAAAAATTTACTCACCCCCAACTGTTACATGGCATCCATTGACCTGAGGGATGCTTATCTCCATATACCACTTGCAGCTACATCGCAGACTAGCAGTCAATTTGGGGGGGATTTGGCATCTTCAGTTCAGGGCGCTGCCCTTCGGCCTTTCCTCCTCTCCCAGAGTGTTCATAAAACTGATGGCAGAGGCTCTGGAGTCCCTGAGACTGAAGGGGACGCTAGCATATTATAAACTGCCCAGGGCCCCTACTTCTTCCTTTTTTTTTTTCTTTTTTTTTTTCTGCGGTTTACTACTGCTTTAAACAGAAGGGGAGGACAGAGAGCAAAACTAAAATACATAAGCAAAAAAGTGGTAATGACCCTAAACCTCAACTGTATATCAATATACTACAAACAATAGCAACCTGGTTCCAGTGCCAGGACCACTAGGTTATCAAGAGCCCAGGAGGAACATGCCAAACTGCATCCACCCCCCCCCCCCTCCCGGGCAGATTTTGGGCTAATCTGCATGCTTGCAAGTATAAATTCCCCCTCCTCCCAGTATAAATTGATCCCCTGCTGAAATCCCTCCTCCCAGCACAAATCTTTGCCCCCCCCCCAAAAAAAAAAAATCCTCTTCCCCCATCCCAACACAAATCCCCCCCCCCCCCCCCCCTATATCACCACCTCTAGCACCCTCCAAATTTCCCCTCCTATAACAATTCTTACCACCTGCCAAATTTCTCCTCCTAACGCAAATCCCCCCACCAATCTCCTTGCAGCGCCCCCCACCTCACAGGATACCACAGTGCCAGGGCAGCTGTCCCTCCTGCCCACCCCTTGTCCCGGCCCTGCCTGGTACAATTCAATACAACAGGAAAAAAAAAATTATAGGTAGGACAGAACAGCTTTCTTCCTCCGGTCCCATAACAGAAGGTCGATACCGTCTATACAGACAGCAGTTTCAATACTCTGCAAGGTTCAAAGAAAAACAAAATTATTTCAATAATAGAGGTTTTATGTAAAAGTTTCATTAGCACATTAAAGAGGGTGAGGGATGAACCAGGGAAGGCAAAATATAAGCAGATAAAACTTTAGCTAGTCTTAGCTGTTTCTATAGGAAGCTTGAATAACGTGCTGCAACGTGTCTTTTGATGTGTGTGTTGTTTTTTTTTTTTTGTTTTTTTTTTTTTTATATATTGATATTCTGGCAGTGATTGGTTTCCCTGAATGCTTACATGTATTGTTACATCCTAATACTTGGAGCAGAAAGAATTTGGCACATGACAGCTAAGGACGTCACCCTCTTTATTCTGATGCCAAATTTGTAAGTTTCTTTTTTTTATATACTTTTTTTGTCATCTTTATATAGTGGTGGCAGATTTTTTTTTTTCTGCACCTTATTATGCCTTCTTTTATTACATTTTATAAAAACAAAAAAATGCATTATGAGTGATAAGAGAGCAGTAATAATCTCTCTGCCACTTCCTGAAATTGAGCAATAAAGTCCATTCTGTGTTCAGCATGGTATCAGTCAGTGCCGCATCCCTGCCGCAGGTGTGGTCATGTCATTTGTATCTGAGCTTACCTGCAGGTAGGTTTCATTGGGCCAGTACGTTAAAATAGAGTGTATAAATGAGGCGCCAGCCTTCACAGAGGGGTAAAGTGAAATCTTTGACATTGAGAATGTTTTCATGTGATGGTTTGAAATGTAATTTTGTCACATAGCTGTCTTGTCTTTGTATGGCACACAACTCAAAGTAAATGTAGTGCAGCCCCTAAGGAGCCGCAAGTAGAATTGGATCCCCCACCCTGCACAGCCGGGCACACCAAATTTTCACAGTCACTCAAAAGTCAGTCCAGTGCTTGGGTTTTTTTTGTTTTTTTTTATTGAGGGATTAGAACTTGGATAGGGATTGGGAATATTGGATGCCCACTTGACTTTAGAACAATTTTCAGGGACAACTTCTCCTATATACAGTCCTCTACTTCCTCCGACACAGTTGCTTGCAGAACTGGCACACTGGTAATAAATCTGACACAGCACTCAGTCAGGAACCTGAGGCCCCTTTAGTCCTCCCAGACTGAACTCTCACCAGCTCACCCAGCTGACTCCTCAGGAGATATTCCAGATGTGTTGACCTGCTCCTGCTGTCCTCTCTCTCCTTGCTCCTGTGCCTCCAGGAAGGGGTTCCTCCGTGTGTGTTGTGGGGGATCCTTCCAGCACCCGAGCCCCAGGCCCGAGGTCACCCCCTCCAGACTAGGGGGCGCCCTGCGAGGGCCTCCAACAGCCTCCTCAGCACTCCATCTTCATCTTCCACTTGACTGCCCCTGCCGGGAGAACTCATGGGTATTTATGAGGTGGCCTGTCCCCTGCCAGCCCAATAGCTGGGGATTGGCTGGGGCCCTCATAAATACTCCAGAAAGCCCCTCCTGGCCTCCACCCATTACATCTGGAAGCTTCTCCAAAGTTCCAGAAAACGGGGAGGCACCAGAAAAGCTGCCTGATGAGTCATCCAGCCCCCTCGAGTCACTCAACCCTGACCCAGATTCAACCCAGGCCTGGCTCTCGGCCAAGCCAACTTACCTATACTATCAGCTAACTATATTCACTAGCACCTAGCTAGAGGTGTAACACCCTCTATATTATAAATAATATCTGCACACATCTACGGACACCTAGTACACAACATAAGTGCTGTCACCAAGCAGTATTTTTTAATTTAGGATGTATAAAGAACACTGATGAATTTAGTTTACATATTCATTAAGAAACAATTTAAACAAATCGGTCACAAAACCATGCAGCAGATACCCTCCAATGCAGTGGCGCTCCAACGGTCGGGGGGGCGGCAGATGGACCTGACCCCTCCTCCCCCCCCCCCCCTCGTCACCAGCTTACTCACCCTGGGCTGACAGGCAGCGGCTGTACGTCTTCTCCTCCAATAGGAAGGCTTCTCCTTTCAGCCAATCGGGAAACGGGTCTTACAACCCACTTCCTGATTGGCTGGGAGGAGAATCAGTGTGATAATAGCGAATATTAATTCGCTATTGTAAAATAAATAAGATGCGTGGTTTTTGACTGATATATTATTCTAAAGATGATTAGGTAACAGATGCAATAAGCAAAATCAAACAATGGTGAATGTTCAAATGGCAAAGTGTCACTAGATAAGTCAAAACTCTTGTTGCCTGAGGCGTATCGAGTGAATTACATCAGAATTTTTTTTTTGCATAAGTAGCCACGACCTGTTCACAAAAAATGACAAATAATAAATGGTGCAAAAAGTTCATAAGTAGTCCAGTGCTCCACAATTCAATGTTAGTGAAAAGATAATGCTCCAACTTTCCCACATGCAAATACAACAAACTGTAGTGCAGCTGAAATAATCCACAATGGAAAGTGTCACCGCTGTACTCTATATGTGAAAATTGGCCACTTACAGAATCAAATGATCCCACCAAGAGATCATATGTGCATGAGTGGAAAAGAGAAAAGTGGTCAGCCAGCTCCAGGGAATGTATCCAGGCTTATGGTGCTCCTTAATCTCGTGTAATCACATCATGTGGCTATAAAAGATAAAGGAAGACGCTCATAGTGCATTAATGCATATAAAGCTGGTTTAATAAATAAAAATTGCACAGTATCTCACAAGTCAGTACACCCCTCACATTTTTGAAAATATTTTATTATGTCTTTTCATGTGACAACACTGAAGAAATGACACTTTTCTACAATGTAAAGTAGTGAGTGTACAGCTTGTATAACAGTGTAAATTTGCTGTCCCCTCAATAACTCAACACACAGCCATTAATGTCTAAACCGCTGGCAACAAAAGTGAGTACACCCCTAAGTGAAAATGTCCAAATTGGGCCCAAAGTGTCAATATTTTGTGTGGCCACCATTATTTTCCAGCACTGCCTTAATGCTCTTGGACATGGAGTTCAGCAGAGCTTTACAGGTTGCCACTGGAGTCCCCTTCCATTCCTCCATGATGACATCACAGAGCTGGTGGATGTTAGAGACTTTGTGCTCCTCCACCTTCTGTTTGAGGATGCCCCACAGATGCTCAATAGGGTTTAGGTCTGGAGACATACTTGGCCAGTCCATCACCTTTAGCTGCTTCTTTAGCAAGGCAGTGGTCGTCTTGGAGGTGTGTTTGGGGTTGATATCATGTTGGAATACTGCCCTGCGGCCCAGTCCCTGAAGGGAGGGGATCATGCTCTGCTTCATTATGTCAAAGTACATGTTGGCATTCATGGTTCCCTCAATGATCTGTAGCTTTCCAGTGTCAGCAGCACTCATGTAACCCTAGACCATGACACTCCCACCACCATGCTTGACTGTAGGCAAGACACACTTGTCTTTGTACTCCTCACCTGGTTGCTGCCACACACGCTTGACACCATCTGAACCAAATAAGTTTATCTTGGTCTCATCAGACCACAGAACATGGTTCCAGTAATCCATGCCCTTAGTCTGCTTGTCTTCAGCAAACTGTTTGTGAGCTTTCTTGTGCATCATCTTTAGAAGAGGTTTCCTTCTGGGAGGACAGCCATGCAGACCAATTTGATGCAGTGTGCAGCGTATGGTCTGAGCACTAACAGGCTGACCGCCCACCTCTTCAACCTCTGCAGCAATGCTGGCAGTACTCAGATGTCTATTTCCCAAAGACAACCTCTGGATATGACGTTGAGCATGTGCACTCAACTGCTTTGGTCGACCATGGAGAGGCCTGTTCTGAGTGGAACCTGTCCTGTTAAACCGCTGTATGGTCTTGACCACTGTGCTGCAGCTCAGTTTTAGGGTCTTGGCAATTTCCTTATAGCCTAGGCCATCTTTATGTAGAGCACAAATTCCTTTTTTCAGATCCTCAGAAATCTTTGCCATGAGGTGCCATGTTGAACTTCCAGTGACCAGTATGAGAGAGTGAGAGTGATAATGCCAAATTTAACACACCTGCTCCCCATTCACACCTGAGACCTTGTAATACTAACGAGTCACATGACACCGGGGAGGGAAAATGGCTAATTGGGCACAATTTGGACATTTTCACTTAGGGGTGTACTCACTTTTGTTGCCAGTGGTTTAGACATTAATGGCTGTGTGTTGAGTTATTTTGAGAGGACAGCAAATTTACACTGTTATACAAGCTGTACACTCACTACTTTACATTGTAGCAAAGTGTCATTTCTTCAGTGTTGTCACATGAAAAGGTAGAATAAAATATTTTCAAAAATGTGAGGAGTGTACTCAATTATTTGAGATACTGTGTGTGTGTGTGTGTGTGTGTGTGTGTATGTATGTATGTATGTGTGTGTGTGTATGTATGTCTGGTTTAAAAAAGACACAGGTCCATCTAGTTCAACCAATAAAAGGGGAAAAAAATCATATAATCCCATATACACAATCCTATACCCACAGTTGATCCAGAGGAAGGCAAAAAAACCCAACAAAGCATGATCCAATTTGCTCCAGCAGGGGAAAACCTTTCTTCTTGATCCCCCCCCCCCGAGATGCAGTTGGATATTCCCTGGATCAACTTTACCTATGTTAGTATCCAGTTATGTTATGTACATTTAGGAAAGAATCCAGGCCTTTTTTTTAGGCTGGGTTCACACTTATGCAAATTGGATGTGGGTTTCCCCGCTTTCAATTCGCATAGCAGGAGATTGTGTGTGTCTCTCTCCCTCTCTCTCCTTGGCATTGCATGCTATTATTAAACATTTAATCTACCAGAACACCCAGATCCTTCTCCACCAGTAATTTCCCCAGTTGTACTCCCCCTAGTATTTTTGATGCATGCATATTTTTATCCACTGCCATATTTGTACAATGATGTCAACAGCATCCTTGTCCCCTTGGCAATCTCCTGGCGAGCAGATGAATGAGTCATTGGTTACTAGGAAGCCATGTGCCACCAGTGTCCTAGCCACCACAAGCTGGAGACGAGTTATCTGTTGCTTTGACACTGTCAGTTGAACAAGCTGATGATTCAGTGTTCACGGTATGGACACTCCAGCCTCAATGCTGACCCCCTTTTATGTGAGAGATTCATGTACTTGTTCCTGACGGGTATGTGAACCCATTGCCCTCACTGTCATTTGTCATGAGGAGGAACGGGGAAATTCTAAGCGAGTGTTTAGGACACACTTTATGAATTCCCCCAGTGTGCATACACAGCGAGAAATTTCCTGACGGAATAAGGAGAAATCTCCCCAGTTGGAGTCCTATCTCTTCCTCTTCCAAGACACAGAATGAATGAACCAAAACATTTACCGACACTCAAGCATCTCCATCAATGGTTCCTTTTTTGAAGATGCACCTTGTACCTGCTGAACCTCTGACACGTTTCTGCCTAGTTAAAACCAGCTGTGACTAAGGCTGATAAGGCAGGAACGTGTCAGCATTTGTTCTGTGTGTACAAGGTGCATTACTAATAGAAGAACAATCCATGGAGATACTTGAGTGGCCGTAAATGTTAGGCCTAATGCATGGTTGAGCTGTGTATGTTTTGTCCTTGGATCCATATCTTCCCCATTGTGTCCAAAACTAAAAAAAAAAAGGTTTGAAATAGTTCTGCTAGCATTGGGTTTTAGGCTAGTCCTAGATATATAGTATATAGGTGACTTGTTACCTATGGTTGATTTTTGGTTTGCCTCTGGGCTCCTCACACCACTCCCCACCAGCCACATTAAATCAGGCAATCTGCTGCCCATGGGACGCAACCTCCCCACCCAGTCTCCCGATCAGTGGTACCTAGGGTTGCCACCTGTCCGGGATTCACCCGGACAGTACAGGTTTTGAATCACGTGTCTAGGTTTCAGTCCACCTGAAACCTGGACACATTTTATACAGACAGGAATGTGGCTCGGAACAGGGCCTGACAGGAGGGTGAGGGGCACTATGTGTGCCGCATTACTATTCTCTTTGTAGTGCCCAAAGGCGTCCCAGGTCTGTTACAATCCTATAGTGTACATTAAGAAAAAATGCTGTGTCCCGCTAAAGTGCTTGGTTTGGGCTTGAAGAAAAAGTGGCAACTCTAGTGGTACCACCACTCTGACAAGTGATTTATTGTGGTGGCTATCTTTCTTCTTTCTTCTTTTTTCTTTCTTCTTTCATCACCACAATCCAAGCACTTGAATGGGTTGCATTTGGTGGCAGTGTTGACTGCCAAGTGTGACCTGTTGTATAAATGTTGGCGGACCACCAATGTGGCAGTATGTACTAACATGGACGCTGGCCAAGTAAACTTGTGGCATAGTCAAAGGGTAGTAAAACCACAACTCAACCACCTATTTTTACTGCTCCCTGTGTAAACAAGGCCTTTCTGTTGACTTGAAGATTTGCTTGAGCCAAATGGTTGTGTGACAATGAAGTCTTATCTTGGTGTCTGTGGAAGCTACTGTATACAGTGATTTGTTGGGAAGACAAATGAAAACACGTGTACAGAGAATGTCCTTTGTCCTTTTTTTAATGCCTCCCTGTTTATCTGCCAGTTATGAGTCTTGTGCCTCAGGTCAACATTTGTTTCTCCCCAAACAATGAACAATCCTGTGTATGAGGTCATACGGCACTGTTGATGAGCCAGCTCTGCAAGCCGGTACAATAAGCTGCATTCATTGTTATTGTATCTTATAGAGAGCTTTGAAGAAGGTTCCGCTAGAGTGGAGGTAAATGAAAGGTTTCTAAGATTTTCCATGTATCAGACTCAGATATGTGAGGTCATTTCACTAAGTGCTTCTCTTTGGGCATAACCTAATTTCTGTGCCGATTTTATCTTACAGATTGGCCTCGGGCATAAAGTCTAATCATTTTATTGCTAATGTTATGCAGGAAATAGCTGTGATTTGAGTCTATTATTATTATTATTATTATTATTATTATTATTATTATAATACAAGATTTATATAGCGCTGGCAGTTTACGCATCACTTTACAACATGCGGGCAGACAGTACAATTACAATACAGCTTAATACAGGAGGAATCGGAGGACCCTGCTGGTTTAAAAGCTTACAATCTACAAGGGAGGGTCAAGAGATCCAAAAAGTAACAACTGTGTGGGATGGGCTGATGGAGAAAATAAATGTACAGTTATTAGGTGGGGGCAGGATAGACTTCTCTGAAGAGATGAGTTTTCAGGGATTGTCTGAAAGTGGACAGAGTTAGGAGATAGTCAGACAGATTGGGGTAGGGAGTTCCAGAGGATGGGAGAGGCTCAGGAAAAGTCCTGGAGGCGAGCACAGAAGGAGGTGACAAGGGAGCTAGAGAGCAGGAGGTGTTGGAAGGAACGCAGAGGATGATTTGGTTGGTATTTTAAGACTAGGTTGGGGGGGGGGGGAGTTGTGGATGGCTTTGTAAGTTATTGTTAGTATCTTGTATTTAATTTGTTGGGTGAGCCAGTGGAGGGATTGGTAAAGAGGGGTAGCAGACACTGAGCAGTTTGTAAGGTGGATGAGCCTGGTAGCAGCATTCATAACCAACTGAAGGGGGGGATAGTCTATTTAAAGGTAATCTAATGAGGAGGGAGTTGCAGTAGTCAAGGCGAGAGATGACCAGGGAATAAATTAGAAAAAAAGCTAAATTCTAGTCTACTCAAAATCTTTTTAAAACCTTTATAGCCAGAGCCAGGAGGCTTTACATGCTGCTTCTGAGTAGGGCTGCAGCCTCTTGTTACCTGATTCTGTGCTGTGCAGCCTCTTCCTCAAAACAAAAGGTAGTAGGGCTCATGCTAATATAGTGGGTGTATTTTTGCGCCTGGGATGGCTCTGGCCACCCTTGGTGATTGGTAAGGCAAGCACTAGATATGAGAACCCTTCAGATACTTGGCAAAAAGAATATCCAAGTTTTCCAAGGTTCTAAATCTGGGCTCATGCACCTGGGTGCTTTTTGGCATACAACTTAAATTGCAGATGTAGCGATACCCCCATAGGAGGATAGGATGGGTCCTCTGTTCTATGCCTCGACCTTCTCAAGAACCTCAGCCCCTCTGATGCACCAGGTTGATTGTACAAACATACAGTTTTAACAGTAGTGCTATGTCAAAGAAAACAGGCACCAAACCAGGTAGTAAAGGCAAACCTAATTTATTGTTACCTAATATGGTTGATAACTAGGCAAGCATAAAATGGATTACAAATGGTAATAACACAATTTTTATCATACAAAGTGATTAACCGTAAGGTCTAGCCATGAGATAACATTTGGTGCCCTGATCAGCATAAAGAGTAGCAAGGCCACCTCAAGTGCAGTAGTAAAGTTTAATCTACGGAGGTCTGGATCTACAGTAGGTATAGAAAAGAATCGCCCCCCTCCCCCCCTAAAAATAATCAAATTTGTTGCTTTGCAGCCTGAAATGAAGACAGATACAGTTTTTGTTTTATCCCGCTGTATTTACTCAGTGCAACTTATAACATCCAAGTGAAAGATATAACACCAACATGTCATAGAAAAATAAAATTCAAAAAAAAAACAGAGTTGGAAAAAGGATCACCCCCTTGTTTCAGTGTTTTGTTGAACCACTTTAATTACAGCCTTTAGTCTGTTGGGATATGTCCAGTGGCGGCTGGTGCTGTATATTTTGGGGGCAACAAACAAGACATCCCGCCCACATCCTATTCTAGCCCCCCCCCCCCCCCCCCCCGTCGGTCGGCCATCTAGGTCACGGGCAGCTTCGGCTCCTTCCTGCATCTCCTCCTTTTTGGCGGCTTCACCCTGCGTCTCGGGCTTCATGGTGACCTTCTCGGCGGCTTCCCTCCTCCTTCCCTTGGCGCAGCGGCCAATGCGATGCACAATTGGGTGGGCTCAGGGCGCAGTGCTCTGCTCCCCGAGTCCACCCTTTTTTGAAGCCAATTAGAGCCTCAGAGCCTCAGGCTCTAATTCGTGCTTTTAAAAAAAATCCCCATTGGAATCCATGCGTCTGACGCCCTGCATGTAGATTGGAGGTCGGATGCATGGATTAAGGGGGCAGCCACTGGATATGTGTCTACTAACTATGCACAACTAGACTTTGCAATATTTGCCCGCTCTTCCTTTGTAGAACTGCTCAAGTTCAGTTAAATTTGATGGTGACCGTTTGTGGACTGCAGTCTTCAAGTCGTTCCACATATTTTTAATGGGGTTTAAGTCTGGGCTCTGACTAGACATTCACCCTTTTCTCCTTCAACCACTGTGCTGTGTGCCACCACTTTCTGGCAGAGGGAAACAGATTTTCCTCAGGAACCTGACGGTATTTTGCCCCATCTATTTTTCCTTCTATCCTGACAAGTACTCCAGTCCCTGCTGCAGAGAAACACCCCCATAACAGGATATTACCACCTCCATGCTTTTCTGTAGGAATGGTGTTATTTGGATGGTGAGTTGTATTGGATTTCTGCCAGACATATTGTTTGGGCTTGAGGCCAAATAATTCAATTTTATTCTCATCTAACCAGAACACCTTTTTCCATGTGGCCTCAGAATCTTCAATGTGCGTTTTGGCAAAGCTCAGTCGTGACTGCATGTGGCCTTTCTTGAGGAGTGGCTATTTACTTGCAACCCTTCCATACAAGTCACATTTGTGGAGAATTTGTGATATTGTTGTCTCATGCCCACAATAACCAATCTTTGTCATAAATTCCTGCAACTGCTTCAGAGTTTCTGTAGGCCTCTTGGTAGCCTCTCCTGGCTCTTCCATTCAGTTTGGAGTGACGTCCTGATCCAGGGAGGGTCTGTGTTGTATCAAATACCTTCTACTTCTTAATAATAGACTTCACTGTGCTTCTAGGCATTGATAAAGCCTTTGAATTTTTTTTGTATCCATTTCCTGACTTGCCTGTCCAGAACTTGATCCCGGAGATCTTTGACTGCGTCTTGCCACCCATAGTTGATTGTTTGCTTCAGTTGCACTACCAGGGAATGCTCCAGGAAAGCTCTTTTCATGCTGAGCTAATCAAAATGACCACAGATAATCACAGTTGAGAGTCAAATGGCTTTGTGTGCAATTTAGAAGTTGATTAGCTACACCTGATTGAGTTTACAAGTAGTTTCTCAATAGTGCACTTTTTTTTTTTTTTTCTTTTTATTCTACCAAAAACGCACTGACAATAATAAAAAAAAATCCTGTAAAAAAACAAATGCGCACCCTGACCTTTGACCTTGACCCAAACACTAACCCTAGAACTGACCCAGCTCAAAGCTTGATTTAGGTTTTTAAAAAAAAAAAATTTTATTATTTATTTTACACATTTTCTTCTCTGCAAGGAGAGAGAGCGATACTAAGTATCTCTCTCTTCCTTTCACAGAGAAAGAAAACACGGGGTGAACTTCATAGTGACTGATCACTGTGATGGCCAATCGGAGGTTATCACAGCGATAAGGTGACCCGGAACTGGGAGATCCGGGTCCCGATCGTTAGTACAGGGCCCGGGGCTCCCACTAAGACCCCAGTCTCTGTGCTGGGAGCGTGCTGCCCAGCACAAAGGGAGATCCAGTGGGAAAGCATATTTGCGTACAGTAGGCATGAAGGGGTTAATACAAAGGAAGCTGGATTTTCAGTTTTCTCTAGGGTTGACAAGTCCTGGTCAGGGTTCTGAAACCTGGTGGCTTTGTAGAGTATTGGCTGGGATGATGCCTCCAGTCCAGGCTTATAGCTACTTTTTACCAACAACCAGCACCCTGATAGTGCAGGTGTGCACATGCACCATAATAAAGAGCAACTTCACCTTTATCCTAATAGTTACAACAAAGGCACATTTAGATATGTTTAGTAACAGTATTCTTTGCATAACTTTTTTTTTTTTTTTTTACCCTCCCTATTCTTCTCGCAGTGGTTATTTTCACTAAGGGCACATGAATCCATTTCTCTTTACTACATGGAACATCATCTGATGAGAAAGCACTGGTGATGTAGACTTCCCAGAACCAGTGGTGGCTGGTGCTCAAAATTTTTTGGGGGGGGCGCAAATGAACTGAAAAATTCAGAAAAATACTGAAACAAAAACATCAATTGCAGCCAACTGTGCCCATCATATGCAGCCTCTGTGCCCAGCAAATGTAGCCAACTGTGCCCCAGCAATTGCAGCTACTGTGCCCATAATATGCAGCCAACTGTGCCTCATTAATTGCAGCCTCGGTGCCCATAATATGCAGCCACTATGCCCAGCAAATGCAGCCAACTGTGCCCTATCAATTGCAGCCTCTGTGCCAATAATATGCACCTACTGCGCCCCCCACCCGCTTGCCCACTGTCTGCCCGGCACTTACCCCATCGTGGTGGTGGGTCAGGCAGCGGGGCAGGCGGCAAGCTGTGGGACTGGTAGTGCGACGATTGCTCCTGTATTCTCCGTGCGCGTCTTTTTTCTGTTCTGCTAGGCGGCCAAAAGGGTCGCCTCTGCCTTCAGCCAATCAGGTGACGGGTATTACATCCGCATCCCCCGATTAGCTGAGAGGCGGTTCTGTGTTAGCAAAGCAAATATTCATTTGCTTTGCTAACACACCTGGGTGGACTCCGAGCGCAATGGATTGGCTCTAATCGTGTGCTTCAAACCCCCCCCGCTGCGGTAATTCAGGCACCCGGTGTCCGAAAAAGGGTCGGACGCCTGAATAAGGGGTGGCTACAGCGCCCATGGATAGATTCATGTAATGCATGAATCTATCCATATTACACAGAGGGGGTGGCTGGAGAGAGGGAGCGGCGCCCATGCGCCCTTAATGGACTTACCACCACTGCCCAGAATGGATCTGTGAGTCCCTAGTTACATCACCAGTGCCTCAGCCAACTAGAAAGTAAAAAAAAACATAATGGTAAGCAAAAGCAAAAATGTTTAACTAATGAATATATGATTTCACATCAGCATGCAGAGCTGCATCTTGAGCTGCATCTTGATGTAATTTCTAGTGAAAAAGGGGAAGGTCTGCTTTGAGGATACTGACTATTCTTCGGGATCTACCCAGGAGACACAAGAGGGCTCCTCCGTGAGACAAAAGGCTGATTGAGCAGCATTGATGTATGAACAGCATCTAAATCGCCTAGGCCTGTGAGCTTGGGCCCTTATGAAGACAGACCGAAGGTCTGAAAAGACTAATGCTGTGTACACACGACCGGACTTTTCAACCGAACTGGTCGGACAATTTGATCGTGTGGGCTTCATCCGACCTTTGCTGTCGAAAAATCAGACTGACTTTAGATTTAGAACGTTTCAAATCTTTCCGATGGACTCGAGTCCCGTCGAAAAATCAGTTCGTCTGTATGCTAGTCCGACGGACGAAAACTGACGTTAGGGCGGCTATTGGCTACTGGCTATGAACTTCCTTATTTTAGTCCAGTCATACGTCATCACGTTCGAAACGATCGGACTTTGGTGTGATCGTGTGTAGGCAAGTCTGATTCGTTGGAACTCCGCCTGAACTCCGTCGAAAAGTCCTTCGGAGTTCAGGCGGACGGGAAGTCCGCTCGTGTGTACATGGCATTACTAGCCAGGACAGGAGACTGAAAGCATTGAGTTTGTTATTAGAGGTGATGGAAAGTCTCCTGTGTGGGCAACCTTTTTTCCTGTTCAAAAGCTTTACTGTTGAAAAAACAGGCAAAAAGACATGGAACGTACTTTACTGGTTGGACTGGGGTTCATGAAAAGTTCAATGTTTGAATTGAACCCATACAATGTCTACAAAAAAGGATTCTTAATTACCAAAAGTGTTATAGTGAAAAAGTAGTGTTCTATATTATTACATGTTATTTTGAAGAACCAGTGTAAAGAAAACTTAGTGATGAAAAAGGCTCCTCTGGATTTATCCAGTCCTTTTTTTTTTTTTTTTTTTTTTTTCTTTTTTTCATTATTAGTTCTTTATGGTCCATGTAACTGGGTGTGTATCAGAGATTAATCCTTTTCCTACATTGTTTGTGCTATAATTTGTCCCATTTCTCTTTATCTCAGAAAGTTGGGCGTTATGATGACAAGTGTGGGAAGCCCTTAATAAGACATATGTTATCTCTCTAGACAGGATGGGGCTGGTCCTTGTTTTTGAGTTTCATCAGCCTGTTTTTATGTGTGTGTTTAATTCTCGAGCCAGCACATGTCAAGTAGAAGGTTAAAGGCTCGTAAACATCATAAACCTGGCATGACTGATCTTTTCACATTCATCCATCCTTCCCCTCCAGTAGACAAGGGAATCTTCTCATTAACATGTCTCAGCCTAGGGTCCCAAGTAAATGTAGTGTTGATATGATGTAGGATTTTGGCATATTTTCAGAATCTTGCTGGTGTTGTGCCCAAATTTTTCATGTTCTTGATGAAATCATAATTAGCTAAAAATCTGACGGGAGCTGTATTGGCTTGTCTTATTGTTTCTAACACCACTGGAACATGGTTGATGTTTGCTAAATGCACTGGATCTTATTTTAAATTGTGATAAATTGTGATAACTTGCAATGCTTGAACATCTCGTGTAAAGCCTGGGGCACTTTAATATGCCCACAGTGTTCCTAAATATGTAATTGGGTCAGGTTTCCATGTTACAATATTGGTTGATAAGGCACCCCATCACAGGGATGGTCCATTTTTAAAGAATGGAAGAGAGAGATCCCAAGCAAGACATCACAAGTTAGACCTAATACAGAAAACGACTTTTGGTCTGCCTGTAAGGGGCAGGTGTGCGGATGTCAGTCATGTCCTCCATGTTTCCCTCCTCGTTGGGCGCCAAGCAAGGGACACATGAGAGGCCTACCCCGGGTGGGTTTTTCTGGGCTACGTTCGGCACTTTATTAAAGGGTTACTTCTCACACACACACACACACACACACACACACTCTTTGGTACCTTTTTTACTTTGTGTCATTTTCTCAATAACTTGCGACAAGGCTGAGACTGCTGTGGGGGAATACTCAACCTTAAGGCGGGCCTCTACTTAGTGATGCACGTACACCATGTACTGTACTCTGCACTGCAACTGTTCTCCCGTTACTGTCCTGTCAATGCACCAGTTCCAAAATAACTTACATTTTGGAGGGACACGCTGAGCCAATGTCCACAACCACCTGTTCAACGTTTTCCACTACAACTCCTCAGTAGCGGTGTGAGCCCTGCTATGCACTCTGTACAGGGTCCGCACGTACACTTAACTAAACTCTTGAATCTTCAATATCTCTGCATCTCTGATCCTGTTGCTATGGAAGTCAGACCGCTTCGCACAAGAAGTGGGGACAACATCTCCCTCGCTGCTAGAGGCTGTGCCACCTATAACTGGTACTGTACATGCTACCAACAAGCTGCCTGTTACACTTTCATTACTCAAGACAACTACTTATGACTTCACATTCGATGCTAATTTCTTCATACCCCAATGTGTTAGAACTCACTGGTTGACTGTGTGTGTGCTGGTTACTTACGATACCCCTGTTTAATGACTCTAGACCATGCAAAGACAGAGTTTCAAACTTTTTACTTTTTTTTTTTATTTTTTATTTTTTTATTTTTTAAAAATTCTTTTTATTAATTTTATCGACATAATAAATCATACAACATTAAGGACGTGTCCGATAAACAACGTCCCCAACAAGGCCAACAGTGGCCTTGTACTTATCTAACAAAGATCTACTAACTACTTCCCCCATACCTCCCTGTTTCCCGCCTCCCCCCACCCATGAACCACAGCTCGCCGAGAGTTACCGGATCACTGGTGTAACCTATAACAAAAGCTTGTGATATGTTACTTATTTGCAAGTATCATGACCCTCTACCTGCTGAATTTATTGTCGCTAGTCATTGAGATGTCTATGAGATGTGTCTTCCTCCAAAAATGTTCTCTTTTTATCAACTCATTACCTCCTCCCTTATCCCACCGTGGTGTTAGACTTATACCATGCTTGCCACACTCTATCAAATTTCTTTACACACCCCCTAGATTCATATGTAGCCTTGTAAAAGGGAAGCATTGAGTTCACCAGGCCCTTCCAGGCTGAAATAGTCGGTGCCTCAGGTTTTTTCCAGGCCATCAAGATAGCTTTCCTTCCGTAGAACATGAGTATATTCAGTAATGTTCGCATGGCACGTGTTGGTACTATGTCATCCACCAGTCCCAGCAGACATACCTTAATATTCATCGGTATTGGTACTGATATTAATTCCGTGATACAGGAAGTAACATCCGTCCAAAATTCCCGAATCTTTGGACAGCGCCAAAAAATGTGATCTGTATCTGCAGCTACATGAGAGCATCTCCAACATTCTGCCGAAACCGTGGGGAAGATCTTATGCAACCTAGCTGGAGTAAGATAGCTTCTGTGCAGGAATTTGAACTGTATCAGCCTATCCCTGGCAGATACTAGGTGCTTAAAAGGTTGAATCCATAATTCATCCCAGTCTTCCCCTTGTATTTCTGGAACCTCCAACTCCCATTTCTCTCTGCATTTGGTAATTGCTGGTGGGGTTGACTTAAAGAATTCTTTGTAGGCCACTGAAAGAGTTTTGACCAGGTCCTCATCCGCCAATAGCGATTCAAGGGACGAGGGCAAGGATTCTACCTTCCGTTCTCTAAATTGCTCCTGAAATGCATGCCTAATTTGTAGAAATCTAAATAGGTATGTATTTGGAAGATCATGCCTCGACTGTAGTTGGGAAAAGGTCTGTAATTCTCCAAAATATGTTATGTCTCTCAAAGTCTTAATTCCTTTTACCGCCCAAATCATAGGATCTGGTAAGTTGTAAAATTGTGGTAGAGTTGGATTCATCCAGATCGGGGTTGAAGGCGAAAACCCCCCATTTCAAACTTTTTACTTAATAAAAGGTGCAAAAGTAGACATTTTACAGTCCAACAGGCAAGACATGATGCTTTCCTAGTTCTTTAACTATAACTACAGGCTGATGTCCTGCCCCAGCATACCTAAAAAGTGCATAGTCCTTTACAGGCTCCCTCTCTCGCAAGTGTAGCTCCTTCAGAGGCATAATCCATTGTTGCCATCTTCAGGGTGAACTCCAAGTTAAAAGTCTCTGTTGCAGACCATGACAGACAACATTCTCCCACTCCTACAGGTCTCTTCTTCCTTATCCTTCCACTACAGATCTAAAACTCAAGGCTGAACCATGCTCACTTAGTCCTGCGGGGCCAAGGATGACTCCCTGGGCCCCCTTTCCTCTCCTCTGAATCGGACCACTGTCCCAATTTATATCACACAGGGCAAGTGGGCCAGATCCAGACAGGAAAACCCACCAAAACTTTAACCCTAACCCTCCAAGCTGGAACAGCACCCAATGATTGCTTCAGTCTGCTTACATGCCTGTCCCCCAAGGCTGTCTGAAAAACCCATTAAAAAATGCTCAACTCTCACCTGGAGCCTTCTTCTCTGACATTCTGGTGATTTCCTGGTACTTCCATACAAATGCCACTGGGGTTATGGACAGACAAAAGATTTGTGCTCACTGTTTAGCTGCACAAGGGCCCTTTGGGCAAGGGTCCATTTATACTTGATGTGGGATAGGCAGGTACTGGGGACCCTTCCTTCTGTTACATAGACCTGGACACTACTCATCAAGTGAGAACTGGGAGGCAATCTTCATGTTGACCTAACTGTTTTACTAGATTAAAATATCCACATGGTACTGGGCAATGAGCACATACTTCACATCCTGCCTGGGCAGTAATGAGAAATAGAGAATGCTTCTCCCATTTGACACTATTTGAACTGGAAGTGAAGGGGGTGTTTGGTGTCTGACCCAAATTGCTTTTATGGACCCTGAGAGAGCTCAGGGTATTGCAAAGACTAATCTGCATTTGTATATACCTGTTTATCTTTCTACATGTTAAAAAAAACTATAACCCCTAAGGATTATTGTGAGAATAGACTAAGAACCTAAAGCTCCTCAACTGAACCAATGTGTAGCATAATAGAGCTTTCTTAACACAGAAGATATCATTCCACCACTTCTTCCAAAATTGAGAGGAATATTCCTCATTTTGAGATGGTGGGTGGAGCCATGCAAATCATTCCTTTGCACCCCATGGCCAACTATGCATCAAAAACTGCTGCTGTATAGCACAGATGGCCTAATCATATAGAACCATTTATCCAAAACACAATAAGTGTGCACATTAGTTCTTTGATGCTTTGACCTGCCACTGGCCACATTTAAGTGATCAGGACAGAGGCCAAGACAGTAAAAGGATGCCTTTTTGTATCTCAACCTTTTAGTCTCTTGTCTTGGAAGGATTTGAAATGAAGTACCTGGGGAATATTGGCTTGGTGGACCTGCAGGGAGAGCACACCTGGTCAAAAGTTATTTGTCTTCTACTTTTAGGTTTCCCAGGCAGTGTGGGAGCCAGGCTGACCTAAAGTCATTGTCAGACCAATGGTCTACTTGAATTCGCTAATAGCTTATTAGAGTTCTTCAGGTTTCAGGACTACCTTAGTGCTCTACTAGTTTCTAGTATTCCTGCAGTATATTCAGCATGGTTTATGCGAACAGCTACTGGCCTTGTTTGCGTCCAGGGGCAATCATCCACAGGTAACCACTGGGGCCTTAGCTTGGGATGCAGAAGGGTTAGAACCCCTGTTTTATTTGTATTGCTCTCCATGTCCCAACTTTGGAGATTCACTTGCTCTATTTGTTCTGATGACCACTGTCACTGAGAAATCCAAAATTTTACAGTTGGCACCAGAACAGGGGAGGTGAGGATACATCTTCTAATGTTTCCCCTTTACTATTTGCTCTCATTTTCTGTTGCCTTTGCAGGACAGGGTCGAAACAGCAAAATAAAAGAAGACCTAAGACATAGGTCCCTAAGATATTATGCCCCACTTAAGGTCTCGTACACACTTCAGAAGCTATAGCCAAGGCATTTTAACTATATTATTCAACATTGTGTAATATCCCAGCTGCTTTAACAGGCATAAACGAAGGATTGCACGCGTCTTTTAATGCAATATATACAAACTAACGCTCTCCCGACTCTTTCACCTGCTGGTATTGAAGAACTTTTGGTGGCATTTACGACTGAAGAACCTTTTATTTTAGCAATTAAGTCCTCTCCGGCTGGGAAAAGTCCTGGCCCTGGTGGCTTTACCCTTTGTTTTTACTCAGTTTCTAGATTATATATGTCCATTTATGAGAGAGGCCTTTAAATCCATCTTACAAACTTGCCCTTTCCCGAGACATTCTCAAGAACCTTTCAGAACTGTCATACCGAAGCCCAATAAAGACCAAGCGTCATGTAGTAGTTAGATCTATCTCTCTTATTAATGTAGATTCAAAATTATATGCAAAAGTGACTTTATTCATGCTTCTCACACAAATTGGTGTGCCCTCTAGTTTTGGTAATTAAAATCATGGCCATTTATGACTCACCCCTGGCAAGGGTTTGAGTCAATGGTATTCTATCTTATCCCATTTACATCCATAAAGGAACATGTCAAGGGTGCCCTCTTTCACCTTATCTTTACATAATGGCAATGGAATACCTTGTGAATGCTATTACTGTAGATCTAACCCTTCTATTCAAGGTCTTGTCATAGGCCAAAGAGATAAAATTAAGTCTCTACACTGACGACTTACTATTGTATATTTCTAACCCCACTACGGCTTTTCTGACCCCAATACATGAGCTTAACATTTTTGGTCAATATAGTGATTTTAAAGCAAACCTGCATAAGACAGAAGCATTAAATGTCACCATACCAGACTCGATTGTTTCCATGTTGTAGGATTCTTTAGCTTTTACCAGGAAAGCCAATGCTATTAAATATTTAGGTATTCAAATTCTACCTAATTTAGAATCTCTTTATGATCTAAATTCTAAACCATTTATTGTAAATAGCAGGTTGAAAGATTGGTGGGTTTTTAATCACTCGTGGTTCGGAAGGATTGCTCTCCTGAAAATGGACATTTTGCCCATATTCTTTACATCTTTCAAACTGTACCAACAGACACTCCGCGTTCCTTCTTCAGTTTTTTGAAATCTTTATTCATGCGTTATATTTGGGCCGACTGCTAGAATTGGTTATGACACCCTAACCAGGCCCAAACATTTGGGAATAGTGCGCCTGCTCCTCATGGGTCACTATCATGAATCTGTTCATATAGCTTGGGTAATAGAATGGATCCATAACCCTTCAAGGAAACTATGGGTACAAATTGAGAAATCACTATCTCCTTACCCCCTCATGTCTTTACTGTGGATTTTGCCCTCCCTACGCTCTCAAGCAAATTCTATACCTCTTTGCATCTTATCGACTCCTAAAATCTCCTATTTCTGTGACGGGAGTCACTTTGGGCGGGGGGCCTGTGGAACCCAGCTTACCTTAGAGCGGTCAGGAAACTCATTTGTCAGCTCCACAGGCCTCTCTTATGTGTAAGTCACCGTGTGTCTATTAGAGGCACGGGGTGACCTGAGAAGCCCAGTCTGGTCTGATCTAACCAGACTCAGTACAACCACCCTGGACTCAGCATTTCATTTTACTCCTGAACCAGCAAGGCTGTCTACACTATGTTTAGAACACTGACATTGGACCTAAAAGTTTCCTTAAGTGTCCTTCCCAATGACAAAGTTGGACATTTGAACTGTGTGTAGGCACACATGCCCAAGTCATAGGAGAGGAGAAGCTCCCTTAACAGGTGTCTCCATGAAAGAAGTGGTCTGCATGCCAAGTTACTGTTTTAAATAGTTGTTGAAGGGTTAAATGTTTGAGTACTACTAGTTGTTGGTTGCATGCCCAGATTTTGTTTATAGATGTGTTGAAAAGTTTGAATGTTCTGGTGCCTGATGCTTATAAAGTTTATCCCACCCTGTGTCTCTCTGTGCCAACAAGGAGGGGGGGGGGGGGGGATTGTCTCCAGAGATATATATTTGCGTCTGTTCTTCAATAAAGTCTTTTATTCACCCTACACTGCTGTCTCGACAAGTGACTGGGTGGGCTGAGGGATCTTGGATCGTGCTGGTACCAGGCGGGGGAAGCTTATACGGCTGACATATTCCTCAAGAGTTCGGGGTCCATCACAATTCCCTTATTATCTTGCTACATAAGTCCATTAATGACACTTACAGGTAATCTGGAATTCCTCCCTGGACTGCAATTTAAGGCTCCTTCTTTTGTTACCTCCAAAATTTATTTCTTAATGTTACTGACTCAACTAGCTTGAAACCCTTGCTACAGTTGAATGAGTTTTTACTGTGCCACTCAAGTTGGTAGCTATTATATTTCCAACTTCGTAACTTCTATAATTTACTGAAAGCAAGAGGCAACCTTCATCGACCTCTTAGAGCCCATTCACACAGGGACGACTTGTCAGGCGACCTAGTCGCCTGACAAGTCGCCTCCCGTTCTGTACAATGGAACCGTTCTAATCGGAGCGACGCAAGTCGCTCCGACTTAGAAAAAGGTTCCTGTACGACTTTGGGGGCGACTTGGGGCGACTTGCATAGACTTCTATACAGAAGTCGTTTTGCAAGTCGCCGTGGAAGTCGTTTGCAGGTCGCCTTGCTGAGGCGACCTGCAAGTCTTGTCGCCTCTGTGTGAATGGGCTCTTATTGTTTTTGAGTCTTTATGCACACAACTTGACCCTCCTACGCATACTGTTTGCTCTCTTTATAACCTTTTCCTAACTGACATTTTTTTTCTGACAATTTAAACCTTCTTATGTTGTGGAATGGGAAAGGGAACTAGGAGTTACTTTTGCGGAAGAAGAAGTTTGTAAATCTTTTATATTGACTCATAAATTTTCTGTTGCAATAAAATACAGGAACTAAACTATAAAGACATTATGAGATGGTACTGTTGTCCCTGGATACTACATAAAATATTTCCAAACACATCAGACCAATGTTGGCAATGTTTACCCTATGTGGGCACCATGCAACATATATGGTGGAGTTGCCCTTATTTCTGTCTCGGAAGTTAAGAAGGGGATTTTTTGTTTCTTTTTAGTGGCTGCAAGGGCAGAAATTCCGAGATATACAGAATAGATAAGTGCATTAAACAACCTTCCAAGAATGGAAGAGCTTTTGGTGCAGTTACACGATCAATATTCTAATTTCCAGGGCATATGGCTTCCCAGGACATCTTCTATGAAAAACTCTAATTTTGCAAACCTATTATCATAGAATTCCCGTACCTGACTTCAAAACCTTGTTGACAGGCCCATTTCCTTTTTTTGAGTCTTTGGTTCTTTGCCTTTTTTTTTTTATTTATTTTTTCTCTCTACATCTAACAACAGTTTTCAGTATTTAACTTTTTTAATGTATATTAAAATAGCACTTTTTGCGATATGGCACTGCGTCGCTTTAACTGACAATTGCGTGGTCGTTGCGATCTTGCACCTAAACAAAATTGACGTCCTTTTTTTCCCACAAATAGAGCTTTCTTTTGGTGGTTTTCGATCACCTCTGTGGTTTTTATTTTTTGCGCTATAAACAAAAAAAAGAGCGACAATTTTGAAGAAAAAGCAATATTTTTAACTTTTGGCTATAATAAATATCCCCAAAAAACATATAAAAAAAGTAATTTCTTTCTCAGTTTAGGCCGATGTGTATTCTTCAAATTTTCGGTAAAAAAAATTGCAATAAGCTTATATTGATTGGTTTGCGCAAAAGTTATAGCGTCTACAAAATAGGGGCTAGATTTATGGCATTTTTGTTATTATTTATTTATTTTTATTTTTTTATTAGTAATGGCGGTGATCTGCGATTTTTTTTTTTTTATTTTTTTTTTTTTTTATCATGACTGCGACATTATGGTGGACACATCGGACACTTTTGACAGTATTTTGGGACCATTCTCATTTATACAGCGATCAGTGCTATAAAAATGCACTGATTACTGTGTAAATGACACTGGCAGGGAAGGGGTTAAACACTAGGGGGCGATCAAGGGGTTAAGTGTGTCCTAGGGAGTGATTCTAACTGTGGGGGGATTGTCTCACTAGAACATGACAGAGATCACTGCTCCCAATGACAGGGAGCAGTAGATCTCTGTCCTGTTGCTAGGCAGAACAGGGAAATGCTTTGTTTACATAGGCATCTCCCCATTTTTCCGCTCCGTGACCCGATCGCGGGCCCCCGGCGGACATCAAGCCTGCAGGACCCGCGGGCACGCTCACAGAGTATGCGGCAGGAGCACGCCCACTATGCCGCGATTTAAAGGGGACGTACCTGTACGCCAATTTGCCCAGCTGTGCCATTGTGCCGACGTACATCGTCGTGTGCTGGTCGGCAAGGGGTTAAATGATTATAATAAATATTTTTTAGAAGACAGTATTGGCAAAAGAGAGTGTAGGTTGTCACCAAAAATATATGTATTGCTTTATCTTAAGGTAGAACTATAGACAAAACATTTTTGTTCATTTTGGATAAAGCAAGGGAGGGTTATAACTAGTGTCAGATTTTTTTTTTTGCCATCTGCGTACCATTGGAAGTCAGAGGAAATACCTGCAAATTAAGAGAGTTCGTTGGGGACCCGCAGGTCACCAGAACTAGTGTCCCCATTGGAATATATCCCCTCCTATTATTTTTTTGGGGACAACCCAAAATTTGGGGTTTTCTTTTATTTTAACTTTCAATGATAATGGTAAACAGGACAGATGGAGAGAGTGAATCTCCCAGGGACACAGACCGCAATAAAAACTGACAGGTGTTCTAATCCCTCTGTGCCCAAAACTAAAAAAAAAATGTTTTGCTTTTAGTTGTACCTTCAGTAGTGACAAAATGATCACAATAAACAGGGTCTATAGCATAAATGTCACTTTTCCACTTTTAGGCGATACCTCAAAACTTTCCTCCTTCAGAGAAGCCTATCCTGCCTCCATCTAACAACTGCACTAATTTCTCCATTCGATCATCCCCCCACAGCTGTTACCCTTTTGTATAACTTGACCCTCCCTCCTAGATTGTAAGCTCTAAAGAGCAGGGCCCTCTGATACCCCCCCCCCCCGTATTGAATTGTATTGTAATTGTACTTTCTGCCCTAATGTTGTAAAGCTCTGCGTAAGCTGTCGGCGCTATATAAATCCTGTATAATAATAATAATGATAATAGAAAATGTAAAAATTGCTTTAGTCCATTAGTGGTCAAATGGTACTAGAGTTGAAGTGGTTAAACACCCAAAAAGTGCAGCTGCTGGATAGGGAGGCTGCTGTGCTCCCTTCTCCGCAGCTGGAGATGCTGTTTTTTTGGGGCCATATTAGGTCAATGTCACCATTATCCTTGCCACTCTGGGTATGTGCAGCTGCAGGAAAGAAAGGGGGTTATGCCCTGGCCAGAGCTGACTGGGCCAACAGGGATGCTTCCCAAGGGTTTGACCCAAACCAAGCTCATCCCTACTCGTGACTAGACTTTGCTATCTGCCTGCCTTTTTTTTTTGGGGCACAGCTTCCAGAGTTCCGTTTCTTTTTAAATACATTTTAAGATACAAATTATTCTTGATTATCAGAGTTCTATACAATACGTTTTTTTTTTTTTTTTAGATTAATAATTAATGATATTATTGTAGATATCTTCGGGACTCACCATTAAAATGACTTTGATGCCATCTACTGGAAGGACTTATCTGAAAAGAATTGATGAGAGGCCGGCAGAAGATGACATATTCTACATGTATGGCTCCACAGCTACCCATATCACAGAGGAAACCGAATATGTATGCAAGGTGAGTTCACATGCAGTAGTGTATTTAGGTTTTGTGCTGCCCTAGGCCTGACTAAACTCGTGCCCCCCCCTAATTTAAATATGACCCACCCCTTCCTGTCAAGGCCACACCCCTTGCTGTTATGGACCCGCCCTCGAATTTTTGAGTGGGGACACTAGTTCTGAGGGCCGGGGGTGGTGGTAATGGATTCCCTTAATTTTCATAGATTTCCTCTCACTTCCTGTTTGGCTATGGGGCTATAAATCTCTGCAATGGGACAGGGATGGTAAAAAAAAAAAACTGATGGGTTATAATAACCCTCCCTTACTCTATCCAAAATGGGGAGAAAAAAAAGTGTTGCCTATAGTTCTACTTTAAGCACAAGTTTCTGATAATTTTATGGAGAGGACTAAGAATATATAACCAAGCCAGTGGTGCAGCAGAAAACACATAGCACAGTGAGGAAGGTTTGTAGTCAAGGAAGAGAGGACAGTCGAAATTAGAAGCGGCGCCCCCCCTCCACAGTTGCAGAAAGCCAGCAGCCCGCATACCGGAATCAGTGCGGCTGCTTTATGGGGGGGGGGGCTATACTAATTTGCCTCTTAGCCCAGTCCGCCCCAAAAAACTGGCGCTATACTAACAGTGTCGTCGGGGACTCTTTCTGTGCTGCCCCCCTGCAAAGTGCTGCGCTAGGCCTGGGCCTTGTCGGCCTAGGCCAGGATACAGCGTTGTTCACATGCCAGAAAGCTGTCAGCATACTTTACAATCAGATTGTAGAATCTCCTAGTTCGAATAGTTTTAGTAGGAACACCAGTTCCTTCATTTGTCTCAATTGTACTGCTCTACCATTGGTTTCAGTGTATTGGGGGTGTGTAAAACAGGCACTGTATTCAACAACCGCGATGTGCACAGCAACTAATATGTGCAGATGTCTGTGACATTGGTCGATCAATACTACATTACAATCATCTTTGGATCGAAAAGCACTGAATGCAACCTCCTACAATAGGCTGCTGTACAGGTGTTTACATATTATTGACAAGTACTAAATGAGATTTTAAAAAGGCCCTCACTGACTGCTGTGACTGCAGTCACTATAGAGCAATTCATCCTCAAATTTCACAGTAACAGAACTGAAATGATTCATGCAGTTCATTTAGCAGTTCAGCTTAACCTGCTTTACCTCAGCACAGCGGTGACCCAGCAGATCAGATCTCTCTGCTCTCCCAATTTATATAATAGACTAAATTAGTGGTTTTTTTTCAACCTTTTTTCAGTCAAGGCACCCTTTAAAATTGCAGACAATCTGGAGGCACCTCTTTCTAAATAAAAACAAACGAATAGTTTTGCATAATGTAGCAACATCCACATGCGTAGGGCACCCAACATTAGCGGTGATTTATTCTTCCATAGCAAATGCACCTTTTGTACACTGGTACTGATTAGAATTCCAATGTTTCTCTTCTACCTTGGTCTCTCTCCCTCACTCAGCTAATGTGACCCCAGGGCTGACAGAAAGGGGCAGGAGAGGGGCAAACAAGGACGCTGTGCAGGGGCCCAACATCCTCCTCCTTAACAACCAATGGCATCATTGGTTGTTAAGACACCTAACCTGTGGCTTTGGTAACTAATAGGCAGGCTTGATCCACCCACTGACTTGTACACAGTTTTTGGGCAATTTCTAGGTATTTTGCCATGGCACCCCTGAAGGCACCCTGGCTGGACTAGGTGGCTGAGTCACTGCTGGGAGAAGATAATGGGAAACTGAGCTGATCTGTCGCTGCTGGAAGAGGGAAGCATGGTGAACTGAGCTGCTAATCCACTGCTGGGAGGGGGGGGGGGGAACCGAAATGTTGAATCACTACTGGCAGGGATGAGCATAGCTGCTGGATAAAGAATGGGATGGGGGGAGCTCTGAGCAGGTTGAACTGAGCTGCTGAGACAATGGCTTGGGTTACGTAAGTGCTTCTGCTATGGACTTTGAAGATGAATGTCTACAGCTACAGATGTCAATGGGGGGCTTGTTTTAAATCCAATTTACCTTTTTTTTTAGATACATGTAAATATTTGAATGTGCATACCCTGGCCACAGGTTAGCTTTTAACAGACCGCTAGGAGCCACATGCCTGAAAGCTACAACAATTTAAAATACATATCTAGTAGATGTTTCATCTAAACACTCGTGTAACACAACACACAGTCTGTCTTTTGTAACTGGTTTCTGTTTTTTTCAACAGATCAGAGCAACATTAGAGAAGATTCAAAGTCAGCTCTTTAAAGATGATAATAATGGGAAAACAGCACTGGAAGGGGTACGTATATATGAACATATGGATCTTAGGGTCAGTAATTGTCCCCCTTAGAATTAAACGTTAAAGGAAAACACCACTTTTGTTAAAATTGTTTTACCGTAATATATAAAATTGCTTCTCAAGTTATTTTGGAATTAACTTAAAAAACTGACTTGCAGTAAGACTGCTTGTGTGAGTAGATCACTGCTTATATCAAAATTGTGTCCCTGTGACACAGGTGCATCTAAAAAAAAAAAAAATATCATCAACAAGTTAATTTATTTCAGTAATTCAAATAAAAAAGTACTTGATTTGGTTGTAGCCATATTAGTGCAATTGTGACAGAGAAAATTGAGTACTGTCCGTGATACTTTTTTTATTTGCACTAACATACAATTTTTCAGGACAAGCTTTCGGGGTATGTCCCCTTCAAGGTCCAAGCAGTACTTACTGCTTGGACCTTGAAGAAGGGGACATACCCCGAAAGCTTGTCCTGAAAAATTGTATGTTAGTGCAAATGAAAAAAGTATCACGGACAGTACTAAATTAAAAAAGTGAAACATATAGTATATAGATTCATTACACACAGAGTGATATACTTCAAGCATTTCTTTCTTTTAATTTTGATGATTATGGCTTACAGCTAGTGAAAACCCAAAATTCAGTATCTTAGAAAATTAGAATATTACATAAGACCAATAAAAACAAAGGATTTTTAATACAGAAATGTGGCTTACTGAAAACTATGTCCGTGTACAGTATAGTATGCACTCAATACTTGGACGGGGCTCATTTTGCATGAATTACTGCATCAATGCGGCATGGAGGCGATCGGCCTGTGGCACTACTGAGGTGTTATGGAAGCCCAGGTTGCTTTCATAGTGGCTTTTGCATGAATTACTGCATCAATCAAAGGCCTGGATGGCTTAACTCCAATGTAAAAAATGCATATAAAAGCAAAGGAGAAGGCCTTCAAAAAATACAAGGTTGAGGGATCATCCTCAGCATTCAGACTTTTTATAAAGAATGCAACAGGTAATGTAAGGGTGCAATAAGGATGACTAAGATAGAACATGAAAGACACATAGCGGAGGAGAGCAAAAAAAATCCCAAGAAATTCTTTAAGTATGTAAACAGTAAAAAAAGGGAGGACAGACCATATTGGCCCCATAAAGAATGTGGAAGGACATCTGGTTACAAAGGATGGGGAGATGGTGAAGGTATTGAATTTATTCTTCTCCTCAGTCTTCTCGAGGGAATCGGGGGGGCTTCAGTAACCAAAACTGCAGTGTTTATCCTTGTGACACAACACAGGAAGCACCTCCATGGTTATCAGAGGACAGAATTAAAATTAGACTTGGGAAACTTAACATTAGTAAATCACCGGGACCAGATGGCTTGCATCCGAGGGTACTTAGGGAACTCAGTCAAATAATTGCCAGACCATTGTTCCTCATTTTTACTGACAGTCTACTGACTGGAATGGTACCAGCTGATTGGAGAAAAGCCAATGTAGCACCAAAATTTAAAAAGGGCCCAAAATACATCCCTGGGAATTACAGACCAGTTAGCCTAACATCAATAGTATGTAAACTCTTGGAGGGGAAGGTAAGGGACTATATACAAGATTTTAGTAACGAAAACGGTATCATTAGCAGTAATCAGCATGGATTCATGAAGAATCATTCTTGTCAAACCAATCTTTTACCTTCTATGAGGAAGTGAGTTGCCATCTAGATAAAGGAAGGCCGGTAGACCTGGTGTATCTGGATTTTGCAAAATAATTTGACACAGTCCCCCACAAATGTTTACTGTACAAAAAAAGGTCAGTTGGCATGGACCATAGGGTGAGTACATGGATTGAAAACTGGCTTCAAGGGCGAGTTCAGAGAGTGGTGATAAATGGGGAGTACTCGGAATGGTCAGGGGTGGGTAGTGGGGCCCCCCAGGGTTCTGTGCTGGGACCAATCCTATTTAATATGTTCATAAACGATCTGGAGGATGGGATAAACAGTTCAATCTCTGTATTTGCGGACGATACTAAGCTAAGCAAGGCAATAACTTCTCTGCAGGATGTGGAAACCTTGCAAAAAGACCTGAACAAATTAATGGGGTGGGCAACTACATGGCAAATGAGGTTCAATGTAGAAAAATGTAAAATAATGCATTTGGGTGGCAAAAATCAGAATGCAATCTATACACAGGGGGAGAACCTCTGGGGGAATCTAGGATGGAAAAGGACCTGGGGGTCCTAGTAGATGACAGGCTCAGCAATGGCATGCAATGCCAAGCTGCTGCTAACAAAGCAAACAGAATATTGGCATGTATTAAAAAGGGGATTCATTCCAGAGATAAAACGATAATTCTCCCGATCTACAAGACTCTGGTCCGGCCGCACTTAGAGTATGCTGTCCAGTTCTCGGCACCAGTCCTCAGGAAGGATGTACTGGAAATGGAGCAAGTACAAAGAAGGGCAACAAAGCTAATAAAGGGTCTGGAGGATCTTGGTTATGAGGAAAGGTTGCGAGCACTGAACTTATTCTCTCTGGAGAAGAGACGCTTGAGAGGGGATATGATTTCAATTTAAATAATGTACTGGTGACCCCACAATAGGAATAAAACTTTTTCGCGAAAGGGAGTTTAACAAGACTCGTGGCCACTCATTAAAATTAGAAGAAAAGCGGTTTAATGTTAAACTACGTAGAGGGTTCTTTACTGTAAGAGCGGCAAGAATGTGGAATTCCCTTTCACAGGCGGTGGTTTCAGCGGGGAGCATCGATAGTTTCAAGAAACTATTAGATAAGCACCTGAACGACCACAACATACAGGGTAATACTGACATATAATCAAACACATAGGTTGGACTTGTGTCTTTTTTCAACCTCACCTACTATGTAACTATGTAATGCGGTGTGGCATAGAGGCGATTAGCCTGTGGCCCTGCTGAGGTGTTATGGAAGCCCAGGTTGCTTTGATGGCCGCCTTCAGCTCATCTGCATTGTTGGGTCTGGTGTCTCATCTTCCTCTTAACCATACCCCACAGATTCTCTATAGGGTTTAGGTCAGGCGACTTTGCTGGCCAATCAAGCACTATGATACCATGATAAATAAACCAGGTATTGGTACTTTTGACAGTGTGGGCAGGTGCCAAGTCCTGCTGGAAAATGAAATCAGTATCTCCATAAATCTGATCAGCAGAGGAAAGCATGACATGCTCTAGAATCTCCTGGTAAAGGGCTGTGGTGATGTTGGATTTGATAAAACACAGTGGACCAACACGATCAGATGACATGGCTTGTGTTTACATTCATTTAAAAGAGTGTGTGTGTCTGTATGCATGTGTGTATTAAGGGTGTACAGTCATATTGGAACAGGAAGGGGCCATCCCCAAACTGTTCCCACAAAGTTGGGAGCATGAAATTCTCCGAAATGTCTTGGTATGCTGATGCTTTAAGAGTTCCCTTTACTGGATTGAACAGGCCAAGCCCAAGTGATTTGGACCAGTTCACAAAGCAAGGTCCATAAAGACATGGATGAGCATGTTTGGAAGAACTTAACTGGCCTGCACAGAGTCCTAACCTTAACCCGATAGAACACCTTTGGGATGAATTAGAGCGGCGACTGCTAGCCAGGCCTTCTCATCCACATCAGTGCCTGACCTTACAAAGGCGCTTCTGGAAGAATGGTCAAACATTCCCATAGACACACTCCTAAACCTTGTGGACAGCCTTCCCAGAAGAGTTGAAGCTGTTATAGCTGCAAAGGGTGGGCCAAGTCAATATTGAACCCTACAGACTTATGCCCCGTACACACGGTCGGACTTTGTTCGGACATTCCGACAACAAAATCCTAGGATTTTTTCCGACGGATGTTGGCTCAAACTTGTCTTGTTGTCGGAAAATCCGATCGTTCTGAACGCGGTGACGTAAAACACGTACGTCGGGACTATAAACGGGGCAGTAGCCAATAGCTTTCATCTCTTTATTTATTCTGAGCATGCGTGGCACTTTGTGCGTCGGATTTGTGTACACACGATCGGAATTTCCGACAACGGATTTTGTTGTCGGAAAATTTTATAGCCTGCTCTCAAACTTTGTGTGTCGGAAAATCCGATGGAAAATGTGTGATGGAGCCCACACACGGTCGGAATTTCCGACAACAAGGTCCTATCACACATTTTCCGTCGGAAAATCCGACTGTGTGTACGGGGCATAAGACTGGGATGCCATTAAAGTTCATGTGCGTGTAAGGGCAGACGTCCCAATACGTGTGTGTGTGCGCACAGCTTTATTTTTGCAATGTATAATTGGCTGCGGTGTGGAAATACTGTCGATTTTGATATTTTTTTCCTATGTGTTCATAGAAAGGTTTGGAAATTCAAAATCCTTTTGGATTTTTTTATTTTATTTTATTTATTTTTTTTGCATACATTTTATTTTCTGTGGTGGTTTTGCTTTTAACTTTCTTAGGGTTGGTGAAACCAGATGTGTTTTGCATTATTGACACACTGGTGTGTACTAAGTGGGTGTATAAGTCTATCCTGCCCTGCACCAGCTTTGTCCTGCTGATAAGTAACAACTTTGATAGTATTTTACGACTTTGTTTTGGGTGTTGTTTTGAAAAGCAAACTATATTGGTTTCAGGTGAGTTTTAGGTGAACATAACAGTTAAGAGTTTATAAAGCCAGGCTTGTATCTATGTATATAAAATCTTTATTTGACAAAAACATTTATTAAAGCATGCATACTTAACACAAGATTCACAAAGCATTATGGGTGTTCTTGGAGCGGACAGTCTATGGAACTGTAAAGTTCACTTTACTCACAGACACCCCCCCCCCCCCCCCCCCCAATTCAAATGAAAGCTATTTTTTTTTTTCAAAGCCTTTGAAAAACACATTTTGTACAAAAAAATCGTATCTTGGTCAGCTTACAAACACTTTGGGAGTTGTTGGTGACATTATTGTGCTTCACCGCTCCCTCCTGCAAGAGGTTGGCGCTGGAAGTCCTGAGAGAATTTAAGGATTCAAGGAATGTATTGTCATTATATAATCACAAATCACAGTGTCTTGAAGTGTTTATACCCCTTGAAATTTTCCACAGTTTGTCATGTTACAACCATAAATATAAATGTATTTTTTTGGGATTTTATGTGATAGACCAACACAAAGTGGCACATAATTGTGAAGTAGAAGGAAAAGGATGGTTTTTAATTT
Source organism: Lithobates septentrionalis (assembly GCA_037952835.1). Taxonomy (NCBI): domain Eukaryota; kingdom Metazoa; phylum Chordata; class Amphibia; order Anura; family Ranidae; genus Lithobates; species Lithobates septentrionalis. Next base: position 2,718,615 of record JBBDGP010000754.1, on the reverse strand, counting down.
TTTTTTTTTTTTTACAAATCAATATCTGAAAAGTGTGCCGCACCTTTGTATTCAGTCCCCTTTACTCTAATACCCCTAACTAAAATCTAGTGGAACGAATTGTCTTCAGCAGTCACAGAATTAGTAAATAGAATCCACCTGTGTGTAATTTACACTCAGTATAAATATAGCTGTTCTGTGAAGCCCTCAGAGGTTTGCTAGAGAACCTTAGTAAACAAATGGCATCATGAAGGCCAAGGAACACATCAGACAGGTCAGGGATAAAGTTGTGGAGAAGTTTAAAGCAGGGTTAGGTTATAAAAAAAAATATCCCAAGCTTTGAACATCTCACAGAGCACTTTTCAATCCATCATCCGAAAATGGAAAGAGTATGGCACAACTGCAAACCTACCAAGACATGGCCGTCCACCTAAACTGACAGGCCGGGCAAGGGGAGCATTCATCAGAGAAGCAGCCAAGAGGTCCATGGTAACTCTGGAGGAGCCGCAGAGATCCACAGCTCAGGTGGGAGAATCTGTTCACAGGACAACTAATAGTCATGTACTCCACAAATCTGGCCTTTATGGAAGAGTGTCAAGAAGAAATGCTTGGCAAGAAGAAACACTGCACATCACCCTGAACACACCATCCCCACTGTGAAACATGGTGGTGGCAGCATCATGTTGTGGGGATGCTTTTCCTCAGCAGAGGCAGGAAGCTGGTCAGAGTTGATGGGAAGATAATGGAGCCAAATACAGGGCACTCTTATGCCCCGTACACACGGTCGGATTTTCCGATGGAAAATGTCCGATCGGAGCGTGTTGTCGGAAATTCCGACCGTGTGTGGGCTCCATCGGACATTTTCCATCGGATTTTCCGACACACAAAGTTTGAGAGCAGGATATAAAATTTTCCGACAACAAAATCCGCTGTCGGAAATTCAGATCGTGTGTACACAAATCCGACGGACAAAGTGCCACGCATGCTCAGAATAAATAAAGAGATGAAAGCTATTGGCCACTGCCCCGTTTATAGTCCCAACGTACGTGTTTTACGTCACCGCGTTCAGAACAATCGGATTTTCCGACAACTATGTGTGACCGTGTGTATGCAAGACAAGTTTGAGCCAACATCTGTCGGAAAAAATCCTAGGATTTTGTTTTCGGAATGTCCGAACAAAGTCCGACCGTGTGTACGGGGCATTAGAAGAAAACCTGTTGGTCTGCAAAAGACTTGAGACTGGGGCAGAGGTTCACCTTCCAGCAGGACAACAACCCTAAACATACAGCCAGAGCTACAATGAAGTGGTTTAGATTAAAGCATATTCATGTGTTAGAATGGCTTAATCAAAGTCCAGACCTAAATCCCGTTGAGAATCTTTGGCAACAAGACTTGAAAATTGTTCACAGACGCTCTCCATCCAATCTGACAGTCCTTGACCTATTTTGCAAAGAAGAATGGGCAAAAATGTCACTCTCTAGATGTGCAAAGCTGGTAGAGACATCCCCCAAAAAGACTTGCAGCTGTAATTGCAGTGAAAGGAGGTTCTACAAAGGAGGGGGGCTGAACAAATACACGCCACACTTTTCACATATTTGTAAAAAATTTGAAAAACCATTTATCATTTTCCTTCCACTTCACAATTATTTTGAACACTTTGTGTTGGTCTATCACATAAAATCACAATAATAATTACATTTACATTTTTGGTTGTAACATGAACAAATGTGGAACATTTCAAGGGGTGTGAATACTTTTTCATTATCTGCATTCGGGCATCTCCAGATTACTTTTAGAGAAATATAGGGGTTCTTTTATCTCCAGTGGTGTCTGGAGGAAGCATGGTCACACTCTAACCTACCTCCATCTATCACTGGGCAAAGTGTGTAGGTGGCATGCAGTGTATCCAATCATGACCATGCCAGCTTTGGTTGCTATTTCTAAGTCAGAGCACCTCAGGTTTTGGGTTTCCCAGAAAAATCTTGAACCAATGTTTTCTAAGGGCCCTGGGATGCTGCACTAGGAAAAATGAGACCACAACTTTGTCGAAAAATACTCCAGCTTTCATTCCCCAATCCCTAAATTAATCAATAGGGTTTGATATACTGCTGAGGAATGCTTTAATACTACTTTATCATAAAGTTTTAGGAATTTTCATTTCATTATAACACATTGAGCACAATAAAATAAAAATTCCCCAGTGAACTGTTTGTTAAAATTCACACTAGTTCTGTTTTCCTTTTTAGAATGCCTCCCATGTACAGGAAAATGGCTTCACATATCAAGAGGACAATTCTTTTAGCTCACGGTACAAGAGAATCCTCGAAAAGTTAAAGGACCAGGACCTGCAGCTTGAAGATGTACACAGGGAAAACGAGGATCTGCAGATAAAGGTACCAACATCCACTAACTGGCAGCCTTAGTCAGCTGATATAGAGCACCAGGGCATGCATGTTTAACTGAATGAAAGCGGAAAATGGAAGGCAAGTGGACGATGGTTCCCAACACTGGATTATCTCAGAGGAATGATAGGAATTAGGATCGTTTTTCAAACTTATTTCTCACTGAGGTTGATGTTTGCACTGGTGTTTGTTGATCTAGAATAGATGGATTGGTATATGGTCATCTCATGTCTATATCCAACGTTATTGTTTTGTGACAGGCTGTGTAATGTGACCGATAACTGAGATAAGCAGCAGGGTAGAATGTTCTGTTAGCTGTACAATGCAAACATTTTTAGTTGAGGGCTTACACTTTTCTATTAAAAAAAGTTGATGCTGGGAATAGATTTCCAGCACTGGTAAGGAGTAAACCAACAGTAAATGAGGCTCCATTCACACTTGTATGACTCCAAAGGTGCATCGACTTTGAAGTGCATCGGAGTGCAACTCTGACGCAACTTTGGATGGGTGCAACTTGGATACGACTTTGTCTTTGACCAGTGATAATGGACAACTGTATCACAACTGTTGCATTGTATAACATTCAGGTGCAACTTTTGAGGGGTTAACATTGAAGTCTATGCTCCTCAAGTTGCATGATAGTCAGACCAAAGTACAGTAGTGCATGAACTACTTTGAAGTCGCTGCAACTTTAAGCTGCGTAAGTATGAATGGTTATCATTGGAAAACATGGGGAATGACTTGTCATGCGACTTTGATGACCAAAGTTGTACAAGTCACATAAGTGTGAATGGAGCCTAAATCTAAACTAGCTTGTGATAAACATAAGTCTATAACCAGACTAAAAATTATAAAAAAAAAAATTAAGTAAACAAAAAATGAGGGCGGACTCAATGGTCTTATTCTGGTGTTAGACCCCTTTCACACTGAAGGCGTTTTTCAGGCGGTTTAGCTCTAAAAATAGCACCTGTAAAGCGCCTGAAAAAACGCCTCCCATGCAACCCCAGTGTGAAAGTCCAACTAAAAGCAAAACATTTTTTAGTTTTGAATAGAAGGGAGAGGGATTAGAACATCTGTCAGGTTTGTACTGTTGTCCGTGTCCCTGTTAGGGAGATTCACCTTCCCTATTTGTCCTGTAAAAAAGAAAAAATGCCAAATTTTGGGTTGTTATTGGAACAGAAATAGAAGGGAAATATTCCAACGAAGACACTAGTTCTGATGACCCTGGTGACAGCCAGGGATTTCCTCTCATTTACTGTTGTGGCTATGGGACAGGAAGTAAAGGGAAATCTCCCCAATGGAACCCAGATGGGAAACGAAAAACTGACGGGTCCCTTACTCTATTCGAAATGGGGAAAAAGTTTAGCTTTTAGTCTTCGAAGCACTTTTGGTGAGCTTGTCCTATATTCCCCCCCCCCCCCCCCCCCACTTCCCTAAATGCAGAGTGTGTTGGTAATCGGTTTTCTAGCGATCTTTACTTTGCGGCCTTGCCCTCACAAAAATGTTTCCAGCTGCTCTTCTGAGTGCACAAGGCCTCCTCCATTCCTATGGGTGAGCAGTATTACATCCTGTTCTCAAACTGTCTTGTTTTCGATCTCATGATGCTTTGGGTCTTCTTCATTCCTCCATAGTGATGTGCACCCAGGTGGTAGGTGCTTCATGCCCTGGACTCAGAGGAAGACTAGCCTTATTCAACCCAAAAAAACAGAGGCAGTAGTAAGACAGAGGGAAATTTTTTTTTAAACACTGTTGATCCCACTTTATGAATCGGACCCAATGTGCTTGCAACAAAACAATGGGACTAGCAACAAATAATTTTACTGTAAAATTTAAAAAGTTGGCAAAATATTGAGTTCACACTAGCAGAGGGACCCTGATACTGATTTGTGTAATTGTTGTGTATTTGCAGATGTATGCAGCTTTTATTGTAAGGTACAATAAACAGAATATTTGCATATATTAAAATGAATAGAAACATATGTCATTGAGTTTAACATTTGGCTTTGCATAAAATATGACTGGAAAAATACATATACTAAATGGCAAAACATTAATGGGCACCAGACCATGAGACCTATTGGAGCTTGTTGGACATCCCTTTTGCAAAACCATGGCCATTATTATGGTGTTTCTCCCCCTGTGACTAGCCTTCACTCTACTGGAAAGACTTGCGTTAAGATTTTAGTGTGTCTCTGGGAATTTGTGCCCCAGAGGAACCCCTAAAATAATTTTCAGGTCTTGGAGAAACCTTAGTAAAATGAATTCATAAGGGGTCGATTGGGAAAATGTCCCTTACGTTGGTGGTCAGTAGGAAGAATGCAACCCATACAGTGGTAGACAAAGTGCCACCCTTACAGACAGCTTAAAACAGGGGTCAGGAACCTTTTTGGCCGAGGGAGCCATGAACGCCACATATTTTAAAATGGAATTCCATGAGAGCCATACAATATGTTTAAAACTAAATACAAGTAAATGTGTGCATTTTATGTAAGACTAACACTTGTAAAGTACAATAAGTCTCTGAATTCTTTTTAATAACGTTATGCTGTTGCTAACCAATGATGAATAAAGTACTTCTTACCATTAATGTGACTTCTGGTGCTGCATGGTTTTGCTGATGACTTTGTAGTCTGGTTGATACGTGGTGAGGACATCTCCCCTCTGTAATATCCACATCTCCCCACATCTTCCCCACTGTAATATCCACATCTCCCCACATCTCCTCCACTATAATATCCACATCTCCCCACATCTCCCCCACTATAATATCCACATCTCCCCACATCTCCCCCATTGTAATATCCACATCTCCCCACATCTCCTCCACTATAATATCCACATCTCCCCACATCTCCCCCATTGTAATATCCACATCTCCCTACATCTTCCCCCACTGTAATATCCACATCTCCCCACATCTTCCCCACTGTAATATCCACATCTTCCCCACTGTAATATCCACATCTTCCCCACTGTAATATCCACATCTCCCCCACTGTAATATCCACATCTCCCCAAATCTCCCCCACTGTAATATCCACATCTCCCCCCACTGTAATATCCACATCTCTCCCCCACTGTAATATCCACATCTCCCCTACGATTGTCTGCTTGCTTACCACACAAGCAGGCAGATCCACGAGCAGTTGAGGCAGGTGATGACGTCAGCGCGCCGCTCACCTAGGCCGTCGCCGGGTGTACCAAGATGGCCACCGCTCTGGCACTAGGCCGAAGCCGCGGCCTTTCCTATGGGCTCAATCCACGGATCGGCACACCACACGATCCGCGGATTGAGAGGCGAGGGCCAGATGTGGCCATCAAAAGAGCCACATCTGGCACACGAGCCATAGGTTCCCGACCCCTGGCTTAAAAGATAATTGTGACACACCGCTGGCTCTGTCACGTGGCATAGGTCCTGAAACTGTGAAGATACCATCAGATGGGAGGTCAATTGGACACAGCTCAACCTCTGAAGGGTTCTATGGAACCCTAAGTGAGGATGTTTGCTCTAAAATGTGTTTGTATTCTGTAGTATTCACAGTACTCCTCACTGGAAACACCTGAGCTCAATCATTTGGAGGGTATCTGCATACTTTTGGCCATACAGTATATTTTACCTGCAAAGTCCAATTGTGTGTTGACTACTTTTAATAAAAGAAACATTGAGGTTCATTTATAAATCCTGCATATTTTAGATTTTCAAAAAAAAGGACTGACCACAGTATAGTGGAGCACACCCATCAACAGCAATAGAATGTTCATTAAGATCTCTAAGGTAATTTTATGGTGCCTTGTTTCTGCTGTAGTTGGAAGCGTCACGTGAAGCTGGGGCTGGAGCAATAAGAGACGCAACACGTAAGCTGTATGAAAACTACAGCAAACAGTCTGAGCAGATACGGAACAGTCACGAAGAAGAGAAGCAGAAATTGCAGGTAAACGATGATTGCAGCCAAACTACTGTGATTATTTCATTTAATATCAAAAGGTCAGTCCACTTCGAATATTTATGTAAGGCCTGATTCACCCCTATGCATTTTTAGTGCTTTTTGCACTACAGTCCATTTAACATGGTTTTCTATGGAACACAATCTGTAGGGCAAATCTGCAAAATGCAAAAAGTACTAAAAATGCAGAGGTGTGAATCAGGCCTTACATAAATGTGTTACATAAGTGTGAATCAGGCCTTAAAGCTGAACTCCAGGTAAGGATTTTCAATGGCTTCTAACTGTTACGGAATCTCCTTACAACTAATCTGGACATGTTCTTGGCGTAAGTACACCCTACCTGACCCCTTCAATTAACTCATTGGAAATATACAAATTGCTGTGAACCCACAAGGTCTGGGCAGGTGTGGGAACTGAAGAAATGTTATAGTAACTTGAAAAATTTATTGTGATGGGTTTTCAGTTGCACATTTTTTACAGATTGCTGCAGTTGAACATCAAGATCAATTCATGAAAAGTGTTCAGAAACTGAATGAGGTGGCTGAGAAGATACAAGAAAAACATGGACGAATCCTTGAACTGGAGAAACTGATGGAAAGAATGGAAGCCGTGAGTACTGGTGCTTTATGTGGGTTTCTAAAAAGAAGATTTTCACACTTGAGCTCCCAGTTGACCCTGAAATTGAACTGTTATTGTTTACTAGTCACTGTCATCCACCAAATTAGGCTTTGTTCATGTAGAGCTACCCCCCGAAGTAGCTGCTGGATTGTTTGGGTCCTCCCATCTTACTTCAGTGATGACATGCCCAGAACTGACCCAGGACTTAGTGACACATCTTGCTTACAACGGGCTTTGTTAAAAAGTTAAAAGCCTTGACTCTAACACCTTAGAAGGGGATGTCGATACTTGAAAGACTATGGGATGGGAGGTAATACTCCCTTGGATGATGGATTGAAGGAGTAGTTTCACACACCTTAATGGGACCAGGGTATCTGTTTTTTTTTTTTTTTTGCTGATGCTAATGTTTGTTTTGAAAATCTGAGTGTGAGGTTTAATGTCAACCTTGTTGGGGGACAAAAAAGGGGGAAAATGGTACTCATCAGCCTCTGAGGTACAATGCCTATGGCAAGTGTAAATATGGTATTAGTGTTTTGGAAAGGTCAATCCTATTGAGTTTGTATGTCTCTGTATATCTATCTATCTTTTCTTGTTATTGAAATTATACTGTTACTGTTTGTAACCTCGGCTGATTGGTAATAAAAAGTCCCCCCCCCCGCCAAAAAAAAAGTTCAAAGCCCTGTAGGAAAAAAAACAAATAGCAACAACAATAATATGACACAATAGTACAATGGATACAATGAAGAAACACAATAGCACTGTAAATATATGTAAAAGTTACGAAGCACGCCATTGTATTATGAGGCCTGAATAAAGAAGAAAGAGGCCCTAAATAACCCACTGGCCAGTGGAACATTAACTTGGTCCTGCTGGCATTGGGGTCCTTAGTCTTTGAATGGAGTGCTTTTTTGTTTTTATAGAGTATTTTGTAATCCCAAATCGAGTACTCCCAAAGTGAAAGGTTAAGGGGTAATTCCTAGAGAGTAGAACAGTGTGGAGAAACTAGAGGATAATGATAGCCAGAAGGCCTCTCAAAAATAGAAGAGCTCAGTCCCTTGGTGGCCGGATTAAAAAGTCCTGCAACTCTCCATCCAACATCCAGCAGCATAGGTAGCCCACTCCTCAATGAGCTAGGAACAGCTTCAGGCTCTCGTGTAGCCAAGATCTGTAGCACTCTGGGACACTGTGTAGCAAGCCAGGGTGGCAGACCAGTCTTTCAAGCATGGCTCTGGGGTTCTGGTCTCACCAGCACAGCACTGCAGCATGTAGAACACCTCTCCCCAGCACTGGCTCTCAGTAGCCAGGTCTGTTCACAGGCAAAAAAAATACAGGACCCCATGGTCACACCAGTCTCTAGGCAGCACACTACAGTTCCCTGCTCACCTCCACATAGCTTTGGGCTTTTCAAAGTGGCAAGCAGTCTCTTCCAGTAACAGCCCCATCTATAGCACAGTTCACTTTGCCCACACAAACCACGGGGCACCACAACATAGTTCCCGGCTAAGTACAGCACCCTCCACCAGCAGCTCTTATTTTCCCTCTCAAAACATGGGAAGTCTCCCCTTAGCTCCTCCTTGTGTGCCCCCCCCCCCCCCCGATACCCTGGAGATGTATTTCTATTCACTCTTCTTATCTTTCGGGATCTGGGGATTACACTCCCCTGCAGCCCCTCAGGCCCTCCCCTCTGAGCTCTCCTCCATACAGTACCATCATGTCCAGGGAGTGGAAAACAGCTGCAGTGTGGCCTGTGCCCTGACTGGCTGAAGCTTTCACTGCTTCAGCCAATCAGGGCTTTCAATGCACTGTGGTCGGTTCGGGGGGCGAACAAACGGTCGAACGACCCGTTTGTTCGGCTGTTCGCCAAACAACGAAAGTTTGGCCCGAACTTATGCTCGTGCCGAACCGTTCGCCCATCCCTGGTCACTAGCACAGGAACACATAGGAAAGCTTTCAACGGGAACATTTGTTTCATTGACAACAGTCCAAGGTGGGATTCCCCTCGTTTAGGAAAGATCTCTTATTGCTTCCAGTTATTTATATGGGACAATAAGAGAAAAGGAAATCTTGAAAGGATATAGATGACAGAAAAGAACACTTAATTCCTCTACTCTACCCAAAACCAAAAATGAAAGCAAGCTAGAAAGCAAAAGGACAAATCTGATTCGCTGTGAGGGGGCAACATACACAGTTTTTGGTTGGGAGATTTGTTGCCGGACATTCCAATAAGAAGATTGATGAACATTGGCATGCAGCTTTTCCTCAATCACAGTACTTATCCAATCATGTTCAAAATGAATGAATTCCTCCCTGTTTTCAATAGGAAAAGTCAGCATTGATGGAAAAGAAGAAATTATTGGAGAATGAACTGTTCAAACGAACAGGAGATCCATTCAACAGAAACGGGTCAGTAATCTGATATTTTATACAATGTGGACAAAAGGTTAAAAATCACACAGCTAACACACCATAATAAGGATCCTCATTTCAGAAAATGACAGTTAGGCAGCCCATGCATTATGCTCAACTCCCCCACCAACACAGTGTTGATGGGGAATTCCCCCTACAGCGCTATTGTGCTATTGTGCTCTGCTGATGAGGAGGGCAGGGAACCTTCCCCACCAGCAGAATACAATGCTCACTGCTGATGGTTATCACCACCTGCAGTGATCGGGCGGGCGAAAAAAGCAGACAGGCTGGTTGTACAATCAACCTTACTATAAACGGATCGAAATTTGTCGAGTTCTTGCTGAACCGGCTGAATATCGATCTATCTATGGTCCGCTTTAGTTTCAGGTGAGAGCCAATGAAATTCGCCTATGACATTGTTTTATTATGGGGTAATCCTGGACCCATTCACACTTGTAAGACTTTTCATGCAACTTTGGACCCCAAAGTCGTATGACAAGCCCCCCCCCCCCCTATGTTTCTCAATGAGTACCGTTCATATCTGTTCATGCAGCGCATAAGGGTGAATATATATTCAAAACTAAAAAAGTGATGAATGGGAGCTGGGAAAGTAATAACAGGTAAGGGGTGAATGGAACATGAAGTCCATAAGTGAATGTGAATGTTCCGCAAAACACAGGAAATGGGGGGTACTCCAGAAGGAGGTGGTGTTCCAATGGTTGTCAGAAGTCACCTTGCATCTAAACCGACCTCTCAACAGGACAAGCCAATAAAGCAGTGCATAACAAGGAGACTCTTACCGGATCCCGTGGATTCCCATGTCAGCGACAGGGAATCACATGCGCAGTGTGTCACCAAGGACGTGGAGTGGAAAGTCTGGACGCTCCGATCCTTTGGGTTCGCGGTCTGCGTAGATCTCCAGGGACAGCGAGATGAGTCCTCACAATGGACAGCCCAAGCGTGGATCAGGAGGGTCAAAAGGCAGTTGGTGGAGCAGTTGGAGGCACTGGACCTCCTGTCCAGGAACAGTGGTGTCCCCACCAGACTGTATGCAGCAGCTTATGTTAGCTGTACTAAGCCTACTTAGCGCGGTGTTTCTTATGTATTTCCATATCTGTTCATGCACTACTTTGGTCCGACTTTCATGCCACTTGAGGGCCATAGACTTCAATGTAAACCCTGAAAAGTCGTACCTGCATGATATACATACGACTTGTGTGCGACTTTGTAGAGCACAAACAATCACTTTGGTCAAAGCCAAAGTGGCAATAAATTTGGGCTCATCCAAAGTAAAGTCGCAATGGAAATTTGCATGATTTTAACGTCACACGAGCGTGAATGGACTCTAAATCTTTCTAAGCAGGCCAAGCTGTCTGGAAAAAAAAAAAATGACAGTTACAGGGGTTGGGATAAACCATATAACACTGTTTATAAGGCTTCATTCATGAAAACTTAACACACACATACAAGTGTTTTTAATTACGGATCTGAACACAGCTGCATTGTTTTCAATGGAGCCATTCACACTGGTGCGTAAACATGCCCTGCATTCAAATCCGTAACACAGAATTCAAAAATCATGTGTCTATACGTGCTTACGCATATAAAATGCATGTATACAGGCTTGTAAGCACATAAATAAAGGCTAAACAATGGGGGGAATAAATGATCATTATGTACACATAAGCATCTTTACGTATTTAAATGCATCTCTATACACAAGTATCATTATGCAGGAACGTTTCTCCTAGACACACGTGCGTAATAATATTGGTAACATTTTTCTGCCCATGTAAATGAAGCCTTATGGTGAGCTTTTATGCATATTTAAACTCTTTTTTTTTTTTTTTTTTTTTTTTCCTAAAAGATGTGGTTGTAACAGTTTGAAAAGTGTTTGCTGAAGTTGGGCTTTACTTTTTTTTTTTTTTTTTTATTTGGTCACTAAGGCATAAATCACCTTTACCAAAAAACTGCCTATGCAGAAAAGGGGCATCTGTAGATAACAGCAAACTGTGCAGCTTTGACCAAAGATGAATAATGTCCTTATAGGTGTGGGTAAACCATGTACATAAACTGTATTGTCAAAAGTATTGTGACACCTGCCTTTACACCCACATGAACTTTAATGGCATCCCAGTCTTAGTCCGTAGGGTTCAATATTGAGTTGGCCAACCCTTTGCAGCTATAACAGCTTCAACTCTTCTGGGAAGGCTGTTCTCAAGGTTTAGGAGTGTCTATGGGAATGTTTGACCATTCTTCCAGCGCATTTGTGAGGTCAGGCACTGATGTCGGAGGAGGCTCGAGGTCCCCATTCTAATTCACCCCAAAAGGTGTTCTATCGGGTTGAGTTCAGGACTATATGCAGGCCAGTCCAGTTCCTCCACCCCAAACTTGTTCATCTATGTCTTTATGGACCTTGCACTGGTGTTTGAACAGGAAGGGGCCATCCCCAAACTGTTCCCACAAAGTTGGGAGCATGAAATTGTCCAAAATGTCTTGGTATGCTGACGCCTTAAGAGTTCCCTTCACTGGAACTAAGGGGCCAACCCCTGAAAAACAACCCCACACCATTATCCCCTCTCCACCACATGATTTGGACCAGTGAACAAAGCAAGGTCCATAAAGACATGGATGAGTGAGTTTGGAGTGGAGGAACTTGACTGGCCTGCACAGAGTCCTGACCTCAACCTGATAGAACACCTTTGGGATGAATTAGAGTGGAGACTGCGAGCCAGGCCTTCTCGTCAACATCAGTACCTCACCTCACAAATGTGCTTCTGTATGAATGGTCAAATATTCCCATAGACACACTCCTGAACCTTGTAGACAGCCTTCCCAGAAGAGTTGAAGCTGTGGTAGCTGCAAAGGGTGGGCCAACTCAATATTGAACCCTACGGACTAAGACTGGGATCCCATTAAAGTTCATGTGCGTGTAAAGGCAGGCGTCCCAATACTTTTGACAATATAGGGTACCTTCTGAAGACTAAATGATCAACTCCAAGAAATATCATCTCATGCTGACCAAGACGTTGCTCACCTCCCACCATCACAGAAGTGAGCTCTCAAATGCTGAGCTCAGAGCTCCTGTATCAGGGGGTAGAAAGTGCATGTAAAGGGGTTTGAACCAGAGAATAAGCTCACTGGGGTTTAGGGGAATATAAATTGTAAGCCTGCAGATCCCAATGCCGCTGTATAATTCACAAATATAAAGAAAATGCTATCATTTCCTGTGTTTCAGTTGTGTGGCAATGCAGACGAAAGTCTCTACAGTGCAAGAGCAGATTGACCACCTGCAGCAACTCATGATGTCACAGCACCAACATCTTCGGGGGCTGATCCAAGAGGTGAGACGTTCTTACCCTGTCCTGTATTCACCATGAACGGGCATGACTAATGTCTAGGGCAGTGCTTTACAGCACCCCTTAAAAGTATGCAACATTTCAGGGCACCCCAGTCAAAAATCAATGGTAGACATGAGCCCGGGACGATGCACACAACTGCCTTGATGAAATTAACTTCATATCAAAAGCCCCTTCCTCACATCAGAGGTCCCCCTATCCTATCACAGCCCCTACTTCACATCAAAGGCCCTCCCATCACATCAGAGGTCCCCCTATCCTATCACAGCCCCTACTTCACATCAAAGGCCCTCCCATCACATCAGGAGGTCCCCCTATCCTATCACAGCCCCTACTTCACATCAAAGGCCCTCCCATCACATCAGAGGTGCCCCTATCCTATCACAGCCCCTACTTCACATCAAAGGCCCTCCCATCACATCAGAGGTCCCACTATCTTTTCACAGCCCCTACTTCACATCAAAGGCCCTCCCATCACATCAGAGGTCCCACTATCATATCACAGCCCCTACTTCACATCAAAGGCCCTCCCATCACATCAGAGGTCCCCCTATCCTATCACACCCCTACTTCACATCAAAGGCCCTCCCATCACATCAGGAGGTCCCCCTATCCTATCACAGCCCCTACTTCACATCAAAGGCCCTCCCATCACATCAGAGGTGCCCCTATCCTATCACAGCCCCTACTTCACATCAAAGGCCCTCCCATCACATCAGAGGTCTCACTATCTTTTCACAGCCCCTACTTCACATCAAAGGCCCTCCCATCACATCAGAGGTCCCACTATCATATCACAGCCCCTACTTCACATCAAAGGCCCTCCCATCACATCAGAGGTGCCCCTGTCCTATCACAGCCCCTACTTCACATCAAAGGTCCTTGTATCATATCACCAGTGTTTTTTTTTTCCAGGGGGAATGCAGTTCTGGCACCTTCAGCACTGAATGTATGTAATGGCAAGGCGTGCTAGAAGGTCTATTGTTGCTGGTGGGGGATTTACTGATGCTTAAGGGGCAGTCTTATGTAGCAGGAGGGTCAATTGTTGTTGGGAGGGATCTACAGTTGCGGAAGGGATTTTTTTTGTGCCTGGCTGCTGGGAGATCTATTGTTGCTGCCGTAAGTCTATTGTTGCTGGGGAAGGTCTTTTCTTACTGGCTGCTGGGGAAGTATTTTACTGCTTTCCTTGTTCACATTAACAGCTTCCATTACTTATTACGATAAAAATATACTTGATTCTATATTCTCTAAAGAAGATGGTACTGGGGGGAAGGTAGTGGGTGGAACCAAGGGACGGCGCTCAGAGGTGGGTAGGGGGCGGGGACAAGTGGTGATTCAAAAGCGGGGAGTACCCTACATATCGAGGTCCCTCTTTACATCCTAGTGCCCCCATCACATCAGACGTCTCTGATAAATGAGAACCCCCCCCATCTCATAAGAGTACCACCATGGCAGAGTACCCACAATCACAGAGTCTCTCCATCTCAGAGCCCCGCCATTCACACAATCTCCCCCATCAAAGATCCCCCAATTATCCAGTCCCCCCTTCAAAACAAGATTCCTGCCCCAAAGAGAATTACTTCCTTAGAAAAAGTGGGAAACTTCTGTAAGGCCCCTTTCACACTGGGGCGGTGGGGGCGTCGGTGGTACAACAGCGCTATTTTTAGCGCTGCTGTACCGTCGTTCTTGCAGCAGTATTCGGCCGCTAGCGGTGCGGTTTTTTGCCCCCGCTGGCGGCCGAAAAAGGGTTAAAATCCCTCGTACAGCGCGGCTGTATTGATTTCAATGGGCAGGAGCGGTGAAGGAGCGGTGAATACACCGCTCCTTCACCGCACCAAAAAAGCGGTTTGCAGGACTTTTTTCACCGCCCTGCCTGCGCACCGCTTCAGTGTGAAAGCCCTCGGACTTTCACACTGAACAAACAGCGGAGGCTGTTTAGGGGTGGTTTGCAGGCGGTATTTTTAGCGCAATACTGCCTGCAAACCGCCCCAGTGTGAAAGGGGTCTAAAGGGAAAGTGGCAAACCCAAAATGCAATTCTAGGTTTTCTTATTTGAAAGCTTGGGAATCGGGATGCTTAACCAAGTTAATATCAGAGATGCACCCTTTAATATATGTTTATTTTTCAGCAATCACAAATTATATAAAAGATCAATGTGTAATAAAAAAATTTAATGAAATACAATTACCAGAAAGGTTACAGTTTTTCGTCAAGAGTTCATCTGTTACATTTGATTATTTATAAATTCCAAGCCTGGTTAGTTTAATACAAGCCTGTATCCTGACACTTTCTTTCTGCGCCATCTTGTGGTGATGTGGGTAATTACAATTTGAGTTTTATGTATTAACCTCCCTGGCGGTATGATTATTTCAGATTTTTGATGCTGAAAACGGTACAGTTTTTTTGCATGGAAATTTGGCATTTTATATTGTAGGCCTGTAATTCTTAAGAATAACTCACTTAAATCTGTCCAAACAAGAGTCTAGTAGACAGCCCAGGTTTGATAAAGTTTGAAAAATGAAATAAAAAAATATAATATAATAAATAACTATAAATTATAACAAATAATAATATAATAATAATAAAAATTATTCAATAATGTAATCAAATCAAAAACACTGAAATTTGCTCAGTTGCAGAATTGTCGCTGTCATTACTTTAGTGTTTGATGACGAATTTCCCCACTAATTACTATCGCTCAATTCTGCAAGGTATTCTAATTTATTATCACTGTTTTCTGGCTGGTCTAAAAGCACTTTTGCCGTAAACGGACATTTTTTGGTTGCTATGGACAATCTTCAGTTTCCTGGCAGAAGGAATAGTATTTATAATAAAAAACTGCATAAAGGGCACTGGACAGACCACTAGGGACAAAGGGGATGTGAAATTATTTGATACAGTACTGTAATCTGTAAGATTACAGTATACTGTATCTGTATTGTGTTTTTTACTTTTTGAATTTGGCGCCGAACTCCGTCCCCGTGCGTTGCAACTCTCGCAGGGAACGGAGCTCGGCACTGTGAATCGAGCGAGACACGGCGGCTCGCAGATCACAGCGTGGAGACATCGCAGGATCCAGGGGACAAGGTAAGTAACCTCTACATGGATCCTGCGATGCGATTCCGAGTCTGGCTCGGGGTTACCGATTTTGGTACTGAAAATCCACCCCGAGCCAGACTCGGGAATACCACCAGGGAGGTTAAAAATATCCTGCGTCCTCCTAACAGCTCCATAATGGGTGTCTATGTTAATGGGTCACCTTTTTGTTTAACATAGAAGTTTCTGGTAAAAAATTGCATTCAATAAAAATTGTATTTCAAATTAACTGTATATTCTAGATGTGGGGCAGACTTTGTCACTCCTCTGAAAAGCAATTCGTGGTTCGCTTTTTTAGAGGCATTTGATTTGTTGCCTCCTCACCACCTGTTTTAACTCTGTAACGATGCACCACCACCGCACTTCAACTTCATGCATTTCACCTGTTGTGGTGCAGCCCTTTGTCAGGACCCAGGTCTGAACCGTGTCTGGCGGTGTCTCCTCATGCTAAGCCACCTGGGATGCTAGACAGCAGCCTGGACAATTCCTTGAAAGATCTTGCCTTGTCTCTTCTTTCTCTTGAACCTTGCTCCTCCCATGAACTTTCCTATTTTAGCCATGCCTTTTGTACCTCCTGTTTGCTAGATTATTGTGATTGTGTTCTCTCCAGCCAATATCTTGCTCGCTTGTCTCTCCTACTGCCATCCATATCTTCACCACCACTCATTACCGACCTTTGGATTGTTCCTCAACTACGCTTTTGCTTGATCCCAACCTGCAATTATTTGTTCCCAACCTTTTGGCTTGTTACTGACCCATGCTTCTGCTTGATCCCTACCTGCTATATTTGCTACTTGACCCCGGCTTGCTCACTTCCTGGAGGAGGCGATCATGAGGAGTGCGGCCTGGTACTAAAGTGCAGCAAAAGCCATCTCCACCATGAGGAGATCTGGTGAATACCGGTTAGTGCTTGGTCCCCGCACTTCAGGTGAGCCCAGGTCATCCACCAGGGTGACCTGCTTTTGAACTTGCACTACTGGTCAGTGGGAGCCTCTATACTGCTATAGCTACTGGCCTGCGAGCCTGACCTTAACACCCATTCATTCATGCAATGGCACTACCCACTGAACACAACAGGGGGTAACATTTTTGCTGCAATTGTCAAGCAAAGCATTGCAGCTTCAGCATGTGTTTACCCCCCTCCAGCTACTTTACAGCTTAAGGGGGGAGAAGCAGTAAAAACGCAATTTTTTTACCACCATCCAACCGCAAGTGTAAACAGGCCCTTAGGAGGGGCCTCTCTTTTCTTTTGAAACAACCTCAATTCTATGAGGGTGGGGTGGAGGGAAAGAAAAAAGGGCATGGGAGGATGTCTCCCTATTCAAGAACAATTACCACTATCCATTATGCTATCCCACCCATACAATGCTGACATCACATGGACAGTTGTACCAAGGTATCACATGTTGAAAAAATTTGCCAGAATTCGGTTTTGAACAATATTTATCCACTCAGTGGAAGAAGTCCACATTTAGTAATAACTACTATGATAATTACTTAATGGCAGCAGACTCAGGTATACTTCGTATATTAGTGATCAAAGCATAATCTGAGCATGGTCTTGTGCACAAGTTTACAATCTAGTAAATACATCACCTGTCAGAGCTGATAGAAAACTAAGATCTATTTTACAAGATGACGCGGCTTTGATATCTTGTTACTGTACCATTATGTGATAAAGGTTATTGACTGCTTATTATTGTAATGACAGCGTGAGGATTTAAAGACCCGTCTGAAGGAGCAGGACACCACCATTGGGGAATTAAAGGAAAAAGTTAATTTTCTGGAATGTCAGGTAAAGCCATGTGATCATTATTGTAAAGGTATTAGCAATTAGTTCAGAGCTGTTGCATTTATTTTTATATTATGTCATTCTATTCTATCATTATCATGATTATGATTATTATCATTTTCATCTATCATCATCATCATCTATCATATGTTATATGTTATTTTGTTTGTATCCTATTTTTTATATATATATATATATATATATATATATATATATATATATATATATATATATATATATATATATATATATATATATATATATATATATATATATATATATATATTTAGCAATACATTTAAAAAAAAAAAAGACCAAAAGTGTAGCCACACCTAGGCTATTCCCCATCTGTTCTACAAACTTTTATGATACATTTTTAGTTTTGCCTGCAAAACAATCTCAAAGCGGGGCAGCTATCGGAGCAAGACAGAAGATCATGCTTTGCAACTGATCTTTTATGACAGATATTATCAATCTATATGTGGCAGACATGTGCAATTATTTTCGGTCTGAATCTAGATTGACAAATTTTTGGTTACCCCATACTCATTCCCATGGGGGGGTGGTGTTAGGATCTGGAACACCCCTTGTTAAAGGGAGCTTCCAGATTCCGATAAGTCACAACCACTGGGCCAGGGTTGTGGGAAAGAGGTGCCCCCCCTGCCCCAAATCAACACCCCCCCCCCCATGTTGAGGACATGTATAGTTCAGGCGAGGGGGAGGCAGTCGCTTGTGTCCCCCCTCCCCTTTGCTGGCCTGCCGGGCTGCATGCTCTGATAGGGGTCTGGTATTGTTTTTGGAGGTCGAGTTCCTCTTAAAGACCACACCAGACCCAAAGGGCCTGGTATGGATTGGGGGGGCACGCTGTTTTATTTTTCTGAACTTTTATTTGCCGCTATTTTGTTTACATTCAGCTGTCAGCGGGGAAGCCGGCTGACAGCTGATGAGTCATCAGTTGTTGAGATTGTGGCGGCTGGCTTCCCGGCCCGCTCCTTAATAACCAGCTATTCTTCATGTAGAGTTCAAATCTGTCAATCATTTTTCAACTGATCCGAATTCAAATCTTTCCAAAAATTTGGACTTCGTTAGAAAATTAATAAAGGAAAAAAATTCCTCAACAAAACAAAATTGGTAACATAACAAATCTTTCCAAAATGAAATTAATTTTTCTGTTCTGCACTTGTCTACAATGTAGCACCATCCTAGCATAGGTTGCTAGGCAAATTTACCTTTGGCACCTTCTTTAACCAAGGGAGAGGTAGTTGTTTGTTCTGGTGTACTCAGGGTCTTGCAAGTATAGAGTTGAATACTTCCCCATGCCTCTGGCAGAAGCTTCCAGAGCTTAAAGTGGATGTAAACCCTCCATATACACAGTGACATGAACAGCCTCAGATGATACACAGGGATGAAACAAATCTCCCTGTATAGGTTTTACATGTATATCTTCTGTCTTCATCTTGATACACTGTTTAGAATGTGCACGTTTTGTTCAAATTTTCACTTCCTGATTCCCCTGTAGGCGGAGATGGCCACTCAGCACAGATGCCAGTCACTACTCCACCTCTCCACCTTGCTTAAAAGGGGTTGTAAACCCTCGTGTTTTTTTACACCTTAATGCATCCTATGCAAACTCACCAGACCCGTTCGTTCCCACAGCAGAGATGGGCTGTTCCCTTTCTGCCCAGGGGTTCTCGGCTCTTGATTGGATAGATTGATAGCAGTGCAGCCATTGGCTCCCGCTGCTGTCAATCAAATCCAATGACGTGGGTGCCAGGGGGAGGGGCCAAGTCCAGCATTCTACGTCTATGGACGCAAATGTTGGACTCGGGAGCGCGCGCGCCTGGTAACCCCCCTGGGAGAGCACTTCTCCTAAGGCGGTTTACTGATGCAGGGAGGAGCCGCGAGCGCCGTC
Organism: Lithobates septentrionalis; assembly: GCA_037952835.1. Taxonomy (NCBI): domain Eukaryota; kingdom Metazoa; phylum Chordata; class Amphibia; order Anura; family Ranidae; genus Lithobates; species Lithobates septentrionalis. Next base: position 2,699,108 of record JBBDGP010000754.1, on the reverse strand, counting down.
CAGGGACCCCTGAAAATGAGGATCAGGGCCACTCTGTGCAAAACGAGCTGCACAGTGGAGGTAAAAAAACACGAGGGCTTACATCCCTTTAATCAGAGAACTCTTTGCTTTGAGAAAATACAAAGTTTTCTCTGAATGGTGCCTGTGCTAGGCAGCCAACCTCCTATGTTTAGTAGGCAGCAGGATAACTGCTCAGCATGGGACCTGGAAGCAAGTAAAGAGCACAGGAATAGCAATGATTACTACCAGCTTCTAGAGGATCCCACAGGTATGGTATATACAGTGCTGTGAAAAAGTATTTGCCCCCTTCCTGATTTATTTTTATTTTTTTTGGATATTTGTCACACTTAAATGATTCAGATCATCAAACAAATTTTAATACTACACAAAGATAACCCGAGTAAATGCAAAATGCCGTTCTTAAATGATGATTTAATTTACTAAGGGAAAAAAGCTGTCCAAACCTGCCTGGCCCTAACTCTTTCTAATCGCTGTGAAGGAATTTCGGTCAAGTTTTCTTTGCAGAATCAGCCAAATTGGAGGGTTTTCCAGCATGAATGGCCTGTTTAAGGTCATGCCACAGCATCTCAATCAGATTTAAGTCCGGAGTTTGACTAGGACATTCCAAAACCTTCGTTTTTTTTTTTTTTTTTTTTTCTTTTAGCCATTTAGAGGTGGACTTGCTGGTGTGTTTTGGATCATTGTCCTGCTGCATTATCCATGAGCTTGAAGTCACAAACTGATGGCCGGACATTCTCCTTCAGGATTTTCTGGTAGAGCGCAGAATTCATGGTTCTATCAATTATGGCAAGTCATCCAGGTCCTAAAGCTGAAAAGCAGCCCCAGACCATCACACTACCACCAAAATGTCTGACTGTTGTAATGATGTTCTGTTTATGAAATGCTGTGTTAGTTTTACGCCAGATGTAACAGGCTGCACACCTTCCAAAAAGTTCAACTTTTGTCTCATCAGTCTACAGAATATTATCTGTGGTGGCTTTCACCTTGGAACTCTCCCATGGATGCCATTTTTTGCCCAGTCTCTTACTTATTGTTGAGTCATGAATACTGACCTTACCTGAGGCAAGTGAGGCCTGCAGTTCTTTAGATGATCTTCTAGGGGGTTTTTTTTTGACCTCCTGGATAAGTCTTCGCCATGCTCTTGGAGTAATTTTGGTAGGCCGACCACTCCTGGGAAGGTTCACCACTGTTCCAAGTTTTCTCCATTTGTGGATAATGGCTATCACCATGGTTCCCTGGAATCCCAAAGCCTTAGAAATGGCTTTGTAACCCTTTTTCAGGCTGATACATGTCAATTACTTTGTTTCTTCTCCGTTCTTGAATTTCTTTAGATCGCGGCATGATGTATTGCTTTTTGAGATCTATTAGCGTGCTTCACTTTGTCAGACAGCTTCTATTTAACCAAGTTCTTAATTCAATAGGTCTGGCAGTAATCAGGGTGTGGCAAGTGAAATTTAACTCCGCTTTCCAAAAAATGTGGTTAACCACAGTTCATTCATGATTTAGCAAGGTGGGGGCGCAATTACTTTTTCACATAGGGCCAGACAGGTTTGGACAGTTTGGACATCATTTAAAAACTTAGATGATGTCCACTTTATTTTGTATTTACTTGGGTTATCTTTGTGTAATACTAAAATTTGTTTGATCATCTGAATCATTTAAGTGTGACAAATATGCAAAAAACATGAGAAATTAGGAAGGGGGCAACTGCTTTTTCACAGTACTGTATATTATAAGGATTACTTTTGCTAGCTGTCTCCATTTCTTTTATTGAACATATATTTTCCATTGGTTTTGCCCATTCTTCCTATTTTTGGCAAATAGGAAAACAACAAAGTCTATTTCGACAATTTATGTTTAGGTTTGACAATTTATTCATAGGCTTTCTTTGGGATGAGAATTTGAATTTGCATGTGTTATTGAAAGCTCTCACATAAGCAGAGTGATATTATAATGTAATGTAAGGCTGTCTTCTTTTACTAATGATTGATTTCTTTCTGTGATTGATTTTCCACCAGAACAAAGAGCTGAAGTATAAAGTAGATCACTGGTCCAGTCCCAGCAAGTTCAAAATCTCTAAAGGAACATCTGTAAAGTAAGATTTGTGTTTTTATTTTTCAATTTTTAAGCTCTGACTGGACAGTTTGACTTCAGAATAAAGAAATCTCATCACTTTACACTTGGGAGGTGCAAGAGCAACCAATCGGCTTTAGATTTCCATTCTGCAGATTGGTGGAAGACCTGGAACACCTAGGGGCATCAATGGAAGCAAAATAAGTTGCGCCACCAGAACATAGGTGTGGTTTAAAGTGATGTTGTTAAATAAGAGACTAGGCTTCTGGACCTAAATGTTGCAATGAATGGACTTATTCGCTGCACCTACAGTACATGATACCTACAGTTTCATAATAGCTTAAACTGTGTGAAATTGTAATATTGCTGTAATGGTGAAGAGCCCTGGGTTGATCAATATGTTTTATGTAACCAAGGCTTTTAGATTTAAAAGGCTCATCATACACTATAGAATCTGATTGTACAATTGCCTTTTAGTTCTACCATCAACTTACTAGTGCACAGGCCTGTCTGTTGTGACACTGATTGAACTGGTTGTTTAGATTTGTCCTCCTATTACAGAGTTTTGGTAACTAAAAAGTAGATTGCATAAGCTTACAGGAGATGTGGAGCCAAAGCTCCTTCATTCTGCACTGCTGTGACCGGTTTTCAGCAGACAGCGGGCTGAAGCCCGCTGTCGGCTGACATCACAGAGCCGTTACAGGATCAAAGGATTGCAACCATATGGTTGGGATTGCCCCACATGAATGGGCTGGCACTTGGCTCGCAGCCGTCTGCTCCCACCCCCTCCACAGCCCAGCACTCCAGTGAGCACGCAGGGGGCGGAGCTCTGAGAATCGCGCAATCGGCGGTGTTTGAACATTCGGTTATCAGTGTTTAAAGCTGGCGGGGGACAGATGCAGCATCCAGCTAGGCAAGTATGATTCACAAATTCATGTTCCAGAGGAAGGCAAAAAACCCAGCAAAGCATGATCCAATTTGCTCCAGCAGGGCAAAAAATTCCTTCCTGATCACCCAAGAGGCAACCGGATTTAATTGTACATTCTCTCTAAGGTTAAAGTGGTTCTAAAGCATAAACATTTTCTTTTTTTCCCCTAATGCATTCCTTACATTTGAAATGCTGCCCCTGCTGGTGCCTTGCTCTACTACAGTGCCAAAGCCAGGTAAAGTTGTGCCTGTACAGACACGGCAGTAAAGTAGACCCTGCACTGTTTCCACTGCAGTAAAGTAGACCCTGTATGGTTTCCACTGCAACAACGCAGACCCTGTAGTGTTTCAACTGTGTCCATAGCAGCAGGAAACAGCTGAACAACTATGAAAATGACCCGCTGCCTACAGAGGGCACCACCTTGCCACTTAATGGAGGTAGCCTTAAGTGCACTTAGATCTACATGCTACACCTAGGATGACATAATTGCTGTTTTAAAGGTTTGGATATGTTGCTGAAAGAACATTTCATTAATTAATTTCTTTTCTTTTCCAGTGAATCAATGCTTGGCAACCACTCCCCTTACTTCATGCTGCTGAAACACAAGAAATCTATGGGGAGCAGCTAATAGCGCCTTAATACCAATCAACCCTCATCTGCTGGACTTACTGTACTACTTGCTAGAGTTTCTTTTCATCATCTGAGTCACCATTGCCTTTTTTCAGCTTGGTGGTTCGCTGCACATACACAGGATGGCATCTTGCAGCGGAACATCTGCTTTATTGTTTGCCGGACCGAGAAGAGGAAGAGTGAGAAGTGCTCGCTAAGGATTTGATGTTATCTGAGCAATCAATAATACTGGAGTGCAATCTCATTTCTTTGTTGTTAAAGGAGGAGCTCCAGGCAACTCATAAATTCAACCTCTGAACTGCTGATGGTATTCGAGAAGAGTTTACCATCTTGTTTCCAGTATGTGCAGGCAAAATTTCAGAGTGCAGTAGCTGAAAACAGGGACAAGCTCAATCATGTGTATTCTTAGTTCTGGACATTGAGAAGTTGAGCATATGGACAAATTCAGAGATTTCATTACCTATAGGAGAACTTCACCCAAAAGGGGAAGTTCCGCTTGTTTGCATCTCCCACCCCTCCACTGCCACATTTGGCACTTTTTAGGGGAGAAGGGGAAGTGGAGACCCATCAAAACCAGCTGCCACTTCCGGTCAGATTGCCATGGCAATCTGAGCAGAAGCTCAGCACACCCCAGACACCCCCCCCCCTCCACCAGGCCGCAGCCCTGTCTCCCAGTACCTGTCAAAAACCGTTACTCGTTTCCCCCCTTCCCCCCCCCCCTGAAAGGTGCCAAATATGGCACCGGAGGGGGGAGATGGATAAGCAGAAGTTCCACTTTTGCGTGGAACTTCGCTTTAAGTGGGTGGTCAGGGAAGCAGTAAAATTGTGATTCAACTGGCTGTTATTGCTGCCCCCGGGCACTCCACTCGTATTAACAAGGCCTAACACTCTCACATATGGAAGAGAAGGAAGTCCTCAACCCCGTGTAAGCTCTGACACCGTCCAACAAAGAACTTACACAGGGTTTGACTCTTGGCTTGGATGGAGGAAAGAAGTTGCGGGCTAGCTACACTAGAAAGTTGCACTACGCAGGTCAGGGAATTCTAATTCACTTCAGATGAAAGTATTTTCAATAAGCTTGTATATACTTATTTAATTTGTGAAATAAAAGACTGCATGGATACTTTGGGTGATGTGTAGTTTTCAAAGAGCATGGAGAGAACTGTGATGCCGTTAACTCAACTGCCTTTGGTCTGGATTTAAAGGTCTTGTCCTTCTCTTTGGATATTAGTGTAGAACACCAGATATGCTCAGTTGTCTGTAACCTTCCCCAACAAATTGTGGTTTGGGCAGTTGAATTGCTCCATAGAGAGAAGCAAAGAGGTTCTGAAGACGAAGTGGCACTGCCTTCCACCCCAAAACAAACTGCCACTACAGACCTCCAATGCAGCGAGAACCTGATTTCTACTGTCCTGACCTTTGAGGAGCAAGATGCCTCTTCTGTAGAGTACAGCTTAGAGCCATAGAGATAAAAAAGACAGAGCAGACTCTATAGCTCAGAGCTGTGCCACAGAACAGGTGTTATTTCCATACAAGCTGTAAACACTGACCATGATGAATGAATGGCCACTGCGTTAACTTTTACTGCGTGAGAAAGGTGCAGCGTGGTGTGGTGGACAGTGAACACAGAGTCCAAGGTGGGCAAAAGCAATATATTGTAGAAAGGTTCTACACAGTACAACTAGGCCCAGCAGGTAGGAATGACCGTCTGGGGCAACTTATGAACCGTAATGCCCCGTGCACACGATAGGATTTTCCGATGGAAAATGTGTGATAGGACCTTGTTGTCGGAAATTCCGACTGTGTGTAGGCTCCATCACACATTTTCCATAGGAATTTCCGACACACAAAGTTTGAGAGCTTGCTATAAAATTTTCCGATAACAAAATCCGTTGTCGGAAATTCCGATCGTGTGTACACAAATCCGACGCACAAAGTGCCACGCATGCTCAGAATAAATTAAGAGACGAAAGCTATTGGCTACTGCCCCGTTTATAGTCCCGACGTACGTATTTTACGTCACCGCATTCAGAACGATTGGATTTTCCGACAACTTTGTGCGATCGTGTGTATGCAAGACAAGTTTGAGCCAACATCCGTCGGAAAAAATCCATGGATTTTGTTGTCGGAATGTTCAATCAATGTCCGACCGGGGCATAACGGTGTGTACGGGGCATAACAGTGGTCTGTAGACTTGAAAAATGGCAACAGTCTACAATGAGGAGGGGCCTGGCCAGTCCACATCCAAAGGGGAGGCTTCCTGAAGTGAGGTAGACTTAGTTCCTGCACTGTCCCTACTCCTCCAGAAAGTTTCCCTGTCTCTAAGCATTGTCCCTGCCAGATGGGGAACTTGTCCCTACACTAGCCACTTGCATAAAGCACACAAAACCCTGGAGCCAGAGTCTTAAATAGACTCTGCCTGAGCCTGACCCTAGGTGGCTGCCAAAATCACGTGGAGTGCCAGCGTCCAATCGAACAGCTGTCTCCCTGTGATCAAGAAAATCATAGAGGAATCAAGTTCCTCTTAACTTCCTTCTTCTTTTACATTTCTGTTTCGGTTGAGCGCCACCTATGGTGGGGAATGCAGACTGCTCCTTCCCACACGTGCATTACCACAGTGCATGTGCGTGAATTGGCCACTGAAGTGGACCTTGCAGTAAAACGTCACTGTCAAGCCCCCCTCCCCCTTACAAATCACTGGCTAGGTGTAAAATGTACCGGTAAAGAAAAAAGGGTTTATGCTTGCCCAACCCTCTTTTCCTGCAGCACCTAGGCAAAGATGATGTCAGAGTCCTTCTAGCTAGATCCTGGGAAATAGAGGGCAACTTAAATCTCACAAGGAGATGCTCTTACAATGTCTTCTCATGAGATTTTGCCTAAATTTGCATTTCCAAGAATCTTCTTGGAAGGACAAGGATGTCATGTCCATTGATGCAGAAGATGCGGGGGGTGGAGGTGGAGTGTTATGTATAAAACTTTTTTTTCCCCAAGTAACCATTTAAACCTAATATCAGTAGGTAATTTCTAAAGGGGGATGGGGCCCTGGGTAATTTAGGCGGGCCTTGCATTTTATTTGGTAGATGGGGGAATAATACCCTCTGTGAAATGTATACTGCTGTCTGATCCATCCTCTACATATGTCCCTGGTGACCATTATCGCCCGGACTTAAAGCGGAACTTCACCCAAAAGGAGAAGTTCTGCTTTCACCTAGGTGATCCGTTTGGTATTTCGCCCCCTTCCCGCCCACAGCCTCTTGGGACCCATCACAGGTACCAGAAGGCTCTGGGACTATTTATCGGAGACCCAGGTGAGGAAAGCGCTGGATCCCTGGACAGGTAAGTGCCCTTTTATTTTTTGGGTGGAGACTGAAGAGCTGAAGTGGAAATGTTCCAGTGGATATTTATTCTGGTGACAATTGTAAGTAAAGTTTTACCTTACTTTGAAGAAATTCAATTTTGCCTTTTGCTTCTATTTGTGTCTACAGGCCAGGAACTAGGGACAGATGGAACAATAAAATAAAAAAATACTGACAGAGGTTTAACCATTCCATACTCTATTTGGCTTTACATTTACTTCATATTCTTAACCCCCATCCATCTGGACACGGAACCTTGTCTTTCCATTCACCTGTAGGTGGGGTACAGCAGCAAAAAATCACACAGTCAGGTGCAATAATAAACTTGTATTGTAGCAATGCAGCAACCGTTTACAACAATCCCAGTGGGAAGACTGCCCAACCAGGTGCACTTACGGTTACAGCAACCTGAACGGGTTCCAGACGGAAATACAGCATCTGTAAAGAGGAGCAGAATGCGGCCTGGCCATCTCGTGCGCAATCAGGAAGATTTCCAGAAGACATGTGACCCTACGCTTTGCCTCCTGGTCAGGAACCTTTCCCTACTTCTAGTACTGTACCTAATAAACTGGGTACCTTTCCCTGCACTACCCACCAAAGCACGTCAAACCCGGGGGTCAGGTCCTTAAATAGACTCTGCCTGACTCAAGATGGCTGGCAGAGTCACCTGGGGCAACAGCATCCAATAGCATCGCTGCCCCACTGACCTAGGAAACCATAGAGCAACCAGGTTCCTACTGATTTCCTCTCCAGCTGCAGAGCCACTGCGATTGAGCACCACCTGCAGTGGAGAAAATTAACTGCACCTGCCTACATGCCTGTCAAGTATCTGTACCTCACTGGGCAGTAGAGACTCTGACAATTGAATGGCAGGGGAAAGGCTTAGTGCCAGGAAAGGGTGTGACTTAATATAAATGTATGAACCTGGGATTCAAAGGATATCAAATGACACTAAACAATATCCTTAATCTCCAAAAATAATCCATTCAGGTTCCCCTCTTGTTCTGGGGTGTGGTCATATGATATCGCCCCAGTGTCACCGCTCTTGCGCGCTTGCAGGGGGGGGGGGTGCGCGGCAATCGTGGCCGCGCTGTGTCCTAGGGACCCCGATCTCGGTAAAGTGCTGATGACGTGGCTCTTTATCCATGCGATCGGCTGTGTCCAATCACAGCCGATCACATGTAAATATGAAAGTGCCGTTTATCGGCTTGACAGAGTGTGAGGCGAGGAGAGTCGATCAGGGGCATCTTCTCGCAGGGGAGACTGTACAGATATCCAGGGCACTGATCATCAGTGCCACCCAGCAGTGCCCATCCGCGCCACCTATCATTGCCCATCAGTGCCACCTATCAGTGCCCATCAGTGTGGCATTTTAGTTCCACCTCATCAGTGCCCATCAGTGAAGGAGAAAAATTACTTATTTACAAAATTTACTGACAGAAACTAAGAAACTTTTTTTTATTTTTTCAAAACTTTTTCAAAACTCAGTCTTTTTTTGTTAGAAAAAAATAAAAAAAAAACTGCGGTAATTAAATACCACCAAAAGAAAGCTCTAGTTGTGAGAAGAAAAAAATTATAAAAATGTAATTTGGGTACAATGTTGCATGCCGGCGCAATTGTCATTTAAAGTGTGACAGCACTAAGAGTTGAAAATTAGCCTGGGCAGGAATGGGGTAAAAGTGCCCGGTATTGAAGCGGTTAAGGGCCCAATACTCTATTATACCTCTATCAGTTGTGGTTATGTGCACTGCACAGTACAAATCCCATAGGTCATAGTCCATCTCAGGAGCGAGCAAGAGAGGATGTCTATATTCCCATACTATAGTGGGACCATGGAGAACAAACATAGCCAGCATCTAACAAGAAGTTGCATAATACAGGTGTAGCGCCACCCCCGAAGGAGCTGCTTGGTGGTTTTGGGTTCTCTGATCTCCGCCTCAACTTCAAGAATGACCTCAGCCCCCCCTGGCACACCTGGTTAAATAAAATGACTGCAAACACGTTTAAGGAGCCGTTATCCTGGCTGTGGATTGTTACCAAAAAAACACAGATACACCTGGTAGTAATAAACAAGTTAACCACTTCCCGCCCACCGTACGTCATATGACGTCCTTGACTTTGTGGGGGTATATCTGAATGATGGGTGCAGCTACAGGCATAATTCGGATATCGGCTTTTCAGCCGGCGATTCCCTACACCATAAGAACATTCATAGTGGCTGTTCCACCGCTTGATCGTTCTTAGGGGCGGCGAGAGGGGACTCCCCTCATCCCTCCCGTCACCCTCCAGTGCTACTACCGACTCACCTTCCATGGGTGAGTCAGAGACAGGATCTGGCAGATGGTCACCGGAGTCTCTATGATCGCTCGGAGGTCGGGCGCGATTTTATGACGTCACGCCCGGCCTCTGCATTCAAACAAACGGCGCCGCCTCGGCTGGGAAGCCGAGATTGTGTGTTTTTTTTTTTTTTATTTATTTCAGGGTTCCTTGCCTACGAGGTGAGTTGTGGGGTCTTATTGGCCCCATATCTCACTGTAAAGAGGACCGATTATGCCATATTCCTATTACAAGGGATGTTTACATTCCTTGTAATAGGAATAAAAGTGATAAAAAAAAAATGTATTTTTTAAACGCGTCAAACCAAAATGAAAAGTAATATTTAAAGCCCCCCCCTTCCCGTGTGCTCGCACGTAGAAGTGAACACATACGTAGGTCCCGCCCACATATGAAAACGGTGTTCAAACCACACGTGAGGTATCGCTGCAAACGTTCGAGCGAGAGCAATAATTCTAGCCCTAGACCTCCTCTGTAACTCAACACATGTAACCAGTAAAAAAAATGAAAGTGTCGCCTATGGGGATTTTTGAGTACTGAGGTTTGGCGCCATTCCACGGGCGTGTGCAATTTTGAAGCATGATATGTTGGGTATCTATCTACTCGGCATAACTTCATCTTTCACATTATGCAAAAAAATTGAGCTAACTTTACCGTTTTATTTATTTATTTATTTTTAAAGCACAAAACTGTTTTTTTTTACAAAAAAAAATGCGTTCGAAAAATTGCTGCGCAAATACCGTGCGAGATAAAAAGTTGCAACAAATGCCATTGTATTCTCTAGGGTCTTTGCTAAAAAATACATACATATATAATGTTTGGGGGTTCTATGTAATTTTCTAGCAAAAAAATTATGATTTTTACATGTAGGAGAGAAATGTCAGAATTGTCCTGGGTGGCAAGTGGTTAAATATATTATCACGGTTTCGAACACGGGGAAACTTGCAGCACTGTTAGACCTTACTGCAGAATATCAATACAATAGTAATGACAAAATTCTATATTTGGCAACTGTAAGTATAAAAAGAAACAGTAATCTATGTGCTCTCAACAGGGGTGCTGAGAGGGAGGAGAGATTTGTCAACTTTTCAGCTCCTTCTGGGCCACAATCACCAGTGAGAGGTGAACAATACAAAAAAGAAATCTGTTGAACAGGTACAGTGAGCACAGTTCTATAACGTTACAGGTTCTGGGTTGAAGAGTACTAGTGTCTTCTGGTAGAAAACGTTGGGGCCCTTTGTAAAGAGAGTAGGTTTAATCAACCAAAATTGAGACAGTAATCATCTAGGATATTCCGTTAGGTAGTGGTTTGTAAGAACAGACTGGCTGAAGATGGCAGCTCCAAACAAGCATCCACGGACACTAGAAAGGGGAATAGGTGTCTGCATGCAGTGTCTGTACTGTGTTAAGAAGTATGTTTGGGTTTTCACCTGCTTACCAATCCTCTGTGTGATGACACAGACATTCCAAATGCTGGTTCAGGCTCCTACCCTGTTTCCCCGAAAATAAGACCTAGCGTGATTGTCGGTGATGGCTGCAATATAAGCCCTACCCCCCAAATAAGCCCTAGTTAAAGTCCTTGTAGTTCTTATTTTCAGGGTAGGGCTTATGTTCGGGGAAACAGGGTAGGGCTTTTTTGGGGGGTAGGGCTTATATTGCAGCCATCACTGACAATCACGCTAGGTCTTATTTTCGGGGAAACAGGGTAGCAATGTAGTAAGGCACCGGATCACCTCCTGTTGACTGATCGGGATGGCTCGTAGCTAAACTGGCAAGGTGACCGGACAGTGGTTGATTGGGCACCTGGATGGGTATTGCGATCCCTGAGGTGGTGTGGGTCGTCTCCGCTGGGCTGGGTGGCGCTGCGTTGCCGAGCAGGGTCCCTGGGCTGAATGTGGCGGAACAGGTGGGTGACACTTTTTCTGGCTCCCCTCATTCTCCTGGCAGCATTCGCCCAGTAGTATTGGACAAAAGCGTGGCTCACTCTCTTAGGTGGAGTTCCACCACACGGTCCTGTCACCTCACTCATACGGCTTTGGTGCCACATCAGTGAGATTTATATATTTTTATAGTACTATGCAATAATCAATAAAGTTGTATATTTCATTGATCAATACCGTTGTGATTCTCCCATTGATTGCAGTCCTGGGACTGCTCTGGTCCCAACCCCCCTTTTTTTTCTTACTAGATTATTACTCCGCTACTAGGGAGATACCCCATCATATAGATGTATCGACTGATCAATCATTATTATTATAATTTTTGACACTTAAACACAAGTGGATTCCAGTGATACTTATCTTTTTGTTACTGTCACCTCACCACTCCTGTCCTCTGCCCCCTCTGTTGGGTGTACACTGTGGCCCAGCAAAGGACATTGAGGCTTGGAATTTCACTTTTTCTCAGCCACCAATTCTCCTCTGTACCGCTCCCCTCACTCTCTGTCACACCCTCCTCACTCCACCTCAGCCTTTTCCTGGGCTCCAGGCTATCCCTCCCCCTATTTACGGGCATGCTGGGGACTGTTGGGGCGTACACTGTGGCCCAGCAAGGGACTTTTTGAGACTTGGTATCTTCCTCTTTTTCTCAGCCACCTCTTCTCCTCCGTCCCCTGTCACACTCTCCTCACTCCACCTCCGCTTTTTTCCTGGGTTCCAGGATATCCTTCACCCTATTTACAGGCATGCTGGGGACTGTAGTTTATGCCCCATTAAATCCTATGGGCTGCATTGTGTCTGGGACTTCATGTCCCATGATGCTCCCCTCTCGGCTGCTGGTTGGTCCCTCACTGCAGCCAATGGAGTGGCAGGGTTGTGACAGAATGTTAAGCACAGTGGTGTAGTGGGTAGCACTCTCGCCTAGCAGTAAAAAGGGTTGTTGGTTCGAATCCCAACCAGGACACTACCTGCCTGGAGTTTGCCTGTGTGGGTTTCCTCCGGGTACTCCGGTTTCCTCCCACACTCCAAAGACATGCTGGTAGGTTAATTGGCTTCTGTCCATAATAATAAATTGGCCCTAGTGTGTGGGTTGGGGACCTTGGATTGTGGGATCCTTTGGGATGGGGACCGATGTGTGTGGAGCACTGCTTAAAAAAAAAAAATTGACGGCGCTATATGGGTACCTTAAATAAATAATAATAATAGATGGGCATCTTGATGGGTCACAATGTATAGGGATGGGCACAATTGTGGACGTACACCAACACTCACTCAGGTTGGACTGGTGTCTTTATTCAGCCTTACTTACTATGTATCTATGTAAACAAGGGGTGAAAAGTGCCCGCTGCGGAAGCGCTTTGCAGGCACTTTGGCAGCGCTGCCCATTGATTTCAATGGCAAGGGCGGTGGAGGAGCGGTGTACACACCGATCCCCCATCGCCCTGAAGGCACTGCTTGCAGGACTTTTTTTTTTCTGTCCCACAAGCGCACTGCTTTCACACTGGGAAGACAGGAGAGACAGTTTACAGGCTCTATTTTTTTTGCGCTAAAACGCCTGAAAAGTGCCTTCAGTGTGAAAGGGGTCTCAGACACTGTTTTGTATGCACACAAACAGCCCTTTTGATAAAAGATACTGTAGCTGCCTGCCTGTGGTATTAGTAGGATCAGAACAACAGCAATTGTCTTCAGGTAGCTTTAGGTGCACTAACACAAGTTGTATATCGCTAACAGCTTTGATTCATTACTCGCAGAGCATAATTGAACCGAAATTCCATGTAAACATTTTGAAAATGAGATCGGATGCACGCCAGCGAATCAGATGAAAACTACCACTGTGACTCTCCGCCAGATTGTCTTTTATTAATGTGTAATTAGTCTGCCATAATATATTCATTAAAACAGTCTTTCACCGACTAATTTGATTGGATTGCTACAGGCTTTTAGCAACCAAAAGTTTTTAGGCTTTGATTAAAAAGGACGTGTAAGGAATTTAAATCTGAAGAATTTAATGAATCCATTCTTTATAACCACACATTCGGCCTGCGCATTTTACCAGCATAAAGTTCAGCCATTGTTAAAATTTGAAGTGCACTTAAAACAATGCATCAGAGAGATCTAACAGCTTTACCTGGCGGCATAAGTACAGATCTTGGGGCCATAAAGCAAAATTTTGATTAAAAAAAGTGACTTTTTAAATGTTTATGCATGTACATGAAGAGCTGCAGGCACCATACATTCTGTGTCTTGGGTGGGAAAGGTCCACTTTAAAAGGTGGCAAGTTTGAAAAACAATACCAACTCTGTCGGTAAATGCTACAATTGTATTGCATGCTCAGCATATAATCTTTGTGCGTTTCCCCCTGTGCCTGTCCTTCTCTTGTTCTATCCTTTTTTTTTTTTCCACCCTTTTGCTTTGCCTATTGGGACCAGTTGAATTCTTGCGCACACTGTGGCATCTGCTGTTTTAAATTGACTGAACCTGGTTAATCATTGATATTCTTCAACAGAAACCTCCTGAAGAAGCGAACATTGCTCATGAAATGTGTTGAGAAAAAAACTAAGAATTTTATGGATTATGTAATCTACTGAATAATGCTGAATGCCTCCATCTATGATTATGTGTCTGGTTATAAACAACTTTAATATAGGCCAAAATGCTAGTTATGAAACTTTTTATGTCTAATTTCTAAGTTTTTTTTATGGGATTGGTATTGTATATTGTAAATAAAATATATGAGATATATATATACAGTATCTCACAAAAGTGAGTACACCCCTCAATTTTTGTAAATATTTTTTTATATCTTTTCATGTGACAACACTGAAGAAATGACACTTTGCTACAATGTAAAGTAGTGAGTGTACAGCTTGTATAACAGTGTAAATTTTCTGTCCCCTCAAAATAACTCAACACACGGCCATTAATGTCTAAACCGCTGGCAACAAAAGTGAGTACACCCCTAAGTGAAAATGTCCAAATTGGGACAATTAGGCATTTTCCCTCCCTGGTGTCATTTGACTCGTTAGTGTTACAAGGTCTCTGGTGTGAATGAGGAGCAGGTGTGTTTAAATTTGGTGTTATCGGTCTCACTCTCTCATACTGGTCACTGGAAGTTCAATATGGCACCTCATGGCAAAGAACTCTCTGAGGATCTCAAAAAAGAATTGTTGCTCTACATAAAGATGGACTTGGCTATAAGAAGATTGCTAAGACCCTGAAACTGAGCTGCAGCACGGTGGCCAAGATCATACAGCAGTTTAACAGGTCACGTTTCACTCAGAACAGGCCTCGCCATGGTCGTCCAAAGAAGTTGAGTGCACGTGCTTAGCGTTATATCCAGATGTTGTCTTTGGGAAATAGATGTATGATTGCTGCCAGCATTGCTGAATAGGTTGAAGGGGTGGGGTGGGGTTATTAGCCTGTCAGTGCTCAGACCATACGCCGCAAACTGCATCAAATTAGGCTGCATAGCTGTTGTCCCAGAATGAAGCCTCTTCTAAAGATGATGCACAAGAAAGCCCGCAAACAGTTCGCTGAAGACAAGCAGACTAAGGACATGGATTACTGGAACTATGTCCTGTGGTCTGATGAGACCAAGCAAAACCTATTTGGTTCAGATGGTGTCAAGCATGTGTGGCGGAAACCAGGTGAGGAGTACAAAGACAAGTGTATCTTGCCTACAGTCAAGCATGGTGGTGGGAGTGTCATGGTCTGGGGCTGCATGAGTGCTGCCAGCATTGGGGAGCTACAGTTCATTGAGGGAACCATGAATGCCAACATGTACTGTGACATACTGAAGCAGAGCATGATTCCCTCCCTTCGGAGACTGGGCCGCAGGGCAGTATTCCAACATAACCCCAAACACACCTCCAAGACGACCACTACCTTGCTAAAGAAGCTGAGAGTAAAGGTGATGGACTGGCCAAGCATGTCTCCAGACCTAAACCCTATTGAGCATCTGTGGGGCATCCTCAAACGGAAGGTGGAGGAGCGCAAGGTCTCTAACATCCACCAGCTCCGTGATGCCGTCATGGAGGAGTGGAAGAGGACTCCAGTGGCAACCTGTGAAGCTCTGGTGAACTCCATGCTCAAGAGGGTAAAGGCAGTGCTGGAAAATAATGGTGGCCACACAAAATATTGACACTTTGGGCGGGCCCAATTTGGACATTTTCACTTAGGGGAATAGTCACCTTTTTTGCCATCGGTTTAGACATTAATGGCTGTGTGTTATGTTATTTTGAGGGGACAGCAAATGTACACTGTTATACAAGCTTTACACTGACTACTTTACATTGTAGCAAAGTGTCATTTCTTCAGTGTTGTCACATGAAAAGATATAATAAAATATTTACAAAAATGTGAGGGGTGTACTCACTTTTGTGAGATACTGTATATATCCCAGTCTTAGTCTGTAGGGTTCAATATTGAGTTGGCCCACCCTTTGCAGCTAAAACACCTTTTGGGAAGGCTGTCCACAAGGTTTAGGAGTGTGTCTATGGGAATGTTTGACCATTCTTCCAGAAGCGCACTTGTGAGGTGAGGCACTGATGTTGGCCGAGAAGGCCTGGTCCCCCCTCCACCAAATGATTTGGAGGAGTGGCCCAATACTTTTGGCAATATAGTGTGGATGAGCGAGTTTGGGGTGGAGGAACTTGACTGGCCTCCACCAGTCCTGACTTCAACCCGATAGAACACCTTTGGGAAGAATTAGAGCGGAGACTGTGAACCAGGCTCTCTCGTCCACATCAGTGCCTGACCTCAAGAATGCGCTTATGGAAGAATGGTCAAACATTCCCATAGACACACTCCTAAACCTTGTGGACAGCCTTCCTAGAAGAGTTGAAGCTGTTATAGCTGCAAAGGGTGGGCCAACTCAATATTGAACCCTACAGACTTATGCCCCGTACACACGGTCGGACTTTGTTCGGACATTCCGACAACAAAATCCTAGGATTTTTTCAGACGGATGTTGGCTCAAACTTGTCTTGCATACACACGGTCACACAAAGTTATCGGAAAATCCGATCGTTCTAAACGCGGTGACGTAAAACACGTACGTCGGGACTATAAACGGGGCAGTGGCCAATAGCTTTCATCTCTTTATTTATTCTGAGCATGCGTAGCACTTTGTCCATCGGATTTGTGTACACACGATCAGAATTTCCGACAACGGATTTTGTTGTCGGAAAATTTTATATCCTGCTCTCAAACTTTGTGTGTCGGAAAATCTGATGGAAAATGTCCGATGGAGTCCACACACGGTCGGAATTTCCGACAACACGCTCCGATCGGACATTTTCCATCGGTAAATCCGACCGCGTGTACGGGGCATAAGACTGGGAGGCCATTAAAGTGGTTGTAAACAATTATACACCACTTTTCACTACAGGTGATCCTATAAAAAGGCTTACCTGTAGGTACCATGAATATCTCCTAAACTTGCATCATTTAGGAGATATCCACTGTATCCGCATGTGCCAATGTCATTGGCACATGCGCACTGAAGAAAGAAAATGGCTCGCTCGTGTCACTTCTTCAGCTACTCTGCCGTGATCGGTGGCTCCCGTGAACATGCACGGGAGTGACGTCATCGGGGCTTCCGTCAATTACAGCGCCGGAGCCCGCAAACCCAAAAATAACTCCGGAGAGCGTTTTGCCACTATTGCAGTGCGATTTGGAATCGGCATGATTCTGCCCGGGATCCCAGATCACCAGATGTGAATGGGTCCTAACATCTACAGTATTTAGAATATTTACGATGCCCTTGCACAATAACAACTGCCTGTGGCGAACAACCATATCTTATAATTTATGATAAATTGCCCTTGCATGACAGCTGGAAGCTGATTGGCTGTTATAGGCAACCCAGTGACTACTTACCATAATCCCTTGCAGTGGCGGCCCTTCCATTAGGGGCACCACCTCCCCATTCCAATCAGGGTTTTTTTGGTTTTTTTTGAAGCACGTGATTAGAGCCAAAGGCTCTAATAGGCTTCAAAAAAAGGGTGGGCTTGGGGTGCAGAACACTGCCCCCTGATCCCACCCAGTTGTGTGACAATAAATATTCGCTATTGTCACACTAATTCTCCAGCCGGCCAATCAGGAAGCGGTTCTGAGACCCGTTTCTGATTGGCCGAAAGGAGAAGTGTTCCAATTGGCCTAGGAGGAGGAGAGAGGAGACGCAGTGATGCCTGTGGAGGAGAGCAGGGGAAGCTGCCGCCTGTTGCCCGTGATGCCAAGGAGGAGAGCAGTGGAAGCCTTCGCCCAGGTGAAGCACTGGCCGCCATAGATGGGGTAGGTGCCGGTGCTCCTGATGAACCAACCGGACCAGGGCGGGGGGGATTGGGGGTTGTGCGGGTTACCCGACCAACTGAGGGGGGGTAGCTGTGGGTGCACAGTTTGCAACACCCCCCAAAAAAAAATTTAACACCAGCTGCTAAAAACAGCGATTAGGAATAGATTTAATTTTTTTGTCCTACTCGGGGCTGATGTTTGCAGAACTGGAAGCTCACGGGGAGAAATTAGTTTGACAGACTGAACAAGATGTGAAACTCTGAGAAAACCGAACATATTAAGTATCCATTTAATTAGCACCTGCGGGAAAGAAGGTCAGTGAATGGCATCTATTAAGGACGTCTTTCAGGCGTTGCGCTTGCTCCGTGTTCTTTTCAGAAATTTTGTAATTGTGTGTCAAACTTTCTTCCTCTCTTTACGGGAATTACAGTGAGGGGTGAAATTCGCAATGAACTTGGATACCGTCAGCTCGTCTGTACTTGCTGTTAATGTAATTTCTTTTATATATATTGTGAGTAAGGATGAGCAAAATTGAGAGTTTTCATTTCCTCAACACTTCAGCGTAAAATGAAATGTGCTATTTGTTCCCTTTATCTTTTATTTTTTATTATTTTATTTATTTTATTATTTTAGATTTTTTTTTTTATGTATTGTCTTTTTTATTTACAGTGGGGCAAAAAAGTATTTAGTCAGCCACCAATTGTGCAAGTTCTCCCACTTAAAAAGATGAGAGAGGCCTGTAATTGTCATCATAGGTATACCTCAACTATGAGAGACAAAATGTGGAAACAAATCCAGACAATCACGTTGTCTGATTTTTGAAAGAATTTATTTGCAAATTATGGTACAAACAAGCAAGATTTCTGGCTCTCACAGACCTGTATCTTCTTCTTTAAGAGTCTCCTCTGTCCTCCCCTCATTACCTGTATTAATGGCACCTGTTTGAACTTGTTATCAGTATAAAAGACACCTGTCCACAACCTCAAACAGTCACACTCCAAACTCCACTATGGTGAAGACCAAAGAGCTGTCGAAGGACACCAGAAACAAAATTGTAGACCTGCACCAGGCTGGGAAGACTGAATCTGCAATAGGCAAGCAGCTTGGTGTGAAGAAATCAACTGTGGGAGCAATAATTAGAAAATGGAAGACATACAAGACCACTGATAATCTCCCTCGATCTGGGGCTCCACGCAAGATCTCACCCCGTGGGGTCAAAATGATCACAAGAACGGTGAGCAAAAATCCCAGAACCACCCGGGAGGACCTAGTGAATGACCTGCAGAGAGCTAGGACCAACATAACAAAGACTACCATCAGTAACACACTACGCCGCCAGGGACTCAGATCCTGCAGTGCCAGACGTGTCCCCCTGCTTAAGCCAGTACATGTCCGGGCCTGTCTGAGGTTTGCTAGAGAGCATTTGGATGATCCAGAAACGGATTTTGAGAATGTCATATGGTCAGATGAAACCAAAGTAGAACTGTTTGGTAGAAACACAACTCGCCGTGTTTGGAGGAGAGAGAATGCTGAGTTGCAACCAAAGAACACCATATCTACTGTGAAGCATGGGGGTGGCAACATCATGCTTTGGGGCTGTTTCTCTGCAAAGGGAACAGGACGACTGATCCGTGTACATAAAAGAATGAATGGGGCCATGTATCGTGAGATTTTGAGTGCAAACCTCCTCCCATCAGCAAGGGCATTGAAGATGAAACGTGGCTGGGTCTTTCAGCATGACAATGATCCCAAACACACCGCCCGGGCTACGAAGGAGTGGCTTCGTTAGAAGCATTTCAAGGTCCTGGAGTGGCCTAGCCAGTCTCCAGATCTCGACCCCATAGAAAACCTTTCGGAGGGAGTTGAAAGTCCATGTTACCCAGCGACAGCCCCAAAACATCACTGCTCTAGAGGAGATCTGCATGGAGGAATGGGCCAACATATCAGCAACAGTGTGTGACAACCTTGTGAAGACTTACAGAAAATGTTTGACGTCTGTCATTGCCAACAAAGGATATATAACAATGTATTCAGATGAACTTTTGATATTGACCAAATACTTATTTTCCACCATAATTTGCGAATAAATTCTTTCAAAAACCAGACAATGTGATTGTCTGGATTTGTTTCCACATTTTGTCTCTCATAGTTGAGGTATACCTATGATGACTATTACAGGCCCCTCTCATCGTTTTTAGTGGGAGAACTTGCACAATTGGTGGCTGACTAAATGCTTTTTTGCCCCACTGTATTTATTAATTTATTTTTGTATTTGAGTTTGTCATTGTGAATAAAATACCCACCCAGGCATAATAATTCATCTTAGTCCTGAGGAAGCAGGGATTTCCATGAAACGGGTAGACAATCTAGAAGTCTCCCGTACAGGGGCAGACTGACCACTCGGGCACTGACCGAGGGCCCGGGGTTGGGGGGGGGCCCATGAGCAGCTCAGTCTGCCCCTGGAAGTACCCACAGCTTATCATGCAGGATAGGGGAAATGTATACACTGTGGAGGCAGTGAGCTATGTCATCCCTGCTTGCAGTTGATGAGGCTATATGAGAGGACTTGGGTGCTGGCCGGGATTACAGAGCAATCATGGACCATGTGGATGATAGCAGTGACAGGTGCTCCGGCTACCTCTCCTCCTGGGAAATTCAGCAGAGGGGTGGGGCCACAGGATACATCCCTGCCATGGGGAAAGCCAGTGAGAGAGCTGGAGGCTGCAGAGTGAAGACAGAGTGGAGTCATCATGTCGGGGACAGTCACCTGACCTGCCTTGTGTGTAGCAGCAGGTCAGTGTGTAATCACTGCATGTCTATGATCACCAGCCAGGCTGACTGAGTGTTCCTTCTTGCCCAGTGCCCATCTACAAGGTGCTATTCCCTAGTACACTGATATCTGTACACTGAGTGCCACTGAGTGTACAGATATCAGTGTTGTATATAAGGAATAGCACTCAATATACAGATATCAGTGTTGTATATAAGGAATGGCACTCTAGTATACAGATATCAGTGTTACGGTAAAGCACTCAGTATATCGATGTCAGTTCTATATAGGGATTAGCATTTAGTGATATTCCCTATGTGTTACCCTGACATTTATATAATGAGTGCTTTTCCTAACACTGATATCTGTATACTGAGAGCTATTCCTTATATACTTATATACTGATATCTGTACACTTCAGCGGAAAGAACGATCAGTGGGAAGAATGTTCCTTATATTGGTGGTCAGCAGGAAGAATATCCCTTACATTGGTGATCAGTGAGAAGAATGTCCCTTACATTGGTGGTCAGTGGGAAGAATGCTCCTTACATTGGTGATCAGTGAGAAGAATGCTCCTTACACTGGTGATCAGTGAGAAGAATGTTCCTTACATTGGTGATCAGTGGGAATAAGGCTCCTTACATTGGTGATCAGTGAGAAGAATGTTCCTTACATTGGTGATCAGTGGGAAGAATGTTCCTTACATTGGTGATCAGTGAGAAGAATGTTCCTTACATTGGTGATCAGTGAGAAGAATGTTCCTTACATTGGTGATCAGTGAGAAGAATGTTCCTTACATTGGTGATCAGTGGGAAGAAGGCTCCTTACATTGGTGATCAGTGAGAAGAATGTTCCTTACATTGGTGATCAGTGGGAGGAATGATCCTTACATTGGTGATCAGTGAGAAGAATGCCCCTTACATTGGTGATCAGTTAGAAGAATGTTCCTTACATTGGTGATCAGTGGGAAGAATGTCCCTTACATTGGTGATCAGTGAGAAGAATGCCCCTTACATTGGTGATCAGTTAGAAGAATGTTCCTTACATTGGTGATCAGTGGGAAGAATGTCCCTTACATTGGTGATCAGTGAGAAGAATGCTCCTTACATTGGTGATCAGTGAGAAGAATGCTCCTTACATTGGTGATCAGTGGGAAGAATGTTCCTTACATTGGTGATCAGTGGGAAGAATGTTCCTTATATTGGTGGTCAGCAGAAAGAATGTCCCTTACATTGGTGACCAGTGAGAAGAATGTTCCTTACATTGGTGATCAGTGAGAAGAATGTCCCTTACATTGGTGATCAGTGGGAAGAATGCTCCTTACATTGGTGATCAGTGAGAAGAATGCTCCTTACATTGGTGATCAGTGAGAAGAATGCTCCTTACATTGGTGACCAGTGAGAAGAATGTCCCTTACATTGGTGATCAGTGAGAAGAATGTCCCTTACATTGGTGGTCAGTGGGAAGGAGGAGGAGGACACACCTAAGGAGCTCTCTGTGAGAACCAGCCTTTTTTCAAGCCTGGGCCTTGCCTGTTAGCTTGGCCCAGGAATAATGCCTGATCCTGGGGGAGGCCCAGGGAGTGATGCCACTGATGACACAGGGCCTAGTGAGGAGGAGGTGGAGGATCTGACTGTGGGTCCAGGCCCTGGTGAGAATGTGGATGTCTACAGACAGAAGATCATTGATCGCTTTCGAGCAATTGGAAGGGCTGAGGAGAAACTGAAATGTTTAAAAGCTGAACATAAAAACTTCAGGACCAAGTATTTCCAGGCCTGGAGTAAGAATCGTTTGGCCATGAAGCCAGAGTTACAGCAAATGGAAGAGGAGGTAAAGAAACAATCTTTATTTTTGGAGAAATTAAAAGATAAAAGTGGAGCTTTTGCGGAAAAGTTTAAAAATGACAGAAGATTTGCCAGCCAGACATCGGTGAGTTCTGTGGAACAGCAGCCGCAGGTAACAGACAACCCGGCTTCATCTGCCTCTGCACCTCTCCCCCCATGTCAGGCTGGGGAATCGCCAGCAGCAACCAGCCAGGGGGTTGAGAATGAATATGGCACCCTAAAGTTCATCCAACAGATGGAGTCACCCCTAAGGGCAGACAGGTCTGTTGGTGAAGTCCCAGAGGATGAGCAGAGGGTTTACAGACCGGCAGAGCCAGCACTGGTGGAAAAATCCCAGTGCACCATGCCGCCTCCTTCCAACATGTCTGCCCCACCGGCTGTGGTGGATGGTGTCCCGGCTGTGGTGGATGGTGTCCCGGCTGTGGTGGATGGTGTCCCGGCTGTGGTGGATGGTGTCCCGGCTGTGGTGGATGGTGTCCCGGCTGTAGTGGATGGTGTCCCGGCTGAGGAACAGGAAGGGAAGAAGCTCTGCAAACCGCTGCCTGTTGGAGTCTCTGCTGTGGAGAAACCTTCTGCAGACATGGAGGGAAAACCCCTGGCAGAGGTGTCATTAGCTCACCAGAGCAATGTGGATGGATCTGTATCAAGCACCCCGGACATGGATTTTGCTGCTACTGCTGAGACCTGTAGTTCTACAAGCAAGATGGCTGCCAGTTCTAAAGAGCCTGTTTCACCTTCACCTGGGCTGATTGATGCAGGTGGGGGAGGGGATCAGCATAGTGCAGCATGTGAAGTGGAGACAGCCATGGAAGTCTCCTGCAATGATTCACCTGTTGCTGTATTAGAACAACCTTCACTCTGCTCAGCTGATAGTCCTGTCCTGATGGAGGAGAAGAGTCTGCCTGGAGGTGATGTGTGTATGGGGACAGCAGTGAGTGAGGACACACAGGAACTATGAATGTGACAGAAAATAATGACAGCAATATTACTGATAAAGCAAAGGATGTGTTGGTGGTGGGTGGTGGTGGTGAAGGGGTTAATGTGGCTGCTATAGGTAAAAATGACATTTCTTCTGCTCAGCAGGGGAAAGATTCTTCAGGTGTGCAATCCAATCTCAAATCTGTGCAATCGTTATCTGCCAAAGTTGTTTTAGATGTTTCTAATCGCACAGATGGATCCTCTGCAAGGAAGAATATGGGGAGTTATGCATCTGTTCTGGGGAGTCGCAACAAGGAGGGTGGAGGGAATTTTGTAAATACTAGTCACAATTTGGGGAGGCTTGGTGGTGGGATGGTTGGTGGGTACAGGAGAAGGAATGTGGTTCAGTTAAGGTGGGAGGGGGAGGGGACCCCACCAGTAAGGGGAGGGTGGCTGAGTTGGTTCTGGAAATGGGGTTTAAAGCCTTGGATATATTTGCTTTGATTTGCCCAGTGGGGAGTTATGAATTTGATTTGTCCTTTGTAAAGCCTGAGGGTCTGGATTTATTTTGGGAGCGATATAGGAGGTGCAAGGGCCTTCCGCAGTGGAGTGGTTTGGTGCCAAAGGTGATTTCCAGGCAGCCTCTGATAAAGTCGGTGACGATCCTGGTGCGTAACGAATCCATACCAGAGGCTGATTTGATAGTATGGCTACGCCGATATGGTGAGGTCCTCGCTCCACTGCGGAAGGTCCTGGATGAACATGGGATATGGACAGGGGCCTGGACAGTGTCACTAAAATTGGGCATGCTGGGCAATGTAGTTCAACACCTTCCCTGTTCAGCTTTTCTGGGGAGGGATAGGCTGACTATTTTTTACCAGGGTCAGCCTAAGGTCTGTAATAAATGTGGAGACAAAGGCCATTTTGCATCCACCTGTACCCGTAAGAAATGCTCACTATGCCAGGATTTGGGCCATTTGGCCAAAGATTGTACCGAAATTCGGTGTAATTTGTGCCAGAAGCTCGGTCATCCTTATAGTCAGTGCCCGGAGGCATTACATAACTTGCCAGGATTGGCGGCTGAGCTACAGAGGCTTGATAAAGAGGATGAGGCCACTAGAACTGTTATTGTCCCTCCTGTTTCTGTTACATCTGTTCCAGATTCTGTTTCCCCTAGTGATGTGGTCCCTGAGTCTGTCCCTCCTGTGTCTGTTACATCTGTTGTTTCGGATTCTGTTTCCCCCAGTAATGTGGTCCCTGAGTCTGTCCCCCATGTGGTGGTCCCTAATCCTACTGTACGTAGATCCTCCAGACTGGCAGAAGCTGCTGGGGGGGCAGGTTTGGCGGATCTTCCATCTCAGCCTCCAGTCCCTGTCCCTCGGCAGCGTAAACGTGGTCAGGGGCCTGTGAGGGTGTTGGATGGGGGAGGGGTTGAGGGAAAGGTGTCCATATCCCATGTCTCACCCTCTGTTGAGGGGGATTCGGATGATGAGGGGTGGGAGAAGTTTAGGAGGAAGAAAAAGAAGAAGAGGAAGACAAGTAAAGTGGTCATTTCTTCCTCAGGGTCGGACCCAGGAGGGGTTCCTCTTGGTAATACTTTTTCAGTTTTGTCAGGTGATGATATGTCTGATATATCTTTCTCTTTATCATCCATGGATGAGGGGGAGTCACGTAGTCTTAAGAGAGCTGTTTCGGGTGATGAGAGTGTGACAAAGGTTAAGAAACTATTAAATAAAAGGAACAGCGCTCACAACAGAAACTAAAATTGGTTATGCTAGATGCTATCGCTGCTGTAGCAAAGTGTATAAACTCAGATAAAATGGTAAACGGTTACAGCGCTGATAATCATACAATAACGTGCTACGTGCTAAAAAATATTGGCTATATTATACATGTAACTGCTAGTTACCACAATGTGAGTGATGAATCAATCAGTGTTACCTGATTAGACCCCACCTGAAAAATGTGTTAGTGAATGGTTATCATATCAAATAAAAATAAAATAGAAGTGAACTCTAATCACAATATAACAGTGCAAGAAATAGTGTAAGAAAATATATAGAATAAAAAATATATAGTCCCGACCCAACTAGCCCCAGCTGGGCATGGATCTCAGGCAGCCAACTTAATGGTATCCCAACGGCTCCTATGTGGACAAGTCAATCCGTACTCTAATCCAACATCAGGTGCTTCTATATGGATAAGTGGATATTAGACTGATACTTCAACCTATGGAGCCATATATCTTGCAAACGATCACCCAAAAATAGAAGGAGAGAGAATATATATATGGTGAAGTACTGCGGGATGTAAGAGCCAATCGCACTACAGACCGCTACTCACGCTTTCCCTGGTGACAGTCAGGCATAACAGGCATATCAGATGCTTCCGTGATCGCCGCCTGGTAGCGTGCGCTCCACGAAGCCAGGAAGGTAAAAAAGCGTCACTTGGTTGTTTGAAGGCCGGATGTGACGTCTACGCGTTTCGCCCCTCCTCCAGGGCGTCATCAAAGGACTACACATCCAACCACGGCCATCCAATATATAGGGTGAAAAAAGAGAGTGACAGCCAATCAAGGCCAGTGGGACGCCCTCATCACCACTCTTCCTGAATCATCATATCCTGTTATGACCCAGACAACTTTATTACAAAAACGGGATGAACAACATAGAATTGATTTAAAAAAGCTAATCACTAGCTTTGGATACAAAAATCTCATGTGCAATTATGTTGTTACATTTTGAACATATATTGCTTAGATAGGAATAATTGATAAAATACAATCAGAAATAGAAATTATGCTCAAATAAATATGTATAATAAATAAAATATAAAAAATATAAAAAAATATAAAAAATTGTGAAAAATAATAAAAATAAAAAAAAATAAAAAAAAAAAAAAAAAAAAAAAAAAAATAAAAATAAAAATGTAAAATAAAAGAAATATAAAAATAAAAAATTTAAAAGGTTGAGAAATTCCTTTCCATTTCTATAAAAAATTCCTCCCATTCTAGAATGGAAGAAACTCCTTTAGATCAACCGAAAAAAATTTTCCTTTGTTGATTAAAAGAAAAATGCAGCTATAGCCCCTGCCACTAATCGCAGATTTAGTTTATTCCATTTACCAATTGGAAAGAAAACAATTAAGATCTAATTCGACATTAATCCCATAAGGTTGCAACGTGCGGAGTCTGTGGATCCATTGGGTTTCATTCTGTGATATTGCCCTCTTCAGATCCGAACCCCGCCAATGGGCTTCCACTTTATCAATACCACAAAAAGTAAGAACACTAGGGTCCCTATTGTGGAATAATCTAAAGTGGTTGGAAAGGCCATGATGTTTATAGCCCTTCCTGATTCTATTAACGTGTTCTCTAAGCCTGACCCCTAGTTGCCTAGTGGTCCTCCCCACATATTGCAAATTGCATGGGCAGGATAGGAGATAGGTCACGTGCGTGGTGTTACATGTGATGAACTTCTTGATCTCGAAAACCCTGCCATCAACTGCTGATGTGAAATGGGTGGTTTTCTTTTTTCGAAATTTTGAAGTCCTACACATCATGCACCTACCGCAACTAAAAAACCCAACCCTATCTAAAAATGTGCACACCTTCCTAGGTGGATTCACCACATTATGTGCTAGTTGTAGCCTAAGTGAAGGTGGTTTGGTGTAAATGAAACTTGGTCGGGCAGGTAGAATTTTTTTCAGGTCAGTATCTTCTAGCAGTAAGGGCCAATGTTCTCTAATAATTTTCTCAAACTGACGGTAATGCCTATTAAACCCTGTCTTAAAAGCTATACTGTAGTCATTTTCTTTTTTCATTTTTTGTTTAAACAACTCCTGTCTATCCATCTCACCAACTAGTTTTTTTGTACGTTCTAAGTCTTCCAATTTGTATCCCTTGGCTCTAAAACGTTCCAGAATAGTATTGGCTTGTAGGTTGTAGTCGTTTTTATTACTACAATTTCTTCTCACCCTGATCATTTGACTTTTGGGTATACCCCTCAACCATCTTGGATGGTGGCAGCTGGTCAGAGGGATATAGCCATTCCTGTCCACATCCTTGAAATAGGTGCGTGTACAGAGTTTATCTCCCTCTCTATAAATAGTGAGATCTAGGAAATTAATCTCTGTACAGCTCAGACTCTCAGAGAAAGAGATATTGAAGGAATTTCTACTGATCTCTTGTAGAAAATCAAAAAACGATTCTGGTGATCCTGCCCAAATAATAAAAATATCGTCGATGTACCTTTTATAGAGTTTAAGTTCTGGTATGTTAGTTTGGTATATAGCCTGATTTTCCCAAAAGCTCATAAAGATGTTAGCTACTGAGGGGGCATACTTAGCCCCCATTGCTACGCCTTTAATCTGTCTATAATAATCTTTTTCATGCCAGAAAAAGTTGTGGCTCATTGCCATCTCTAATGCTTTTAGGAGAAACTCTCTCTGTTTACATTTAATGTCAGTATTCCCTAATGCCCACTCAACAGCTTGGAGGGCATCTTTTTGTTGGATGTTTGTATATAGTGAGTTAACATCCATACTTACCAACAAACAATCTTCAGGTACTTTCATTGGGCTGATAAGTTCTATAAGATCCTTGCTATCCTTAAGATAAGAAGGATAGCATTTGGTGAGTGGCTGTAAAAAATGGTCTAAATACTCTCCCAGTCTAGAGAACAGAGACCCGATCCCACTTATTATGGGTCGGCCCGGTGGTTTCGTGGAATTTTTGTGGATTTTCGGTACCTGGTAAATCACCGGTACTCTTGGAGCACTTGGTACCAAATATCTTGCCTCCTTCTTTTTTAGAATTTTTTCTTCCCTGGCCTTGTTAACTATGTCTTTTAATTGGGCTTTATATTTCTTTGTGGGGTTACTTCTCAACTTTTCATATGTGGTTTGGTCCCCAACCAGTTTGTTCAACTCTTCCAGATAGTCGGTTTTGTTGAGTATTACCACTCCCCCACCTTTATCGGCTGACCTTATGACTATGTTCTTATTCTTCTCTAGGGCTTTTAAGCCTTTTTCCAAATCCCCTTTACGTCTTTTTGGTTGTATAACAAGCCTATCCAGATCTCGCTCAACTAATGACCTGAAGACGCCAACAAATTGGTTGTTGGAGATTTGGGGATTAAAGATTGAATTATTTTTGAGAGAAGTGTGTAGATACTCTTCTATCTGAGTATTAGTGGGGGTATTAGTATTGCTAAAAAACTTTTTAATATTAATTTTCCTTATGAATTTTTGAAGATCAATAAAAGCATCAAATTTATTAAAATTCCTATCCAAAGCAAATTTTAGGCCTAAATCTAGAACCTTTAATTCTTCCTGTGAAAATACTACATCGCTCAAATTAAAAATACCTTCCATTAGACTAACCTTTTTCGCTTTCCTTTTGCCTCCTCTGCACCCTCTTGTTCTTCTTTTCTTTCTCCTTCTCCCGGCCACTGTGGTGGCATTGGGTACCAGGGTCTCCATTCCTCTGATGGATTCTGTACTCTCCCACGACCCCTCGGAGTGGCGGGTCCCCTCCCTCTCAGGGGAGGTCCTCCTGACCCTCTCCTCTGAAAATCCCCTCGTTGGTTGTTGGGGTACCAACCTCTACCCCTGCCCCTATGGGGCGGAGGCTGTTGATTGGGGTGATGGGGAGGCCAGAATTGACCACCATAATTGCCTCGCCTTTGGGCAAAGCCTCTTCCACTGTTAGATCCCCCATGAGATGACTGGGGGTAATCACAACCTAGAGGTTCGTACTGGTTGTAAGTGGCTACATTGTATGTAGGTGTGGGTGAATTGTAATATTCCTCATTATGTTGGATGTTTCTGGTATAATCCTGGTATGAGCCATCATATCGACGGACGGGTGTTTTGATGGTATCTAAAACCCGTTCTGGCTCTCTGGATGAGGAAGCTGCCTCAATGGCAGGTTCCTCAACCACATCCTGCCATTTGTAAACTTTATTTGACTTATAGTCATTTGTATCTCTGATAAATTTTTTAATTTTTTTCTTTTGAGTATCCTTATCCACTTTATCCACAAATTCTTGGAGCTGTTTTATTCTATCTTTATATTCGCCTGAGGCGATAGAGGGCCCCAGTTTGGCTTTGATACTGTTGATATTAGCCTCAATTAATTTGATTTTTCTCTCTTTTCTTCCTATCAACATTTCCAAGAGTTTCCTCTCTGTGAGATTAAAAAAAGAGAACCACTCTTCTTCAAGATCTTTGTCAGTGAGCCCATCATTGGGAGCAATATCCCATCTTAAACGCCTCGGTGTAATCCTATCCTTCACATATTTCTTCAAAGAAAAAATATCCCACCATGTTCTAATCTGTTTGTCTAGGGCACTTTTTAGCTGTTTAAAGTCTTGATTGACATCAGAAGAGTCACTATTGGATGAAAAAAAATTGTCTGCATCCAAACTTCTATCATTAATGAAAGAAAAAATCTCCATGAGGCTAGAATATAAAACCAGCAGATGAAACTAAATGGGCAAATTGGTGAAATGGTTAACACAATTAGAGATTTGTAACCAAAAAATCTTTCAAAATATGTTACAAGGCAGTCCAACAATCTTGGACTATATACAAATGTTGTGCAATAAAGTGCAAATTGTGCGATCAAAGTGAAAGTCGCAGCTGCTGCTCAAAAAGATGCTATAATCCTTAAAAGTATTAAATAAAAGGAACAGCGCTCACAACAGAAACTAAAATTGGTTATGCTAGATGCTATCGCTGCTGTAGCAAAGTGTATAAACTCAGATAAAATGGTAAACGGTTACAGCGCTGATAATCATACAATAACGTGCTACGTGCTAAAAAATATTGGCTATATTATACATGTAACTGCTAGTTACCACAATGTGAGTGATGAATCAATCAGTGTTACCTGATTAGACCCCACCTGAAAAATGTGTTAGTGAATGGTTATCATATCAAATAAAAATAAAATAGAAGTGAACTCTAATCACAATATAACAGTGCAAGAAATAGTGTAAGAAAATATATAGAATAAAAAATATATAGTCCCGACCCAACTAGCCCCAGCTGGGCATGGATCTCAGGCAGCCAACTTAATGGTATCCCAACGGCTCCTATGTGGACAAGTCAATCCGTACTCTAATCCAACATCAGGTGCTTCTATATGGATAAGTGGATATTAGACTGATACTTCAACCTATGGAGCCATATATCTTGCAAACGATCACCCAAAAATAGAAGGAGAGAGAATATATATATGGTGAAGTACTGCGGGATGTAAGAGCCAATCGCACTACAGACCGCTACTCACGCTTTCCCTGGTGACAGTCAGGCATAACAGGCATATCAGATGCTTCCGTGATCGCCG
This sequence comes from Lithobates septentrionalis, assembly GCA_037952835.1. Classification (NCBI taxonomy): domain Eukaryota; kingdom Metazoa; phylum Chordata; class Amphibia; order Anura; family Ranidae; genus Lithobates; species Lithobates septentrionalis. Next base: position 2,668,652 of record JBBDGP010000754.1, on the reverse strand, counting down.
CCTGGTAGCGTGCGCTCCACGAAGCCAGGAAGGTAAAAAAGCGTCACTTGGTTGTTTGAAGGCCGGATGTGACGTCTACGCGTTTCGCCCCTCCTCCAGGGCGTCATCAAAGGACTACACATCCAACCACGGCCATCCAATATATAGGGTGAAAAAAGAGAGTGACAGCCAATCAAGGCCAGTGGGACGCCCTCATCACCACTCTTCCTGAATCATCATATCCTGTTATGACCCAGACAACTTTATTACAAAAACGGGATGAACAACATAGAATTGATTTAAAAAAGCTAATCACTAGCTTTGGATACAAAAATCTCATGTGCAATTATGTTGTTACATTTTGAACATATATTGCTTAGATAGGAATAATTGATAAAATACAATCAGAAATAGAAATTATGCTCAAATAAATATGTATAATAAATAAAATATAAAAAATATAAAAAAATATAAAAAATTGTGAAAAATAATAAAAAAAAAAAAAAAAAAAAAAAAAAAAAAAAAAAATTGAGCATAATTTCTATTTCTGATTGTATTTTATCAATTATTCCTATCTAAGCAATATATGTTCAAAATGTAACAACATAATTGCACATGAGATTTTTGTATCCAAAGCTAGTGATTAGCTTTTTTAAATCAATTCTATGTTGTTCATCCCGTTTTTGTAATAAAGTTGTCTGGGTCATAACAGGATATGATGATTCAGGAAGAGTGGTGATGAGGGCGTCCCACTGGCCTTGATTGGCTGTCACTCTCTTTTTTCACCCTATATATTGGATGGCCGTGGTTGGATGTGTAGTCCTTTGATGACGCCCTGGAGGAGGGGCGAAACGCGTAGACGTCACATCCGGCCTTCAAACAACCAAGTGACGCTTTTTTACCTTCCTGGCTTCGTGGAGCGCACGCTACCAGGCGGCGATCACGGAAGCATCTGATATGCCTGTTATGCCTGACTGTCACCAGGGAAAGCGTGAGTAGCGGTCTGTAGTGCGATTGGCTCTTACATCCCGCAGTACTTCACCATATATATATTCTCTCTCCTTCTATTTTTGGGTGATCGTTTGCAAGATATATGGCTCCATAGGTTGAAGTATCAGTCTAATATCCACTTATCCATATAGAAGCACCTGATGTTGGATTAGAGTACGGATTGACTTGTCCACATAGGAGCCGTTGGGATACCATTAAGTTGGCTGCCTGAGATCCATGCCCAGCTGGGGCTAGTTGGGTCGGGACTATATATTTTTTATTCTATATATTTTCTTACACTATTTCTTGCACTGTTATATTGTGATTAGAGTTCACTTCTATTTTATTTTTATTTGATATGATAACCATTCACTAACACATTTTTCAGGTGGGGTCTAATCAGGTAACACTGATTGATTCATCACTCACATTGTGGTAACTAGCAGTTACATGTATAATATAGCCAATATTTTTTAGCACGTAGCACGTTATTGTATGATTATCAGCGCTGTAACCGTTTACCATTTTATCAAAGGTTAAGAAACGACTACCCCAATCATCCTGATGGCAGTTCCCACTCCGATAAAGGTGGCGACCATTAATGTCGCCAGCATTAAATCTGCAAGAGCTTGTGATATTGCCTTATTTTTGCTCAGCGAGTTTGATGCCGAGATTTTATTTTTGCAAGAGACCTGGCTCAATACTTTGGCCGATGTCCATCTAGCAAAACGGGAGTGGAGATGCGGTCCCTCCTTTTGGTCTCTTGCGGCTGAGCCCTGCAGCGGAGTTGCGGTCCTTTTTAAAACCGATATGGTAACGTGCCGGCGGGTAATTGAGGTAGAAATGGGGAGATGCATGGTCTTAGACGTCTCTGTTGGGGGGCAGGACCTGCGCCTGATCAATATCTATGGACCGCAGTCAAAATGGGGCAGGAAATGCCTCCTCACAGAGATCAAGCCCTTCCTTTTTACGTCCCAGCAGGTTGTCTTTGGAGGTGATTTTAACACCATAATTAGGCCTGAAGACAGGAGAGGCTCCATAGACAGGCTGGGTTACGATAGCGTTTTTCTTAGAGATATGGTGAGACAAGCAGGCCTGGTAGATGTGCATATTAAGCACTGCCCTGGCAGCACAGGATTCACATTTCAGAGAGGGAATAGTCAGAGTAGGATAGATAGGTCTTTTTTAAAGGAGAACTCTGCTTTCTCGGCTCCTGAGTTGAGGGCGGTGGAGTTCTCTGACCACTGTATGCTGTCTGTGACTCTGAATGCCTCGGACACTCCACCCAGGGGAAGGGGTACCTGGAAACTGAATTCGACTCTCCTGGAAGATGTAGAGGTAAGACAATCCTTTGAGGATTTTTTTCAGGCACAGGTTTCTATTCTGGACTTTTGCAGCAGTAAGTCAGAGTGGTGGGAGCTTGTGAAACAAAGGGCAATTGGACTTTTCAAGGCCGTAAGTAAGAAGAAGCAGCTTGGTATGTACATTGCCTACCAGCATTTGCGGAGGAAGCTTGATCGTCTTGTCTCGTATAGAGGAGATCCAGGGGAGATCTCTGAGGTGAAGTTTCTTCTTAGGAAGTGTCAATACGACCGGCATGCCTCCTTGGTTCTGGAGAGGGATTATGGAAAATATCACTCGCCTGATCCTTACCAGAACTGTAAGCAAGGCATAGCAGTTAAGACGGTCATAGGCCTGAGGGATAGTACGGGTTCCCTGGTGAAGTCCAGATCAGGGATCCTGGAGATCTTCAGATCATATTACGCAGACCTTCTGGGAAGAAAGGACCTTTGTCGGGACAGGATGGAAAGCTTTCTGGATTCTACTCCAGGATTGGGAAATGGTACATTGCCTTTGATGGATTTGACAGAACCAATTTCAGTGGATGAGGTAGTTCATGCTATAGAGAAGCTGGCTACCAAAAAATCGCCTGGGCCAGATGGGTTGACAGCTGAATTCTACAAGTGTTTTAAGTCCATTCTGGCTCCCTTTTTAGCAGAGGTTTATAACAGCTGTCTAGAAGAGGGTTCGCTCCCTCCCTCCATGAGGCAATCCGCTGTGATTCTTCTGTCAAAAGGTAAGGACCCCTCAATGATTGAGAACTGGCGGCCCATCAGTCTTCTCAATGTTGATAGCAAGATCCTGGCGAAGATTCTTTTTTGGCGCTTGTCGTCAGTAGCAGGCGATTTGTTGTCCAGTCATCAGCACTGCTCGGTCCAAGGTAGAAGTACCTTTTCAGCGGTTTTAGCTGTCCGGGAGGCTTTGGAACGATGCAGGGCTGCTGGATGGAGAAAGTACTTGCTGGCATTGGATCAGGCGAAGGCTTTTGATCGAGTCAATCACGAGTACCTGTATTTGCTACTTGGTAGATACGGCCTGCAGGGGAGGTTTATAGATTGGCTGAAGACATTATATAGAGGGGCTGAGAGCTTCCCACTGGTTAATGGTTGGGTTGGACGGCCTTTTGAGGTTGGCTCTGGTGTGCGCCAGGGATGTCCTCTGAGCCCCCTGTTATATGTATTCGCAATCGACCCCTTCATAAGAAGGCTAGAGAGTGGATCTTTGTGCGGGGTGCCTTTGGGCATTGCTGGTGTGCCGCCTCTGAAGGTCGTGGCCTATGCCGATGATGTGTCTGTTATTGTCTCTGGGACAGAGGAGGCGCAGGAGTTGGTCTCTATGATAGAGCAGTACACGGAGGCTTCTGGTTCTAAAGTCAACCATGAAAAGAGTGAAGTTTTCTGGATGGGTGAGGAGGGTGAAAGCTTCGAACTTCCGGATGCCTTCCCAGAGCCCCAGCAGGAAATTAAAGTGTTGGGCATCCAATTTGGTCCTGGTGACTATGGTCATCGAAATTGGGAAAGCAGGTTGGTGTGTGCCAATGCCAAAGTAGCAAGCTGGAAGAAATGGAAGCTTTCCTTGAGGGAGAGGGTTGACTTGATCAAAACGTACCTGGTCCCAATCTTTTTATATGTCAGCTTCGTCTGTATCTTGCCAGCATCTCTCTATGCAAGGGTGTACAGCTGTTTTTTTCAACTGTTATGGGGAAGTAGGCTGAACCTGATCAAACGCAATGTAACTTACCTGTCTAGGCGGGAGGGTGGCCTAGGAATGGTCAACCCAATAGTTTTCTTTTCTCTGCTCTTTTTAAAGTACAATCTTGGTAACATGCTAGCAGAGAACCCGCCGGGATGGGTGGGCATTTTTCAATCTTGTTTTAGGCCTTTTCTGCGATGCTGGGAAGATGGCGGGCCAGTGAAAAGTCTGAGAGTCCGACATGGCAAGCTCCCGGCTTATGTTGCCCCGTGTCTGAAAATACTTCGGCAGTGGCAGGTGACAGTGGAGGATATCAAGTCCCTCCCCAGGAAGCTTCTGGAGAAGAGGATTTTGAGCTCTGCTTTCAGTGTGTCACTGGCCTTAAGGGATTGCCCAGGCTCTGTAATGAGGGAGGGGTTGCGTTTAATCAATTTAGAAAGAATCCCCTTGAAGTTTAGGGATCAAGCCTGGCTCGCTTTCCATGGAAGGCTCTATGTCAGAGGGAACTTGAAGCATCGCCCTGTGGATGATCGGGATTGTCCTAGAGCGGAGTGTGTTGGTAAAGTGGAGTCTATGGACCACTTTTTGCTGCAGTGTCCCTTTAACATAGAGGTGTATAAAAGGGTGGGGAGGGCTCTAGGCATCCCCTTTTTCTATCGCATGAGTTATGCGGAGTGGGTGTACGGGGCATTCCCGACTCGCTGGGATTTTGATTTGGATACACTGTTTTTAGTTAGTATTGTTGTCCGTTACTTCACATGGAATGCACGGTGCCAGATTACCCTGCGGAAAAAAGTCCTCTCTGTTGAGGTGGTGGTGCACGATATTCTGGGTGAGGTTGGGAAAATTCGGGGTCTTGAGAAAGGCAGGGAGCCTCGGGCGGTCTGGAAAAGGGCGTGGAGGAATATCAGACCTGCCTTTGGTGAACTGCCCATCTCTGGGTGAGGAGCTCTTTTCTTTTTCTGTTTCTTTCACTCCCTTAGCTTTTGTTGGTTAGTATCTTCTTTTTGAAGAAGGGCTGCATGCATAATGGGTGCGGGTTTGTTTCTTGACCTCCATAGTTTAGATGTCTGGTGTATTGGTGTGAGTTATAGTGAGATTATCCCCAATAATGACATGTTCATGATGAGTTCTGTTTTTGCTGTAAAGTCATTTTTTGTTTGAGAGCAGATTTGCTATATTTATTTTCATTTATGTAAATATGTATATATTTATGTATATTATAGTGATTTTATGCTTATTGATTGCAAGACTTTTAATAAAGAAAAATTGGGAAGAATGCTCCTTACATTGGTGATCAGTGAGAAGAATGCTCCTTACATTGGTGATCAGTGAGAAGAATGTTCCTTACATTGGTGATCAGTGAGAAGAATGCCCCTTACATTGGTGATCAGTGAGAAGAATGTTCCTTACATTGGTGATCAGTGGGAAGAATGTTCCTTACATTGGTGATCAGTGGGAAGAATGTTCCTTACATTGGTGATCAGTGGGAAGAATGTTCCTTACATTGGTGATCAGTGAGAAGAATGTTCCTTACATTGGTGATCAGTGAGAAGAATGTTCCTTACATTGGTGGTCAGTGAGAAGAATGTTCCTTACATTGGTGATCAGTGAGAAGAATGTTCCTTACATTGGTGATCAGTGGGAAGAATGTTCCTTACATTGGTGATCAGTGGGAGGAATGCTCCTTACATTGGTGACCAGTGAGAAGAATGTCCCTTACATTGGTGATCAGTGAGAAGAATGTCCCTTACATTGGTGGTCAGTGGGAAGAATGCTCCTTACATTGGTGATCAGTGAGAAGAATGCTCCTTACATTGGTGATCAGTGAGAAGAATGTTCCTTACATTGGTGATCAGTGAGAAGAATGCCCCTTACATTGGTGGTCAGTGAGAAGAATGTTCCTTACATTGGTGATCAGTGAGAAGAATGTTCCTTACATTGGTGATCAGTGGGAAGGAGGAGGAGGACACACCCAAGGAGCTCTCTGAGAACCAGCCTTTTTTCAAGCCTGGGCCTTGCCTGCTAGTTTTGGCCCAGGAACAATGCCTGATCCTGGGGGAGGCCCAGGGAAGGATCCCCCTGATGACATGGGGCCTAGTGAGGAGGAGGTGGAGGATCTGACTGTGGGTCCAGGCCCTGGTATGGAAGCGAGTATCTTCAGTCAGAAGATTGTTGATCGCTTTAGGCAAATTGGAAGGGCTGAAGAGAAACTTCAAGTTTTGAAAGCTGAATATAAAAACTTTAAAGCCAAATACTTCCAGGCCTGGAGTAGAAATCGCACAGCCATGAAGCCTGAGTTACAGGAATTGGAGGAAAAGGTAAAGCAGCAAACTTTATTGTTGGAGAAATTAAAAGCCAGAAGTGGAGCTTTTAAAGAAAAATTTGACAATGAGAAGAGATTTGCCAGCCAGTCGTCAGTAAGTTGCATGGATCAGCAGCCTCAGGTTATGGATGACCCGGGTCCATCTGCCTCTGCACCTCTCCCCCCATGTAAGGCCTTGGAATCGCCAGCGGCAACCAGCCAGGGGGTTGAGAGTGAGCATGGCACCCTGACCTTCATCCAGCAGATGGAGTCACCCCTGAGAGCAGACAAGGTTTCCATATCTGATGATCCATCAGAAATCCCTGAGGATGAGAGGAAAAATAAACCAGGGAATGAAGATGGACCTGCACCAAACACCCTGAACATGGATGTTTCTACTCCTGCATTTTCTGAGACCAGTAGTTCCTCTACCAAGTTTGCTGCATGTGTTTCACACAGTATGGCTGACACCAGCAAAGAGATTGCCTCACCTGAGCCTCTCTGTGTTCCAGCAGAGCTGATTGATGCTGATGGGGGAGGGGATCAGCACATTGCACCATGTGCAGTGGAAGCCATGGAGGTGTCAGACCAGCCTGCTGAAAGTCCTGTCCTGATGGAAGAAAACAGGCCAGCTGAAGATTCCACCAGCACAGCAGTGGGAAAGGACACTGTTGGGAAGACTACAGGAACTGTGAATATACCAGCAAGTATTAAGAATGACAGTAATGATAAAACAATGAATGTGGTGGGTGGTGGTGAAGGGGTTAATACTGCTGGGAAAAATAAAAATGACATTGCTCACCCTGCTCAGCAGAGGAAAGACTCATCGATTGTGCAGACCAAATCTGTACAATCGATATCTGCTAGAAATGTGACAGACGGTTCAAAGCACACAAATGTTTCTTCTGCTGGGAGAAATGTGGGCAGTTATGCGTCTGTTCTGGGGAGTCGCACCAAGGAGGGTGGAGGGAATTTTGTAAATATTAGTGGTCACAATTTGGGGGGGCTTGGTGGTGGGATGGTTGGTGGGTACAGGAGGAGGAATGTGGTTCAATTGAAGTGGGAGGGGGAGGGGACCCCACCAGTAAGGGGGAGGGTGGCTGAGTTGGTTCTGGAAATGGGGTTTAAAGCATTGGATATATTTGCTTTGATTTGCCCAGTGGGGAGTTATGAATTTGATTTGTCCTTTGTAAAGCCTGAGGGTCTGGATTTATTTTGGGAGAGGTATAGGAGGTGCAAGGGCCTTCCGCAGTGGAGTGGTTTGGTGCCAAAGGTGATTTCCAGGCAGCCTCTGATAAAGTCGGTGACGATCCTGGTGCGTAACGAATCCATACCAGAGGCTGATTTGATAGTATGGCTACGCCGATATGGTGAGGTCCTCGCTCCACTGCGGAAGGTCCTTGATGAGCATGGGATATGGACAGGGGCCTGGACAGTGTCACTAAAATTGGGGGTGCTTGGAAATGTAGTTCAACACCTTCCCTGTTCAGCTTTTCTGGGGAGAGATAGGCTGACTATTTTTTACCAGGGTCAGCCTAAAGTCTGTAATAAATGTGGAGACAAAGGCCATTTTGCATCTACCTGTACCCGTAAGAAATGCTCACTATGCCAGGATTTGGGCCATTTGGCTAAGGATTGTACTGAAATTCGGTGTAATTTGTGCCAGAAGCTCGGTCATCCTTATAGTCAGTGCCCGGAGGCATTACATAACTTGCCAGGATTGGAGGCTGAGTTGCAGAGGCTTGATAAAGAGGATGAGGCCACTAAAACTGTTATTGTCCCTCCTGTTTCTGTTACATCTGTTCCAGATTCTGTTTCCCCTAGTGATGTGGTCCCTGAGTCTGTCCCTCCTGTGTCTGTTACATCTGTTGTTTCGGATTCTGTTTCCCCCAGTAATGTGGTCCCTGAGTCTGTCCCCCATGTGGTGGTCCCTAATCCTACTGTACGTAGATCCTCCAGACTGGCAGAAGCTGCTGGGGGGGCAGGTTTGGCGGATCTTCCATCTCAGCCTCCAGTCCCTGTCCCTCGGCAGCGTAAACGTGGTCAGGGGCCTGTGAGGGTGTTGGATGGGGGAGGGGTTGAGGGAAAGGTGTCCATATCCCATGTCTCACCCTCTGTTGAGGGGGATTCAGATGATGAGGGGTGGGAGAAGTTTAGGAGGAAGAAAAAGAAGAAGAGGAAGACAAGTAAAGTGGTCATTTCTTCCTCAGAGTCGGACCCAGGAGGGGTTCCTCTTGGTAATACTTTTTCAGTTTTGTCAGGTGATGATATGTCTGATATATCTTTCTCTTTATCATCCATGGATGAGGGGGAGTCACGTAGTCTTAAGAGAGCTGTTTCGGGTGATGAGAGTGTGGCAAAGGTTAAGAAACAACTACCCCAATCATCCTGATAGCAGTTCCCACTCCGATAAAGGTGGCGACCATTAATGTCGCCAGCATTAAATCTGCAAGAGCTCGTGATATTGCCTTATTTTTGCTCAGCGAGTTTGATGCCGAGATTTTATTTTTGCAAGAGACCTGGCTCAATACTTTGGCCGATGTCCATCTAGCAAAACGGGAGTGGAGATGCGGTCCCTCCTTTTGGTCTCTTGCGGCTGAGCCCTGCAGCGGAGTTGCGGTCCTTTTTAAAACCGATATGGTAACGTGCCGGCGGGTAATTGAGGTAGAAATGGGGAGATGCATGGTCTTAGACGTCTCTGTTAGGGGGCAGGACCTGCGCCTGATTAATATCTATGGACCGCAGTCAAAATGGGGCAGGAAATGCCTCCTCACAGAGATCAAGCCCTTCCTTTTTACGTCCCAGCAGGTTGTCTTTGGAGGTGATTTTAACACCATAATTAGGCCTGAAGACAGGAGAGGCTCCATAGACAGGCTGGGTTACGATAGCGTTTTTCTTAGAGATATGGTGAGACAAGCAGGCCTGGTAGATGTGCATATTAAGCACTGCCCTGGCAGCACGGGATTCACATTTCAGAGAGGGAATAGTCAGAGTAGGATAGATAGGTTTTTTTTAAAGGAGAACTCTGCTTTCTCGGCTCCTGAGTTGAGGGCGGTGGAGTTCTCTGACCACTGTATGCTGTCTGTGACTCTGAATGCCTCGGACACTCCACCCAGGGGAAGGGGTACCTGGAAACTGAATTCGGCTCTCCTGGAAGATGTAGAGGTAAGACAATCCTTTGAGGATTTTTTTCAGGCACAGGTTTCTATTCTGGACTTTTGCAGCAGTAAGTCAGAGTGGTGGGAGCTTGTGAAACAAAGGGCAATTGGACTTTTCAAGGCCGTAAGTAAGAAGAAGCAGCTTGGTATGTACATTGCCTACCAGCATTTGCGGAGGAAGCTTGATCGTCTTGTCTCGTATAGAGGAGATCCAGGGGAGATCTCTGAGGTGAAGTTTCTTCTTAGGAAGTGTCAATACGACCGGCATGCCTCCTTGGTTCTGGAGAGGGATTATGGAAAATATCACTCGCCTGATCCTTACCAGAACTGTAAGCAAGGCATAGCAGTTAAGACGGTCATAGGCCTGAGGGATAGTACGGGTTCCCTGGTGAAGTCCAGATCAGGGATCCTGGAGATCTTCAGGTCATATTACGCAGACCTTCTGGGAAGAAAGGACCTTTGTCGGGACAGGATGGAAAGCTTTCTGGATTCTACTCCAGGATTGGGAAATGGTACATTGCCTTTGATGGATTTGACAGAACCAATTTCAGTGGATGAGGTAGTTCATGCTATAGAGAAGCTGGCTACCAAAAAATTGCCTGGGCCAGATGGGTTGACAGCTGAATTCTACAAGTGTTTTAAGTCCATTCTGGCTCCCTTTTTAGCAGAGGTTTATAACGGCTGTCTAGAAGAGGGTTCGCTCCCTCCCTCCATGAGGCAATCCGCTGTGATTCTTCTGTCAAAAGGTAAGGACCCCTCAATGATTGAGAACTGGCGCCCCATCAGTCTTCTCAATGTTGATAGAAAGATCCTGGCGAAGATTCTTTTTTGGCGCTTGTCGTCAGTAGCAGGCGATTTGTTGTCCAGTCATCAGCACTGCTCGGTCCAAGGTAGAAGTACCTTTTCAGCGGTTTTAGCTGTCCGGGAGGCTTTGGAACGATGCAGGGCTGCTGGATGGAGAAAGTACTTGCTGGCATTGGATCAGGCGAAGGCTTTTGATCGAGTCAATCACGAGTACCTGTATTTGCTACTTGGTAGATACGGCCTGCAGGGGAGGTTTATAGATTGGCTGAAGACATTATATAGAGGGGCTGAGAGCTTCCCACTGGTTAATGGTTGGGTTGGACGGCCTTTTGAGGTTGGCTCTGGTGTGCGCCAGGGATGTCCTCTGAGCCCCCTGTTATATGTATTCGCAATCGACCCCTTCATAAGAAGGCTAGAGAGTGGATCTTTGTGCGGGGTGCCTTTGGGCATTGCTGGTGTGCCGCCTCTGAAGGTTGTGGCCTATGCCGACGATGTGTCTGTTATTGTCTCTGGGACAGAGGAGGCGCAGGAGGTGGTCTCTATGATAGAGCAGTACACGGAGGCTTCTGGTTCTAAAGTCAACCATGAAAAGAGTGAAGTTTTCTGGATGGGTGAGGAGGGTGAAAGCTTCGAACTTCCGGATGCCTTCCCAGAGCCCCAGCAGGAAATTAAAGTGTTGGGCATCCAATTTGGTCCTGGTGACTATGGTCATCGAAATTGGGAAAGCAGGTTGGTGTGTGCCAATGCCAAAGTAGCAAGCTGGAAGAAATGGAAGCTTTCCTTGAGGGAGAGGGTAGACTTGATCAAAACGTACCTGGTCCCAATCTTTTTATATGTCAGCTTCGTCTGTATCTTGCCAGCATCTCTCTATGCAAGGGTGTACAGCTGTTTTTTCCAACTGTTATGGGGAAGTAGGCTGAACCTGATCAAACGCAATGTAACTTACCTGTCTAGGCGGGAGGGTGGCCTAGGAATGGTCAACCCAATAGTTTTCTTTTCTCTGCTCTTTTTAAAGTACAATCTTGGTAACATGCTAGCAGAGAACCCGCCGGGATGGGTGGGCATTTTTCAATCTTGTTTTAGGCCTTTTCTGCGATGCTGGGAAGATGGCGGGCCAGTGAAAAGTCTGAGAGTCCGACATGGCAAGCTCCCGGCTTATGTTGCCCCGTGTCTGAAAATACTTCGGCAGTGGCAGGTGACAGTGGAGGATATCAAGTCCCTCCCCAGGAAGCTTCTGGAGAAGAGGATTTTGAGCTCTGCTTTCAGTGTGTCACTGGCCTTAAGGGATTGCCCAGGCTCTGTAATGAGGGAGGGGTTGCGTTTAATCAATTTAGAAAGAATCCCCTTGAAGTTTAGGGATCAAGCCTGGCTCGCTTTCCATGGAAGGCTCTATGTCAGAGGGAACTTGAAGCATCGCCCTGTGGATGATCGGGATTGTCCTAGAGCGGAGTGTGTTGGTAAAGTGGAGTCTATGGACCACTTTTTGCTGCAGTGTCCCTTTAACATAGAGGTGTATAAAAGGGTGGGGAGGGCTCTAGGCATCCCCTTTTTCTATCGCATGAGTTATGCGGAGTGGGTGTACGGGGCATTCCCGACTCGCTGGGATTTTGATTTGGATACACTGTTTTTAGTTAGTATTGTTGTCCGTTACTTCACATGGAATGCACGGTGCCAGATTACCCTGCGGAAAAAAGTCCTCTCTGTTGAGGTGGTGGTGCACGATATTCTGGGTGAGGTTGGGAAAATTCGGGGTCTTGAGAAAGGCAGGGAGCCTCGGGCGGTCTGGAAACGGGCGTGGAGGAATATCAGACCTGCCTTTGGTGAACTGCCCATCTCTGGGTGAGGAGCTCTTTTCTTTTTCTGTTTCTTTCACTCCCTTAGCTTTTTATGGTTAGTATCTTCTTTTTGAAGAAGGGCTGCATGCATAATGGGTGCGGGTTTGTTTCTTGACCTCCATAGTTTAGATGTCTGGTGTATTGGTGTGAGTTGTAGTGAGATTATCCCCAATAATGACATGTTCATGATGAGTTTTGTTTTTGCTGTAAAGTCATTTTTTTGTTTGAGAGCAGATTTGCTATATTTATTTTCATTTATGTAAATATGTATATACCGTATTTATCGGCGTATAACACGCACCGGCGTATAACACGCACCCCAATTTAGGAGGGAATTTTAAGGAAAAAAAAACTTGAAGTTGAAGGGAAAAAAACTTACATTTAAATGCCCATCATTGCAGCCTTCTCAGTGCAGCCTTGCCCCAGTGCAGCCATGTCAGTGCAGCCTTCCCCAGTGCAGCCTTGTCAGTGCAGCCATGTCAGTGCAGCCATGTCAGTGCAGCCATGTCAGTGCAGCCATGTCAGTGCAGCCTTCTCAGTGCAGCCTTCTCAGTGCAGCCTTGCCCCAGTGCAGCCTTGCCCCAGTGCAGCCTTCCCCAGTGCAGCCTTCCCCAGTGCAGCCTTCCCCAGTGCAGCCTTCCCCAGTGCAGCCTTCCCCAGTGCAGCCTTGTCAGTGCAGCCATGTCAGTGCAGCCATGTCAGTGCAGCCTTCTCAGTGCAGCCTTCCCCAGTGCAGCCTTCCCCAGTGCAGCCTTGCCCCAGTGCAGCCTTCCCCAGTGCAGCCTTGCCCCTGTGCAGCCTTCGATCCCCTTTTCCTTCCTTCTGGGATTCAAAATCGCGGACCGCGATTTGAAAATGGCGCCGCCGGCGCCGAAATACACAGAGCCGGTCCTCGGCTCTTTCCGGCGGCTCTCGTTTACTTTCGGTTTCACTCGTAGCCCCGAGCGGAGCTATCCGAACCTACTCGGATAGCTCCGCTCGGGGCTACGAGTGAAACCGAAAGTAAACGAGAGCCGCCGGAAAGAGCCGAGGACCGGCTCTGTGTATTTCGGCGCTGGCGGCGCCATTTTCAAATCGCGGTCCGCGATTTTGTTATTTTGACAGCTCGGATCGCAGGGGATCGGCGTATAACACGCACCTGCGACTTTCCCCTGATTTTAAGGGGAAAAAAGTGCGTGTTATACGTCGATAAATACGGTATTTATGTATATTATATATAGTGATTTTATGCTTATTGATTGCAAGACTTTTAATAAAGAAAAATTGGGAAGAATGTTCCTTACATTGGTGATCAGTGGGAGGAATGTTCCTTACATTGGTGATCAGTGAGAAGAATGTTCCTTACATTGGTGATCAGTGGGAAGAATGTTCCTTACATTGGTGATCAGTGGGAGGAATGTTCCTTACATTGGTGATCAGTGGGAAGAATGTCCCTTACATTGGTGATCAGTGGGAAGAATGTTCCTTACATTGGTGATCAGTGGGAGGAATGTTCCTTATATTGGTGATCAGTGAGAAGAATGTCCCTTACATTGGTGATCAGTGAGAAGAATGTTCCTTACATTGGTGATCAGTGGGAAGAATGCTCCTTACATTGGTGATCAGTGTGAAGAATGTTCCTTACATTGGTGATCAGTGGGAAGAATGCTTACATTGGTGATCAGTGAGAAGAATGTTCCTTACATTGGTGATCAGTGAGAAGAATGTTCCTTACATTGGTGATCAGTGGGAAGAATGTTCCTCACATTGGTGATCAGTGGGAAGAATGCTTACATTGGTGATCACTGAGAAGAATGTTCCTTACATTGGTGATCAGTGTGAAGAATGTTCCTTACATTGGTGATCAGTGGGAAGAATGCTTACATTGGTGATCAGTGAGAAGAATGTTCCTTACATTGGTGATCAGTGAGAAGAATGTTCCTTACATTGGTGATCAGTGGGAAGAATGTTCCTCACATTGGTGATCAGTGGGATGAATGTTCCTTACATTGGTGATCAGTGAGAAGAATGTCCCTTACATTGGTGATCAGTGGGAAGAATGCTCCTTACATTGGTGATCAGTGAGAAGAATGTTCCTTACATTGGTGATCAGTGAGAAGAATGTTCCTTACATTGGTGATCAGTGAGAAGAATGTTCCTTACATTGGTGATCAGTGAGAAGAATGTTCCTTACATTGGTGATCAGTGAGAAGAATGTTCCTTACATTGGTGATCAGTGAGAAGAATGTTCCTTACATTGGTGATCAGTGAGAAGAATGTTCCTTACATTGGTGATCAGTGAGAAGAATGTTCCTTACATTGGTGATCAGTGAGAAGAATGTTCCTTACATTGGTGATCAGTGAGAAGAATGTTCCTTACATTGGTGATCAGTGAAAAGAATGTTCCTTACATTGGTGATCAGTGAGAAGAATGTTCCTTACATTGGTGATCAGTGAGAAGAATGTTCCTTACATTGGTGATCAGTGAGAAGAATGTTCCTTACATTGGTGATCAGTGAGAAGAATGTTCCTTACATTGGTGATCAGTGAGAAGAATGTTCCTTACATTGGTGATCAGTGGGAAGAATGCTCCTTACATTGGTGATCAGTGGGGGGAATGTCCCTTACATTGGTGATCAGTGGGAAGAAAATGTCCCTTACATTGGTGATCAGTGGGAAGAAAATGTCCCTTACATTGGTGATCAGTGGGAAGAATGTCCCTTACATTGGTGATCAGTGGGAAGAATGTCCCTTACATTGGTGATCAGTGGGAAGAATGTCCCTTACATTGGTGATCAGTGGGAAGAATGCTCCTTACATTGGTGATCAGTGGGGAGAATGTCCCTTACATTGGTGATCAGTGAGAAGAATGTCCCTTACATTGGTGATCAGTGGGAAGAATGTCCCTTACATTGGTGATCAGTGGGAAGAATGTTTCTTACATTGGTGATCAGTGGGAAGAATGTCCCTTACAGCCCTGCCCAGCCCTAACACCCTCCCAAAAAAAAAAACTCTCTAGCAATACACACCAAACTGAGCATGTGCAGCTTGCCCCAATGCTCTGTACTATAATACAGGAGATGGATTGGGGAAAGTGGAAGAAGTGGAGGATCAGAGAAGACAGGATTAGACAGCCTTTTTACACAATGCAGAGGATTAACCCCTTAGGTTTCACAGTGAGTATAACCAGCATGCTTTACTGCATATACACAGTGATTTCACTGTTGTGGGCAGTGGCGGCCCATCCATATAGGACACAGGGGCACCGCCCCCCTAAATCCATGCGCCCAGACCCTAATCTACATGCAGGGCTCCGGACGCATGAATTCCAATGGGGTTTTTCAAATTTTTTTTTTAGAAGCTCGTGATTAGAGCCTGAGGCTCTAATTGACTTCAAAAAAGGGGGGGCTCAGGGCTCAGAACACTGCTCCCTGAGCCCACCCAGTTGTGTGACAATGGCGAATTAATTTTCTCTATTTTCTTTCTGATTCTCCTTCCAGCCAATCAGGAAGAGGTTCCTGAGACCCGATTAGCCAGGGAGTCTTAGGACTCCCTGGCCAATCTTGTCTCAGTCAGGACACATTTCCTGTTTGCCCGGGAGGAGAAGCAACGGCCCGCCTCTTCCTTCCCCTTGCCTCCTAAGGTAAGGCCTCTGATTGCCGCATTCCGGCCGCCACTGGTTGTGGGTTTAGTAACACCTTAAACATAGCTCCCAACTGTCACTGATTTCGTGGGAATGTCCCTGATTTGGAGCAATGTCCCTCTGTCCCTCTTTCCTCCTCATTTGTCCCTCATGTTGGTCTGATCTATATAGTTGTCTATAAAATGCACTTTTTATCTTTCAAAAAGTGTTTTCCAGTGCTAAACCTTTCATCCAAATTCTAAATTGCTGCATTTGTAATTTTTAAAAGGCAATATAAAGGAAAAGTAGTGGTAAAAAAAAGCCCTTGTGGATTTAATTAACCTTTTTTTTTTTTTTGGTTAATTCTCCTTTAAGGGGGTATTACAGGGGGCATGTCCTATGCCTACCTACGTTTGCTAGTAGGTGTCCCTCATTCCCATCTCAAAATGTTGGGAGGTGTACTTTAAATAAGCCAAACTACCCTAAATACACTTAATTTTTTTTTAAAACAAATTTACACTAAGCAACATAGTGAGCAAAATTTTACATTTTTGCTTCTGATAGTAAAACTGGTAATTGTTCAGCAAAAACCGGTCCTGAGAGAAGAGGCAATTGGGGAGAATATGGTCCACCTTGATTAAATACATAAAAGGTCCATACAGGTTTCAAAATGTACAGAATGTAACTGGTTATTGATATTTATAAGTCATAAAACTGAAGGTTGTTGCTCCAGATAGTATCTAATTACCTTAAGGGATCTGGACGGAATTTTTCGCTTGTAGCAGCAAATTGGGTAAAACCGTAAGGCTAGGTTAACACATGGGTAGTTTTCTTTTTTTTTTTTTTTTTTTTTTTTGATTTTTAAGATGTTTATTGAGGCAAAATGTTAAACATCAACAATTCTTTTCCCACGCAGGGGAGAAAAGCAGGTATAAAATTTTGAACATGTAGATACATTTATAAGCGTATTTAACATGAAAATCTCTGCACAGTAGTGATTGACATCCGGAATTTCAATGTAGAAATAATAAAATAAAGATTTTATATGATCCAGTTGGGTATTCGTAGAAAGAAGCCGACTGCCCCAGTGACCAGACACCCCGAAACGGGATCATGCTGTGTCTGGGCACCACGGGCCCCAGTCCTCTGCTAAAAGGTAGTTTCCCAACGGTTAGTGAACAATGGTGCAATGTCAAATGTTTAAGTTCTTGAAAATGATACTATAGTTTAAGATTCGAGATCTCAGCATTAGTATCTTATTCTGATATTTTATTTTTTTTATTATTTATTTTTATTTTTTTTAAACTTATACAAGCTTATGTGAAAACTAACATCTTTAAAGTAATAACCTAAAAGAACATAATCGACGTATGTATAGTCTTATATCTTCAATTTCACGTCCCACCATTCTGATTCGGTGGGAGAGAAAGCACCAAGAAAAATTTTATTTTACTAATAAAAAAAAAAAAAAGTAAAAGGGAAAAAGAGAAAAGAGAGATATAGTACGGAAGAGAGAGAGAGAGAGAGAGATGAGAGGATTGAGTGGGGGGGGGGGTTGCCAGGTCCTTCGAGGAGAGCCGTATTAGAGTATCAGGTAGCCGGGCAGGGAAACTTATTTAGCATACTGAGAAACGGGTTTAGGGATCAGAGGGTCACTCCTATATGACGAGCCCATGGGTCCCATATACGTTTGAATTTCTCAGTCTTGTCAAGAATGATGTTGGAGATTTTCTCCTGGTACATGATCCAGGAGATTTTCTGTTTAGCTATAGGGAACGAAACTTTAGGAAGTTTCCATGCTCGGGCTATTGTAATTTTGGACCCCGATAAGAATATAGTGGATTAGGATCTGATCATATTTAGGAATTTTAGGGATTTTTTGATTTAATAGGGCTACCGTTGGAGTTTGCGGGATCGCCAAGTCAGTGACTTTGCGAATTAGGTTGAATATTTTGTTCCAGTATCCTCTGATATGTGGGCATTCCCAAAAAATATGTAAGAGGGTGCCCAAGTGTCCACATCCCCTAAAACATGTAGGGGAGGATTGTGGGTAGAACTTAGCTAGCCTAGTGGGGACTAGGTACCATCGCGTTATGATTTTGAGATCTGCTTCAGTAAGAGAGACATTTAGGATCCCCTTAAAAGCGGACGCTACATTGGAATGCCATGTATCGAGATCCCATTCAAATCCGATATCACGTTCCCAGGTTATCATATAGGCAGCTTTCTCTTGAGGATCAGCTAAAGCTGAGTATATGAGCGAGATTCCTCCTTTCATGTCCGTGGCTGAGGAGCACCACTGTTCATAGGGAGTGGTATGAAGTGGAAGCTGTTCCTGGGATAGGGTGGAGAGTAGGAAATGTCTCAGTTGGTGTAAGCGAAATTTCTCTGATTGGGGCATTTTGAGTTTCGATGTGCATTGTGCCAAGGTGAGGGGACCACCAGAGTTACAGAAATGGCCTATTCTGTACATTCCCTTATCAAGCCACCATTGGAACGCTCTTGTGTTTGTGCCTGGAGGGAAGAGGGGATTATTAAAGATATGTGCTAAGGGTTTCCATGAAGATATTAGATTGTGTAGTTTGTGCATTTTGTCGCATAATGTGAATGAATGTGAGAGGGAGGGGGAGAGGATCGACGGTCTAGTCTTATGGGGGCGCCATAAAAGGTAATCTATAGTGAATTTGGGTATAGCTTGCCTTTCCATCTCTATCCATTCAGGTTTGGGGCCTCTGTAGTAGATGGCTGAAATCTGACTAAGATGTGCTGCCTGGTAGTACCACCAGAGATTGGGCAGTCCAAGACCTCCTTTTTTCCTCGGTCTATAAAGAGTTTTTTTAGGGAGCCTGTGGTTTGATTTATTCCAAATAAATTGGATGATCGAGGATTGTAATTTGGAGATATGAAATTTGGGGACAGGGATGGGGAGGGAGCGGAACAAATATAAGATTCGCGGCAGTAGCGTCATTTTGACCGCATTTAATCTTCCTAGCCAAGATAATTTGTGTAGTGACCATTGATCAAGATCAGAGTTAAGTTTTTTGAATATAGGGGGATAGTTAAAGCGATATAGTTGCTCTATTAGGGGGGTTAACTGAATATCTAGGTATGTGATGGAGTTTGAGCTCCATACAAAAGGGAAGTGTTCCTTTAGGCTTTCCACGGTGCGTGATAGAGTGGATATGTTAAGTGCTATGGATTTGGACATATTCACTTGTAGACCCGAGATCCGTCCGAATTTGTTTAGAAGGGAGAAGATATTGGGGGTAGAGACAAGGGGGGAAGTGATTAAGAGTAGGACATCGTCTGCGAAAAGGGCGCATTTGTGAGTTGACTGGCCACAGTTAACGCCATGTATGTCCGGATGGTTCCTTATTGCAATAGCTAAATTTTCGATGCCAATGGCAAAGAGTAGGGGTGATAAAGGGCACCCTTGTCTAGTTCCTTTGGTTATGGGGAAGGGTTCAGATAAATGGCCTTGGATCCTAATCTGGGCTCTGGGGTGGGAATAGAGAGCTGCAAGGAGATTTAAAAAATGGGAGCCGAAACCCCATCGCTCTAATGTTCCGAAAAGGTAAGGCCATGTAATGGAGTCAAAGGCTTTTTGGAGGTCTATAGACAGGAGATACCCCTCCTGGGGTGGATTACCATCCCATTTTGACTGCAGTATAGATATGACATCTATAGCTCTCCTTATCTGGTCCGGGCCCTGCCTCCCTGGTATAAAACCCACTTGATCCTTATGAACATATGCTCCTATAAAGGAGCCTAGTCTGTTGGAAAGGATTTTGGTCATTATTTTAAGGTCATTGTTCATGAGGGATATAGGTCTGTAGTTGCTGACCAAGCTTTGATCTTTTCCCGGTTTGGGTATGACTGAGATATAGGCTAGGTTTGTCGCTGGGTCTACGGGTGAATCTCTGTTAAGAGAATTAAGGAACCGGACCAGATAAGGAGCCAAGGGAGTTCCAAATTTTTTATAGTACAGTGACGAGAACCCGTCAGGGCCAGGGGCTGAGCCCGTTTTAGTTTCTTTTATGACTTCCAAGACCTCCTCTATAGAAATAGGGGCTTCCATTAGGGAGCGATGCGAATCAGATATTTTGGGGAGGGGGATACTATCAAAAAATTAGTTGAGTTTCTGATCCTTCTCTTGACTAGGGTAGGAGTATAGATTGGAATAAAATGAGTGGAATGTTTCTAGTATTTTTTTGGGGTTTTGTGTTAATGAACCCGAAATAGATTTAATTTTGGGTAGAGCTTGGTATCTATGTCTGGGGGAAAGTTTTGAGGCCAATTGGGGGCCAAACTTATCAGTATTAAGATAAAATCTTCCACTGACCCAATTGAGGTGTTTTTCTGCAGAAGATGTTAGAGCGGTGTTTAATGCAATCTTAGAGGCATCCATTTTAGCCAACGACGTGGGAGTGGGGTTTTGCTTGTGCTGTTTATTTATTTATTTATTTATTTTTAATGCTCCGTGGTGAATCAGCTTTTCAGAAGGCAGCTAAGCAGCTGCCATCAGGTGTTCAGGAGGCACTGCTGCCTTCTGAATGTGTTTTTTTTACTCTTTTTTTTTTTTTCAGAAAACCAGTTTCTATTGGTACATATGACAAGCATTTGGCTCATAGTTACAGCGCAACCCCATTGACTTGAATTAAGTCTAAGTTTAATAGGCTTCACCACCTGTCAACTCAACAAACTTGTATAGCCCTCTACAGTTGCATGGTAGCTTTTAGGTGGGCAGTCAGGGGAACGTAAAACCGTGGCTCATGTGAAAGGGGCCTAAGGTTTTTTTTTTTCCACCTTCTAGATCACCTGGGGTTTTCCTACACAAGCATGGCAGCATACATGGGTATACAGTATATCCATCCCTTACCCGATCACAACTGGCTATATTAGCAATGCAATACCCATCTGAAGGCAGTATTCTTATTAAAAGGAGCAATTTCCCCACAGGTTTTTTTTAGCAGCAAATTAATTGTAGAGGATTAGATTTTTAAAGTTGTTTATTTATCAAAAAATAAAATTCTAATTCACAATGAGTTTAAAATATGAGCTTTTGTTTATGACATGTATAAAACATAATCCATCATTCCTAGCAATAAATTACACAGTGGAGGCAGTTGTTTATAATACATTACAACATTGCTGTCCACATGTATAACCCAATGCGTTTCAACCGTGGTTTTGGTCAGGGTGATTTTTGTTCATTCAGAAGATGGAGGAGAAGGAACATATCCCATAACCAGAGTATTTTTTTTTATTTTTTTTTAAAGGGTTAAATTGGGTGATCCCAAAACCCCCGTGTGTCCTCCTTGCGGGCATCGGCTCCAATGAGGCTTGCAAGGAGTCACACACTTGGAAGTAGGGATGAGCCGAACACCCCCCGGTTCGGTTCGCACCAGAACCCGCGAACGGACCGAAAGTTCGCACGAACGTTAGAACCCCATTGACGTCTATGGGACTCGAACGTTCGAAATCAAAAGTGCTCATTTTAAAGGCTAATTTGCATGGTATTGTCCGAAAAAGGGTTTGGGGACCCGGGTCCTACCCCAGGGGACATGTATCAATGCAAAAAAAACTTTTAAAAACGGCCGTTTTTTCGGGAGCAGTGATTTTAATGATGCTTAAAGTAAAAAAAAAAAAAGTGAAATATTCCTTTAAATATCGTACCTGGGGGGTGTCTATAGTATGCCTGTAAAGTGACGCGTGTTTCCCGTGTTTAGAACAGTCCCTGCACCAAATGTCATTTTTAAAGGAAAAAATCTCATTTAAAACTGCTTGCGGGTTTAATGTCATGTCGGGTCATGGCAATATGGATGAAAATCAGTGAGACAAACGGCATGGGTACCCCCCAGTCCATTACCAGGCCCTTTGGGTCTTGTATGGATATTAAGGGGAACCCCGCACTCAAATTAAAATAAGGAAAGGTGTGGGGCCACCAGGCCCTATATACTCTGAACAGCAGTATACAGGCGGTGCAAACAAGACAGGGACTGTAGGTTTGTTGTTAAGTAGAATCTCTTTGTAATTTTGAACATTTTTAACGTGTTTAGCTCCAGCCAAAAAATCTTTTTTAAGCTTTTTGGAAAACATAGGGAAGGGTTATCACCCCTGTGACATTTGTTTTGCTGTCTTTCCTCCTCTTCAGAAGATTTCACCTCACTTTTTTGTCCCAATGAAAAATGTTTTTTGAAAATTTGGGTTTTTTTGTGGAACAAGGATTGGAAAGCATCAGTGGAAAGGAGAAATTGTTTTCCCATATTAACTCTTACAGGAGAGAATTTCCCTTCCTAGGGGTAGATTTCATCTCACTTCCTGTTGTCTCCTTCCGTTTGCAAGTAGGAGTCGTTTATAAGTTAGATGTTTGAAAGTAGGGTCCTGCCCTATATACTCAGCAGAAATTTGGGCCTTAGGTGTTGCTGTGGCCACAACACTGTAAGCCCTCACAGGGCCCTGCTGTGAAATATTAGATCAAGAATTGTAATTACATGCCCCTGTTGAACAGGAGCTGAAAAATTAGGCCTTAGGCACTGGTGCTGGTGCCACAACACTGCAACCCCTCACAGACACTCTAGTTGGAACGCAGGAACGAGCCCTGCTGTAAAGTATTGCATCAAAAATTGTAATTACACGCCCCTGTTAGACAGGGGCAGAAAAATTGGGCCTTAGGCACTGGTGCTGGTGCCACAACACTGCAACCCCTCACAGACACTCTAGTTGGAATGCAGGAACGAGCCCTGCTGCAAAGTATTACATCAAAAATTGTAATTACACGCCCCTGTTAAACAGGGGCTGAAAAATTGTGCCTTAGGCACTGGTGGTGGCGCCCAGAACCAAAAATGTTCTTACAAGCTATCAGCGTGATGATTGAGGAGGAAGAGGATAATTACTCAGGGATAGTCACTCAGCATCAGCATAGGCAGTCTTTGAAGGGATCTGAAAAAAATTATTCAGTTACATCAGCATCAGGTGCTTGGTAGCTGGTGGTGATCCAAGACTGATTCATTTTTATGAAGGTCAGCCGATCGACCGAGTCGGTGGACAGACGCACCCTGTGATCGGTTACCACGCCTCCAGCAGCACTGAATGTGCGTTCCGAAAGAACGCTGGATGCAGGACAGGCCAGTAGCTCAATTGCATACTGTGCAAGCTCTGGCCAGTGATCCATCCTCAAGACCCAGTAACCCAGAGGATTTTCGGTGGGAAAGGTGTCCAAGTCTGATCTTGCCCCTAGGTATTCCTGCACCATGTAAAACAGACGCTGGCGATGGTTGCTGGAACCGATCATACCTTGGGGCTGCGGACCAAAAAATTGTCTGAACGCATCGGTCAGACGGCCACCTTCTCCACTGCTCCTTCTTTGACTGACCGAAGCCTCAGCAACACGTTGTCCAGAAACAGGAGTTTGTAACCTCCCAGTCTCTGGGAACGCGTTGCACAGACCTTTCTGCAAGGCCTCCCGAAGATGTTTCATCCTCTGCTCCCTCTGCGATGGCAAGATAAGGTCCGCAACCTTACCCTTGTAACGTGGATCAAGGAGGGTTGCCAGCCAGTATTGGTCCTTCTCCTTGATACCACGAATACGAGGATCCTTACGCAGGCTTTGCAGGATCAGGGAGGCCATGCAGCGTAGGTTTGCTGAGGCATTCGGTCCGGAGTCCTCTGGGTCACTAAGGACAACAACGTCCGCAGCCACCTCCTCCCAGCCACGTACAAGTCCATGTGTTCCTTGGGACTGATCCCTTAAAGACTGCTGCTGATGCTGAGTGCCAGGCTCCACCTCCATACTGACACAATCTTCCTCCTCCTCCTCCTCCTCCTCGTCCTCTTCCTGTGTGATCGGCGGGCACGCAGGAACACTGTCTGGATAAAGGGGGCCTTGAGAGCTAAGGAAGTCCTCCTCTTCCTGCCTCTGTTCTGCCTCAAGTGCCCTGTCCATTATTCCACGCAGCGTGTGCTCCAACAGGTGGACAAGGGGGACAGTGTCACTGATGCATGCACTGTCAGTGCTCACCATCCTCGTGGCCTCCTCGAATGGTGACAGGACAGTGCATGCATCCCTGATCATGGCCCACTGGCGTGGGGAAAAAAAACCAAGCTCCCCTGACCCTGTCCTGGTGCCATAGTCGCACAGGTACTCATTGATGGCCCTCTGCTGCGTGTGCAGCCGCTGCAGCATGGCCAACGTTGAGTTCCACCTGGTGGGCATGTCACAGATTAGGCGGTTCTTGGGCAGGTTAAACTCCTTTTGGAGGTCCGTCAGCCGAGCACTGACATTATATGACCGGCGGAAATGCACACAGACTTTCCTGGCCTGCCTCAGGACATCCTGTAAGCCCGGGTACCTGCCCAAGAACCGCTGCACCACCAAGTTAAGGACGTGAGCCAAACAGGGCACATGGGTCAGTTGTCCCTGTCGGAGGGCAGAGAGGAGGTTGGTGCCATTGTCGCAAACCACCATTCCTGCCTTAAGTTGGCGTGGCGTCAACCACCTCTGAACCTGCCCCTGCAGAGCTGACAGAACCTCTGCCCCAGTGTGGCTCCTGTCCCCCAAGCACACCAGCTCAAGCACCGCATGGCATCTTTTGGCCTGCGTACTTGCGTAGCCCCTTGAACGCCTATGGAGCACCGCTGGTTCCGAGGAAGAGGCCATGGAGGAAGAAGAAGAAGAGGAGGGGGTGGAGGAGAGAGGTGTGTCACAATCAGCATTTTGGAGGCGTGGTGGCGGAACAACCTCCAACACTACTGCACCTTGTCCTGCATCCTTCCCAGCTGCCAGCAGAGTCACCCAATGCGCCGTGAAACTAAGGTAACGTCCCTGTCCATGCCTGCTGGACCATGAGTCAGCGGTAATATGCACCTTACCGCTGACCGCCCTGTCCAGCGAGGCATGGACATTGCCTTCCACATGCCGGTAGAGAGCCGGAATCGCCTTCCGTGAGAAAAAGGTTGCCGGGGGAAAAATTGGAGGATTTAAAAAATGAAGTGGCAGGTTTGATAGGACTAAAAAAGGTTCAACTGCAAAGGCTACAGTCGGTTTTGGGCAAGCTGAATTTTGCTTGCCGCATACTACCGATGGGGAGAGTGTTTAGTCGCCGGCTGGCGGCCAGCACGAGTGGGATAAAATCCCCAAAACACTTTGTACGTTTAGTTAAAACACATAGGGATGATCTCAGGGTTTGGCATACATTTCTGGAATCCTTTAACGGTAGGGCAATGTGGATGTCAGGACCAGTCAGTAACTTTGACTTGGAACTGTTTACCGATGCTGCTGGATCAACAGGTTTTGGGGCGTACTTTCAGGGGCAATGGAGCGCAGGTCCATGGCCATCATCGTGGGTAAAAGAAGGCTTCACGAAGAATCTGGTGCTGCTGGAATTGTTTCCAGTGGTGCTAGCGGTGGAATTATGGGATGCATCGTTCAAGGATTTGAAAGTGCGATTTCACGGGGACAACATGGGGATGGTGCAAGTAATAAATAGGGTCACAGCGTCATCTCCGCCGGTAATCAGGATGCTGCAGCACTTAGTGTTAAGATGCTTACAACTGAATGTTTTCATTCATGCTGTTCACTTACCGGGGGTGGAGAACGTGATTGCTGATGCGCTGTCTCGCTTCCAGTGGGACAGGTTCAGAGAGTTGGCGCCGGAAGCGGAGCAACAGGGTGTACCTTGTCCAGACTGGCTGTGGGAGATTGCACTGGCATCGTCGAGGGATGGATAAAACGGTCGGTAAGTGGGGCTACTTGGGTAGCATACACTAGGGTATGGCAGGAGTGGATGTCCTTCGTGCGAGTTTTGGGGGAGGAGCTGATAGGACAGGGAGTACGTTCACTGTTACTATATTATCTGGCAAGAAAACTGAATGAGGGTGCATCAGTATCAGTGATCAATACACAGCTAGCGGGTTTGGCTTTCCTTTTTAAGCTGCAAGGACAACCCGATGTCACCAAGGATTGGGTGAGACAGGCGTTGAAGGGTTATCGGAGGGCAGCGGTTCAGCGCGATTCAAGGCGGCCAGTAACTTTTGAAATACTGGGGGGTATTTTGGAACAATTGAGGGGGGTTTGTTCGTCAGCATACGAAATTAGTTTATTTAAAGTAGCTTTTGTGTTGGCATTTTTTGGGGCATTCAGGATAGGGGAGTTGGTTAGCCCTTCAAAAACAGTGCAAGGGGGAGTCGGTTTCAAGGAGGTTATATTGGAGGACGACGGGGTATCAACATTCCTAAGGAAGTCTAAGACGGATCAGGTGGGGAGAGGTAGGGTGGTGCGAATTTATTCCATCAAGGGATCCCCCCAGTGCCCAGCGGGTGCAGTCAGGGAATTTTTTAAAGTTAGGCCAGACTGTCAGGGCCCCTTGTTAGTGCATTCCAATGGAGATATGTTATCACGTTTTCAGTTCATAGCTGTTTTTAGGAAATGTTTGAGGGGGCTGGGACTGGAGGAGCGGGATTTTTCATCACATTCCTTTCGGATAGGAGCCGCAACAGAGGCGGCCAGATTGGGTATGGATGTGGAAGTAATAAAACGGATTGGGCGGTGGGAATCTAACAGATTCCAATCTTATGTGCGTCCGCATCTGGCTGTAACATTGTAAGGGGTCAGGGTTGGTTGGAGTTTATTGTATGGATACGGGAGGTAGTGTTTTATGACCGGTGGGGACATTAGTTAAGTAGTCAATGTTGAGCATGGTTTTGTTTTCTTCTAATTTCAGGTGCGGCGCCCAGTGTGGTCTGGATTATGGGCCACTCTTATGTATGTTGGGGGGCACGAAGGGGAGACGCTCGACCTGAGGGTAGGCAGTTAGGCTTTGATAGACGGGAAGTGTGTATAAAATGGTTTGGTATACCAGGGATGTTGTGGGGCAGGTTGTTTCAGGAGGTACAACGCTATGCCAATAGGGAGGGCCCTCCGGACGTGCTGGTAATACATGTGGGCGGCAATGATCTTGGCATTCGCTCAATGATAGACATCACGCGAGACATTAAATTTGACGTCTGGCGATTAACGAAGGAATTTCTAAAAATGATCATGGTCTGGTCGGACATGGTTGCCCGCATGTGTTGGAGAATGGCCAGGTCAGTGGAGGGGGTGAATAGAGCAAGGAGGAAGATCAATAGGGAAGTGAGTAAATTCATGGTTAGTTGTGGGGGGTTGGCAGTCAGACATAGGGAACTGGAATTTGAGACATGGAGGTATCTAAGACGTGATGGGGTACATCTTAACGAGGTGGGGACGGATTTGTGGACTTTGGGAGTACAGGATGGGATACAACGAGCTATTCGGGTGTGGAGGAGCACCCAAGAGTAAGGTATTACTATTGGGATGCTGTGGCGGGCATTGGTCTGGGCAAGGGAAGGAAGATGGCGAAAAAAGTAAGAGTGGGGATCCAACGTTGATTTGGGTCCGGAGGTTTTTTGGTTCCCGGTTAACGGAGGTTAGCCGGGAAGTGATATGGGGCACTGCAGTCACGGCAGTCTCTGAGCTAGCTTGTCGGCTTGAGGCCTATTGGAGAGTTTTTGGTTTAGGGCTGCAGTGCTATAGTGGTTATGGCCATCAGATGGATTTGAAAAGCTATTGCTCAGACCAACGTTCTTTTTGTTAACAGGTTGCATAACAGATGTTTTTGTTGTTTACCGTTTTATAGCTGACAGATTTTTATATATTTTGATATAAAGTTTATTAAGTAAAATAAAGTAGGCTGCTACGGCCTTTGTTATACTCCAGAAGCTGGTGTGGTCTCAGTTATTGGGAATAGGAGTATAAAGGTTTTGGTATGGGTTAATAAGCATCTGTTATCCAATAGTCAGGGAAACGAGGCACCTTTAACCAGTGGAAGAACTCGATTGAGTGACTAGCAAATCAATTGTGGAATGCTGAAGTGTTTAGGATAAAGCCATTGGAGGTGATCCTGGGTGAGCTGTTCATATGCAGACCTAAAGAGAATCAGAGCATCAAATTATTATTATTATACAGGATTTATATAGCGCCAACAGTTTGCGCAGTGCTTTACAACATGAGGGCAGACAGTACACTTACAATACAAATCAATACAGGAGGGATGAGAGGGCCCTGCTCATTTAGAGCTTACAATATAGTGGGGAGGGTCAAGTGGAAACAAAAGGTAATAACTGTGGGGGGATGCGACTGATGGAAAAAAAAATACAGTTGTTAAGTGTGGGAAAGATGGGCTTCTCTGAAAAGAAGGGTTTTCAGGGATCGTCTAAAAGCTAAGAGCGTAGTAGATAAGCAGACAGATTGGGGTAGGGCATTCCATAGGATTGGAGAGGCTTTGGAAAAGTCCTGGAGGCGAGCATGGGAGGAGGTAACGAGGGAGCTAGAGAGCAGGAGGTCTTGAGAGGAACGAAGAGAACGAGTAGATTGGTATTTAGAGACTAAGCTAGTGATGTAGCTGGGGGCGAAATTGTGGATGGCTTTGTACGTAGTTGTTAGAATTTTGAATTGAATTCTTTGGCCAAACAGGAGCCAGTGGAGGGATTGACAGAGAGGAGTGGCAGACACAGAGCGATTGGTAAGGTGGATGAGTCTGGCACCAGCATTCATGATGGATTGAAGAGGTGATAGACTATGTAGAGGTAAGCCAATGAGAAGGGAGTTGCAGTAGTCGAGGCGAGAGATGACCAGCGAGTGAATTAGGAGCTTTGTTGTGTCATTGGTTAGAAAGGGGCGTATTTTGGAGATGTTGCGGAGGTTCAGGCGGCAGGATTTGGACAGTGATTGGATGTGTTGCTTAAAGGAGAGTTCAGAGTCTAGGACTACACCTAGAACCTTGGCATGTGGGATGGGCTTATAGTTGTGCCATCGATTTTGACAGAGATCAGGGGAAGGGGCATATGGGGGAGGAAAAATTATAAGTTCGGTTTTGGATAGATTGAGTTTGAGGAAGTGGTGTGACATCCAGACTGATATATCTGATAGTAAGTTAGTGATATGTGAGGAGACAGAGGGAGTGAGCTGAGAGGTAGAGAAATAGATTTGGGTGTCATCAGCGTAGAGGTGGTATTGGAAGCCATGGGAGGCTATCAGTTGACCCAGGGAGGCGGTGTAGATTGAAAATAGGAGAGGTCCAAGAACAGAGCCCTGGGGGACCCCAACAGAGAAAGGAAGAGGAGAGGAGGAAGTAGAGTTGGAAGAAACACTAAAGGTGCGGTTGGATAAGTAGGAAGAGAACCAGCGAAGTGTACAGTCACGGAGACCAAAGGCGTGTAGTTTTTTGAGGAGGAGGGGGTGGTCAACTGTATCAAAAGCAGCAGAGAGGTCCAGGAGTAGGAGTACAGAATGGTGTCGATTGGTTTTGGCCGTTAGTAGATTGTTTATTAGTTTTAGGAGAGCAGTTTCTGTGGAGTGTTGAGGACGAAATCCAAACTGAAGGGGATCAAGAAGGTTATTATCAGCGAGGTGGATGCTCAGTCGGTTGTAGACCAGACTTTCGAGGAGTTTGGATAAGAAGGGGAACAAGGAGATGGGGCGTAGGTTGTTAAGATTGGATGGGTCCAGTGAGGGCTTTTTAAGTATGGGTCTGACAAATGCATGTTTTAGAGAGTTGGGGAAGATGCCAGAAGAGAGGGAGAAATTGAAGATGTGGGTTAGAGAGTGTAGCATAGGGCCAGAGGGTAACCGTAACATTTGTGATGGAACGGGATCCAGAGGGCAGGTGGTAAGGTGGACATTAGCAAGTAGTTTAGCAAATATGGCTTTATCCTAAACACTTTGACTATCGGCATCAGTGTCATAAATTTTTGCCTGTTCAGCATTCCACACTTCATTTGCTGGTCACTCAATCAAGCTCTTTCACTGGCTAAAGGTGCCTCATTTCCCTTCTCCCCTTCGAGGTTCAAGTGCGTGACTCCTTGCAAGCCTCATTGGAGCCGGTGCCTGCCTGGAGGAGGCGGGGAGGACACACGGGTTTTGGGATCAATTATGGCAAGCCAGGGCGAGCCATTGTAACAAATTGATGGTGCAACTGCTTCTCACATCTCAGCCCCTGGTTATTAATAAAATTACTCGGGTTATGGGATATGTAACTTCTCTTCCATCTTCTGAATGAACAAAAATCACCCTGAAGAAGACCACGACTGCAGCTGTCGAAACACGTCGGGGTACACATGAGGACAGCAATGTTGTAATGTATTGTAAACAACTGCCTCCACGGTGTAATTTATTGCTAGGAATGATGGATTATGTTGTATACATGTCATAAACCAGAGCTCATATTTTAAACTCATTGTGAATAAGAATTTTATTTTTTGATACATAAAAGACTTTATTAAAAATCTAATCCTACAATTAATTTACTGCCAAAAAAACCCAGTGGGGAAATTGCTCTATTTTTTGTTTTTTTTTGTTTTTTGGGGTGTGCAGCCTTGCTTACTCTCATATATGTGTCCTTCTATTGTATTCTCCTTATTTAACTCACTTGTCAGCCGTTAATGCTGTTGCTAAGAAAATGTTTCTTTTATCCTCCATCGGCACAGATTCAGTCCTTTTAAAGAGCTCCCTCTCTACAGTTGGCCTAAGGCACCTATTTGCGGGGAGCAGGAGCTTTGGGGTTCCATTCTTTCACACGGGTCTGCTTACTGATGTGTGGCTTACAGACTTTCTCTCAGACTTGGGGGTTTCAGGATTATGGTCTTTAAAGATTTCACAATTGCTTACTCCATCATGGCACCACATTTTGGGACACCCTTCAGACTTCCTGCTGCCTATGGAGTGATCTACCCCTCCTCTATCTTGAGAATTATCAGACATTAAACCTAGTCAGACTTTTGGCTGGTAACAAAGTCTTGGCAGTTCTTTGGTCGCTGCGTAAAATTAAGGTGACCAGAGACTCAGTTGGTGAGGCTACTATAGTATATACTCATTGCCAATGCACACCAAGCAGACAAATAAATTAAAGATTTGGAGACGCTAATAAGAATGCAGAATCATCCTTTCTTTGTGGGCCTGAATTCACATCAATTCTTTTGTAGGAGCAGCAATATACAATTTTTATAACAGATTACCTGTAAAATCCTTTTCTTGGAGTACATCATGGGACACAGAGCCTTAAGTAATTACTTAATGGGTTATAGGCCACATTCAGGTGATGGACACTGGTATACCCAATTCAGGAAGTTCACTCCCTATATAACCCCTCCTCCTTCGAGGAGCACATCAGTTTTTGTAGCAAAGCAACATACTTAAATCCCAAAAAAGAGGGGAGGGACCTCTGTGTACCATGATGTATTACAAGAAAGGATTTTACAGGTAAGCTGTTATAAAAATCCTATTTTCTTTATCGTACATCATGGGACACAGAGCCTTATGTAATTACTTAATGGGACGTCCCATAGCAATGCTACTTGAGGGGAGGGAAACACAACCCAGAGGGTACCCCCAGACCTATACTACTGCCTGCAATACACTGCGCCCGAATGCGATATCCTCATACCTCCTTACATCCACCTGATAAAATATTGTGACTGTATGCACTGAAGACCAAGTTGTGGCCTTACAGATCTGAGCCATGGAGGCCTGATGATGCACTGCCCAAGAAGAGTAGAGTGCGCCTTAACTTGAAAAGGGGGAATCTTACCCCTTAATTATAAGTTTGAATTATAACTTACCGAATTCACTTAGCGACAGTGGATTTCAACGCTGCCTGTCCTTTCTTAGGACCCTCTGGCAGAATAAATAAGACATCAGTCTTACGCATCTGAGCAGTTGTCTTTAAATAGATTTTCATTGCTCTCACCCCATCAAGACAATGTAGTGACTTTTCTTCCCTGGAACATGGTTTTGGAAAAAAGATGGCAGGACAATATCTTGGTTCAGGTAGAAACCTGAGACCACTTTTGGTAAAAAACCTGGACGAGGGCGCAACACCACTCTGTCCTAATGAAAAATCAAATATGGCTCTTTACAAGAAAGAGCAGCCAATTCCGAAACCCTCCTTGCTGAGGATATTGCAACCCAAAATACCAACTTCCTTGTCGAAAGGACTAAGGGAATATGTTGTATCAGTTCAAATGGCTGTTTTTGTAACACAGACAAAGCTAAGTTCAAGTCCCAAGGGTTCAAGGGAGGTTTGACGGGCGGATAAAGCCGCATCACCCCTTGCATAAAACCCTGGACTAAAGAATGTGTAGCAAGTGGTCTGAAATAATACCGATAAAGCTGAGACTTGTCCTTTAATAGTACTCAAGGCCAAGTTCATTTCTACCCCTAATTGCAGCAAGGCAAGAATTCTGCCTATGATATATCTCTGAGGGTGCCAATCCCTGGATTCACACCAGGAAACATTCCAGACTCTATAATATATACAGTAGTTCTGGAAGCTGGCTTCCTTGCATTAATTAAAGTAGAGATAACTGACCCGGAAACCCCACGTTTCTTCAGAATGTGGGTTTCAATAGCCAAGCCGTTAAATTTTCCGTAAGGAAGGATGAAATCTCGGTCCCTGTGAGAGTATATCTGGCCATAGTGGGAGGGACCACTGCCATCTTTACGATTTCTGCATACTGTGACCTTCTGGGCCATGCTGGTGCCACCAGAATTACCGGCTTTCTTTCCAGCTTGATCCTGCAAAGAAGTCGAGGCGGCAACTGAATAGGGGGGGAATGCATAAATCAGTGAGAACTGATCCCACGGGGTCACCAACGCATCAGTTCCGCATGTGAGTGGATCCCTTGTTCTGGCCACAAAGTTGACTAACTTCATGTTGAACCTGGACGCTAGAAGATCTACGTCTGGAGTCCCCCATCTTTGGCAAACATCCCGAAATATGTCGGGGTGAAGAGACCATTCCCCTGGGAATAACTCCTGGCGACCTAAGTAGTCCGCCTGCCAATTCTCTACTCCCGGAATGAAGACTGCCGATAGGCACGGAACATTCCTTTCTGCCCAAAATAGAATATGGTTCACCTATCTCTGCGCTCAGAGACTCTTGGTGCCCCCTTGGTGATTGATATAGGCCACAGCTGTGGCATTCTCAGATTGGATCCTGACAGTACAATCCCGTAACCTGAAAGTCCAGGCCTTTAGAGCCAGACGCACTGCCCAAATCTCTAGGATATTGATGGACAAAGTTCTTTCGGTTCCTGACCACTGTCCCTGGACAGCTGTCTTTTCTAGTACTGCTCCCCAGCCTGAGAGGCTGGTATCTGTCATTACCACTTTCCAGATGACTGGTCTGAAGGATTTTCCTTTCAGCAGATTCTAGGTGAGTAACCACTACGTGAGACTTTGGGACACTCTTGAGGACAGCCACATTGGCAAGTCTAAAGCTTGAATTGTTTTGATCCAAGTGGACAGGATACTGTTTTGCAACAGTCTTGAATGGAACTGGGCATAGGGAACTGCTTTGAATGAAGCCACCATGGTTCCCAGTAACCTCATGCAGAGGCGAATGGAGGGATTGCCTTTTGACCTGATCATCCGCACCAGCTATTTTATGGAGTTGATCTTTGGCTGAGGCAAGAACACCTTTTCCTGGGCTGTGTCTATGATCAGACCCAAGTACTCCAGCCTTTTTAGCGGTATTAACCACTTCAATACCCAGCTATAGACATATGACGTCCACAGATGGGATTTCCCATTCTGGGTGGACGTCATATGACGACCTGGGCTTCCTGGCCGCCTAGGGGGTGCGCGCGTGTGCCCGCCGCGTTGCTCGGGACCCGGTGCGTGTGCCCAGCGGCCGCGATGTCCGCCGGGCACCCACGATTGCCCGTTAACCGGGCCGGACCGTGGATCTGTGTGAGTAAACACACAGATCCACATCCTGTCAGTTTAGAGGAGAGCGATCTGTGTTCCCAGTACAGCGGAACACTGATCGGTCTCCTCCCCTTGTACGTCCCCACCCCCTACAGTTAGAAACATTCCCTAGGAAACATATTTAACCCCTTGTGTCCCCCTAGTGGTTAACCCCTTCCCTGCCTGTCACATTTACACAGTAATCAATGCAATTTTAGAGCATTGATCGCTGTATAAATGTGAATGGTCCCAAAATGTGTCAAAAGTGTCCGATGTGTCCGCCATAATGTCGCAGTCATGAAAAAAAATCGCGATCGCTGCTATTACTAGTAAAAAAAAAAAAATATATATATTTTTTTTAAAAATGCCATAAATCTATCCCGTATTTTGTAGACGCTATAACTTTTGCGCAAACCAATCAATATACGCTTATTGCGCTTTTTTTTTTTACCAAAAATATGTAGAAGAATACGTATCTGCTGAAACTGAGGAAAAAATTTGTTTTTTGAAAAAAAAAATTGGGATATTTATTATAGCAAAAAGTAAAAAATATTGTGTTTTTTTCAAAATTGTCGCTCTTCTTTTGTTTATAGCGCAAAAAATAAAAACCGCAGAGGTGATCAAATGCCACCAAAAGAAAGCTCTATTTGTGGGGAAAAAAGGACGTCAATTTTTTTTGGGTACAACGTTGCACGACCGCACAATTGTCGACAGCACTGAAAACTAAAAATTGGCCTGGGAAGGAAGGGGGTGAAAATGCCCTGTATTGAAGCGGTTAAGGAAGATTTCTCTAGGTTGAGAATCCAACCAGATAACTGGTTGTAGTGCGTATGCTTTTCTCCAAATGAGAAACCGACTGGTCTATTAGCAATAGATAGTCTAGGTATGCTACGACTGTTATGCCCTGTGCCCTTAACCTGGCTAGAGGTGGGGCCAGCACTTTTGTGAACACCCGGGGTGCTGTGGCTAGCAGGGCAGGGCTACAAACTGGAAATGCTGCTGTTCTAGGTCGAACTGCAGAAACTTTTGGTGAGCGGGAAATATAGAAACATGTAGATATGCATCCCTGATGTCGATAGATGCCAGAAGTTCTCCTCCTCGAAGGATAGAAACTACTGACCTGGTCGTCTCCATGCAAAAGGAGCTGATCTTCAGGATCCGATTTAGATTTTTTAGATCTAGAATGCTAAATGGAAACAGTGGTAACACTGCGCTAACCCAGTGTAGAAAACTCAAAGCTGCTACACACAAATGTGACCAATATTCTAAATGAACTAGGGTAAAAAATGTAGCGCTAAGACAAAACAAAACCAAAATGTGTACATATAAATAAAATTCCGTGACCAGTGGGTGGTGTCCACTGTGACATAAAAAGAACAAAGCCAAAAGTAAATATAAGTGAGTAAAGTTCAATGACTCATGAATATTATCCACTATGACATGAATATGAACAACATAAGTGATAAAGTCCCATAGTGCAATATGATATGGAATCCAGTATAAGTGGAAAGAGCCTGTTTAACCACCTCAATACTGGGCACTTTCGCCCCCCTCCTTCCCAGACCAATTTTCAGCTTTCAGCGCTCACACTTTCAATGAAAATTGCGCGGTCATGCTATGCTGTACCCAAATTCAATTTTTATCATTTTGTTCACACAAATAGAGCTTTCTTTTGGTGGTATTTATTCACGACTCCGTTTTTTATTTTTTGCAATATAAGCGAAAAAAGAGTGGAAATTTGGAAAAAAAACAATATTTTCTTCTTTCTATTTTAAAACAAATCCAATAAAATCAAATTTTGTCATAAATTTAAGCCAAAACGTATTCTGCTACATGTTTTTGGTTAAAAAAATCCCGTTAAGTGTATAATAATTGGTTCGTGTGATCACGGACACATGTGCGCAAATGATCATGTACAGATGTGCGCAAGTGACATATGTGTGCAGATAAACATTGGGACATGTGATTTTACTGGGACATATATGGGGGACATGTGTTTTTACTATGTGGGGACATGTGTTTTGAGGACGTGTTTTGGGGACATGTTTTGGGGACATTGTGTGTTTACTTAGTGTTTGTTTTGTGTTTTTACATTGTGTGGGGTCACTAGACTGGTGATCAGTGAGTAAAAAGCTGTAAAAAACAGCTCATACTCACTGATCACCAGCCGGCTGCAGCGATCCGCTCTCCTCTCCTCACTGACAACTTCCATGTGAGGAGAGGAGAGCCGATTGCCTAGCAACCGGCTCTGTGTTTACATTACATGATGGCTGTGATTCGACACGGCCGTCATGTGATCAGGAGGGCCAATCGCAGAGCCCTCCTGCCGATCGGAGATGCGCCGTGTCCGGGTGACACGAGCGCATCGGGATCGCGCCGCTGCGCGGGCGCGCGCGATCCCACTCCTTCCGAGGGACGTTCCTGAACGTCCACTCAGAAGGAGAGAGCGCCCACCCGGCTGTTTATGTAGAGTGGCAGGGTGGGAAGTGGTTATACTTTCTTTTGACTGGCAAAAGAGTACTTTTCCCACTAGAACTTGTTTGGTTATATTTGTCCAAGTCCTCTCCAAATAGCTGCTCCCCATGAAAAGGGAACCCAGTTA
Source organism: Lithobates septentrionalis (assembly GCA_037952835.1). Lineage (NCBI taxonomy): Eukaryota > Metazoa > Chordata > Amphibia > Anura > Ranidae > Lithobates > Lithobates septentrionalis. The sequence goes on along the minus strand of JBBDGP010000754.1, from coordinate 2,632,584 downwards.
GGAAGTTTTTACATGGTGCTTCGGCTGACCAATTTTTTAACCACAAGATTCTACGCATATGCACAAGCATAAGCGTAAGGCGGGACGCCTGGTGAATAGAATCTTTAATGGCACCTATGGCAAAGCATAATGCCTTTGGTAGTTCAGCCAATTCCGGGGCTTGTTGTGCAGGAACCTCTTCAAGGGCCTGTCTAAATTGGTCCTTTAAGGATTGACAGACGCCTATTGCAGTGACTGCAGGTTGAGTAACGGCACCTGCCACGGAAAAAGTCGATTTTAACAGGGATTATAACTTTTTATCTGTCGGATCCTTAAGCATTTGTGCATTGTCTTCAGGACAAGTTAGACCTTTATTCACACTGGAAATTGCAGCGTCAACTGCTGGTACTTTCCATTTTCTGGAGAATTTCTCCTCTAGGGTATAGAGAATTGAAAATCTTTTAGGAGGGAGAAAATGCTTATCTGGGTGATCCCATTCAGCAAAAATAAGCTGTTCTAGTAATGCATGTGCAGGAAACGCATGCAAAGGCTGAGAAGGTTTTAAGGAACCCACAGAAGAAACCGAGCTTTCAGGAGACTCCGTTAGAGGTAGCATGAAAGTAGAATGAACCATCTCTGTAATGCCCTGTACACACGGTCGGATTTTCCGTCGGAAAATGTGTGATAGGACCTTGTTGTCGGAAATTCCGACCGTGTGTGGGCTCCATCACACATTTTCCATCGGATTTTCTGACACACAAAGTTTGAGAGCATGCTATAAAATTTTCCGACAACAAAATCCGTTGTCGGAATTTCCGATCGTGTGTACACAAATCCGACGCACAAAGTGCCACGCATGCTCAGAATAAATAAAGAGATGAAAGCTATTGGCTACTGCCCCGTTTATAGTCCCGACGTACGTGTTTTACGTCACCAAGTTCAGAATGATCGGATTTTCTGACAACTGTGTGACCGTGTGTATGCAAGACAAGTTTGAGCCAACATCCGTCGGAAAAAATCCTAGGATTTTGTTGTCGGAATGTCCGATCAATGTCCGACCGTGTGTACGGGGCATTAGAGAATGTATCAGCAATTTCTCAGATTGAGAGGCTGAAAAAGGTTACCGTTGTTTCCTCCGCAGAGGAATCGTCATCGGTTTGTTTTTCCTCCTGATCGCCTGAGGGTAACACCTTATCCTGTGCCCATTGGTCCCCTTGCAAGGGGTCTGAAGTGGGGGAGGGGGATCTACCACTCTTTCTATCCATTTGAATGGAGGATGCGATTAAAGCCGCTAATCTTCCTTCCAGACTCTGCAGGATGGAGGAAAGGACATCTGCAGTCACGTATACAGGGGCTGAGATGTGAGAAGCAGTTGCACCATCAATTTGTTCCAATGGCTCAACCTGGCTTGCCATAATTGATCCCAAAACCCCTGTGTGTCCTCTTCACCTCCTCCAGGCGGGCGCCGGCTCCAATGAGGCTTGCTCACGCACTTGGACCTCGAAGGGGGAAGGGAAATGAGACACCTTCAACCAGTGAAAGAGTTTGATTGAGTGACCAGCAAATGAAGTGTGGAATGCTGAACAAGCAAAAATATATGGCACTGATGCCGATAGTCAAAGTGTTTAGGATAAAGCCATATTTGGTATCAGGAATGCCAGTTTGCAACCCTCACGTGTCCCACAGCTCCTGTGTCCCTGTGTGCAGACTGCTCATTTCCTCCTCGCCAGCCGAGGAGAGACTCAGCTGTGGTTTCATTGGTTTTTGCCTGCCGTGCGTCCTCGTGGACGTTCACGGCACTGCGCTTAGGCCTCGTCCCCTCTGAAAAATTCTGCCCCTTTTTTCATTTTAAATGTTCCCATGCTTGTGCAGGGCGCTTTCGAGTCTACAGACCCAACAGGGGGGGGGGGGAGGGAGGCAGAGACCTGTTTAGCAGCGGACAAACAAAACAGCAGTAAAAACAGTACAATAGTAGCAGTATCAGAAACAGCGGGACCTCCGCACCCCCTGCGGGGGGGGGGGGGGCAGTAATGTAAGGGGAGTACAGCGCTGATGTCCCCCTAACCCTCCGGTCCCTTCAGGGGGGGAAAAAAAAACATTTGGCAGATTTCTTTTACCTGAGAAATCCCCTTGCACACGCTGCTGCGGCCACACAGTGCATACAGTTTATTCCCCTACCTTATCCCCGCCGCAGGATTTGCTGAATTAACAGACAATCCAACCTTCACCCATCACGACGGGCTGCGTTTAGCAAACCTTCAAGGACCGGGTCCCTGATATCGGGGTTCCACTCCCTTGGACCTGTAAAAGCACCCCACCAGGAAAGCTTTAGGTAATGTAGCAAGACCTAAGCCATGGGCCTCGGGGTCCAGCCCTACAAAGAGAGGCGTTACAGGCAAAACCTCGTGCTTCGGATACAAGGCCCCAGGTACCATCCACTTAGGCCTCAGTGGCACTTTGGATGGATCTGGTCTATGGAGGCTATTTAAATCCAGCAAGGATCCCTCCTGGAGTTTCTCAGAGCACATCTTCACTTGTGACCAACACCTTAGACACTGACGAAAAAACTGATGTGCTCCTGGAAGGAAGAGGGGTTATATAGGGAGTGAACTTCCTGAATTGGGTATACCAGTGTCCATCACCTGAAGGTGGCCTATAAACCATTAAGTAATTACTTAAGGCTCTGTGTCCCATGATGTACGATAAAGAAAACCAAAGATTTCTCCATCAAGTGATCCACTGAAAAGACTGGGCTTCAGCATTTGCAATATACTAGAGAATGTGTCAAACACAAGGCCCGCCAGGTAATTTCATGTGGCCCTTGCACCCAGGGCTTTTTTTTAGCTGGAACATGGCAATACTCCATTCCGCCACCTACAGCTGTCGTCCTCTGCTCCTCACCTACAACTGTCACCTATAAACACAGAAGACTTCTGCGTTTACAAGGACAGCTTTCCTCTTGGTGGCTCCGAGACCTGCCCTGTATGCACTCACTGCTGGGACAGATGCCGACCAATGATCTGTGCAAGGGAGAGAGAGGCAAACCGGGAGGTATTAGAGCCAGTCTGAGTATGTAGGATGCAAAGAAGCTTTTTTGGAGAGATGAGGACTGTGAAGGGAGATGGGTGCAGAGGTGGGGGATACAGGGGAGTGGTGCAGAGATCAAAGTGGAGGGGGGGGGGGGGTGGAAGTGAAATGTGGACAACTTGTGAAAGAGAGCTGAACCCTGCACTCTGTGCATAGCACACCTCTAAACCCTGCACTCTATGTAGCACACTCCTCAACACTGCACTCTGTACATGGCACACCCCTGAACTCTGCAATCTGTATGTAGCACATTCCTGAACAGGGCACTCTGTACTTAATGCACTCCTGAACCCTGCACTCTGTATGTAGCATACTACTAAACCCTGCACTCTGAACGCTGCATACACAGTCTTACAGCTACAACCAGCCCTTTGAGGGCAACCATAATGCTGATGTGACCCACAATGAAATTGAATTTGACACCCCTGTCTTAGAGTGTGGAAACAATTCAGAGAATTATCAAGTTCTTAATCATTTGATTCTCTGTTCCTTGCATAAAAGATATTATGAATTTTCTTCCTTGATATGGTTTAAGTGTTAGCACTTAGCAGAGTTCATATCTTCAAAGACATGTCCTCACCCTCTGGGTTACATGGGCCATCTCATAATCTGATGAACCAATCCCGAAAGGCTTGTGCAAGAATTCAACCATCAAAAAGGTTGTTCATTCCCCCTTCGGATTTACAAATAGTGCTGGGCATGTTGTCTCATCCTGCATTTCTTCTAGATTGGACATCCTCAGTATGGACAGTAACACTGAAAGCAGTATTTTTTTTTTACAGCTATCACATGCAGGAGGAGGACCTTCGATGTGTCAGGTTGAAAACCACCCTGTTGCTGCCATTTTCCAACCAGGTAGTGCCAAGACCTCATCCTCAGCATGTTTACAGATCTGAAAATCTTTCCATCAGGGCAGTTTTTCCAGAATTTCCAAGTGCGCCCACACAAGTGCCCGAAGAGAAAGTTTGGGGTCGCTCTGTGCAAGACAGAGCAGGTAGGTATAAAATGTTTGTTATTTTAATTTAAAAACTGTAGCTTTACAATCACTTTAAGCTGTCCCACAATATTAGAGAGTGCCCAGACACACCATGTAGAGTGGAAGTGGGGGACCTGGTTGTACTTTCTGCATAATATGGCCTTGCCTTCCTTCAGGGTAACCATATTCCCTGTGTACTGCAGAATTTGGATCTTGCCAACATACTAAGTCATTGCTAAGAGGGGGAGCAGAGATTGACCTGAGATGCAACATTACTGCTGGGAGGGGGAATTTGAGTGAGCTGAGCTGCCAAGTCACTGCTGGGACCTCGTTTAGTGTTGGTTAAGACTATTTAAATACTTGAATGTTCATACCCTTGCCACAGGCTCACTTGTAGGCTGCACTCACACTGGGCAGGGTTGAAGTGAACTGTGCTCAAATTTGATTGTTCCCCTCTCCCCACATCCCCCACTGGTTTGCACTTACACTGGGCTATTGGCAAGTGTTTCTGGGCATACTTACATCATTACCTCTGCCAACCAGACCACAGTGATTCCTACTTATGTGTTCAGAAGTGAAGTCAACTGTACAGGACTTCAAGTGAACCGTGGCCAGGACCACCTCTTCTAAGTGGTCCCAGGCGCGATATACATAACTGACCCCGGGCAGTGCACAAATGAACTGGACCAAGTGGGTTAACCATGCCCGGTTAAAACTGTCAGTGTGAGTGCCCCCTAAGCATTTATGAAGGATGCCTAACTTTTCAGATATTGTAAAAATATTCTGCACTTACAGAAACATGTTTCTGTATATGCAAACTATTTTTACAATACATTGTATGAGATAACCGTATACTATGTAAATTTGGTCAAGTCAATATGAATTTCATTTGTACTGTCTCCTTTTCCTGTTTCTATGTATATACTGTAGGATTGCTTCCACTTTTTTCCAACCCCTGATGAAGACTTTGTATGAGTTGAAACGTGTTGGGTTGATTTGGTGGATATGCAGTTTATTTTAAATTACTTGTGTTTTAATGTATTATATTCCTGCTCCCTGTGAGGTCAGCAGGAAATATTTCACAGAATAGGACCTGAATTGTATAGATCAGCCATTTTTAAACTATTGTTTAATAAAGAATTTATATTTTTATATACAGTATCTATGCTCTAATTGTGTGATTTGTATTGCTGCAACAAAGTCCCATGGGAGATATCTTTCCAGTACTGAAATAGAAAACTTACCATAGGGTCACCAGTTTTCCAGTGACAACTGTTTGAGGCCCCCCATGCTCACTGGGCATTTAGCACTGTTGCATGAGATCCAAGCATTTTGGTGTGGGTGGAAGACACAGGCGCATCGTCCAGGCCTGCTGCTGGAAGCCTTTAAACCCTATGAGAGGCTAAAAGCTGCTGTGGCTGGATGGTGCATTAAATAACATTTAGGGCAGTATGCTCCCAGGGAAGAATGCCTGGAGCACAAGCAGTTTGCATTTCGGACATTTGTCCCTGTGCATATACTGCCCCAAACAGTACCACTCTGTGCACCGTCCAGCCCTGTCTAGCCACAGCAGCTTTCAGCCTCTCATAGAGCTTCACAGGCTACAGGTAGCCAGGCTGGATGGTCTGTGTGTGACTTCCGCCCTCACCAAAGTGCTGGGATCTCATGCAGGGGGGTTAAATGCCCAGTGTGCATCAAGTCTAAGCATGGATTTCTCTGCTACAAGAAATGAAGGATAGTCAACCCAAAATTGACTGCAATAGTTCTAAAACCTTAAAAAAAAAATTGGCTTCAGATACACTTTAATTAGTTGTGAGTGATACACTATACTGTCAAAAGTACTGGGACGCCTGCCTATACACGCACATGAACTTTAATGGCATCCCAGTCTTAGTCCGTAGGGTTCAATATTGAGTTGGCCCACCCTTTGCAGCTATAACAGCTTCAACTAGTGCGCAGTCATGTTGGAACAGGAAGGGGTCATCCCCAAACTGTTCCCACAAAGTTGGGAACATTAAATTATCCAAAATGTCTTGGTATGCAGATGCCTAAAGAGTTCCCTTCACTGGAACTAAGGAGCCAAGCCCAACCCCTGAAAAAAACAACCCCACACCATAATCCCCCTCCACCAAATGATTTGGACTATTGCACAAAGAAAGGTCCATAAAGACATGGATGAGCACGTTTGAGGTGGAGGAACTTGACTGGCCTGCACAGATTCCTGACCTCAACCCGATACAACACCTTTGGGATGAATTAGAGTGGAGACTGCGAGCCAGGCCTTCTCGTCCACATGACTTGAAAAGAAAAAATAAAGGCGCGTGGCCTGTTGCATGAATTGTTGAAACAAAGAATTTATTGTAAAAACAAAGGATATATACAAGGAAATACTATGTATTCATACATATAGGTAAAAGCAATGTTAAACATTTAATGGATTGATATATGTTGTTGTCCACACAAGGGATATTCAAATGGTTGGCTAACGCATTTTGAGGGTCATCTTCTTCATCAGAGCCTTAAAGGGCCAAATATAGTCAGTTTGTAGTTATTGAAGTAGATATGGATATAGGAAGCTGGATGGGTAGTATACCACTACATGAGTGGTGTAGTGTTGCGGGCAAATTTTCTTATATATATGTGTGTGTGTGTGTGTGTGTGTGTTTAAAAGTAACAATAATAATAGTAGTGATGATCTATTGGATGGTTTCTAGCTGAAGATATGTGTATGGAATATATGTGTATATATACTGTTGACTGGTACCATGCATATTATAGACATGGACTATTGAAGATGGAAAGCTACAAACTACAGTTGCCTTCTTTGGTGTAATACACTGCATATATGGGGGGGATGCGCACATGTGCAAACCCGCACACATATGTGTGTAAGGAGCCAACTGTGCTTAGATAAATAAATGCAAAAAAAGCATGAATGGCTACATGCATAATGGCTGGATGCATAACTCTATAGCAGTGCGGATACCAAAAACCCATTCGGATGATAGCACGTGTTTAACAACATACATGTTACAATGGCATTAGTGGAAAACAGGAAAATGTGTGAGATTAAATGATAACAATGATAGCCATGATAATGGTAATCAACATATTAAGTACATAGATAAAATAAAATAAAATAAATTAAATGAAATAAAATGAAATCAAATCAAATAAAATAAAATAAATGATGATGGTGTCACCACTGTGATGACACACTATGTCTGATGTTAGCGGACTGTGTTAGAGCTAGTAATTGTGGCATATAAATTATCCTGCTTAAAAAATTAATTAAGATGTAAAATGATAGATGATGGTAATGCAAATTGAGATAGTGACAAGTGTAGCCTACCTCAATACCATAAGGATGGTTTGTAGACATAGGGCCGTCTATTTACTACTATCTACTTTAAGGCTCTGATGAAGAAGATGACCCTCGATACGCGTTAGCCAACCATTTGAATATCCCTTGTGTGGACAACAACATATATCAATCCATTAAATGTTTACCATTGCTTTTACCTATATGTATGAATAGGTAGTATTTCCTTGTATATATCCTTTGTGTTTACAATAAATGGTTTGTTTCAAAGATTCATGCAACAGGCCACGTGCCGTTACTATTTCTTTTCACATTATATCTCGGACTTCCCCTAGTCGGCATAGGCAGCGGGGCTTGCATGATCTTTCCATATACACAACACTAATGCCGCGTACACACGGTCGTACTTTTCGTCTACAAAAGTCCAACAGACGCTGATGGACTAAAGCTGGCTGGTAATCCGATCGTGTGTGGGCTTCTCCGGACTTTCAACCGACTTTTTTAGCCTCAAATACGACGTACTTTAGATTTGAAACATGCTTCAAAACTTTTACTTCGTACCTACGACGGACCCCGAAATCCGCTCGTCTGTGTGCTAGTCCGACGGACAAAAAGCCACGCTAGGGCACCTATTGGCTACTGGCTATGAACTTCCTTATTTTAGTCCGGTGTACGTCATCACGTACGAATCCGACCGACTTTTGTGTGGTCGTGTGTAGGCAAGTCCGGTCGTTAGAAAGTAGGCCGCAAGTCCGCGGCAAGTCCACCGAAAGTCTGCCGGAAGTCTGTCCGACAGGCTGTCCGACTTTTGTAGACGAAAAGTACGACCGTGTGTACGCGGCATAAGAAATACTACCACCCTTACTAAGGCCCAGCGCAGGAGAATATCTTTTCTCTTTATACCTTTTTACTCATCCACATGACTGCCTGACCTCACAAATGCACTTCTGGAAAAATGGTCAAACATTCCCATAGACACACTCCTAAACCTTGTGGACAGCCTTCCCAGAAGAGTTGAAGCTGTTATAGCTGCAAAGGGTGGGCCAACTCAATATTGAACCCTACGGACTATAACTGGGATGCCATTAAAGTTCATGTGCGTGTAAAGGCAGGTGTCCCAATACTTTTGGTAATATGGTGTATCAGCAGCTCTTGTCTTAAAGCGGAGTTCCAGCTGGATTTTTTTTTTTAAAAACTCCCCAGTGATGTTTGTATCGAATTTATTACCAAACTGCATAAATAGTTAATGTTGGTTTTCTATATGTTTTTTCTTTAAAACTAACCTTGCTGTCCCCTCCAAGTGCACTCCTATCTTCAGTGTGGGCATGTGAAGCCCATTGGTAGCTCCAGGGGCGGACTGACCATTCAGGCACTCGGGCATTGCCACTAAGGGGCCCCATCAGGGTTGCCAGCCTCAATAAAACCAGGGACAGTATGTAAAAATCTGTGTTTTTTTAAAAATCCCAAGATTATAGCTGCCCCGCCTCTCCAGTACCTTTTCAGTGTGTGTATGTGTATTCTGTGTGTGTATACTGTGTGTGAATATTGTGTGTCTGTGTATACTGTGTGGCGCTATAATCTCCTATTGCCTGGGGGCCCCATAATCTTCTCCTATTGCCCGGGGGCCCCATAATCTTCTCCTATTGCCCGGGGGCCCCATGAGTTGTCAGTCCGCCCCTGGGTAGCTCCTTCCAGGATACATCGCTTATCTCTGCCTTACATTATGTCATTTCCTGTTTGCAAATAACGCAATGCTACCAGCAGAGGTCGTCTTCTCACTCCTGGGTTAGATGAAAATCATATCCCAGGAGCCTATGCGGTGGCCAGAAATGACGTACCTCGCTGCGGCGAGGTTCACTGGAAGAGGAGCAATTACCCTTTACAAATAAGGTAATTATACTACAGGAAGAAAAAAAAAAAAATCTAATGCGGAATTATGTAGCAATAACTAACTGGCAGGTGCAACTTTTAAAATGGGGGTGGAATTCCGCATTAAAACAATATCCTGATTTTTAATTAGAATGAAGCCATGTTTCAAGCTACAAAAATACCCCAAAATGGATTTTTTTTTCTTTTCTGAACAAAAACACGTGACACCTTATATGACGTACAACAAGCCTAAAGTCTACATACTGTATAAACTGAAACAAATTTAGTTTTTGGCAGTTTTCCTTTTAACATTTGGCAAAGACAAACCTAAAGAGAACAAAAATGCATTTCATGTTTAAAGTCCATGGAAATCTGTGTTTCACCAACAAATATACAATAGTCATTTAGGAAAGAATTGGCACCGTAATAAATTATTAAAAAAAAACAAACATTGGAGAGAACCAGTCCTGCATGTGCTTATGCAAGAATCTGAATATTAAGGATCCATTTACATGGGCATTGACATACATAAGAAATATATATATATATATATATATATATATATATATATATATATATATATATATATATATATATAATTTTTTTTTTTTTTTATTTATTTATTCTTTATTTATTTATATGTGTGTCTAGGGGCAGTGTAGATACATATTGAAATGCATGGATTTGGAAGGAAAGGTTTGATGCAAAACAGAATCTGTACAACCTAAATCAAAAGAGGCCTGTGTAAATGCTCAATTCACAAAGCAAACACACCAGGAGAAGTATTCTTATTTTTATTAAATGACAGTTATTTTCAGTTGAATCCAATGAAATGTGAAAATCCCAGTCATGTGGCTGAAAATAGAGTGCTTAAGGCCCCTTTCACATTTGTGCGACTTTTCCTGCCACTTGGGACTGCAAAGTCGCACGACAAGTCTTTCCCTATTATTTCCAATGATAACCATTTATATATGTGCCGACTTCAAAGTAGTCCCTGTACTACTTTGGTCCGACTTTCACGTGAGTTGAGTTCCATAGAACTCAAGTTTACACAGGAATTCCCTGAAATCGTGTTGAAATCACGGCTAAGTCACGACAGTGTGAAAGGGGCCTTAGGCTGGTGTTAAATATTTGTGAATTGAGCCCCAAGTCTTAATTTATTATACCATATACAACAAGATGTTTTGGACACCAGACCATTACACCTATAGAGCTTGTTGGACAACCCTCTTGAAAACCATGGTCATTAATATGGAGTTGCCTCTTGATGTGGTTACGCACAATATGGCAAGATTTTGTGGACACCTGGCTATTACACCTACAGGGGGACGGAAAGTATTCAGACCCCCTTAAATTTTTCACTCTTTGTTATATTGCAGCCATTTGCTAAAATCATTTAAGTTCATTTTTTTCCTCATTATTGTACACTGAGCGCCCCACATTGACAGAAAAACACAGAATTGTTGACATTTTTGCAGATTTATTAAAAAAGAAAAAATGAAATATCACATGGTCCCAAGTATTCAGACCCTTTGCTGTGACACTCATATATTTAACTCAGGTGCTGTCCATTTCTTCTGATTATCCTTGAGATGGTTCTACACCTTCATTTGAGTCCAGCTGTGTTTGATTATACTGATTGGACTTGATTAGGAAAGCCACACACTTGTCTATATAAGACCTTACAGCTCACAGTGCATGTCAGAGCAAATGAGAATCATGAGGTCAAAGGAACTGCCTGAAGAGCTCAGAGACAGAATTGTGGCAAGGCACAGATCTGGCCAAGGTTACAAAAAATTTCTGCTGCACTTAAGGTTTGTAAGAGCACAGTGGTCTCCATAATCCTTAAATGGAAGACGTTTGGGATGACCAGAACCCTTCCTAGAGCTGGCCGTCCGGCCAAACTGAGCTATCGGGGGAGAAGAGCCTTGGTGAGAGAGGTAAAGAAGAACCCAAAGATCACTGTGGCTGAGCTCCAGAGATGCAGTCGGGAGACGGGAGAAAGTTGTAGAAAGTCAACCATCACTGCAGCCCTTCACCAGTCGGGGCTTTATGGCAGAGTGGCCCGACGGAAGCCTCTCCTCAGTGCAAGACACATGAAAGCCCGCATGGAGTTTGCTAAAAAAACACCTGAAGGACTCCAAGATGGTGAGAAATAAGATTCTCTGGTCTGATGAGACCAAGATAGAACTTTTTGGCCTTAATTCTAAGCGGTATGTGTGGAGAAAACCAGGCACTGCTCATCACCTGTCCAATACAGTTCCAACAGTGAAGCATGGTGGTGGCAGCATCATGCTGTGGGGGTGTTTTTCAGCTGCAGGGACAGGATGACTGGTTGCAATTGAGGGACAGATGAATGCGGCAAAGTATAGGGATATCCTGGACGAAAACCTTCTCCAAAGTGCTCAAGACATCAGGCTGGGCCGAAGGTTTACCTTCCAACAAGACAATGACCCTAAGCACACAGCTAAAATAACGAAGAAGTGGCTTCACAACAACTCCATGACTGTTATTCAATGGCCCAGCCAGAGCCCTGACTTAATCCCAATTGAGCATCTCTGGAGAGACCTAAAAATGGCTGTTCACCAACGTTTACCATCCAACCTGACAGAACTGGAGAGGATCTGCAAGGAGGAATGGCAGAGGATCCCCAAATCCAGGTGCGAAAAACTTGTTGCATCTTTCCCAAAAATGTCATTAAATCTGTGTTTTTCTGTCAATATGGGGTGCTGTGTGTACATTAATGAGGAAAAAAATGAACTTAAATGATTTTAGCAAATGGCTGCAATATAACAAAGAGTGAAAAATTTAAGGGGGTCTGAATACTTTCCGTCTCCACTATATATGAGCTTGTTGGACACTCCTCTTCAAAACCATGGGAATAATTATAGAGTTGCCCCTTCTTGTGGCTTTAACAGCCTCCACCCTTCTGAGAAGGTGTTCCACAAGATTTTGGAGTGGAGCCTATTCAGTCAAAAGAGCATTGTGGGGTTAGGTTGGAGAAGAAGACCTGCCCTTCCATAAATGTTACAGATTACCCCAAAGGTGTTCAGTAGGGTTGAGGTCAGGGCCCCGTGAAGGCCACTCAAGTCCCCCGGATCAAATTTATCAAACCATGTCTTAATGGAGCTTGCTTTGTACACAGTGGCACAGTCATGCTGGAACAGAAAGGGGTCTTTTCTTAAACTGTTACCCAAGGTTTGAAGCTCACGATTGTTTAAAATGTCTTCGTATGCTGGAGGATTAACCGTAGCCTTCACTGCAAACACTTATACCTTAATCATTTGGAATAGCGATCCATACTTTTACAGCTATAGTGTAATTTTGCAGGCACCAGGATTTACATGTGTGTGTGTCATCTCTGAGCCAACTTCTCAGTCCGGGAAGTACTGCATATGGTGACTATGGATGATGTCTAAACAAAGATGGCTCTATCCTTCTGTAGAGAAAAGCAAATGAATGTATTGCCAAAGTGGGTGTAATGCCCCGTACACACGGTCGGACATTGATCGGACATTCCGACAACATTTCCGATGGACGTTGGCTCAAACTTGTCTTGCATACACACGGTCACACAAAATTGTCGGAAAATCCGATCATTCTGAACACGGTGACGTAAAACACGTACGTCGGGACTATAAACGGGGCAGTGGCCAATAGCTTTCATCTCTTTATTTATTTTGAGCATGCGTGGCACTTTGTCCGTCGGATTTGTGTACACACGATCGGAAATTCCGACAACGGATTTTGTTGTCGGAAAATGTTATAGCCTGCTCTCAAACTTTGTGTGTCGGAAAATCCGATGGAAAATGTGTGATGGAGCCCACACACGGTCGGAATTTCCGACAACAAGGTCCTATCACACATTTTCCATTGGAAAATCCGATCGTGTGTACGGGGCATTAGATCTCTGTCAGAGGTAATAAATACCATGATGTGCTACATTTACACAGGCATATATCTGCTGCTTTTTCCACTTAAGACTGACTATATTGATTTATGCATAAGTCAAGCCATGGCTGGTCCTCCTTAAAGGCCAAAAATGGCCACCTATTTCTGAGTCAGACACACTCGAAGAGATTTTTTTTTATGATACATATACCATATATTTATATATATATATTGTCACAAAAATAGAAGTTTTACAATATTAGCACCCTGCTTATTTCTGAGGGTCTATCTTCACACTTTGCATCTTTCTACAAGACCTTTATAAGTGAGGGAAGAAGCGTTGACCGTAGATATATTGACATTAAAGCTTTCAATCAAAATAAAACCATTGCAGAGAACAAAATGACAATTGTGTGGAAAATAAATCAAGATATTTCCAAAATGTAACTAACGGCAGACCAAGGGATGTCATATTACAGGAACTTTTACTGGTCAATATCATAGTGTTTAGCAAAGAGGAACTCAAATACGTCTTCGGAGAAAGACAAGATATTGGCAAAAGAACAAAAACTGGCTGTGTTCTCCACAACAACCAACTGGATTCTCCCTTTGTTTCCATATATATTTTTTTTTTTACAGTGATGGAATGTTATACTCTGGCATATAAAGAACTGCAATCTATGTACATGGCTTAAAGATGAATACTGGAATTACACAAAAAACACTTTCACAGTGGGCCCACCTCCACACTGCAAGAGTTAAATGCTTGTTAAAGTGGAACGTTACCCATAACAGCTTGATAAAAAATAATGTTCTTTAGCAAGGAACATATATTCCACGTTAATAATTATGCTACCAAAAGGAGTGCGTGCTGTAAATTGCCTCCAGCATTGTTTCTTTTTTTTCTTGCTGGAGGCTGCCAGTTTGCTGAAGCCCAGAGCCCCTGAACCGCAGTAAATCATAAAGCGGAACTATACTCGATTTATTGGTTTCAAGGGGACCTTACAGCTCTTTCCTCTACCCCTGGACTTAAAGTGATTGTAAAATCATTGCTCACAACTACTGCCAGCCCTTCTGTTATACACACAATCTATTTGTTTTTTTACATTTTCCTGCTAAATACCTTTTTTCCACATCGCCGATGTGCGGTCTCCGCCACTCTCCTTCCCTGATCTAAGGACTACAGAGGGAGGGGCTGAGATCCCCCTCTGACGTCAGCCAGGTGGTCACATGACCCCACATTGGCGATGTGAAAAAAAGTATTTAGCAGCAGAATTATAAAAAAAATCTCATACACTGTGTGGTATAGCATATTATAACAGAGGGACTGGCAGTAATTGTGGGCACTAACTTTACTGCCACTCGGAATAGCAGCAGGAGGGGAGGGGCAGGTTTGTCACATAGGAGCTGACAGGCAGGGAGGGAGGGGAAGAGGGAGAGACTGCTGATGACAGAGGCACGTAAACTGACCACAGTGTCATGGATCAGCAGCCATGATTACTGTGGTCAGCACACCTAGGGGGGCACAGAAACAAGGCAAAATCAACCAGGTTTTTTACAGCAAAGAGAAGGACAAATGACACCGCACAAGTACTATGCGGCTTAACATGCTTTAAAGGAACAGGATCTTTTTTTTTTTTTTTGAGGGTTACATCCTCTTTAATGAACGTTTAACTCTTGCAGTGCAGGGAACCCCTATTGCAAGGGTGTTTTTTTGTGTAGTTCAACTTTAACATAGAACTAAACCCAGTCACTTTTTAATGTATACGCTGTATTCAATTTAATCCTAAAGCTGTAGCTTTCCATAAAATAACACCTTGAGATCCTGCCATCAAAGTCCTTGTTTAAACACTTCCTGTTATAGGGTGACAACCAATACCCGAATGTGCTCCTGTATCACCCTTTCACATGCGGCCCTGATGGACAACAAGCGACCATACCAATATGCATTGTGCAAGCATGGTCCTGTATTGTTACCATGAGGAAGCCATTACCAGAGCAATGGTGTGCAGCTGGCTCTGCATGTAGACAGGACGTGACTAAACGAGGCTCAGGGAGACCAGCAGCTGTGAGACGCATGAAAGGATAAAAACAGTTCTTTTATGCAAAATATGGCACAGGGCTCTTAGCAAACGAAATATAGTGCCATTAGGATTTAGATCTATCTTAAAGAAGAATTTCAGGTCCAAAGGATCTCTGGAACGGGTGTAAGTGTACTGATACGCTTTAGGTTTCGTATACGCAGGTGTAACTGACATTTCAGATGCTTTTGAGTCGTTTCAAGTTACATTTACATTCATACTATCTTGCCATGTCATCTCACCCGGACCAGGAGAACTTGCAACTCTTGAGTTCATTGATCACCGGGAAGATATAAAAGACCCTTATTTAATCAATATAATCAAGTTCATTAAAACCCTTGAATGTATTTTAAAGTTGGTATAATTAGCTACATCTGTCTTCATATCAGCTCCCTGCATAACAGAACCAATCAGGCTCTGCTGCACTAATCAGTGCTGTTAGTAAACACTTTGCTTCATTCACTAACATTGGCTTAACTTGCCCTCCTGGAACTGTTCCAGTGGTAAATCACAGTGCAGATCTATTTGGTATCTGCTTACCTGAGTACATTTAAGCACAGTCAAAATTCCTAAGCCCTGATGAAGGAGTAGTGTATTTGGCCCCCGAAACACGTTGGCTTTAGATTTTTTTTTTGCTATGAATCAGTTTTGTCATTAAAAACCTTGGACTCTTTTTTTGATGCTTTCATTGGACTGTAGGTATGGCAGCTTACTGATAGAAGGTGATAGATAAGTGATCAAAGTGATGACTGTGTTAGCATGGAGATGCTCCTTCATTGTCCAATCAGCAGGCTGGGGGTGCCGAGGTGAGCAAGCTGTATTGTTTATCTGCAGTGGAAAAAGCCTAGGTCACTGACCTGTCTACAGGGCCGTTGTTAGAAATCTTGGGGGCACCATACAGCTTTCCTGAGGCCCCCCCCCAAACCCTGGCCTACACACCATCCACCCCCTGGTGTGCAGCGAAACAGTGGCACTGGCTTTATCCTCCTACGCCCCTAAAATGAAAAAAGTCCCACCTCCTGGGCCCCATTTTTACCTGATGGGGCCCAGGGAAATGTAATTTGAGCACTGGAAAGCAAGTAGGAGCCGAGGGGTGGTCTACTAAAATCCATTTATTCATTTAGGGAAAAATGAACAATAAATTTGCCCAGAATCCCCCCTGTTAAGCTGATGAGGCCTGGGCCCAGTACAACAGGACCAGTTGTACTACCTTATCAGCAGCCCTGCCTGTCTATGGCATCTATCAGGGGTGGTGTAAATCTCAGGCCTGGCTGATCATCTTTGGTAGGCAGAACAGCTTCCATATATTTATTTCAGCTGTGTAAGACTGTATAGCTTTTGCTCATCCATTATTTAGAAAAAAATTTACATCCACACTTTTATGAGAAGTAGGTCATTTACGAAGAACGGCTCTTTGAAAGGCTGTATTAGGGAGTATCTAAAGCCAGAGCTGACTTAACCATAATAAAAACGGGGCAGACTCTCCTCGGCCCACCAGGTTTTGGTGTTTTACATTGGCCCACCATAGCAGTCCTTATACATACCATGCATAAGTGCCATTGCCCATCACAGTATCTGGCACAACAGGACCGTCCCTCTCAAACACGCCTATTTCATTGTGTAACAGTGAGCCAGTCTCTTTGTAAAAAGTATACTTTACTTCTAATATTATCAGAGAAGGTGTCACCGAACAGGCACACCAAAACAAGCTTCCAGGTTCCATGCTGATCGGCTGCCCTGCTGCATTGTGAACAAAGGGGGTAGCTCATTTGGCACAGGCGCCATTCAGAGAATGCTTTGCATTTTCTCAAAGTATACAAAGCATTCTCTGATTGGACGAGGTAGAAATTGTGACATTGACAACTCACCTCTCTACCAATTAGAGAACACTTTGCATTCTCCAGGTTAGGTAAGGTAACCCGATTAGGCGACCCAGCTCATATTTTGGGACTACAGATCATTTAATTCTCATATTGTGTAGATGAAAAGAAGTGGTGTTATTCAGTTGTCTAGTAAAAGACAACTAGGCAGGGCTGACACCACTCATTTCACAAAATTGCTGTGCATTGCCAACCCACAAAGGACTTGGGAGCTGAGTGCTGGACTTGTACCAGGTTACATTCATTTGTTAACTCCCTCTAGCGTGTTCTAGAAATGTTACATTGGGGTTGGTTTACTAAAGCTGGAGAATGCAAAAATCTGGTGCAGCTCTGCATGGTGTGCATTGAATCCGCTTCTAAAATAATATCAAAAAGAGTCACGCTACAAAACCATAATATCTAAAAAAAAGATTAATTATGAGAGTGTGGACCGGACTGGACCACACATAATGAAGTCCGTAAAGAAGGAAAGGGAGAGACAACGTTTGTACAAAGTTGAAGTGCAAAGTTATATTCTCTTCATAAATGTTCAGAGGCAGTGAACCTCCATCACCACCATTGCAGCCTCTAAGCTGTGACACCACCACCTAATAATGAGTGCAGGCTAATCCCGTGTACACACGACCGGACTTTCGACGGACTGAATCCCGTCGGACTTTTCAACGGACTTTCGTTGAATTGGACTTGCCTACACACGATCACACCAAAGTCCGACGGATTCGTACGTGATGACGTACACCGGACTAAAATAAGGAAGTTGATAGCCAGTAGCCAATAGCTGCCCTAGCGTCGGTTTTCGTCCGTCGGACTAGCATACAGACGAGCGGATTTTTCGACCGGACTCAAATCCGTCGGAAAGATTTAAAAACATGTTTTAAATCTAAAGTCCGTCTGATTTTTGACCGAAAAGGTCAAGCTCAGCAGTAAGATGAGGCTCCTTTGATGGCTAGAAAAGGTGACATAGGAAGCTGCAGAGATGCAATAATGAACAGCGTACTGTGCTAGGAGAGTAAACATCACAAGACTGTCCCAATAGACATATTTATTGTAAAACAGCTTAAATATATCAATTTAAAATGTGTATTTAGATTCTTTTTTTGTAATTCTGTAGTTAAGTCTTCTGGTATAAGACAGAACAACCAGGTCCTTGACCACCTCTGCAGTCCAGCAATGCAGCATGGTCCAGGTCCCGCCCTAGTCTGTGATTGGACAATGAAAAAGCGGGATCCCTGTGCTCTTTGCTACTGTAAGCATGTTCCTTGTAAACAGAGCCCTGATTGGCTCAGAGTGCTGCTCCTCCCTGCCCCTTCTAACTTGAGGTCTACCCGGCAAAGGATTACAGTGATGAATATCAAAACAGATTAAAGTGGTTGTAAACCCTTACATATACCTAATGAAGTGACTGGCCTCAGGTACTACACAGAGATGTAACAAATCCTCCTATACAAGTTGTGCCTGTTTATCTGCAGTCTTCTCTTCCTTCTCTACATCGGTTCAGAGTGCAGAATTTATAAAGCTTGTCTAAGCTGTCAGAAAACAGCGTGAGGAGAGCGGAAATGACACTCTGCAGAGCTCAGTGAGGAGATCTCTAAGGCCGGGTTCACATATGTGCGAATTGGATGTGGTTTTTCACATGCGAGTGTGACCGGCTCTCAATGGAGCTGGTTCACACATGTCCGGGCGGCCGCAGCGCGGATTCCAAAAGGTTCCTGTGCATTTTTGGGTCTGGTTCAGGTGCAAATTCAGCCATCAATTTGGACCTGAATCGCACCTGAACCGGTGAACAGAAATGCACCAGACCCCATGCTGAAAAACGTAGCCGCACATATGTGAACCTGGCCTGAGAGCTGATTGGAGGGAAGGGACACCCCCCCCCCCCTTTCACACAGCACACAGGAACATAGCTGAGGCTGTCAATCAACGGCTGTGTGCGCTGGAGATCCCTCCCCTGTCACCTTTTTTCTCTTGGTGTCAGGAAAACTTGTCATCATGAGCCACTCAAGCAGATAGCAGAGGAACAGGGAAGCAGGCAGAAATGACACGTGTTTTGGATTGAGACAAGTACACACTATAGAGGGATATGCTTTGTTCATATTTCATTTCTGAGGTTTACAACCACCTTAAGGTATTTATGTTATTCCTATGTAAAGACAACTTTAAAAAAAAATCTTAAATGAACACATGACTGGATTAAACGGTGGTTTTTCTTCATTTTTTTTTTTTTTTTTAATACCTGCCTGGAGTTACATTTTTAACTTGGTGTAAACAATTTTTTGGAACTTTTCATTTCCACAATGCTAGTCGAATGGGTGTCATTTCTTAGGGTCTCATATAGTAAAACAGTATTAAAAACAAAAATGCTTATTGTCTATAAAAGAAAGCTTGGTTTACAGGCCCCAAACACTCAAGTGTATGAGCCGTTTTAATAGAACAATCCTATATTTCACCTTGCCGGTCATCTTAGCCTTGGTGTGGAACCACTGTAAACCATTCCCTGACCAACATTTAAAACCTGGCCTTATCTACATACCTGATCAGAACATAAAATGGTCATAATAGCAAAAAAAAACAAAAAACAAAAAAAAAACATAGGCACCAAGCAAAAACACATTACTAAAATACTTCAGATTCATTCACAAACATATGGGAGACACATAAATGCTGTATCGTTCAGATATAAAGAACGGGAGATCCTGAAATGGAAAGAAAATGTAAACAGTACAAGGTCGAAAGCCCGTGTTGCACAATTTGTTGGCGTGCTTACAATGCAATTTTTTAGTAACTCGCATACCTGATCCAGCCTAAAATCTATGACCGATGATTCTGAACCAAGAAAAAAAAAATCCCCTTTTTATACCACAGTCACCCCTTATTTCTGTAAGAAACATATTTTTTTTTTGTCTCTCATTTATGCTGCATATAAATATATAGATTAACACTTTCTTCACAAGAGATGTTGGCGTCTACCATAACAATGGGGAAGAGGGCTCCTGGAGGAGCTGAATATGAAGGTACGAATGGCTGCAGTGTAGAGACTGACCACAAGGGGGCACTGTGGTGGTGCGTCAGCCATTCCACAAGAGTTGTATAATCAGTCTGTACAGATTAATTTTCTAGGTATATTTAACAGGCACACTTTTTCTCTGCTTTTGTTTCGTCTAATTTTCCAGAGTTTCCTCCGTTCACCGCGTCTGGGACTTGGGTCTTATCTACGCATTGCTCCATCCGTTTCATGATCAAGTCCAGCAGGGTTTCTACAGACTTCTCCACGTTCTGTCCAGTCGCTGCGCTTGTTTCAAAGTATGGAATGCTGTTATGGAGGAAAAAAAAAAAAAAAGACTATTAAAACAATTTACATGTGAAACCAAACTATGCACGCTTACTTCACGAGAACTAAAATATTTATTTATTATAGTGATTTACCATATTTATCGGCGTATAACACGCACATTCATTTTAATAGGGAAGTTTCAGGAAAAAAAAACTTAAATTTTAAATAAAGAACTTTGAAGCAAAATAAAAGGTCAGTGCCCATCTGCAGCCTCACCATTGCCATCAATGCAGCCTGATCAGTCCACATCAACGCAGCCTCACCATTGCCTTCAATGCAGAAGCCTCACCATTGCCATCAATGCAGCAGACTCACCATTGCCATCAATGTAACAGACTCACCATTGCCATCAATGCAGCAGACTCACCACTGTCATCAATGCAGCAGCCTCACCATTGCCATCAATACAGCAGACTCACCACTGCCATCAATGCAGCAGACTCACCATTGTCATCAATGCAGCAGACTCACCACTGCCATCAATGCAGCAGACTCACCATTGCCATCATTGCAGAAGCCTCACCATTGCCATCATTGCAGAAGCCTCACCATTGCCTTCAATGCAGCAGACTCACCATTGCCATCAATGCAGCAGACTCACCATTGCCATCAATGCAGCAGACTCACCACTGCCATCAATGCAGCCGCCTCAACATTGCCATCAATGCAGCAGCCTCAACATTGCCATCAATGCAGCAGCCTCACCATTGCCATCAATGCAGCAGCCTCACCATTGCCATCAATGCAGCAAACTCACCATTGCCTTCAATGCAGCAGACTCACCATTGCCATCAATGCAGCAGACTCACCATTGCCATCAATGCAGCAGACTCACCACTGCCATCAATGCAGCCGCCTCAACATTGCCATCAATGCAGCAGCCTCAACATTGCCATCAATGCAGCAGCCTCACCATTGCCATCAATGCAGCAGCCTTACCATTGCCATCAATGCAGCAGCCTCACCATTGCCATCAATGCAGCACCCTCACTACTGCCTTCAATGCAGCAGCCTCAACATTGCCTTCAATGCAGCAGCCTCACCATTGCCATCAATGCAGCAGCCTCAACATTGCCATAAATGCAGCAGCCTCAACATTGCCATCAATGCAGCAGCCTCACCATTGCCATCAATGCAGCAGCCTTACCATTGCCATCAATGCAGCAGCCTCACCATTGCCATCAATGCAGCACCCTCACTACTGCCTTCAATGCAGCAGCCTCAACATTGCCTTCAATGCAGCAGCCTCACCATTGCCATCAATGCAGCACTCTCACTACTGCCTTCAATGCAGCAGCCTCACCATTGCCATCAATGCAGCAGCCTCAACATTGCCTTCAATGCAGCAGCCTCACCATTGCCATCACTGCAGCCTGATCGATGCCCATCTGCAGCATAGAGGGGACATGGAGGGGGGCAGGACGAGCGCCGACAGATTACATACAGTGAGAATCTCCTATGATAGACAGAACAGAGGTCCAATGGCGGCCCAGGAGACAGGACTTCCTATTACAGAGGCCGCCAAGTAAACAGGAGATTCTCACTGTATGTAATCTGATGGCGCTCGTCCCGACCCCCTCCCTGTCCCCTCCGGGGGAGCTAAAATTGAAAGTATTGGCGTATAACACGCACACACTATCTGCACCCGATTTTCATGGTGAAAAAGTGTGTGTTATACGCCAATAAATATAGTATATTGTGCCGACAATTACACAGCTCTACTATACATATACATCAGTCCCTGCCGTCAGGGAGCTAACAATCTAAGGCAGTGGTTCCCAACCTGGGGGTCGAATGACGATTTGCAGGGGGTCACCAAATCCTGGGCTGTTCCTGAATCCCGCACTGCTCTCCCAGCCTTTTCGCGGCCGCCCAGCTGGGCTGTTCCCGGAGCCCACAGCCGCCCACTCAGCCTCTTCACAGCCGCCCAATTAGTTCACAGCATAGAGACTAGAGGTCAGCTGACTGGTGAGGAAAGTGAAGTGGGAGGGGCTGGGGGAGACCCTATCTCCTGATTCGGCATAGGTGTCACTGCTGCGAGACACCACAGATGGAGACACAGTGAAGCTGGAGACACAGTGAGTAAGACTACCTGTGATTATAGTTGCCATTAAAAGTCCCCACTACAGTTCTCAGATCAGCAGATGACCTTGATCAAGATCACCTAAGTTGGCTGATCAGAACTCCCCCCAGCACTGCCACTCATCCCATTCCCCCCTCCAAGGAGTAAGAGAAGAAATAAAAATAGAGAGTACATGGAAGGGAGAGGAAAAGGGGGGGGGGGGGACAAAGAAAAATGGAGAGAAAGAACAAGAAAAACGGCTAGAAAGAGGATAGGGAAAAAAACAAGAAATTATTACAGAGAGAGATAAAGGGGAAAGAAAGGAGAAAAAAAAAGAGAAAGAGTGGTACATCCTAAAAGATACCATAAAAGGTACCATAAGGGGTTTTAATACTGTACGAGTGGAAGGGACTCAGGGAGTGCTAAATGTCTGTGGGTTAGGGGCACAAATTACTTGTCTTGCCTTGGGTGCTGGCTACTAAAATTATTTTACTGTTAGGGGTCCCCACAAATTGGGAAATTTTATCAAGGGGTCACGGCATTAGAAGGGTTGAGAACCAGTGTTCTAAGGTCATTATCTCATATGCATACATACATGCACACACATATACTAGGGCTAATTAACCTACCAGCATGTCCTTGGGATGTGGGAGGAATCCCACACAAGGAACGCATTCAAAATCCATGCAGATAGTGTCCTGGCTGGGATTCAATAAACAGTATTTATATTTTCTATTTCTGTCTCTGGAGTTGGTGGTCGGAGCTGAAAGGCCCCTGACAATTGCTGCACTTTACAGTGGGGAAAATAATGATTTGATCGCCTGCAGATTTTGTGAGTTTGCCACTTACAAAGAAATGAAGGGTCTATAATTTTTATCATAGGTGTATTTTAAATTATTGAGACAGAATAGCAACCAAAAATCCAGAAAATCACATGATACAAATGTTATAAATTGAGTTGCAGTTCAGTGAGTAAAATAGGTATTTGATCCCCAAGCAAAACATGACTTGGTGGAGAAACCCTTGTTGGCAAGCACAATTCTTGTAGTTGGTTACCAGGCAGTGGCAGCCCGTGCATCGAGGGCACATCCCCCCCTTTCCCTATCCATGTGCCTGGCCCCTTTCAGGCCCCCGGACACATGGATTCCTATGGCGGGGCTGGAAGGGGGTGTTTTTTTGAAGCACCTGATCAGAGCCAGAGACTCTAATCGGCTTCAAAAAAGAGTGGGCTCGGGGCGCAGAGAGTGCACCCTGATCCCACCCAATTGTGTGACCATAGCAAATTAATTTTCGCTATCTTTACACTACAGTGCCTCCCTGCCAATCAGGAGGCAGGTCGGTGAGACCTGTTTCCCGATTGGCCATAGCGCCAGGCAAACCTATTTGATGCCTAGTGGCGCTTTGGCAAGCGGAGGAAGCATGAGAGGAGCGGACATCTCCGCCGCTGCTGCCCGAGCTCTCCGTAGTTAGAAGACCATCGAGTACTGACTGCACCCTCTATACACTTCAACTCTACTCATACCTACCAGCACACAGCACTGCACTCCATCCTCAGTTCAGCATACATCGCTCCAGCCTCTGCAGGCACACACAGAGCTCACATACACGTGTGATCACATCATTGCTGTTAGCGGAGCAGATTGTGGAGGGGATCACACAGGACTAGGAAGTTGTGTCGCACAAAGTTTGTGAAGTCGGTGCAGACAGAGAATTTTGTGAAGACAGGGAGGTCGGTGCAGACAGAGAAGTTTGTGAAGACAGGGAGGTCGGTGCAGACAGAGAGGTCGGTTAACACTCCGCACACACCGAACTCTCCAGATGTCCCGGGCGCCTGGCTGACATGGAGCCCTCCGACCCCCCATACCTCCCCCCGCTGCACTCAGTGGCTGCTCAACATCCTGGCTCATCACTACGGACTGGACCAAGGGACGGACAATGAGATCAGGTGTCCAATCGCAGGTGGGGATGGGACCCGCTGCCCCACCGAGACAGGGTAAGTGCCGGGCAGACGGCCAGCGGGCGGGGGTCACAGTGGCGGCATTCAATGGGCACAGTGGGAGCATTTAATGGCACAGTGGCTGCATTTGATGGGCACAGTGGCAGCATTTATTGGACACAGTGGCAGCATTTGATGGCACAGTGGCTGCGTTTGATGGGCACAGTGAGGCTGCAATTGATGTTTTTTTTTTTTCGGTTTTTTTGTGCCCCCCCCCCCCCCCCAAATTTTTGAGCTGTTACCAGGTTTGCACACAGGAGGGATTTTGGTCCACTCTTCTTTACAGATCTTCTCTAAATCCTTAAGGTTTCTTGGCTGTCGCTTGGCAACTCAAAGTTTCAGCTCCCTCCATAAATTTTCTATAGGATTAGGGTCTGGAGATTAACTAGGTCACTCCATGACCTTAACGTGCTTCTTCTTGAGCCACTCTTTTGTTGCCTTGGCGGTATGTTTTGGGTCATTGTCGTGCTAAAAGACCCATCCACAACCCATCTTCAGTGTTCTGGCTGAGGGAAGAAGGTTCTGATCCAAGGTCTTACAATACATGGCCCCGTCTATTGGCCCCTCAATGCCGCAAAGTTGGTCTGTAGCTTTAGCAGAGAAACAGCCCCAAAACATAATGTTCCCACCTCTATGCTTGACTGTAGGGATGGTGTTTTTAGGGTCATAGTCAGCATTTTTCTTCCTCCAAACACAGCGAGTCCCCCTCCCTTGAAGAAGGCACATGTACAGTCATGCCAATGAACATCTAAATGATTCAGCGAAGGATTGGGAGAAATTGCTGTGGTCAGAAGAGACCAAAATTAGGCTCTTTAGTATTAACTCGCCGTGTTTGGAGGAAGAAAAATGGAGAATGCATTAAGGTAAAACACATTTAGACATTAGTACCACTTTAAGCATTTCAACAGGTGAGTTACAAAGAACCTTTCCTCCAGTCATTATCAAGGAGAAATATGCTAATACAAGTGTTCTGATTACCAGGAACATAATAGATGTTCCATGCCATTAGAGACTGCAGAGAATTATTCTGTCTTACATAGATCCTGTTTTGCAGACCTGCAGTGATATTAAGGATCTGTAGGCACAGCATTGGTGTATTTTTTCTAATAGATACACAGTATCTCACAAAAGTGAGTACACCCCTCACATTTTTGTAAATATTTTATTATATCTTTTCATGTGACAACACTGAAGAAATGACACTTTGCTACAATGTAAAGTAGTGAGTGTACAGCTTGTATAACAGTGTAAATTTGCTGTCCCCTCAAAATAACTCAACACACAGCCATTAATGTCTAAACTGCTGGCAACAAAAGTGAGTACACCCCTAAGTGAAAATGTCCAAATTGGGCCCAAAGTGTCAATATTTTGTGTGACCACCATTATTTTCCAGCACTGCCTTAACCCTCTTGGGCATGGAGTTCACCAGAGCTTCACAGGTTGCCACTGGAGTCCTCTTCCACTCCTCCATGATGACATCACAGAGCTGGTGGATGTTAGAGACCATGCGCTTCTCCACCTTCCGTTTGAGGATACTCCACAGATGCTCAATAGGGTTTAGGTCTGGAGACATCCTTGGTCAGTCCATCACCTTTGCCCTCAGCTTCTTTAGCAAGGCAGTGGTAGTCTTGGAGGTGTGTTTGGGGTCGTTATCATGTTGGAATACTGCCCTGCGGCCCAGTCTCTGAAGGGAGGGGATCATGATCTGCTTCAGTATGTCACAGTACATGTTGGCATTCATGGTTTCCTCAATGAACTGTAGCTCCCCAGTGCCGGCAGCACTCATGCAGCCCCAGAATATGACACTCCCACCACCATGCTTGACTGTAGGCAAGACACACTTGCTTTGTACTCCTCACCTGGTTGCCGTCACACACGCTTGACACCATCTGAACCAAATAAAATTATCTTGGTCTCATCAGATCACAGGACATGGTTCCAGTAATCCATGTCCTTTGTCTGCTTGTCTTCAGCAAACTGTTTGCGAGCTTTCTTGTGCATCATCTTTAGAAGAGGATTCCTTTTGGGACGACAGCCATGCAGACCAATTTGATGCAGTGTGCGGGGTATGGTCTAAGCACTGGCAGGCTGACCCCCCATCCCTTCAACCTCTGCAGCAATGCTGGCAGCACTCATACGTCTATTTCCCAAAGACAACCTCTGCATATGATGCTGTGCACGTGCACTCAACTTTTTTGGTCGACCATAATCTTCTTATAGCCTAGGCCATCTTTATGTAGAGCAACAATTCTTTTTTTTCAGATCCTCAGAGAGTTCTTTGCCATGAGGTGCCATGTTGAACTTCCAGTGACCAGTATGAGAGAGTGAGAGTGATAACAACAAATTGAACACACCTGCTCCCCATTCACACCTGAGACCTTGTAACACTAACGAGTTACATGACACCGGGAAAGGAAAATGGCTAATTGGGTCCAGTTTGGACATTTTCACTTAGAGGTGTACTCACTTTTGCCAGCGGTTTAGACATTAATGGCTGTGTGTTGAGTTATTTTGAGGGGACAGCAAATTTACACTGTTATACAAGCTGTACACTCACTACTTTACATTGTAGCAAAGTGTCATTTCTTCAGTGTTGTCACATGAAAAGATATAATAAAATATTTACAAAAATGTGAGGGGTGTACTCACTTTTGTGAGATAATGTATTTCAGAAAAAATGCTGAATTATGGCCACTAGATGGAGCTGATGATCTAAGGAAAACTGTACTAACTCTACTAAAGGCCAAGTTCAACCTTTTGGGCAGCATTTCTCTTTTCAAAAATAAATAGTCTTTCCTCATGTCTTTTCTTCCCCAGCCATCTCAATGTTCTTTTCTCTCACTTACCTCATCCACGGGAGCTTTCAATTTTCGCGTTTGACTTAAAAAAAAATGCTTTGTGCTTCCATTACTTTCTGTAGATCATCTCCCATCATGCGCTGCCTTAGTGCATCACAGAATAGGCATATATTAGCTGTCTGGACTACACCTCCCTCATTACTATACCAACTTTCTGTACAATCTGATTGTACAATCTAATTTAGATCTACCATCAGCTATGTAGTGCAAGGACCTGTCTGATTTGATACAAATTGAATGGATTGTTCAGCTCGGTCCTCCTATTCCATAGTTCTGGTAAATCTAAAAGGAAATTGTGCAGAGATTGTGGAATCAGATTGCATAGTGTACGGATTTTCGGAGCCAGCAGCCACCGGCGTCTTAAACATTGGCTGGTTGTTGAGGAGCGGGCCGTCAAATCTTTGACAACGGATCACTCATCAGCTGTTAGTGGGATTCCCCACTGACAGCTGAATGTAAAAAAAAACATTGCTGACAATAAAAAATTCCCCAGTCCATAGCAGGTCTGGTATGGATTTTAAGGGGAACCCCATGCCCCCCTAATTCCAGACCATTATCCGAGCATGGTGGCCATGACCATACATCGGTTTAACAAGACAGGAAAGGGGGGGACGAGCGAGTTCCCCCACCCTTCATGTCCTCAACATGGTAGGGGTGTTTTGGAGTGGGGGAGTTCTTCTGGCCTGTGGTTGTGGGGGTCTGCGGGCAGGGGGCTTATTGGAATCTGGAAGCCCCCTTTAACAAGGGGGCCCAGATCCTGCCTCCCCTAAGTGAACGAGATTTTTAAGTATCATAGTTTGCGCAATTTTGAAGTTTGACATGTTAGTTATTTTTTTACTTGGCGTAACATCATCTTTCACATTATACAAAAACTTTGGACTACCTTTACTGTTTTTTTTTTTATTCATAAAAGTGTATTTTTTCCCAAAAAATTGCGTTTGAAAGACCGTTGCGCAAATACAGTGCGACATAAAATATTGCAATGACCGCCATTTTATTCTCTAGGGTCTCTGCTAAAAAGAAATATATATATAAATATATATATATGTATATATATATATATATATATATATATATATATATATATATATATATATATATATATATATATATATATATATATATATATATATATATATATGTAGCACTGGTAGATTTCTAATCTACCGCTTATATGTAAATTTAGTGGGTCATCTGTTCTGTACATAGTTCAAATGTAATCTATGGCTAAATTAGCCTCTGTTCCAGCATTGGCTGTGTTGCGTGCAGTTCCACACTGTCACCTGTAGGTGTTGTTGTCACCATAGGTCAGTGTTGGAAAAGCAAGAAGCTGAGGTATATTGAGTGCTCTTCTTTCTCTGAGGCAACTCGGCAGAGGTGGTCCGCTACTGTGCATTCTGGGAGAGAGTACTTAAGGTGCAGACGCCATTTTTCTTTCTCTTTGTCCTGCTGGCCCTCCTGGCCTAAAGGTATGTGACGGGGAGTTCTACCTCGTGGCAATCCAAGCCGGAGGGCTGCGTTGCTACAGCCGTGCAAGTGGGCCCAGAAGCCTGTCTGGGGCCTACTGCTACGGAGATGGTCCTGTGCTGTCTGTCCTGCGGGAAGAAGCCGGACAATTGAGAAGACCCAGGGCAGGACCCGTCTTTGGAGAGGACCGTGCGGAAGGCTGGTATCTCAAGAGGGGCCTGGTGACTCAATTGGAGGATGCATCTTAATCTAATCTACCGCACAAGTACTGCTGGGTCAGCTTAAAGGTTCAGGTACTGTGTCGCTGTTTATCTAAAACTACTATGTCCCGTGGCAGAGGATCGTACAGTTAAATTGTTCTTCTCAAGTCTGTGGCAGAGACTTTTTGTTCGTGCTACGCTCCGGCTGCTAGGTCAGTAAGAGAGGCCCATCCGGGTGGGCAAAGATTTAATCTTGGACTGAAGGTACATTCGTCTCTGAGATTTCAATTCCTTAGTAACCTAAAGAAAAGGTATTTGAACTTTCCTGCAACTCTTCTTCTACCTCTTTCCTGCTACTTCTTTAAGTTATCTCCTATTAAAGCATTGAAAAAGTACTAAAGTGACTGGTGCCTATATTGTCAGATACAAAGCTCAACATGGACTCTAAGTTCTGGTATTGGTGAAACTACAGGTAAAGAGGTGACGGTAACAGCCCGATATAAATCAGCAGCTCCTTCGGGGGTAAGTGCTACATATATATATGTAATGTTTGGGGGTTCTAAGTAATTTTCTAGCAAAAGATACAAATTTTAACTTGTAAACAACAAGTGTCAGAAAAAGGCCTGGTCCTTAACTGGTTAAACACATGCCGACCAGCCGCAGCAGTTGTACCGAGGCAGCATGGCACGGCTGGGCGAAACAACGTTATGTAACGTCGCTTCGCCCTGTGGCCACTAGGGGGGGCGCGTACGCGCCCCAGCTCCCTCCCCAAGCCGATGCAAGTGCCCGGCAGTCTCGATCACCGCTGGGCTCCCGCGATCGCTCAGGGCACACAGAGAACCCGGAACTGTGTGTGTAAACTAGGGATGAGCCGAACACCCCCCGGTTCGGTTCGCACCAGAACCCGCGAACGGACCGAAAGTTCGCACGAACGTTAGAACCCCATTGACGTCTATGGGACTCGAACGTTCGAAATCAAAAGTGCTCATTTTAAAGGCTAATTTGCATGGTATTGTCCGAAAAAGGGTTTGGGGACCCGGGTCCTACCCCAGGGGACATGTATCAATGCAAAAAAAACTTTTAAAAACGGCCGTTTTTTCGGGAGCAGTGATTTTAATGATGCTTAAAGTAAAAAAAAAAAAAGTGAAATATTCCTTTAAATATCGTACCTGGGGGGTGTCTATAGTATGCCTGTAAAGTGACGCGTGTTTCCCATGTTTAGAACAGTCCCTGCACCAAATGTCATTTTTAAAGGAAAAAATCTCATTTAAAACTGCTTGCGGGTTTAATGTAATGTCGGGTCATGGCAATATGGATGAAAATCAGTGAGACAAACAGCATGGGTACCCCCCAGTTCATTACCAGGCCCTTTGGGTCTTGTATGGATATTAAGGGGAACCCCGCACCCAAATTAAAATAAGGAAAGGTGTGGGGCAACCAGGTCCTATATACTCTGAACAGCAGTATACAGGCGGTGCAAACAAGACAGGGACTGTAGGTTTGTTGTTAAGTAGAATCTCTTTGTAATTTTGAACGGGTACATTTTTAACGTGTTTAGCTCCAGCCAAAAAATCTTTTTTAAGCTTTTTGGAAAACATAGGGAAGGGTTATCACCCCTGTGACATTTGTTTTGCTGTCTTTCCTCCTCTTCAGAAGATTTCACCTCACTTTTTTGTTCCAATGAAAAATGTTTTTTGAAAATTTGGGTTTTTTTGTGGAACAAGGATTGGAAAGCATCAGTGGAAAGGAGAAATTGTTTTCCCATATTAACTCTTACAGGAGAGAATTTCCCTTCCTAGGGGTAGATTTCATCTCACTTCCTGTTGTCTCCTTCCGTTTGCAAGTAGGAGTCGTTTGTAAGTTAGATGTTTGAAAGTAGGGTCCTGCCCTATATACTCAGCAGAAATTTGGGCCTTAGGTGTTGCTGTGGCCACAACACTGTAAGCCCTCACAGGGCCCTGCTGTGAAATATTAGATCAAGAATTGTAATTACATGCCCCTGTTGAACAGGAGCTGAAAAATTAGGCCTTAGGCACTGGTGCTGGTGCCACAACACTGCAACCCCTCACAGACACTCTAGTTGGAACGCAGGAACGAGCCCTGCTGCAAAGTATTGCATCAAAAATTGTAATTACACGCCCCTGTTAGACAGGGGCAGAAAAATTGGGCCTTAGGCACTGGTGCTGGTGCCACAACACTGCAACCCCTCACAGACACTCTAGTTGGAATGCAGGAACGAGCCCTGCTGCAAAGTATTACATCAAAAATTGTAATTACACGCCCCTGTTAAACAGGGGCTGAAAAATTGTGCCTTAGGCACTGGTGGTGGCGCCCAGAACCAAAAATGTTCTTACAAGCTATCAGCGTGATGATTGAGGAGGAAGAGGATAATTACTCAGGGATAGTCACTCAGCATCAGCATAGGCAGTCTTTGAAGGGATCTGAGATTTCAAAAAAAATTATTCGGTTACATCAGCATCAGGTGCTTGGTAGCTGGTGGTGATCCAAGACTGATTCATTTTTATGAAGGTCAGCCGATCGACCGAGTCGGTGGACAGACGCACCCTGTGATCGGTTACCACGCCTCCAGCAGCACTGAATGTGCGTTCCGAAAGAACGCTGGATGCAGGACAGGCCAGTAGCTCAATTGCATACTGTGCAAGCTCTGGCCAGTGATCCATCCTCAAAACCCAGTAACCCAGAGGATTTTCGGTGGGAAAGGTGTCCAAGTCTGATCTTGCCCCTAGGTATTCCTGCACCATGTAAAACAGACGCTGGCGATGGTTGCTGGAACCGATCATACCTTGGGGCTGCGGACCAAAAAATTGTCTGAACGCATCGGTCAGACGGCCACCTTCTCCACCGCTCCTTCTTTGACTGACCGAAGCCTCAGCAACACGTTGTCCAGAAACAGGAGTTTGTAACCTCCCAGTCTCTGGGAACGCGTTGCACAGACCTTTCTGCAAGGCCTCC
Organism: Lithobates septentrionalis; assembly: GCA_037952835.1. Lineage (NCBI taxonomy): Eukaryota > Metazoa > Chordata > Amphibia > Anura > Ranidae > Lithobates > Lithobates septentrionalis. The sequence goes on along the minus strand of JBBDGP010000754.1, from coordinate 2,600,612 downwards.
CGAAGATGTTTCATCCTCTGCTCCCTCTGCGTTGGCAAGATAAGGTCCGCAACCTTACCCTTGTAACGTGGATCAAGGAGGGTTGCCAGCCAGTATTGGTCCTTCTCCTTGATACCACGAATACGAGGATCCTTACGCAGGCTTTGCAGGATCAGGGAGGCCATGCAGCGTAGGTTTGCTGAGGCATTCGGTCCGGAGTCCTCTGGGTCACTAAGGACAACAACGTCCGCAGCCACCTCCTCTCAGCCACGTACAAGTCCATGTGTTCCTTGGGACTGATCCCTTAAAGACTGCTGATGCTGAGTGCCAGGCTCCACCTCCATACTGACACAATCTTCCTCCTCCTCCTCCTCCTCCTCTTCCTGTGTGATCGGCGGGCACGCAGGAACACTGTCTGGATAAAGGGGGCCTTGAGAGCTAAGGAAGTCCTCCTCTTCCTGCCTCTGTTCTGCCTCAAGTGCCCTGTCCATTATTCCACGCAGCGTGTGCTCCAACAGGTGGACAAGGGGGACAGTGTCACTGATGCATGCACTGTCAGTGCTCACCATCCTCGTGGCCTCCTCGAATGGTGACAGGACAGTGCATGCATCCCTGATCATGGCCCACTGGCGTGGGGAAAAAAAACCAAGCTCCCCTGACCCTGTCCTGGTGCCATAGTCGCACAGGTACTCATTGATGGCCCTCTGCTGCGTGTGCAGCCGCTGCAGCATGGCCAACGTTGAGTTCCACCTGGTGGGCATGTCACAGATTAGGCGGTTCTTGGGCAGGTTAAACTCCTTTTGGAGGTCCGTCAGCCGAGCACTGGCATTATATGACCGGCGGAAATGCACACAGACTTTCCTGGCCTGCCTCAGGACATCCTGTAAGCCCGGGTACCTGCCCAAGAACCGCTGCACCACCAAGTTAAGGACGTGAGCCAAACAGGGCACATGGGTCAGTTGTCCCTGTCGGAGGGCAGAGAGGAGGTTGGTGCCATTGTCGCAAACCACCATTCCTGCCTTAAGTTGGCGTGGCGTCAACCACCTCTGAACCTGCCCCTGCAGAGCTGACAGAACCTCTGCCCCAGTGTGGCTCCTGTCCCCCAAGCACACCAGCTCAAGCACCGCATGGCATCTTTTGGCCTGCGTACTTGCGTAGCCCCTTGAACGCCTACGGAGCACCGCTGGTTCCGAGGAAGAGGCCATGGAGGAAGAAGAAGAGGAGGGGGTGGAGGAGAGAGGTGTGTCACAATCAGCATTTTGGAGGCGTGGTGGCGGAACAACCTCCAACACTACTGCACCTTGTCCTGCATCCTTCCCAGCTGCCAGCAGAGTCACCCAATGCGCCGTGAAACTTAGGTAACGTCCCTGTCCATGCCTGCTGGACCATGAGTCAGCGGTAATATGCACCTTACCGCTGACCGCCCTGTCCAGCGAGGCATGGACATTGCCTTCCACATGCCGGTAGAGAGCCGGAATCGCCTTCCGTGAGAAAAAGTGGCGTTTGGGTACCTGCCACTGAGGAACCGCACATTCCACAAACTCACGGAAGGGGGCAGAGTCTACCAACTGAAAAGGCAGCAGTTGAAGTGCTAGCAATTTTGCCAAGCTAGCATTCAACCGCTGGGCATGTGGATGGCTGGGAGCAAACTTCTTTCGGCGGTGCAGCAGCTGGGGCAGGGAAATTTGCCTGGTACAATCTGACGTCGGTGTACCAATAGCAGATTGCCCACAAGTACTTGGCTGTGACACACCTAATTCTACACCTTCATTCCTCTCACTGCAGGTCTCAGAGAGGACTGAAGGTCTAGTGGGGTTGGAAATCTCAGCTGATGAGGAGCAAGGAGAGATCCTCTTTGTTCTTTGGTGTGGGTCTTTTAGATATGCTTGCCAACGAACTGCATGGCAGGTCAACATATGTCTGGTCAAGCATGTGGTACCCAAGCGGGAGATGTTTTGGCCACGCGAGATACGCTTGAGACATATGTTGCAAATAGCAGCGGTGCGATCTGATGCACTCGTCTCAAAAAAGGCCCACACCAAAGAACTTTTTGAATAACGCGCAGAGACTGCAGCGCCCTGCACATGTGGAGCTTTGGGGTGTGATGCAGTCAATGTGCTGCCCTTAGGCTGGCCCCTGGAGGGCATCCTGCCTCGTTGGTGATGTGCCGCCTCCTCCTCCTCCTCCTCCTCCTCCTCCTCTCTCCTATCAGGCACCCACGTTGAGTCAGTGACCTCATCATCCCCTCCCTCCTCATCACTGGAGCAAACCTGGCAGTATGCTGCAGCAGGGGGAGCATGACTGCCAGATTGCTGTCCTTCTTGGGCACCCCCTCTGTCCGTGCTCATGTTACTGCCTTCATCGAGCTCAGTATCATCATCAGAGCCTTCCAAACGCTGGGCATCCTCCTGGAGCATGTACCCAATACTGTGGTCAAACAGTTCGAGGGAATCCTCAGGAGGACATGGTGGAGCTAGGGAAGGAGTCACTGATGACATTGAGCTGAGGGAAGAGGCCGCTGCTTTGCCAGACAAAGCACCCTGGGCATGGGTGAGAGAGGATGAGGAGGATGAGGACGGCTTGGTCATCCACTCGACCAAGTCTTCCGCATGTTGCGGCTCAACACGGCCAGCTGCCGAAAAAAAGGCCAAGCGTGTCCCATGGCCACGTGCTGATGAGGATGCACCGTCTCCACGACCAGCACTAGACACAGAGCCTGCTTGCCCTCCCTTATTGGCTTGTGACTGTCTGCCTCTCCTTCTTGGCCTTCCAGACATACTAATGGCCTGTAGCTGCACTAAGCTGGGATAGAACACCTGTAATTTTCTTCAGGTAGCTTTATATACTGTAACCAGACAAGCCTGCCTGTCAGTAGGAAGATAACAGGAACGGATCTAGCTGAACACTGTGAGCAGGACGCACTGCACTAAATGTAAATAGCAGGAACGGATCTAGCTGAACACTGTGAGCAGGACGCACTGACTGCACTAAATGTAAATAGCAGGAACAGATCTAGCTGAACACTGTGAGCAGGACGCACTGCACTAAATGTAAATAGCAGGAACGGATCTAGCTGAACACTGTGAGCAGGACGCACTGACTGCACTAAATGTAAATAGCAGGAACGGATCTAGCTGAACACTTTGAGCAGGACGCACTGACTGCACTAAATGTAAATAGCAGGAACAGATCTAGCTGAACACTGTGGGCAGGACGCACTGCACTAAATGTAAATAGCAGGAACGGATCTAGCTGAACACTGTGAGCAGGACGCACTGCACTAAATGTAAATAGCAGGAACGGATCTAGCTGAACACTGTGAGCAGGACGCACTGACTGCACTAAATGTAAATAGCAGGAACAGATCTAGCTGAACACTGTGAGCAGGACGCACTGACTGCACTAAATGTAAATAGCAGGAACAGATCTAGCTGAACACTGTGAGCAGGACGCACTGCACTAAATGTAAATAGCAGGAACGGATCTAGCTGAACACTGTGAGCAGGACGCACTGCACCAAATGTAAATAGTCTAGATAGAAGATAACAGGAACGGATCTAGCTAAACTGAATACAGTGTATATATATATATGCAACACCAGGGATGCATATATATACACAATACACTGTAAGTGCAGCTAACTGACTGACTGTTCTGCCTAATCTATCTAACTCAAATCAAATGACACTGTCTGTCTCTCTCTCTATCTCTCAGCACACCGGAACACACACTACACAGGGCCGCCGTGCAGGCGGCCTTATATAGTGTGGGGCGTGTACTAAATCCCCTGAGCCATAATTGGCCAAAGCCACCCTGGCTTTGGTCAATTACAGCTCTCTCTACTGACGGCGCTGTGATTGGCCAAGCATGCGGGTCATAGTGCATGCTTGGCCAATCATCAGCCAGCAATGCACTGCGATGCCGCAGTGAATTATGGGCCGTGACGCGCCACACGAATTTGGCGCGAACGGCCCATAACGTTCGCAATTCGACGGACGGTCGAACAGCCGATGTTCGAGTCGAACATGGGTTCGACTCGAACACGAAGCTCATCCCTAGTGTAAACACACAGTTTCCGGTTCTCTGAGGGGAGAACTGACAGATCGTCTGTTCATACAGAGTATGAAGGCGATCTGTTAGTTTCCCTGCACAGTCCCCTCCCCCCTTCCGTTAGAACACAAACTTGGACACACATTAACCCCTTCACTGTCCCCTAGTGTGAACCCCTTCACTGCCAGAGACATTTTTATAGTAATCAATGCATTTTTAATTGCACTAATCGGTGTATTAATGCCAATGGTCCCAAAAATGTGTCAAAATTGTCCGACGTGTCCGCCATAATGTCGCAGTCATGATAAAAATTGCTGATCGCCGCCACTACTAGTAAAAAAAAAAATTATTAATAAAAATGCCATAAAACTATCCCCTATTTTGTAGACGCTAGAACTTTTGCGCAAACCAATCAATATACGCTTATTGCGTTTTTTTTTTATACCAAAAATATGTAGAAGAATACATATCGGCCTAAACTGAGGGAAAAAAATGTTTTTTTATATATTTTTTGGGGATATTTATTATAGCAAAAAGTAAAAAATATTGCGTTTTTTTCAAAATTGTCACTCTTTTTTTGTTTATCGGGCAAAAAATAAAAACCACAGAGGTGATCAAATAGCACCAAAAGAAAGCTCTATTCGTGGGAAAAAAAGGACATCAATTTTGTTTTGGAGCCACGTCTCATGACCGCGCAACTGTCAGTTAAAACGACGCAGTGCCGAATCGCAAAAAACGCTCTGGTCTTTGGGCAGCCAAATGGCCTGGGGCTGAAGCGATTAAGGAGAATCAGTCCAACCAGAACTAATATTTCACCTGTGGATGGACACTGGTAGACTGAATTGCTCGCTGGTTTCTTCCATCTACCAGGGACTGCAGCTGCACCCATTTGAGAATGGACTATCCCAATAAATCTGGTTTATTTAAATGACTCACCCATATTTATCAGCGAGCTCTTTTGCTTGCCGTTCATTGACCTCTCGTTGATCTGACAGGTCTGCTTTGTTACCAATTAAGACAATATCTGGACTCTCACAGTAAGCATTTGCTTGCAGCTGACCTGAAAAAAAAAAAAAGGATAAAAATGTGCCCATCAACTTGATATTAAGGTAGATGTAAATGCCAACTATTTGACATTTAGTTTGCAAAGCAATGTGTATTATAAAGCATGGTCATGTTTCTTTTTTCTAAAATACTATTTTCACCTTTGTTGCATCTCAGTGTTGCTGATCTCTTTCAGCCGCTTCCTGTTTACAGCGATGGCTGTATGGGTTTTTTCTCATGCCCATGTGACAGGCTGGCGACATAGGGGCATCATTGGGAGACAGTGACAGCGCATTGTCACTCTAATGCCCCGTACACACGGTCGGACATTAATCGGACATTCCGACAATAAAATCCATGGATTTTTTCCGACGGATGTTGGCTCAAACTCGTCTTGCATACACACGGTCACACAAAGTTGTCGGAAAATCCGATCGTTCTGAACGCGGTGACGTAAAACACGTACGTCGGGACTATAAATGGGGCAGTAGCCAATAGCTTTTGTCTCTTAATTTATTCTGAGCATGCGTGGCACTTTGTGCGTCGGATTTGTGTACACGCGATCGGAATTTCCGACAACGGATTTTGTTGTCGGAAAATTTTATAGTAAGCTCTAAAACTTTGTGTGTCGGAAATTCCTATGGAAAATGTGTGATGGAGCCTACACACGGTCGGAATTTCCGATAACAAGGTCCTATCACACATTTTCCATCAGAAAATCCGACCGTCTGTACAGGGCATAAGACAGAAGTGCCTAAATAAGGACCACTAATGCCCTGTACACACGGTCGGACTTTGTTCGGACATTCCGACAACAAAATCCTAGGATTTTTTCCCGACGGATGTTGGCTCAAACTTGTCTTGCATACACACAGTCACACAAAGTTGTCGGAAAATCCGATCATTCTGAACGCGGTGACGTAAAACACATACGTCGGGACTATAAATGGGGCAGTGGCCAATAGCTTTCATCTCTTTATTTATTCTGAGCATGCGTGGCACTTTGTCCGTCGGATTTGTGTACACACGATCGGAATTTCCGACAACGGATTTTGTTGTCGGAAAATTTTATATCCTGCTCTCAAATTTTGTGTGTCGGAAATTCCGATTGAAAATGTGTGATGGAGCCTACACACGGTCGGAATTTCCAATAACAAGGTCCTATCACATATTTTCCATCGGAAAATCCGACCGTGTGTACAGGGCATAAGACAGAAGTGCCTGAATAAGGACCTCTAAGACAGGATCACACCAGGTACTATTTCAGTGAAAGCTGCAGATTTCAAAACTGAAAAAAAACAAAACTTTTGAAATCACATGAATATTTTTGCAGCTTGAATAAGAATTTTGGTCTCATTCACACAGGCAACTGGGGAGAGGCCAGTAAAAGTAGGCAGCTGATTCGTGATTTTACTGACCCCCTGACCATCCACCTAAACAATATAATGCTGCTGCTCAGTGCTGTATCTATACCACAGCAAAAGTTAACCATTGTGTTGCATTCAGCAGGCAGTACAGCTGAACACAATCCATTCAAGAGAATAGGGCTGCAACATAACTGCCCTGCATCATGTGTGAATGAGCTCTTATGTCGCGTACACACGGGCGGACTTTTCGACCAGACTGGTCCAACAGACTTTCCAGCGGACTTTCGACGGACTTTTGACGGACTTCCGACGGACTTTCTAACGAACGGACTTGCCTACACACGATCACACCAAAGTCCGACGGATTCGTACGTGATGACGTACACCGGACTAAAATAAGGAAGTTGATAGCCAGTAGCCAATAGCTGCTCTAGCGTTGGTTTTTGTCCGTTGGACTAGCATACAGACGAGCGGATTTCTGGGTCCGGCGGAGTTACGACGTAAAGATTTGAAGCCTGTTCCAAATCTAAAGTCCGTCAGATTTGCGACTGGAAAAGTCAGTTGAAGGTCTGGTGAAGCCCACACACGATCAGATTGTCCGCCGGATTTGGTCCGTCAGACCAGTCCGGTCGAAAAGTCCGACCGTGTGTACGCCCCATAAGTGTTTGGGTTTAGAGTCTGTATATAATGAAATTAACATATGTTCTGGTCACTATGTTTCCAGGAACTAGCTGGAAGGGTGGTGGCATCATCCTCTCCGGAGTTGTCCTTGGCTAAGTGAATAGATTTTCTAATCTTTGCTTTACACAGGTGTGTTCCTCTACAGCAGGGGTCTCCAAACTTTCTAAACTAAGGGCCAGTTTACTATCCTTCTGACTTAAGAGGGGGCGGACTGTGGACAGTGGGAGTAGAAAATCCCCCAGCATCAGTGTGGGTAGAAAATGCCCCAAGCTTGCTGGTCAATAGAGATGGGCTTGGGCGTGTTCAAAATCCCACATGCCCAATCCCACCAGAAAGCCAACAGTGCACACTGCTAATCACAAGCAGTGAGTCATTTCCAGATCTGTGCAGATGCGGATCGGGAAATGTCTCACCGCCTGTGATTAGCGGTGTGCAGTGTTGGCTTCCTGCCACGATCGGGCATGTGGGATTTCGAACATGCCCGAGCCCATCTCTAGTGAAGAGTAAAAAAATTTCGCAGTGCTTTATATTATAAAGGGAGAAAGTACAGTACCAATGCAATTTAATCCAAGAGGGTTCAGAGGGCCCTGCACCTGAGAGCTTACAATCTAATAGGGAGGGTTATAGGGTGCTCCTGTCTCCCATTTGGGCTCCAGTACTGTCACCCTATCACATGGGCTTCCAATGGAGAATACAAGAGGCTGCTTCGAGTCACAATAAACAGACAGGGCCCACGGTGGTCAACGTCAGGAAAGCCAACCAGTCATCAGTTGAGTGCATCTAGACAGTAGATGGCTGTAAAGTGAATGCAGGAGATCAGCACCACTAAGATGGAAAAAACTGGCATTCTAACATATAGCTAATTCACTCATGAGTAGTAGGATTTTTGCTGAAAATTCCATTTTACATTTTAAAGTTGTAAACTCTCATATTATAGTTCTGGCAGGCTGTTTATTTACAAGGACACATACCTTGCTGTACCAGAGCCTTCACCCCAGATCTCTGTAGGTACAATGCCAGCATAGAACTTTATAAAAGGTTTAATACTTACTCATCCAATTTCGGACATTGAGAAAACTCTGTTGACTGGTGAGGTCAAACATTAACAGGAAACCCATGGCGTCTCTGAAAAATGCCGTGGTGAGGCTCCGGAACCTGCGGACAGTTAAAGCATAACCAACTATAAATTGCCTGAAATGCAAACACCCTAAAAATATTACATCGCCAACTACCATACATCAACAGACTAATATAATAGGGCTAAAAAAAAAGAGAAAAGAGATGCCTGAAGGGAGTTAAAAACTAAAGCAGTATTAACCACTTGCCGACCAGCTGCCGTCATTATACTGCGGCAGGTCGGCACAATCCCGCGAACCGCCGTAGCTGTACATCGGCTCCTTTAAATGGCATAGCAGGCACGCGCCCGCTGCACTGCGGGGGTGCTGATGCTCGTGACTGGCGCTCGCGATAATCGCCGGCCGCGCGCGATCGCCGGCACGAGAGGCAGAACAGGGACGTGTGTTTCTGTTCAGTAAGGAGAGGAGACGCAGATCGTGAGTTCCTACCAGCTAGGAACAGCGACCTGTCATCTCCTATAGTCAGTCCCCTCCCCCCACAGTTAGAACACAAACTAGGAAACACAGTTAACCCCTTGATCACCCCTTAGTGTTAACCACTTCCCTGCCAGTGACATTTATACAGTAATCAATGCATTTTTATAGCACTGATCGCTGTATAATTGTCAATTGTCCCAAAATTGTGTCAAAAGTGACCGATGTGTCCGCTGCAATATCGGAGTCTCGATAAAAATCGCAGATCGCCGCCAATACTGCTAAAAAAAAAAGAAAAAAAGAAAAATGACATAAATCTATCCCATATTTTGTAGATGCTATAACTTTTGCGCAAACCAATCAATATACGCTGAATGCAATTTTTATTACCAAAACTATGTAAAAGAATACATATCGCCCTAAACTTAGAAAAAAAATAGCTTTTTTAAAAAAAAATTGTGGATATTTATAATAGCAAAAAGTACAAAATATTGTGTTTTTTTTTTTTTTTTTAAATTGTCGCTCTTTTTCTGTTTATAGCACAAAAAATAAAAACCACAGCGATGATCAAATACCACCTAAAGAAAGCTCTATTTGTGGGAAAAAAGGACGTCAATTTTGTTTGGGTGCAGCATCGCACGACCGCGCAAATGTCAGTTAAAGCGACACAGTGCCGAATCGCAAAAAATGGCCTGGTCATTGAGCAGCCAAATCTTCCGGGGCTGAAGTGGTTAAACCCAAAAATTAGGAGTGTGTCTATGGGAATGTTTGACCATTCTTCCAGAAGCGATTTGTAAGATTGATGATGCACGAGAAAGCCTGGCTCGCAGTCTCCGCTCTAATTCATCCCAAAGATGTTCTATCAGGTTGAGGTCAGGACTCTGTGCAGGCCAGTCACGTTCCTCCACCCCAAACTCGCTCATCCATGTCTTTATGGACCTTGCTTTGTGCACTGGTCCAAATCATTTGGTGGAGGGGGGATTATGGTGTGGGGTTGTTTTTCAGAGGCTGGGCTTGGCCCCTTAGTTCCAGTGAAGGGAACTCTTAAAGCGTTTGTTAACCCAAAAAAAAAAAAACCTGATCCTGTTCCCTTAAAGCATGTTATTCAGCACAGTGCTTGTGTTGTGTCATTTGGCCCCTTGTATACCCTAAAAAACCTGGCTGATCCTGCCTGGCTATACCCTCCCCTCTGCAAACAGACCACGATAATCATGGTTGCTGAGCCATGACATCGTGGTCCGTTTGCTTGCTTCTCTCGTATCTGATCATAAATCTTCTTTTCCCCTCTGTATCATTAGAACATCTGTCCCTGTGTCTGTGTAATGTAAAAACTCTGCCGATCTGTACCTGTATAAATGGCTCCTGGCGCCCAGTTGATTGTCAGCGATCTCTCTCTCCTCTCTTCCCCGCCTCCACCGGCTGACGTCAGCTGGACGGCTTGGCCCCGCCCACTAGAGCTGTGAGCCGGACAAACAAGGGAGCTGACATGTCAGCTGAGCGCCTGGAGCACAGCTTATACAGGTACAGAGAGGAAGATTTTTTACATTACACAGACACAGGGACAAATGTTATTATGATACAGAGGGGATAAGACTATATTAGTACAGTGGGTTAACAACCACTTTAAGGCTGGGTTCACATTGTTGTGTGGAGCGGCTCACAGCAGGGGGTCCGGTGCGTCCCTGTTCACCATTTCAGGTTCAATTTCGGTCCGAATTTTTGGTTGAATTCATACCTGAAACGGACCAAAAGACGCACAGGACTCCTGTGCAATTCGCTCCGCAGCCGTCCCGGAGCTGTGTGAACCGATTCCATTGAGAGCCGGTCACATTCTCCTGACGGGGAAACCCTCATCCAATTTGCAATAGTGTGAACCCAACCTAAGGCATTAGCATACCAAGACATTTTGGACAATTTCATGCTCCCAACTTTGTGGGAACAGTTTGGGGACGGCCCCTTCCTGTTCCAACATGACTGCGCACCAGTGCACAAAGCAAGGTCCATAAAGACATGGATGAGTGAGGTTGGGGTGGAGGAACTTGACTGGCCTGCACAGAGTCCTGACCTCAACCCCTTTGGGATGAATTAGAGTGGAGACTGCGAGCCAGGCCTTCTCATCCAACATCAGTGCCTGACCTCACAAATGTGCTTCTGGAAGAATGATCAAACATTCCCATAGACACACTCCTAAACCTTGTGGACAGCCTTCCCAGAAGAGTTGAAGCTGCTATAGCTGCAAAGGGTGGGCCAACTCAATATTGAACCCTATGGACTAAGACTGTTTAGGAGGTATTTCACGGGGAAGAAATGAAACTAAGTGCTGTTTCTTCCCTAGCCTATGCCGTTAATTGCTAATTGTTACTTCCGTGCGCATGCGCTGGAGTGACGTCCGGTGAATCACAGAGCCCGGGTCCGCGGCCCTGAAGGAAGAGGGGCCAGAAGATGGACGCTGCCTACACAGGGGACATTGCTGGATTCTTTTGCAGGCAAGTGGCACATAATAGGCTAGTATGCAATGCGGGAGAAACAACTAACGGCATAGGCTAGGGAAGAAACGGCACTTAGTTTTGTTTCTTCCCCACGCATGCACTGTTGGAATTTCTGGCGGACTACAAGTGAAATATCTCCTAAACGGCGCACGTTTAGGAGATATTTGCACTACCTATAGGTAAAAGTCCAAAAAGTAGGTTTACAACCACTTTACCTTTCCCTAGTTTCCTTGTGCAGTGCCTAGGTAACTATGACATCATCCTTCTTTTGGTGGGAACTCTGAGAATGTTGAGCTGCCCGCATCTCACGTGAAGATGCGTTGTATTCTTTAGAGATTTGGGCCACTCATCATTCCCCCGGATTCTTATCAGCTGGAGGATGTTGTCACCCCCTGCCTCCGGAAGTCGGGGAACATTTGAACTTCAATGCAGCATTTAAGTACAGAAGAGGAGGGGTCACAATGAATAAGCACACCGTTTCTGAAGTGCAAGGTTCAATTTAAGGAACTCTTTACCTGGAAATAAAATAATTGAATAATATGGCATGCATTAAAAGGGGGATCAACTCCAGAGATAAAACGATAATTCTCCCGCTCTACAAGACTCTGGTCCGGCCGCACCTGGATTATGCAGTCCAGTTCTAGGCTCCAGTCCTCAGGAAGGATGTACTGGAAATAGAGCGAGTACAGAGAAGGGCAACAAAGCTAATAAAGGGTCTGGAGGATCTTAGTTATGAGGAAAGGTTGCAAGCACTGAACTTATTCTCTCTGGAGAAGAGACGCTTGAGAGGGGATATGATTTCAATATACAAATACCGTACTGGTGACCCAACAATAGGGATAAAACTTTTTCGCAGAAGAGAGTTTAACAAGACTCGTGGGCACTCATTAAAATTAGAAGAAAAGAGGTTTAACCTTAAACTACGTAGAAGGTTCTTTACTGTAAGAGCGGCAAGGATGTGGAATTCCCTTCCACAGGCGGTGGTCTCAGCAGGGAGCATTGATAGCTTCAAGAAACTATTAGATAAGCACCTGAATGACCGCAACATACAGGGATATACAATGTAATACTGACACATAATCACACACATAGGTTGGACTTGATGGACTTGTGTCTTTTTTCAACCTCACCTTCTATGTAACTATTTAACTTACCTTTCCTGTCCAGCAGTATCCCAAAGCTGTAAATGGACCTTGAAGGTTTTTCCGTGTGTGCTGCCTGGACTGGCATTATTATAAACCTGAAGAAAGATATATCAGTACAGATTAAATATATTTCAAATAAATCATCAGACATACACTCATATTTTGCTCTGCAGCATTAATTCCCCCAGCAAGTATCTAGGTCAGCAAAAGGACTTCATTTTGATTTGGTTGGTGAATTTATAATATAAGTAATGATTGAATCTGCTGGCTTGTGAATAGTTTGGAGAAGAGGGGGGCAGAAATCGGACTGTAGCACCGGGGTCTATGAGACTTGTAGTGCTTTCATTCAGAGTGTTGGGAAAGTACCTATACTGCTGTACTTCATCCAGCATATGGACAAACTGATTTGCAGGAGAAAGGAGTAAGCCTGTATGAAAGTGAGGTCCTCCTGAGGAACAAGAAGGTTTGCCTGCTGGAAACATGTGAGTTGGGCTTTAAATATATAAAATGAACAATCAGCGCAGTACTGATCTTAGTGTAAATATAATAATCAATGTGATAGAAAATACAATCCTTGAATGCCGCTAAACATCAACAGTGCTTTCCATCACACTATACATACTCAGAATACAACAATGATGCTCTCTGTAAGTGAAGGTTGTATGTGTACGAGCAGGGCCTGGGACAAGGGGTGGGCAGGAGGGACGGCTGCCCTGGGCCCAATGGTTTTTTGCAGGGATGTGGGCACCCTGACCCTAACCCTAAGGGAAGGGGCCAGTCTGGCATGGCATCTTTGCCCTGGGTCGCTGGCCTTGTCCCGGCACTGTGTATGAATTATTGCCAAGTTCCTGTATACGTTGTGAAGCGCTAATAGTACTAAGGTTGCTCTTGAAATGTGGGTATTTTTATTATTATTATTATTATTATTTTTATTCAATTTCACAATTTATATAGTGCCAACAGTTTACGCAGAGCTTTACAATGTAGAGGGGGGACAGCACAATTACAGTACAATACAGAAGGGACAGGAGGGCCATGCTCGTAGAGCTTACATTCTAAAGGGAGGGGGTGGTGGTACAAAAGGTAATAGATGCGGGGAATGATTTGATAGGGGGTGGCGCGGGGACAGTTAGGTGGGTGTGGGATAGGCTTTCCTGAATAAGTGAGTTTTCAGGGATCTTCTAAAGATGGACAGGTTAGGGGCTGATCGGATATACCGGGGCAGGGAATTCCAGAGGATGGGAGAGGCTCTGGAGAAGTCCTGAAGGCGAGCATGAGAGGAAGTAACAAGGGAGTTAGAGAGCAGGAGGTCCTGGGAGGATCAGAGGGGACGATTTGGGCGATATCTGCAGATGAGGTTGGTGATGTAGATGGGGGCAATGTTGTGGATGGTCTTGTGTGTTGTGGTTAGCATTTTGAATTTTATACGGTGGGGTAGGGGAAGCCAGTGAAGGGATTGGTAGAGAGGGGCAGCAGTCACAGATCGATTAGTGAGGTGTATTAGTCTAGCAGCAGCATTCATAATAGACTGAAGGGGGGAGGAGCCTGCGTAAGGGTAGGCCATTAAGGAGAGAGTTGCAGTAGTCAAGGCAGGAATTAATCAAGGAGTGAATAAGTTGCTTTGTGGTGTCATTAGTTAGAAAGGGTCAAATTCTGGAGATGTTGCGGTCTGGCATACCGTGCTGGACCTTTAGAGCCCTGTGTGGGAACCGCAGGAGTGACGTCATCGCGGACTCCGGCTTTGTTCCAGAAGGAAGACCAGGGGAGGATGGAAGCCCTGTCAGTGGTGACAGTGTAAAGGAAATTTTTAAGTTCTGTATATAATTGTATTCTATTTTATATGTATTGCACACGGCCCTCACTGTGCACACGGCACTAATAATGTTTTCACATGTTTGCATTCTTTCGAGTCCTGATTAGAATTAGTCTGCCTATGTTACGCCCCTTGTTACCATAAACATACATTTGTAATATTAATGTGATACTCACATAATCATGTGTATAAAAACCTTCAATTGCGTCATAATAAAGCAGAACAGTTATTTGGAAAGATATTTTGCAGACACAAAAGATGTATCTTTTGTGTCCGTTCCCTACTGCAGTAGTTATTCATTTGGAACCACTAATCAGTATGAGGATAGGAGTTGCCTATCTATTAAATGTCCAGGTCAGATGGCGAGCCAGCCAGGAGAGGATTTACAGGTGACCCTGAGAATCCGAAACGAGGAGCTTGAGACAATCCGGGAATTTCTGATAATCAGCCGGCTGAGGTAATGCCCCGTACACACAATCCGATTATCGGACGAATGATTGTCCGTCTTTTTTTTTGCATACTAATCTCACGTCAAATCTGATGAGTTTACTAAAGTCACGAAAATTCCTGTACGACAGAATAAAAATTCGGAAGTGATGTCATGTGTTGTAATGCATTTGTATTGCATTTTCGAACAAGAGCTGTACTAATTAAACGAAAATCGTACGATCTGGCCTTGTACGAAAAAAATTTCCGTGCATGTCCGATAGAATAATATCGGATGAACTGTCCTGGTCGGCTCTCGAAAGCTTTGTACTAACGATCCGATTATCGTGCGATCGATTCGAATGCGGCATTTTTTGTACAATTTTCGGATCATGTGTACGGGCCACAAGCCTTTTGCTTACATTTGAGTTAACAGACTTCCTTGATCGGGAAGGCTTTGTTCTAAGGTATTTCACAATGTGTTAGTATGCAATGTGTTTTTGTCAGGGCTGGGCTCAGCACTTCCTTCTCTAAGCTGGCCGCTCAGCTGTCGGCTAATTGCCAGCTCCTTTCTCTCCACAGTGACTCAGCTGTTGATGATCTGCTCGTCAGTCCTGCCTACTTAAAGCCGTCCAGCTCACTTCATGTCTGCCTTCGCCTTTGGTCACATCTTAGAGTCTAATGCCCCGTAGGAATGCTCCGAAGGAAAATGTCCGATCGGAGCGTGTTGTCAGAAATTCCGACCGTGTGTGGGCTCCATCGGACATTTTCCTATGGATTTTCCGACATACAAAGTTGGAGAGCAGGAGATAAAATTTTCCGACAACAAAATCCGTTGTCGGAAATTCCGATCGTGTGTACACAAATCCGACGGACAAAGTGCCACGCATGCTCAGAATAAATAAAGAGATGAAAGCTATTGGCCACTGCCCTGTTTATAGTCCCGACGTACGTGTTTTACGTCACCGCGTTTAGAACGATCGGATTTTCCGACAACTTTGTGCGACCGTGTGTAGACAAAACAAGTTTGAGCCAACATCCGTCTGAAAAAATCCTAGGATTTTGTTGTCGGAATGTCCGAACAAAGTCCGACCGTGTGTACGCCCTATTACTCCTGCGTTCCTGTTGAAGACTTGCTCGGCTGACGTCTCTTCTGGCTCCTGATCCTGCTTGCTGTACTACTACGTTGATCTCCAGCTCTCTGACATTGGCATTGGCTGACTACCCGATCTGGTTACTGAACTCTGGCTATGTATTGACTACGCTTACTCTGTTTACCTTTTTATTATTATTAACCACTTACCAACTGGCCCATAGCCGAATGACGGCTGCAGGGCGGTTGGATAGCTCTGGGAGGGCGTACTATGACGTCCTCCTGGAATTCCCCTCTCGCGCGCCCCCTGGGGCGCGCACCCGAACACATCCGTGACCGCCGGGTCCTCTGGATCACGGATCCCGGTAAATGGCCGCTGATCGTGGCCGTTTACCATGTGATCGCGGCGTCATCTGATGATGCCGGTTCCTCTCCTCCCCTCCTGTGTACCGATCGGTACACTGTGAGCGGAGAGCGGGATGGATGGATGTCTGCAGCGCTGTGGGCTGGATGTTGTAGTGCCCACAGCGCTGCACAGAGACATCCAGCCATCCATCCATCCATGCTCAGCCATCCCCACTACTCTGCAATGCTGTGCAATACTCTGCAATACCCCCACCATACTCTGCAATGCTGTGCAATACTCTGCAATGCCCCCACCATACTCTGCAATGCTGTGCAATACTCTGCAATGCCCCCACCATACTGTGCAATGCCCCCACCATACTCTGCAATGCTGTGCAATACTCTGCAATGCCCCCACAGTACTCTGCAATGCCCCCACAGTACTCTGCAATGCCCCCACCATACTCTGCAATGCCCCCACCATACTCTGCAATGCTGTGCAATACTCTGCAATGCCCCCACAGTACTCTGCAATGCCCCCACAATACTCTGCAATGCCCCCACCATACTCTGCAATGCCCCCACCATACTCTGCAATGCTGTGCAATACTCTGCAATGCCCCCACCATACTCTGCAATGCTGTGCAATACTCTGCAATGCCCCCACAGTACTCTGCAATGCCCCCACAATACTCTGCAATTCCCCCACCATACTCTGCAATGCTGTGCAATAATCTGCAATGCCCCCACCATACTCTGCAATGCTGTGCAATACTCTGCAATGCCCCCACAATACTCTGCAATGCTGTGCAATACTCTGCAATGCCCCCACAGTACTCTGCAATGCCCCCACAGTACTCTGCAATGCTGTGCAATACTCTGCAATGCCCCCACAATACTCTGCAATGCCCCCGCCATACTCTGCCATGCCCCCGCCATACTCTGCCATGCCCCCGCCATACTCTGCCATGCCCCCGCCATACTCTGCCATGCCCCCGCCATACCCCGCCATACTCCACAATACTCCGCCATACTCCGCCATACTCCGCAATACCCCGCCATGCTGAGCTGTGCTCAGCTGTACTCGGCCTCTGTATGTGGCCAGGCTGTGGAAGTCTCACACATGTGGTATCGCCGTACTCAGGAGGAGTAGGAGAATCTATTTTGGGGTGTCATTTTTGGTATGTACATGTTATATGGTAGAAATATTGTATAAATAGACAACTTTGTGTTAAAAAAAAAAAAAAAAGCGTTTTAACCACTTCCCGCCCGCCGGCCATCATACGACGTCCTTGACTTTGTGCAGGGATATCTGAATGATGGTTGCAGCTACAGGCATCATTCAGATATCAGCTTTTTCAGCTGGCGATTGCCTACACCATGAGAATGATCATAGCAGCTGTTCCACTGCTTGATCGTTCTTACGGGAGGCGAGAGGGGATGTCCCCCCCTCCCGCGCTTCTACCGACTCACCGCTACGATCGAAGCCAGAATCGTTTTTTTTTTTTTTTAATTTCAGGCTTCCCAGCCTAGAGGTGAGATGTGGGGTCTTATTGACCCCATATCTCACTGTAAAGAGGACCTGGCATGCCATATTCCTATTACAAGGATGTTTATATTCCTTGTAATAGGAATAAAAGTGGTCAAATTTTTTTTTTTTTTGGAAAAAAGCATCAAACTAAAATAAATAAAGTAAAATGAACAATAAAAAAAAAAAAAAAAAAATTTTTAAAGCGCCCCTGTCCCTGTGTGCTCGCATGCAGAAGCGAACGCATACGTAAGTCCCGCCCACATATGAAAACGGTGTTCAAACCACACATGTGAGGTATCGCTGCGATCGGTAGAGCGAGAGTAATAATTTTGGCTCTAGACCTCCTCTGTAACTCAAAATTTGTAACCAGTAAAAAATTTTAAAGCGTCGCCTATGGGGATTTTTGAGTAGCAAAGTTTGGCGCCATTCCACAAGCGCGTGCAATTTTGAAAGGTGACATGTTGGGTATCTATTTACTCGGCGTAACTTCATCTTTCACATTATGCAAAAACATTAGGCTAACTTTACTGTTTTGGTTTTTGTAAAGCACAAAACAGTTTTTTTCCCAAAAAAAACACGTTAAAAAAATTGCTGCGCAAATACCGTGCGAGATAAAAAGTTGCAACGACCGCCATTGTATTCTCTAGGGTCTTTGCTAAAAAAACATATATAATGTTTTGGGGTTCTATGTAATTTTCTAGCTAATAAATGATGATTTTTACATGTAGGAGAGAAATGTCAGAATTGGCCTGGGTGCTCCAGAATGCCTGAAGGTGCTCCCCTGCATGTTGGGCCTCTGTATGTGGCCACGCTGTGTAAAAGTCTCACACATGTGGTATCGCCGTACTCGGGAGTAATAGCAGAATGTGTTTTGGGGTGTAATTTGTGGTATGCATATGCGGTGTGTGAGAAATAACCTGCTAATATGACAATTTTGTGGGGAAAAAAAAAAGTAAAAAAAAAAAACCTTGATTTTGCAAAGAATTGTGGGAAAAAATGACAACTTCAAAAAACTCACCATGCATCTTTCTAAATACCTTGGAATGTCTTCTTTCCAAAAAGGGGTCATTTGGGGGGTATTTGTACTTTTCTGGAATGTTAGGGTCTCAAGAAATTAGATAGGCCGTCAGTACTTCAGGTGTGATCAATTTTCAGATATTCGCACCATAGATTTTGGACTCTATAACTTTCACAAAGACCAAATAATATCCACCGATTTGGGTTAATTTTACCAAAGATATGTAGCGGTATAAATTTTGGCCAAAATATATGAAGAAAAATTACTAATTTGCAAAATATTATAACAGAAATGAAGAAAAATGTATTTTTTTTACAGATTTTTCGGTCTTTTTTCTTTTACGGCGCAAAAAATAAAGAACCCAGCGGTGATTAAATACCACCAAAAGAAAGCTCCATTTGTGTGAAAAAAAGGACAAAAATTTCATATAGATACAGTGTTGCATGACTGAGTAATTGTCATTCAAATTGTGAGAGCACCAAAAGCTGAAAATTGGTCTGGTTAGGAAGGGGGTTTAAGTGCCCAGTTGTCAAGTGGTTAAACAAGTGTGATTAACCGTACTTCTGTCTCGGTCTGAATCATGGTTTTTCAGCAGTTTATTTGTGTTTGGATGTATACTTACCTGTGAGTCTGGAGCTGCTGGAGGAGTGGAATACAGAATCATGCTGGAGGAGACATCCCCATGGTGTGGATGATTTAAGCTTTTATGACCTTGATATGATATTGGGGTCTACATTTGGAGGTGAGCAGATATATTGCAGTGGGTGGCTGGAGACACAGCACGAAATTTTGGAAAGTTTATAGAAATCTTCACATATGTAACACAATTGTGATGGACTATTGGTCATCGGAAGTTTGGACTTTTGTTTATTTTTGTACTTTTTCAATATTTTTAATTTCTTTTGTTTGCACTACATCATTGTTGTATTCTGAGTTGGGCTTTAAAATTCCCATAATCTCCCACTAGAATTCCAAGAAAATAAAAGGTAACTCACCACTCTCTTTTCCCTGAAGTCAATCCCGACCGTCGTGATAAATTTAGGATTGAACTTGTTATCTGTGTATCTGTAGAGAAATGTTGTCTTTCCAACACCAGAATCTCCAAGTGCCAGGAGCTTGATCAGATAATCATAGTCACCATCCGTCATAGTGTCTACTGCTGTGAACCTGTGGTACGACATGAGAGAGGGACTTGTTAAAGAGGAACTGCAGTCAGCTCACATGATTTGTAATAAAAGCATCTTTGCCATTCTTAAGCTTCCCTGCAAACCACTTTGCATATTATTTTATATATAGTGCGATTCTGTACTTGCCAAATATGCTGTAGAAATCTCCCTCCACTGAGTCTGGCTGCATCCATTTTAACTGTGGGCAGCTGAAGCTGCTGCCTGTTCACTTCCTGGATTTACACAGACACACACCTCCAGATCTGCAGCTCTCATTGACCCTTGTACGACTCACCCCCCTCCCTTTCTGTCAAACTCTCTCCAGGCTGAGAGAGAGAGCGGCGCATGATGTCATAAGCCTAGGCCAGTGATGGCGAACCTTGGCACCCCAGATGTTTTGGAACTACATTTCCCATGATGCCCAAAACACTGCAGAGTTCACGAGCATCATGGGAAATGTAGTCTGGGGTGCCAGGGTTCGCCATCACTGGCCTAGGCTAATGATTGGACAAGAAACAGGAAGTGGGCTGTATAGGGTATTTACTGGCAGAAAAAAAAGTTTTACTATCCAAAGTTAAAACAACAAGGGCAGAAGATTTAATAGATGGAAAGTTGAAAAAAATGACTGAAGTTCTGCTTTAAGGTTTCCTGCTATACACAGCCAACAGCAATCCCCCCGCCCCAAGGCTTTCCATCAATGACTACAATAGATGAGATCAGTGGGGAGGTAGGAACTATCAATTAGAACAGTTAAGGCGGCAATACATTCGGCCAGATCAGCAGCGACTGCCCATATTTCGATCCATGTCCACATATGGACAGACTCGTTGAACGAAAAAAAAAATTATTACTGTATGCCTAGCTTTAGAGAGCATGATGATAGCAGGTTAAAGCAGAGTGACACAGAGATGAGCTCCACACTCACTGCTGAATGAGGAAACAAGATTTCTAACACCAGCTGCACTTTCCAAAGAGTGTAGAAAGGGAAAGACAGCAGATATACATGTAAACTTATGTAGGGAGATTTGTTTCATCTCTGTGTATCATCTGAAGATATTTACTTCATTGGGTATAGGAGAGGGTTTACATCCACTTTAATAGTCTCCCAAATTGCTCTCTAAAGCTGCGCATACAGTAATAATTTTTTTTTCGTTCAACCAGTCTGTCCATACACGGACTCTTGTCAGCAACATATATATATTTTTTAATAGGTTTAAAGTGGTTGTAAAGTGTGCAGCTCCCCCCTCAGCCCCCCCCCCCCCAATACTTACCTAAGCTCGATATCGATTCAGCGATGTGCACGAGACCCGAGGCTCTCCCGCCTCTCTCCTACCTGATTGGCTGAGATGTAGCAGCAGGAGCCATTGGTGGGGCTGAGCTGTGCTCTCTGTGTCTAATGGACGCAGAGAGCTGGCTCGGGAGCGAGCATGCATGAATGCCCCCATAGCAAGCAGCTTGCTATGGGGGCACTTGGCAACGGGGAGGAGCTCAGATCGCCAACAGGGTACCCGAGAAGCAGAGGATCCGGGCTGCTCTGCGCAAAACCACTGCACAGAGCAGGTAAGTATAACATGTTAGTTATTTTTTTACTTTACAATCGTTTGCAATCACTTTAATGGCTCAAATTAATGTCATTAAACCATTTTTTTAAATAGAGTGTAAGCAAAGCTCCATTGATTTGTGTATTTTAGATCTATCTAAAGTTCAGATTTAAAATCGCTATCCTGTTTTTGTTTCCTTCTGTGACCCCATTGGAAAGTCTTTCAAATTTTCATACTAGTTCTACATGTTAATTAAACAGGATGCAGCAATGAACGTGTTCGAGGTGTGAAGGTTTTATTTGTGATGGGATTAAGAGTATAGGGGAGGATCTGGGGAAAGTGGGATGATAGATAGATACTCTGTATGCTTCACTCTATATGCTACACTGTATGTTACTTTCCCTGGGTATTTCACTGCATATGCTGGTTTACAATCATTACATACTCTGGATCATTCACTCTACATGCTTTGTTGTATGTTACACTGGATTCTTCACTCTACTGTACATACTCTGGATGCTTCACTCTATATGTCGTATTGTACATTACACACTCAGTGGATGCTTTACTCTATGTTATATGTTGCCTACTCCAGTCGCTTTACTTTATATTTTATGTTATATTTTGCTTATTCTAGATGCTTCACTGTATATGCTATATTGTGCGTTACATACTCCTGACAACGGTATTCTGACAGCTGTATTGTGGGAACAGTACATTACATACCCCTGACAACGGTATTCTGACAGTTGTATTGTGTGAGCAGTACATTACATACTCCTGACAATGGTATTCTGACAGCTGTATTGAGTGAGCAGTACATTACATACCCCTGACAACGGTATTATGACAGTTGTATTGTGTGAGCAGTACATTACATATCCCTGACAACGGTATTCTGACAGTTGAATTGTGTGAGCAGTACATTACATACCCCTGACAACGGTATTCTGACAGCTGTATTGAGTGAGCAGTACATTACATACCCCTGACAACGGTATTCTGACAGCTGTATTGTGTGAGCAGTACATTACATACCCCTGACAACAGTATTCTGACAGTTGTATTGTGTAAGCAGTACATTACATACCCCTGACAACGGTATTCTGACAGATGTATTGTGTGAGCAGTACATTACATACCCCTGACAACGGTATTCTGACAACTGTATTGTGTGAGCAGTACATTACATACCCCTGACAACAGTATTCTGACAGTTGTATTGTGTGAGCAGTACATTACATACCCCTGACAACGGTATTCTGACAGTTGTATTGTGTGAGCAGTACATTACATACCCCTGACAACGGTATTCTGACAGTTGTATTGTGTGAGCAGTACATTACATACCCCTGACAACGGTATTCTGACAGTTGTATTGTGTTAGCAGTACATTAAATACTCCTGACCACTTCACTCTATATTCTATGTTGTATTTACATCGTTTTGACGGTTTTACTCTGTGAGTCGTGCTGTACATTGCAGGCTTCTGAAGAAAGTGTTTATTGTTCCAACAGTTGCTGGTTGCTAGTCAGTGTTAATTTTGATGTCAAATTTAAATTTAGTTTTAATTATAGTCTGTTGACTAACATGCTATTTTAGTTTTATGCCGCGTACACACGTTCAGAAATGCCGCCAGCAAAACTCAGATGAGAGCTTTTTTTCGGAAAATGTGACCGTGTGTATGCTCCATTGGTCTTTTGCTAGTGGAAATCCAGCCAGCAAAAGATTGTGAGAGCACGTTCTCTATTTTTCGGTCGGGAAAAGTTCCTATTCGAAAATGCGTTCGTCTGTATCCAATTCGGACGCGCAAAAAATCACGCATGTTTGGAAACAATTTGACGCATGCTCGGAAGCATTGAACTTCATTTTCTCGGCTCGTCGTAGTGTTGTACGTCACCACGTTCTTGACGGTCGAAAGTTCGGAGAACTTTTGTGTGACCGTGTGTATGCAAGGCAAGCTTGAGCGGAATTCCGTTGGAATAACCATCCAAGTTTTTTCTGACTGAAATTCCGATCGTGTGTATGCGGCATTAGTCGTATTTTAGTGATTTGAATGGTTTTTTTGCTTTAGTCGTATTTTAGTCCACTGAAATAGTGTTAAAGTTATACTAAAGTCTTGTTTTTTAAAAATATGTTTACATAAAAACCTTCTCTGTTGCAGTAGTTTTGCACAGAGCAGCCCGGATCCTCTTCTTCTCAGGTCCCTCTTCTGTGCTCCTGGCCCCTCCCTTCTGTCCAGTGCCCCCCACAGCAAGCAGCTTACTATGGGGGTACCCAAGCTGCAGCTCCGTGTGTCCATTCACACACGGAGCTGCAGTTCAGTCCCTCGCCTCTCTCTCTTGATTGGCTTACTGACTTTGATTGATGGCAGCGGGAGCCAATGGCGCCATTGCTGTGTCTCAGTCAACCAGGAGGGAGAGTCCTGGACCGCCGAGGCAATCGTGGATATTACTCCATAGAGATGGGGCTCAGGTAAGTATTGGGGAGGCTGAGGGGAGCTGCTGCCTTTACAGCCCCTTTAATTTAGTTACCGAAAATATTTTCGTTGATGAAATTAACACTGTTGCTAGTTAGTCCCGATCTCTTTTAACCACTTGCCGACTGCTGCGCGCTGATATACGTCGGCACAATGGCAGCGGTGGGCAAATAGGGATACGTTTGCGTCTTCCCCTTGCTGTGTACAGCGTGACCGTGCCCACGGGACCCGCGGACTCGATGTCCGCCGTGTCCCGGCAGTCATGTCCCAGAGCCTCAGAACAGGGTGATTCCTATGTAAACAAGGCATTTCCCTGTTCTGCCTTATGACATGACAGAGATCACTGCTCCCTGTCATCGGTAGCGGTGATCGCTTTCATGTGAGTTGAAGCCCATCCCCCCCGCAGTTAGAATCACACCCTAGGAAACACTTAACCTCTTTATCGCCACTAGTGGTAACCCCTTCCCTGCCAGTGTCACTTACACAGTAATTAGTGCATTTTTATAGCATTGATCGCTGTATAAATGACAATGTTCCCAAAATAGTGTCAAAAGTGTCCGATGTGTGCACCATAATGTCGTAGTCATGATAAGAATCGCAGATTGCTGCCATTACTAATACAAAAAAAAAATTATAATAAAAATGGCATAAATCTATCCCCTATTTTGTAGACACTAACTTTTGCGCAAACCAATCAATATACGCTTATTGCGATTTTTTTTTTTTAACAAAAATATGTAGAAGAATACATATCAGCCTAAACTAATGGAAAAATTATTGTAAATTTTTTTTATATATTTTGGGGGGGTATTTATTATAGCAAAAAGTTAAAAATATTGCTTTTATTTCAAAATTGCCGCTCTTTTTTTGTTTATAGCGCAAAAAATAAAAAATGCAGAGGTGATCAAATACCACCAAACGAAAGCTCTATTGGTAGGGAAAAAGGACGGCAATTTTTTTTGGGTGCAACGTCGCACGGCCGCGCACTTGTCAGCTAAAGCGACTCAGTGCCGAATTCGCAAAAAGTGCTCTGGTCAGGAAGGGGGTAAAATCTTCCCGGGGCTGAAGCGTTTAATGTAGTTCTTCCTTTAGGTAAGCTCAAACAAAGTGTTACCCCTATGTTTGTGTTCTGTGTGCAGAAAAGCATATGTAAGGGAAGAATTTTATTTTTTAAGAAATGTTCTTTTATCCTGAGGTTTATATATGTCTGTGAGAGTCTCGCTTGTTACATAGTTACATAGTGGGTGAGGTCGAAAAAAGACACAAGTCCATAAAGTCCAACCTATGAAACCTTGTGTAGCAGTGGATGCACCCAGCCAGGACATAAGACGCCAAGAGCTGATTCATCCCACTTAGACCACCAGTAGTAGGTGAGGTCGAAAAAAGACACATGTCCATCAAGTCCAACCTATGAAACCTTGTTTAACAGTGGATGCACCCAGCCATAAGACGCCAAGAGCTGATTCAGCCCACTCAGACCACCATCTGTAGTAGTAGGTGAGGTTGAAAAAAGACACAGGTCCATCAAGTCCAACCTATGAAACCTTGTGTAACAGTGGATGCACCCAGCCAGGACATAAGACGCCAAGAGCTGATTCAGCCCACTCAGACCACAACTTGTAGTAGTAGGTGAGGTCGAAAAAAGACACAAGTCCATCAAGTCCAACCTATGAAAACTTGTGTAACACAGCCAGGACATAGACGCCAAGAGCTGATTCAGCCCACACAGACCACCACCTGAAAATAAAATATTGCTTATCGGTGGACTGATCCTTTGCAATCCATCCCAAAGCTGTGTTACGGTTTTAAATCAACAAAATGCATTGTTTGACCATGGGTGTCCAAACCTTTACACACAACCATTTAAAGAGCTGATGTTCCTTCCTAATACCCTATTCGAGAGAATGGAAACAAACTACTGAGTGGATTCTGCAGGATACAGTTAATCTTTCCCCCCAATTTCAGATATCCCGGTTTGATAAATTTCGCTGTTCGCTCTCTACAGCACAAAATGAAAAGATCTGCCTGGCTGCCACAATTACATACACAGACAACAATAGTGGTAGGGTACTCTGGGGGATTGTGAGGCCACAATTACAAGGTCTTAAAAGATATAACCTTGATGGTTTTATTACATTGCAACTGTGTAAGTGACATATAGTAAAGGCTGGATCCGCTGTTCTGTTCACCGCAACTTCACCAACACAGCAGCAAATTCAAGACTTTGTTATATACAATCCATTCTAACCACAAACTAATATATTCCTACTAAATCAATAACAATGCTTTAAATCCCTTAAAGGCTCGATAAAAAGGCAAGTGATTATGAGACCTTCTGAGACACTTAATCTCTCTTTCTCTCTCTCTATACAGGCGCATGTCAAAAAATTAGAATGTCATCAAAAAGTAAATTTATTTCAGTAAATTAATTCAAAAAGTGAAACTCATATATTATATAGATTCATTACACACAGAGTGATATATTTCAAGCATTTCTTTCTTTTAATTTTGATGATTATGGCTTACAGCTAGTGAAAACCCAAAATTCATTATCTCAGAAAATGTGATTATTACAGAAGACCAATAAAAAAAAAGGATTTTAATAGAGAAATGTTGGCTTACTGAAAAGTATGTCCATGTACAGTAAAGTATGCACTATACCAATACTTGGTCGGGGCTCCTTTTGCATGAATTACTGCATCAATGCGGCGTGGCATGGAGGCGATCAGCCTGTGGCAATGCTCAGGTGTTATGGAAGCCCGGGTTGCTTTGGTAGCGGCCTTCAGCTCGTCTGCATTGTTGGGTCTGGTGTCTCATATTCCTCTTGACAATACCCCACAGATTCTCTATGAGGTTTAGGTCAGGCGAGTTTGCTGGTCAAACAATCACAGTAATACCATGATCATTAAACCAGGTATTGGTACTTTTGGCAGTGTGGGCAGGTGCCAAATCCTGCTGGAAAATGAAATCCGTATCTCCATAAAGCTGGTCAGCAATACGTCAGCGATAAGACGCTTCTGACGTTGTCTCTGGTTCAGGAGCGGCTTGACACAAGGAATACGACAGTTGAAGCCCATATCCTAAAAACGTCTCTGTGTGATGGCTCTTGAAGCACTGACATCAGCCCTAATCCACTCCTTCTGAATCTCCCCCAAATTCTTGAATGGCCATTGCGTCATAATCCATTCAAGGCTGTGGTTATCCCTGTTGCTTGTACACCTTTTTCTACCACACCTTTTTCCTTCCACTGAATCTTCCATTAATATGCTTGGATACAGCACTCTGTGAACAGCCAGCTTCTTTAGCAATGACCTTTTGTGATGTATCCTCCTTGTGAAGGGTGTCAATGACTGTCTTTTGGACAACGGTCATGCCAGACGTCTTCCTCATGATTGTGTAACCTACTGAACCTGACTGAGAGACCATTTAAAGGCTCAGGAAACCTTTACAGGTGTTTTGAATTATTTAGCTGATTAGAGTGTGACACCATGAGTCTTCAATATTAAACTTAGTAGACAGGTATCTGTACCCCCCTCCCCCCTGAAAGGTGCCAATTGTGGGACCGGAGGGGGGAGGAATCAGATGAGTGGAAGTTCCACTTTTGGGTGAAACACCGCTTTCAGTTTCCTTGAGGTGCTGCTACAAGTGTTTATGGATGCATAAAAGACTTTATTATGGACAACTAGGCTTTTCTAATATCCAGGCAATTTTAGTGATTTATAACCTTTTACCCCCCTTTTTTAATTATCACCATGCATATCTGATTGATTACAATTTCGATGTGCTGTAACTTAAAGCGGAACTTTACCCTCTCAATCGATAGTGACTTTTTTTTAATCCTTATGCTGCTAGCATTTACCAGCGGCCAGTCCATAAGCGCCCCCCTAATCTCTATGCGCCGGCCCCTAATCTCCATGCGGGTCACCAGATGCATAGAGTTCTATGAGTCTTTTTTTTGTTTTATTTTTTTACGCACATGATTACAGCCGGAATCTTCCTGCTTCTCCTCCCAGCCAATCAGAACAGGAAGCAGGTCCTTAGACCGGATTGGCCGGGGAGGAGAATTGACCGGATTGGCCGGGAGGAGAAGTCAGGGAAGCTGCCCACGACCTGGATGGGGTAAGTGCGGGGCTGGCGAGTGGACCAGCAGGGCTGGCGAGCGGGGCTGACAAGCGGGCAAGGCTGGCGAGCGGGCAGGGATGGGGGGTTTGTTTGCTGCCCCCCCCAGCTCAAAAATGGAACACCAGCCGCCACTGCTAGCATTGCTAAATAGATAAATAGATATGATATACTTTCCTACTTACTTGTTTTAAACTTTATTTTTACATTTGTTCAGTTACTTCCTGGTTTGCATGCCTAGGCAAATTATGTCAAACATCCCAGGAGTCTTCAGAAGGGGGAGGAGGGGTTTTCTTAGCTAAGCACACCCTCCTGTCTGCATGCCTAAGCTACGGGCAGATGGGTTCTAGGAAGCAAATGCTACATTAATCTTTTGCCCTTACTCAAGATGTCCATGACCAGAAATGCTAGGGGGGGTTCAATATGATTTTTTAGCAAAATAAAGTATGAAAATATGAATGTATGGGTGAGTTTGCTTGGAATATTAAACATGAATTAAACATTGTTTTTGGTTTGTAGTGCTAAGATGCACTGAAGTTCTGCTTTAACTTTTGCCTAATTTTCCTATTCTTTGTTTATTCATGTTCCTCTGTAAAGAGCATCTCTGCTCAGAAGCAAAGGGTAGGAGAGTTGCTGGATCAGGTATCAGTGTCAGAGTGCAGCTGTCGCCCTAAGCAGCTTTGCTGGACTTCTCACAAATCTGGGCCTGACTACAACAAAAACAATTCCAAGTACACCTGTGTACATCATACTGTACATACAGTACAGTCACCTTTCACGTAGAATCAGGAATGACAAAATTGCTAGGAGGTAGAGTTTTTTTGACAGAAGAGACTTTGCAGGTCTATATTTACGAAAAAAAACCCCTCATTCTCCTTTCTCCTAGCAATTTTTCATTTTGCGTACACTGCCTGGGTACATGCATGTTGCCGGGTGCCAGGGCTAAGTAAATACAGCAATCACATTAATTGCATCATCATCGGGCACCGAAGAAAGTGGTGGAGAAGCATGCATGCCAAGTCTCAAGTTTAATAAGTTACTTGTCAACTAACTAACTTGATAGCTCAAATTTACAGTGGGGAGATTCATTATTTGATCCCCTGCAGATTTTGTAAGTTTGTCCACTTACAAAGAAATGAAGGGTCTATAATTGTTATCATAGGTGTATTTTAAATGATAGAGACAGAAAATCAACCAAAAATCCAGAAAAAAAACCCCACATGATACAAATGTTATAAATTGAGTTGCAGTTCAGTAAATAAAATAAGTATTTGATCCCCTACCAACCAACAATAATTCTGGCTCCCACAGACTGGCTACAGTGCTCATGTGGTACACAGATTAGTCCTGTCAATTTAAGAAGGTGCTCCTAACGACAACTGGTTATGTGTATAAAAGCCACCTGTCCACAGAATCTCTTTCTTCCATTCAAATCTCACCATCATGGGCAAGACCAAAGAGCTGTCAAAAGACGTCAGAGACAAGATTGTAGACCTGCACAAGACTGGAATGGGCTACAAAATCATCAGCAAGAAGGTTGGTGAGATGGAGACAGCTGTTGGAGCGATTATTTGCAAATGGAAGAAATACAAATAATCATCAATCCCCTTCGGTCTGGAGCTCCATGCAAGATTTCGCCTCATAGGGTAAGGATGATCATGAGAAAAGTGAGGGATCAGCCCAGAACTACACGGGAGGAGCTTGTGAATGATCTCAAGGCAGTTGGGATCACAGTCCCCAAAAAAACCATTGGTAACACACTACGCTGCCATGGATTGAAATTATGCAGGGCCCGCGAGGTCCCCCTCCTCAAGAAGGAACATGTACAGGCCCATCTGAAGTTTGCCAATGAACATCTAAATGATCCAGAGGAGGATTGGGAGGAAGTGCTGTGGTCAGATGAGACCAAAACTGAGCTGTTTGGCATTAACTCGACTTGCCGTGTTTGGAGGAAGAAAAATGCTGACTATGACCCTAAGAACACCATCCCTACAGTCAAGCATTATGTTAGGAAACATTATGCTTTGGGGCTGTTTCTCTGCTAAAGGTACAGGCTGACTTTGCCGCATTGAGGGGCTAATGGACGGGGCCATGTTTAGTAAAATCTTGGATGAGAACTGTCTCCCCTCAGCCAGAACACTGAAAATGGGTCATGGATGGGTCTTCCAGCAGGGCAATGACCCAAAACATACCACCGGGGCAACAAAGGAGTGACTCAAGAAGAAGCACATTTAGGTCATAGAGTAGCCTAGTCAGTCTCCAGACCTTAATCCTATAGAAAATGTATGGAGGGAGCTGAAACTATGAGTTGCCAAGCAACAGCCAAGAAACCTTAAGGATTTAGAGAACTGTAAAGAGTAGACCAAAAATCCCTCCTGAGATGTGTGTAAACCTGGTAACCAACTACCAGAAACGTCTTACCTCTGTGCTTGCCAACAAGGGTTTCTCCACCAAGTGTGGGGATCAAATACTCATTCAACTTGATTTATAACATTGTATTGTGTGTTTTTTTTTCTGGATTTTTGGTTGATATTCTGTCTCTATCATTTAAAATACACCTATGATAAAAATTATAGACCCTTCATTTCTGTGTAAGTGGGCAAATTTACAAAATCTGCAGGGGATCAAATAATTATTTTCTACACTGTATCTCTTTGTTATGCCGCGTACACACGATCGGAAATTTGGCCAGCAAAAGACCTATGAGAGCTTTTGGTCAGGAAAAATCCGACCGTGTGCATGCTCCGTCGGACTTTTGCTGGCCAAATTCCAGCCAGCAAAAGATTGAGAGCATGTTCTCAATTTTTCGGTCAGAAAAAGTTCCTATCCGAATATGCGATCGCCTGTAGCAATTCTGACGCGTAAAATTCCTATGCATGCTCGGAAACAATTCGACGCATGCTCGAAAGCATTGAACTTCATTTTCTCGGTTCGCCGTAGTGTTGGACGTCACCGCGTTCTTGATGGTCGAAAGTTCAGCGAACTTTTGTGTGACCGTGTGTATGCAAGCCAAGCTTGAGCGCAATCCCGTCGGAAAAGGCATCATATCTTTTTCCGACCAAAATCCCGATCGTGTGTATGCGGCATAAGTCTAATGCCGCGTACACACGGTCGGACTTTTCAGCTACAAAAGTCCGACAGCCTGTCCGACAGACTTTCGACAGACTTTTGGCGGACTTTCGACGGACTTTCAACAGACTTTCTAACGAACAGACTTGCCTACACACGATCACACAAAAGTCCGTCAAATTCTTACGTGATGACGTACACCAAACTAAAATAAGGAAGTTCATAGCCAGTAGCCAATAGCTGCCCTAGCGTGGGTTTTTGTCCGTCGGACTAGCATACAGACGAGCGGATTTTTCGACCGGACTCGAGTCCGTCGGAAAGATTTGAAGCATGTTTCAAATCTAAAGTACGTCGGATTTGAGGCTAAAAAAGTCAGTTGAAAGTCCGGAGAAGCCCACACACGATCGGATTACCAGCCAGCTTTAGTCCGTCAGCGTCCGTTGGACTTTTGTAGACGAAAAGTCCAACCGTGTGTACGCGGCATTAAATGTGAAAAATTATATTTCTCTAGAAGACGACACCTGCTTTCTGAAGAAGATTAATGATATGCAGAATTAATTAATCTTGATTAATAGTAAACTGTAAACCCCACAGATGGACTAGGATGGGATGCATACCTCATATAACCATAAAACTGTAGATAATCAACATGTTTTATTGTTAGGTACTGTATTTATTTTACAGCTGAACTCCATGAAAATAGCTCAATACACAGTGCCTGGACAGTGAAAGGAGAAGCAGCACACTGATGAGGTTCTTCCGCCTACAAAGACGGATAACAAGTCAAATTCGGGTACTTAGGCTGCATGTACTAAAAAAAAAAAATTCTGTGATGTATTAATATAAAGCTGCACGTATTTGTCTTTTATATCTGCCAGGAGTTCCGTTTTAAATATAGAGAGTGTGAGTATCTTATTCTGTCTTTATATTGTCTTTCTGTAATCCTCTGCACAGCAGGACTCCGACTGAGAGAGGTAGGGGATGCACTGTAAGTGCAGGCTCTGCACACTGCCAGGTCAGCATTCAATGAATTGTATTGGTCAGATCAATATGTACCACCTTGCCAGTGCTCTTGCCTCTGAGATGTTTTGCAAGTTTTAGGGCTTAAACAGAGACGGAGAAAGAGGTTGGCATGTTAATACAGGATCCGATTGCACCCACATACACTATATTGTCAAAAGTATTCTGACGCCTGCCTTTACATGCACATGAACTTTAATGGCATCCCAGTCTTAGTCCGTAGGGTTCAATAGTGAGTTGGCCCACCCTTTGCAGCTATAACAGCTCTTCTGGGAAGGCTGTCCACACTCACACATATCACCCCACACAGTATTGCCCCCTTCACATATCACCCCACACAGTATTGCCCCCTTCACATATAGTCCCACACATTATTGCCCCTCTTCACATATGGCCCCACACAGTATTGCCCCCCTTCACATATACCCCCACACAGTATTGCCCCCCTTCACATATCACCCCCACACAGTATTGCCCCCCTTCACATATCGCCCCACACAGTATTGCCCCCTTCACATATCACCCCCACACAGTATTGCCCCCCTTCACATATCACCCCCACACAGTATTGCCCCTTTACATATCACCCCACACAGCATTGTACCCTTCACATATCACCCCCACACAGTATTGCCCCTTTACATATCACCCCACACAGCATTGTACCCTTCACATATCACCCCCACACAGTATTGCCCCTTTACATATCACCCCACACAGCATTGCCCCCTTCACATATCATCCCCACACAGTATTGCTCCCTTCACATATCACCCCACACAGTATTGCCCCTTTACATATCACCCCACACACAGTATTTCGCCCTTTACACTACCCCCCCACACAGTATTTTCCCCTTTACATATCACCCCACACACAGTATTGCTCCTTTACATATCCCCCCACACAGTATTGCCCCTTTACATATCCCCCCACACAGTATTGCCCCTTTACATATCACCCCACACACAGTATTTCGCCCTTTACACTACCCCCCCACACAGTATTTTCCCCTTTACATATCACCCCACACACAGTATTGCTCCTTTACATATCCCCCCACACAGTATTGCCCCTTTACATATCCCCCCACACAGTATTGCCCCCTTTACACGACCCCTCCACACAGCACTGCCCACATTCCCCCACTTCCCATCCTTCACAGTTCCATATATTTTCCTCCCTTCACTCTCCTACCTTTCACAGAGCGGAAAGCAGGAGGCGGGAGCCGCGGGACAATCCTAAACTGAAGGCACAGCAGCACTGGGTGGGGCACGGGAGCTGCCGGATTGACTTTTCATATTAGCGAACTGGTGATTGGCTGCTAGAACTGCCTCCTAGCAGCCAATCACCTCCCGATTAATGTGACAGGCAGCTACCTCTCTCCACGCAGTGCTGGTCCCGCCCCCAGTGCGTAATTGTCCGCTCCTCTCTACTCTGCTAATGATAGTGGAGGAGGCTGGAGACAAAAGCGGTGAATAAATGGCACAATCGTGGCGGTCCAGAAAGAGCAGCAGCTCGGGTAGGACGCGGGCCGCCATTTAGTGATGCCGGCATAGGATAATGATACTCTTATGCCTGCTAACAACCCGCCCCCTGTCACATTCCCGCCAGGGCACCCGTCCCTCTCGCCCACCCCTTGTACCAACTCTGAGTGTGTCTATGGGCATGTTTGACCATTCTTTTACAAGCGCATTTGTGAAGTCAGACGAGAAGACCTGGCTCGCAGTCTCTGCTCTAATTCCTCCCAAAGGTGTTCTATCGGATATAGGTCCGGACTCTGTGCAGGCCAGTCAAGTTCCTCCACTCCAAACTCGCTTATCCGTATCTTTTTGGACCTTGCTTGGCCACTTAGTTCCAGTGAAGGGAACACGAA
Source organism: Lithobates septentrionalis (assembly GCA_037952835.1). NCBI lineage: Eukaryota > Metazoa > Chordata > Amphibia > Anura > Ranidae > Lithobates > Lithobates septentrionalis. The sequence goes on along the minus strand of JBBDGP010000754.1, from coordinate 2,566,811 downwards.
TACCAAGTCATTTTGGACAATTTCATGCTCCCAAATTTGTGGGAACAGTTTGAGGATGGCCCCTTCCTATCCCAACATGACTGCTCACCAGTGCACAAACAAGGTCCATCAAGACATGGACGAGCGAGTTTGGGTTGGAGGTAATTGACTGGCCTGCACAGAGTCCTGACCTCAATGTGCTTCTAGAACAGGAGTCTCAAACTGGTGGCCCTCCAGCTGTTGCAGAACTGCAATCATGCCTTTGCCTGACGGAGTCATGCTTGTAACTGTCAGCCTTGCAATGCCTCATGGGACTTGTAGTTTTGCAACAGCTGGAGGGCTGCCAGTTTGAGACCCCATTCTAAAAGAATGGTCAAACATTCAAATAGACACACTCCTAAACCTTGTGGACAGCCTTCACAGAAGAGTTGAAGCTGTTATAGCTGCAAAAGGTGGACCAACTCAATATTGAACCCTACGGACTAAGACTGGGATGCCATTAAAGTTCATGTGCGTATAAAAGCAGGCATCTCAATACTTTTGGTAATATAGTGTATGTCAGCCTCTGGGTGATAAGAATCCTTTAAAAGAGAAGTTCGGGATTCAAAAAAAGAAATAAAAAATTATACTTATTTAGGTTGATGCATCATCGGTTCGCTGCTCCATCTGTCCCCGCCCCGGCTCTAAGACCAAACAGCTTGGTCTTTAAAGTGGAGTTCCACCCACTTTTACAACTGTTCAGCATCCCTCACTAAACTGTGCACTGTAAACGAATTGGATACTTTTTTATTTTTTTTTCTCAGCACTTACTGTATATCTGCTGTATTCATTTTTCACTTCCTCCTCCCTGGCCCGCGGCCCATCACATCATTTCCTGTTTGCAATGATTTCTGGGAAGGGGCGGCAACTTCCTCTGACACTGCCGTTGCTATGGAAACCTGACCTGAAACCTATTACACTGCTTGTGCTGCACTGAGCATGTGCGAGATCTGCAAGGATGAGATCCAGGAAGAAATACAGTCTGGTTTCAGATGCCCAGACTTAAGATGGCCACGGCCTGCTGTAAGTTTATAAAATAACAAACTACTGCTATAAACTAACAAAACAGACCTTAGTTTACAGACTAACTTTACTAGAATACATTAAGCTTGTGTATAATAGGGGTATTTTTATTTAAAAAGTATAATTTCGGCCGGAACACCACTTTAAGCTGCAGAGAGCTGGTGACTGTCAGTCTCCGGCTCTCTGCTCTGCCCCTCCAGCGCACACTGGAGCACTGGGCTGTGGAGGGGGCGGGAGCGGCTGGCGCAGGCTCTCAGCAACTCACTGAGAGACTGGGCCAGCTGTCCAGTCCAGGAATCTGGGTGGATCCTGGCCATATGGTTGGGATCTTTTCAGAGCCTGGAGTGGCTCTGTGATGTCAGCCGACAGCGGGCTTCAGGCTGGAGATGGGTTTGCCTAACTACAATGGAGAAACTGAGGTCACTAACCTAGCTACGCTGTCTGGCAGAGGTGTCCGAATCACAAGAAAGGGTAAAACATAAATCACAAATACTTTAGTAGCAAAGACAGTTCCCATATGTGTGTTTCAATGTCTGATTATTCTGTAGACCTGGACTGCAGCTTTAAATGACTTGCCATACAACATTCACACAGATGTGACCATGTCCATTGCAGTTCTTGTTCTAATAGGAAAATTAAAGTGGGTGAAAAACAGGATTTTGTATTAAATATGTAGCCATGGCAACCCAGACTAAGAAATAGCCTTGAAATGAATGGGCATCATCTATATTGATGTACTTGGGCAGAGTCTACAAAAAAATGCATGGGAATTTGCACAATGCCGCCAGAGCTTTACTTCTGAATGGAGTTTACTAAATTACAAAAAAAAAGTAACAAGAAATAAAAAAACGAATTTAGCGAATGAATTGTAACTTACATGCACCTTGCAATTTAATGTATATATTGCATGGAGGCTCGTCTGGGATGAGCAGTGATAAATGTTCTTTCAGAAATATAATACAGAATAGGTGTTGATGTCTAGGACTACTCTTCTCCTTTAGGTCATTGACTCATCTCATTGACTCTTCTCCTTTAGGTCACTGAAATAAAGAGGTAATGGTACTTTGGAGCATACAATTTCCCTCTTGACGCCTACTACTTTGATAAGACATTGATTACGATGTGTCTGAAAGAATAATTTTTTAACAAAAGGCTATTGTCAATTAAAAAAAAATCATACTCTGTATTTAGATGAAGGATTGCACTATTTTTTCATAGCTTAACGCTATAATGTCTGGATTGATGACCTTAAAAAGTTGAGTGTATATGAGATGTTGCTATGCAGGAAGGACTCATTTAGGTTTCTGCAGTGTTATCTAAAACAGGGGTCTCTAAACTTTCTAAGTAAAGGACCAGTTTATTGTCCTTCAGGCTTTATGGGGGGTTACTGTGGACAGTGGGAGCAAATAATGCCCCATTGTTGGTATCAGTGGGAAAAATAGTGCCCCATCGATGATGTCAGCGGGAGAAATGCTATCCCATCATTATTGTCAGTTGGAGGAGTAGTGCCCCAAGGGTTGGATAAAGGCAAAAGCAAAAATATGTAACTTCAGTGCTTGTACCCTACTGTTCTAAAGCCATGCTCCATTTGCTTTCTATTCTATAGACTTCTATGGGTGAGCTAAAGCATTGGATGTCAAGGTGCATGCCACAAGACTTTGGATCAGTGGAATTTTAGAAATAGATCCTATTTCCACACAGAAATCTGCTTTACATCTTTTTAGCTCTTCTTCATAGGTACTGTATATGTATAGGTTGTGCAATAGGCTGGTTTTACATGCACACTTTAGTTCACAGCCAACAGAAGACAGAATCAGAAATAGACATGAAAAACGTTACATACAGTAAATAAGTCACCGGGACCAGATGGCTTACACCCAAGGGTCCTTAAGATACTCAGCCAGGTGACAGCCAGACCATTGTTTCAAATTTTTATGGACAGTTTACTGAATGAAATGGTACCAGCTGATTGGAGAAAAGCCAACGTGGCACCAATATTTAAAAAAGGACCGAGATATATCCCTGGGAACTACAGTCCAGTTAGCCTAACATCAATAGTATGCAAGCTATTGAAGGGAATGATAAGGGACTATATACAAGATATTAGTAATGAAAACAGTATTATTTGTAGTAATCGGCATGGATTCATGAAGAATCGTTCTTGCCAGGCCAAATTATTAACCTTCTATGAAGAAGTGAGCTGCCATCTAGATAAAGAAAGGCCTGTGGATGTGGTGTATCTGGATTTTGCAAAGGCATTTGAGCCAATTAGAGCCTCAGGCTCTAATCATGTGCTACACCCTAGCACAGGGTTTCTCCAATGGTTGCTAGGGGTTCCTTGAGCAATGACCAATTTTTGCATCTCACATAAGTTCCCAGTGACACCAATGATCTTTTTAGGTATCTGTAGGGGGGAAATTCTTCCCCAAAACCACAGATGTAAGGAGCACTCTTCCACTGACCATTGCACAAATGTATCATGAGTTGTAGATATAGCCATTTTTAACAGGGGTTCCCTGAGACCGAAAGGTTATTTCAAGGGTTCCTCCATGTTGAAAAGGTTGAGAAAGTCTGTCCCAGCACCTAAACTAGGAGGGTGCTACACCTATGTGAAGAGTAATTTTTAATGTTGTGTAATAGATTTTTAATGGTACATAAAGTTGTTTTTATGGTACCCAGTTTCTCTTCTGTATGTCCACACAAATCCATGACTACATATTCTGTTCATTGTTGTACATTCTACTAGATATAGTCAAGTGATTTTTTTCTTTAATACGCTGGTGGTGCACCCGATGTAATTTTCTTTTGACAAAGGCACAATATACTTGTGTGTTGCTGCAATGTAGAAATTGAATATAAGCTCATTATACAAATGTGTACACAGCAGGGAGCATTCAGGGCCCTTTGAACAAACAGGCAATTCTATCCGTTGTGTAAATCGGTCACTATTTTTGGTCACTATTGTTCGGTGCTTTATGGCACTAGTTTCAATGGGTGGGTGGGTGTGCATAGGAAGACAAAGTGCAAAAAATGTGAGCACCTAACAATGTGTGGAATGTACATTGACAAGTATCTGAGAAAGCTGGCTGAGCCAGTTCTACTAATCCATGGACTGGCAGAACCTGACTGGCAATTCAGCCATTGGTCAAAGACAACAAGAGCCGAGCACGCCTGTGTGGGTGGCCAGAGTACCGCGGTGTACCTTACTCTGTGATGACTTCATTTGATTACATTTGCCTTATTCCGATCTTGTAACATTGTTATGTTCTACAGTATGTAAATGCACACAAACAATACGGCTGTATTTTAAAGAGCAGCAAGCCAGTAATCTGCCAGTGCAATGTAACCCTATCACTGACCTGATGTAATGTTCAGTTAATTGGAACTAATCTACAGGAAAAAGCTAAAAGGCACAAAAAAATATAAATATGGCAACTTTTTAAAGCAGTAATTAACCCCAAACAAAAAATATAATATACAGTGCATCCGTATTCACAGCGCTTCAGTTTTTCCACATTTTGTTACGTTACAGCCTTATTCCAAAATGGATTAAATTAATTATTTTCCTCAAAATTCTACAAACAATACCCTATAATGACAACAACGTGAAAGAAGTTTGTTTGAAATCTTTGCAAATGTATTAAAAATAAAAACGAAACAAATCCCATGTACATAAAATATTCACAGCCTTTGCTCAGTATTTTGTTGAAGCACCTTTGGCACCAACTACAGCCTCAAGCAGTGGTGAACCGTCCATTAGGGGTGCCCGAGGGCCACCATCTCTATCCACCTTCTAGCGGTGCGATGTTCTGTCCATCGCCACCGCCACCCCCTATTCATGCGTCCGGCCCCTTTCAGATTATGCATGATATGCCCAGATCATACATGGTATTCCCAGATCATACAGGTGTATGCCCAGATCATACATATTATTCCCAGATCATACTGGGGTATGCCCAGATCATACAAGAGTATGCCCAGATCATACATGGTATGCCCAGATCATACAGGGGTATGCCCAGATCATACAGGAGTATGCCCAGATCATACATGGGTATGCCCAGATCATACATGAGTATGCCCAGATCATACAGGGGTATGCCTAGATCATACATGGTATTCCCAGATCATGCATGGGTATACCCAGATCATACAAGGGTATGCCCAGATCATACGTGGTAAGCCCAAATCTTACAGGGGTATGCCTAGATCATACATGGTATGCCCAGATCATACATGGTATACCCAGATCATACAAGGGTATGCACAGATCATACATGGTATTCCCAGATCATGCATGGGTATACCCAGATCATACAAGGGTATGCACAGATCATACATGGGTATTCCCAGATCATACAAGGGTATGCCCAGATCATACATGGTATTCCCAGATCATACATGGATGGTATGCCCAGATCATAAAAGGGTATTCCCAGATCATACAGGGGTATGCCCAGATCATACATGGTATTCCCAGATCATACAGGGGTATGCCCAGATCATACAAGAGTATGCCCAGATCATACAAGAGTATGCCCAGATCATACGTGGTATGCCCAGATCATACGTGGTATGCCCAGATCTTACAGGGGTATGCCTAGATCATACATGGAATGCCCAGATCATACATGGTATGCCCAGATCATACATGGTATACCCAGATCATACATGGGTATACCCATATCATACAAGGGTATGCCCAGATCATACATGGTATTCCCAGATCATACAGGGGTGTGCCCAGATCATACAAGGGTATGCCCAGATCATACATGGTATGCCCAGACCATACAAGGGTATGCTCAGATCATACAGGGGTATTCCCAGATCATACATGGGTATGCCCAGATCATACAAGAGTATGCCCAGATCATACGTGGTATGCCCAGATCATACGTGGTATGCCCAGATCTTACAGGGGTATGCCTAGATCATACATGGAATGCCCAGATCATACATGGTATGCCCAGATCATACATGGTATACCCAGATCATACATGGGTATACCCATATCATACAAGGGTATGCCCAGATCATACATGGTATTCCCAGATCATACAGGGGTGTGCCCAGATCATACAAGGGTATGCCCAGATCATACATGGTATGCCCAGACCATACAAGGGTATGCCCAGATCATACAGGGGTATTCCCAGATCATACATGGGTATGCCCAGATCATACAGGGGTATTCCCAGATCATACATGGGTATGCCCAGATCATACATGGGTATGCCCAGATCATACATGGGTACTCCCAGATCATACAGGGGTATACCCAGATCATACATGGTACTCCCAGATCATACAAGGGTATGCCCAGATCATACAAGAGTATGCCCAGATCATACATGGTATGCCCAGATCTTACAGGGGTATGCCCAGATCATACATGGTATGCCCAGATCATACATGGGTATACCCAGATCATACAAGGGTATGCCCAGATCATACATGCTATTCCCAGATCATACAGGGGTATGCCCAGATCATACATAGTATGCCCAGATCATACAGAGGTATGCCCAGATCATACATGGTATGCCCAGATCATACAGGGGTATGCCCAGATCATACATGGTATGCCCAGATCATACAGGGGTATGCCCAGATCATACAGGGGTATTCCCAGATCATACATGGGTATGCCCAGATCATACAGGGGTATGCCCAGATCATACATGGGTATGCCCAGATCATACAGGGGTATGCCCAGATCATACATGGTATGCCTAGATCATACATGGTACTCCCAGATCATACAGGGGTATGCCCAGATCATACATGGTACTCCCAGATCATACAAGGGTATGCCCAGATCATACATGGGTATACCCAGAACATACAAGGGTATGCCCAGATCATACATGCTATTCCCAGATCATACAGGGGTATGCCCAGATCATACATGGGTATGCCCAGATCATACATAGTATGCCCAGATCATACAGGGGTATGCCCAGATCATACATGGTATGCCCAGATCATACAAGGGTATGCCCAGATCATACATGGGGGTGTCATTAACAATATATTGACACTCCCGGCAGTTCGCATATGGCAATGTGAACTGCTGTGCGAGTCGGGTGCGATGCAGGAACCCGCAGTGGATTCGCAGGGTTCCTGCATCGCTCAAGTGTGAACCGAGCCTTATGCCGCGTACACACGAGCGGACTTTACGGCAGGCTTTGCCCAGCGGACGGGATTTCGTCAGACAATTCGATCGTGTGCGAGCTCCAGCGGACTTTGTTTTCTCAAAAGTTGGACGGACTTGGATTTGAAACATGTTTCAAATCTATCCGACGGACTTGAGTCCGGTCGAAAAGTCCGCTCGTCTGTATGCTAGTTCGACGGACAAAAAGCCACGCTAGGGCAGCTATTGGCTACTGGCTATGAACTTCCTTGTTTTAGTCCGGTCGTACGTCATCACATACGAATTCGATCAGTTTTTCCACATTTTGTTACGTTACAGCCTTATTCCAAAATGGATTAAATTAATTATTTTCCTCAAAATTCTACAAACAATACCCCATAATGACAACAACGTGAAAGAAGTTTGTTTGAAATCTTTGCAAATGTATCAAAAATAAAAACGAAACAAATCCCATGTACATAAAATATTCACAGCCTTTGCTCAGTATTTTGTTGAAGCACCTTTGGCACCAATTACAGCCTCAAGCAGTGGCGAACCGTCCATTAGGGGTGCCCGAGGGCCACCATCTCTATCCACCTTCTAGCGGTGCGATGTTCTGTCCATCGCCACCGCCACCCCCTATTCATGCGTCCGGCCCCTTTCAGATTATGCATGATATGCCCAGATCATACAAGGGTATTCCCAGATCATACAGGTGTATGCCCAGATCATACATATTATTCCCAGATCATACTGGGGTATGCCCAGATCATACAAGAGTATGCCCAGATCATACATGGTATGCCCAGATCATACAGGGGTATGCCCAGATCATACATGGGTATGCCCAGATCATACATGGTATGCCCAGATCATACAGGGGTATGCCCAGATCATACATGGGTATGCCCAGATCATACACGAGTATGCCCAGATCATACAGGGGTATGCTTAGATCATACATGGTATTCCCAGATCATGCATGGGTATACCCAGATCATACAAGGGTATGCCCAGATCATACGTGGTAAGCCCAAATCTTACAGGGGTATGCCTAGATCATACATGGTATGCCCAGATCATACATGGTATACCCAGATCATACAAGGGTATGCACAGATCATACATGGTATTCCCAGATCATGCATGGGTATACCCAGATCATACAAGGGTATGCACAGATCATACATGGGTATTCCCAGGATCATACAAGGGTATGCCCAGATCATACATGGTATTCCCAGATCATACATGGATGGTATGCCCAGATCATAAAAGGGTATTCCCAGATCATACAGTGGTATGCCCAGATCATACAAGGGTATGCCCAGATCATACATGGTATTCCCAGATCATACAGGGGTATGCCCAGATCATACAAGAGTATGCCCAGATCATACAAGAGTATGCCCAGATCATACGTGGTATGCCCAGATCATACGTGGTATGCCCAGATCTTACAGGGGTATGCCTAGATCATACATGGAATGCCCAGATCATATATGGTATGCCCAGATCATACATGGTATACCCAGATCATACATGGGTATTCCCAGATCATACAAGGGTATGCCCAGATCATACATGGTATTCCCAGATCATACAGGGGTGTGCCCAGATCATACAAGGGTATGCCCAGATCATACAGGGGTATTCCCAGATCATACATGGGTATGCCCAGATCATACAGGGGTATTCCCAGATCATACATGGGTATGCCCAGATCATACATGGGTATGCCCAGATCATACATGGGTACTCCCAGATCATACAGGGGTATACCCAGATCATACATGGTACTCCCGGATCATACAAGGGTATGCCCAGATCATACAAGAGTATGCCCAGATCATACATGGTATGCCCAGATCTTACAGGGGTATGCCCAGATCATACATGGTATGCCCAGATCATACAGGGGTATGCCTAGATCATACAGGGGTATGCCGAGATCATACATGGTATGCCCAGATCATACATGGTATTCCCAGATCATACATGGGTATGCCCAGATCATACAAGGGTATGCCCAGATCATACATGCTATTCCCAGATCATACAGGGGTATGCCCAGATCATACATGGTATGCCCAGATCATACAGGGGTATGCCCAGATCATACATGGTATGCCCAGATCATACAGGGGTATGCCCAGATCATACAGGGGTATTCCCAGATCATACATGGGTATGCCCAGATCATACAGGGGTATGCCCAGATCATACATGGGTATGCCCAGATCATACAGGGGTATGCCCAGATCATACATGGTATGCCTAGATCATACATGGTACTCCCAGATCATACAGGGGTATGCCCAGATCATACATGGTACTCCCAGATCATACAAGGGTATGCCCAGATCATACAGGGGTATGCCCAGATCATACATGGGTATACCCAGAACATACAAGGGTATGCCCAGATCATACATGCTATTCCCAGATCATACAGGGGTATGCCCAGATCATACATAGTATGCCCAGATCATACATAGTATGCCCAGATCATACATGGGTATGCCCAGATCTTACATTGTATGCCCAGATCATACAGGGGTATGCCCAGATCAAACAGGGGTATGCCCAGATCATACAGGGGTATTCCCAGATCATACATGGGTATGCCCAGATCATACAGGGGTATGCCCAGATCATACATGGGTATGCCCATATCATACATGGGTATGCCCAGATCATACAGGGGTATGCCCAGATCATACATGGTATGCCTAGATCATACATGGTACTCCCAGATTATACAAGAGTATGCCCAGATCATACATGGTACTCCCAGATCATACAAGGGTATGCCCAGATCATACAGGGGTATGCCCAGATCATACATGGGTATACCCAGAACATACAAGGGTATGCCCAGATCATACATGCTATTCCCAGATCATACAGGTGTATGCCCAGATCATACATGGTATGCCCAGATCATACAGGGGTATGCCCAGATCATACATGGTATGCCCAGATCATACATGGGTATGCCCAGATCTTACATGGTATGCCCAGATCATACAGGGGTATGCCCAGATCATACAGGGGTATTCCCAGATCATACATGGGTATGCCCAGATCATACAGGGGTATGCCCAGATCATACATGGGTATGCCCAGATCATACAAGGGTATGCCCAGATCATACAGGGGTATGCCCAGATCATACATGGTATGCCTAGATCATACATGGTACTCCCAGATCATACAGGGGTATGCCCAGATCATACATGGTACTCCCAGATCATACAAGGGTATGCCCAGATCATACAGGGGTATGCCCAGAACATACATGCTATTCCCAGATCATACATGGGTTTTAGTCCGGTGTACGTCATCACGTACGAATTCGATGGACTTTGGTGGATTGTGTGTAGGCAAGTCCGTTCATGCAGAAAGTCCGTCGTAAAGTCCGTCGAAAAGTCCGCCGGGCAAAGTCTGCCGTAAAGTTCGCTCGTGTGTACGCGGCATAAGTGTCCAATTTGTCCACCGCAATATTGCAGTCCCGCTATAAGTCGCTGATCGCCATTAATATTAATAAAAAAAAAATAAATAAATAAAAATAAAAATATCCCATAGTTTGTAGCTGATATAACTTTTGCACAAACCAAACAATAAACGCTTATTGGGATTTTTTTTTCTTACCAAAAATATGTAGCATGATACATATTGGCCTAAATTGATTAAGAAATTAGATTTTTTTTAATTGGATATGTTTTATAGCAGAAAATAGAAAATATTGTTTCTTTTTTTTTTTTAAATTGCCAGTCATTTTTTGTTTATAAAAAAGAAAACAAAAATAAAACGCAGAGGTGATCAAATACCACCAAAAGAAAGCTCTTTTTGTGTCATAAAAAAAGGACATTTTATTTGAGTATATTTTCGCACGACCGCGCAATTGTCAGTTAAAGTAATGCAGTGCCGGATCGCAGAAAATGGCCTAAAGGGGGGTAAACCTTCCGAAGGTCAAGTGGCTAAGCAAGCAGCAGCGTTGTCATCCAAGGAATGCATGTCCTGGCTGGGTGCAAATTGACCGCCCACCCACAGTGATTGACAGCAGTTCCCTCATAGGGTGTATTACTGGCACTACAGATGGCAGGTACTTTCGTCTCAGCAATGCCTCAGCCGCGCATGGAGCAGATCTACTTTGAATTTCATTCAATTAGGGTAATGCAAAACATTATTTTTTAACAAAATGTAATATCCTTGACCTGCAAGGATTTTAGAAGGCCCGTTTAGTTATCCTTTTAGAATAAATATTCTTGTATAAGGACAAGGTTCCCCTATTGCTGGCTATGCGATGAAAACTCTTCTTATTTCAGAGACTTTGATATAGGAACCCTTTGACACCTTTGCTTCCCCCTCTGGTACATCAATGTGCAAGTTTCAATCACTTGTTAGCAGGCTGCCTATTTATATGACTATAGTGTCATGACTTCCAAGGTAACCCCAGGCTTCTTGGCTCTGCTTAGCACATCCACACCCTTTATCTACACAGCAGCTGAATCGTAATATTGGGATATAATGTGTATTCTATGACTCACGAGTACATGTGAAGGCATCGGTCTAGCACAGCTTACGGCAGAGGGTATGATGGCACACTTCATATTCCTTGATATAGGTCTATAAAAATGTCCTAACCATAAAAAACAACTCCATAAAAAAAAAAAAAAAAAGGAAAAGCAAAAACTTTTCAAGCAGTTGTAATAGCAGCCATTTTCAATTGGGGTTCCATGGAATCCTGAGGTTCCTCGAGCTGTGGCTGACTGGCCTCCCATTTGATGGTGTCTCCATAATTCGGGGGCCAGCGACATGACACCAATCTTATTTTATTACAAGTACTTCTATAGCGCTGTCAATTTACACAGCGCTTTACATATACATTCACATCAGTCCCCGCCCTCAAGGAGCTTACAATCTAGGGTCCCTAACTCACATTCATATATACATATATTGGGGCCAATTTAGACAGGAGCAGGGGCGGCCCGTCCATTAAAGGCGCACGGGCACCGTCCCCTCTCCCCAGCCACTAAATCTATGTAGAATGGATAGATTCATGCTGAGCTTGAATCTATCCATAACTGCCGTCGCCACCCCCTATTCAGGCACCCGGCCCCTTTTAGGATGCCAGGCGCCTGAATTACAGCGGGGGGGGGGGGGGGGGGGGGTATTTTTTTTGAAGCACCTGATTAACTCTGATAGGCTTCAGAAAAGGTGGACTTGGAGTGCACAGATTTGCACTCAGAGCCCACCCAGGTATGTTAGAAAAGCAAATGAATGTTTGCTTTTCTAACACTAAAGAGCCTCTCCGCCAATCAGGTAGCGTGGGTCTGATACCCGTCACCTGATTGGCTGAAAGGACAGGCGTTGCTATTGGATGCCTTGCAGGAAGCAGGAAGACGACACACACGGAGGACACAGCTCGCCGCTGCCTGACCCGCCACCGAGATGGGGTAAGTGCCGGTCAGACAGTGGGCGGGGGTCACAGTGGCTGCATTTGATGGGGCACAATGGCGACATTTGATGGGCACAGTGGTGCCATTTGATGGGCACAATGGCTGCATTTGATGGGTCACAGTGGTGGCATTTGATGGTCACAATGGCTGCATTTGATGGGCACAGTGGTGGCATTTGATGGGCACAATGGCTGCGTTTGATGGGGCACAATGGCTGCATTTGATGGGGCACAATGGCGGCATTTGATGGGGCACAATGGCAGCATTTGATTGCACAGTGGCTGCAATTGATGGTACAATGACTGCATTTGATGTTTTTTTTTTTAGTATTATTCAGAATTTTTCAGTTTGTTTGCGCCCCCCCAAAAAATTTTGAGCACCAGCTGCCACTGGACAGGAGCCAATTAACCTACCAGCATGTCTTTGGAGTGTGGGAGGAAACCGGAGTACCCGAAGGAAACCCACACAGGCACAGGGAGAACATGCAAACTCCAAGCAGGTCGTGTGGCTAGGCAAAAGTGCTAACCACTACACTACTGTGCTGCCCGATTTTCGCAATCTGTAAGGCTGGCATATCGAACACCACTGTAATGGACATTTCTTCCCCCTGACCACCAATGTAAGGGGCATATTTACCACTGTCCCCCAATAATTTGGTTTTAGCAAAGGTTCCCCGATACCTGAAAATCATTTCAAAGGTTCCTCTGGGGTAAAAAAGTTGAAAGAATGGCAAAGAATGCAACTTCTCAATCCATAAGATGATCCAACCATAGCTGTTCCACCCACCTAATAATTGCTGGTGCTCTTATATTACAAAATAAGGTAACATTTCTCCTCCTTCTCATTCCATTACCTATTCTATCATCCTCTATTTGAGACACCATATGGCTTATGAACACTTAAAGCAGACCTCCTAACTTTTTTAAATGGGAACGAGGGATACCTATTAACAAAAGTATGAAGCCATAGGACACACCCCCTGCCACACCCCCCGAAAGGAGAATTATATTTAAAAAAAACGATTAGTTAAACCCACAAGTGCTTTTTTTTACCACTATTATTCCTTTATATTGGCTTTTGAAATTTACAAATGCCATCCACAGTTAACCCCTTCATTGCCAGCAACACTTTAACAGTCACGCTATTACCTCCATTACTAGTATCGTGTCTTAATGATATGATCGGTATCTTGATTATGATCAGAACTATACTAGTGTCCCCAATAGTAAAGTGTCCCCAATAGTATAGTAATACTTCATATTCCCATCTCACACGTTCCTGGATAAGCTCTCAAACTTTGGGTGCTGCAGCAACAACCAGCTGGATACTGGTTTAAGTCACAAAGTAGATATTTGCCAGCACACCATAGATCGACAAAAAGTGGCGTACAAACGGATTATTTATTGCATGATCACAAAACAAGGAGAGTGCAACGTTTCAGAGTCACGCGAGACCCCTTCGTCAGGCATGTGATCACATGCTTGATGAAGGGGTCCTGCGTGACTCTGAAACGTTGCACTGTCCTTGTGTTGTGATCATGCAATAAATAATCAATTTGGACGCCACTTTTTGTCGATCCATGGTGTGCTGGCAAAAATCTACTTCCCAATAGTGTCCCCAAAAACACAGTTTGGCTTTTACCAAAGACATGTAGCAGAATAAATATTGGCCTAAATTTATGACCAAATTAGATTTTATTGGATATGTTTTCTAACAGAAAGTAGAGAATAATTAGTTTTTTTTTTTTTGGTCTTTTTTCATTTATATAATAAAAAATTTAAAAAAACAGCGGTGATCAAAATACCACCAAAAGAAAGCTCCATTTGTGTGAAGGAAATGATATAAATGTAATTTGGGTACAGCGTTGCATCACCGAGCAATTGCCAGTTAACCACTTGCCGCCAAATCACGTACATGTACGTCATTTTGAGGAAGTGGTTGTAGCCTGCGGCTAGAGGCATCACCCCGGTACCGTTTTTAAGAGCGGACGCTCGGCTTTCATGTGATAACAACTGATGCGGCTAATTAGCTGCTCAGCCGCTATCACAAGCAGTGGGGAGAGGCACCCCTCCCTCCCGCCGCCTTCCGCCACCCCACCCAGGCCTCCCGGCTAGAGACCCGAGCGAAGCTGGTTTACTTGGAAGCCAACGGCGCCGATTTAAAAAAAAAATCCAAAATATCCAAAAACGCAGATTTGGGCATTTTGAATAATTTGAAGTGCAGAGGAGGGGTTTGGGGTCTTTTAGACCCCAGATCTCCCCATAAAGAGTACCTGTCGCTGCCTATTACTATCACAAGGGATGTTTACATTCCTTGTGACAGCAAATAAAAGTGATCAGAATTTTTTTTTTTTTTTATAAAAATATTTTTTTATTTTTTAATTTAAAAAGGAACAGTGTAAAACTAAAATAAATAAATAAGAAAAGTGTTTAATGCGCCCCCGTCTCCGAGTGCTCACGTGCCAAAGAAAACGCATACATAAGTCGCGCCCGCAAACGTAACCCGTGTTCAAATCACACATGTGAGGTATCCCCGTGATCGTTAGAGCAAGAGCAATAATTCTAGCACTCCTCTGTAACACTAAACAGGTAACCGTTCAAAGTTTTTAAAGCGTCACCTATGGAGATTGTAGGAGGAGGTACTGTAGTTTGTCGCCATTCCACAAGCGTGTGCAATTTTAAAGTGTAACATGTTAGTTATCTATTTACTCGGTGTAACATCATCTTTCACAATAAATAAAAAAAATTGGGCTAACTTTACTGTTTAGTTTTTTTTTTTTAAAATCAGTGAAGTGTATTTTTTTCCCAATAAATTGCATTTGAAAGACCGCTGCACTAATACCGTGTGACATAAAATATTGCAATGACCGCCATTTTATTCTCCAGAGTCTCTGCTAAATATATATATATATATATATATATATATATATATACACTGTTTTGGGGGTTCTAATTACGTTTCTATCAAACATACTGATTTTAACTTGTAAACAACAAGTGTCAGAAATAGGCTTAGTCTTGAAGTGGTTAATGAAGCGAAGCGCTGAATAGCATAATAAATGCCCTGGTCATGAAGGGGGTAAAACCCTCCGGAGGTCAAGTGGTTAAGGCTTGACATATTTGATATCTTTTTACTTGACTCAACCTCATCTCTTTACACCTTAACAAAAAAAATTGGTAATAGATTGTGTTCCTGTGCACTACAATATTTTATTTTATTTCTAAATGTACGCATTTGATAAACATGTGTGTTAATATCATAAAATATAATATTTGGGGGTAATACTCAGACCTAAAATGTTAATTTTTAGATGTGCGGAAAAAAAAAAATATATAAAAAATAAGCTCTGGAAAAAAGTGGTTAGAGACTGCACATGAACACCGATCTATACAAAGTTACCAACAAAACAAAACAAAAAGAAACAAAAAAACAAACAAAAAAATAAAAATAAAACATGTATAAAAATACAAAAAAAAAACAAAAAACTGGGCAGACTCGATGGACTACTTGTTATTTTTTCCTGTCTGTTTTTTAGCTACAAAACCAAAGGTAGGCTCTTAACTAGATTGTAAGCTTTAATGAGCAGGGCACTCTGATTCCTCCATTATTGATTTGTATTGTAACTCTACTGTCTTGCCCCCATGTTGTAAAGCGCTGGGTAAACTGTTATAGAAATCTTGAATAATAATAATAACATAGAAAAAGATAAATAAAATTATAATTTCAACAAAAACAGTAGTGTTCCAATAGCTGGTGTCAAGTAATACAGTCCATTATATATATATATTCAGAATGACTGTCCGAGACCAAGATCGATATCAGAGGACTTCTGACATGACACATAAGAAGTTTATGGTAGAAGTTTATGGCCAAAGAGACACATCACGACATTTTGGATACAAATCAAAGCCACTGCTCAATGATCAATGATTAGATGTCTGGAGAGTAAAATTTAAGTTCCGTACCGCATTGATCACAATATTGTACGTTGGTAGCGCATTCCTTATTGCCGCAGGGAGATCGTCAATTATAGTAAACTTGTTGTGCAAGTTGATATTCCATTAATTGATTAGACATTTGCTAATAACTGCAGTGAGGTCGATATTTTCTCCGAAGTGAGGCCTGAGGGGTACATTAACCACTTCAGCCCCAGAAGGATTCACCCCCTTCCTGACCATAGCACTTTTTGCGATTCGGCACTGCGTCGCTTTAACTGACAAACGCACGGTCATGCGACGTTGCACCCAAACAAAATTGACGCCCTTTTTTTCCCACAAATAGAGCTTTCTTTTGGTGGTATTTGATCATCTCTGCGTTTTTTTTTTTTTTTTTTGCGCTATAAACAAAAACAGAGCAACAATTTAAAAAAACAAAAAAAAAACAATATTTTTTACTTTTTTGCTATTATAAATATCCCCCAAAGATATATCAATAAACAATTACAATATAATAAATATCCAAAAGAAAAAAAAAAAAACAACATGTCTTCATCAGTTTAGACCGATATGTATTCTTCTACATATTTTTGGTAAAAAAAAAAAAAAAAATCACAATAAGCGTATATTGATTGGTTTGCGCAAAAGTTATAGCGCCTACAAAATATGGGATATATTTATGGCATTTTTATTATTATTATTTTTTTTTTTACTGGTAATGGCGGTGATCTGTGATTTTTAGCGGGACTGTGATATTGCAGTGGACAGATTGGACGCTCTGGACACTTTTTTTGGAACCAAAGAGATTTATACAGCGATCAGAGCTAAAAATAGCCACTGAATACTGTAAAAATGTCATTGGCAGGGAAGGGGTTAACACTAGGGGGCGATCAAGGGGTTAAAGCGGAGTTCCACACAAAAATGGAACTTCCGCTTTTCGGAACCCTCTCCCCCTCCGGTGTCACATTTGGCACCTTTCAGGGGGGAGGGGGTGCAGATACCTGTCTAAGACAGGTATTTGCACCCACGTCCGGCATAGACTCCCATGGGAGTCTACGCCTCTTCCCGTCCCGACCGCGCTGTCTGCTGGGAACACACAGCTCCCAGGAGAGAGCGGGGACCACTAGGGACGCGCAGCGCGACTCACGCATGCGCAGCAGGGATGGCGGCGGCAGCTGCCGAGAACCGAGCGGGTTCTCTGCGTCCCCTGCCGACATCGCTGGACCCTGGGACAGGTAAGTGGCCATGTATTAAAAGTCAGCAGCTGCAGTATTTGTAGCTGCTGGCTTTTAATATTTTTTTTTTTTGGCGGTGTGGGTGAACCCCCGCTTTAAGTGTGTTCCCTAGGAGGTGTTTCTAACTGGGGGGGGGGGACTGACTAGGAGTAGAGAGAGATAGCTGTTCCTAATCACCACTAGGAACAGCAGATCTCTCTCTACTTCCCTGACAGAATTGGGATCTGTTTGTTTACATTGAAAGCTCTCTGTGGAACGATCGCGGGTCGCCAGCGGACACGCATATCGGCTCGGGCGTCGCGCCGCAGGCGCCCCCTATAGCTCTTAAAGTGGCCAACGCACACCTACGGCAATTCGGGCAGCCGTGCCAGTCTGCCACAGTTTAATGACTGGTCGGAAAGCGGTAGGTTTGCTATACTAACATTACAAAAGAAAACCTCTTGATTAAATCACACAATGTCATAGAATGAGACTGTCTGCAAACACTGATCTATTCCTGGAGTTTCTGCTGTTTATTATTAGGGACGGACAAGAAACTATCTACAATACCTAGCTGGGGAATACTGGGTGTATGCAGTATGAGATAGGAGTAGAAGTGAATCAGAACAAAACTGTAAAAAAAAAATAAAAAAAAAATAAATATATATATATATACAATCATAAAAAGAATAATAATCACTATATAAAAGATAATAGTTTTGAGCAGCAGTGATTAACCTTAGGGCCGGTTCACACCGGTGCAATGCCAGACATCGCATGTGATTCGCACCTCATTGCTGTGCAGATCACATGCGATGTCTGTGCGATGCGAATTCAGCCATACAAAACTGTATAGCTGAATTCACATTGCATTCGGACCAAACTCGCACAGGACCCTTTTTTTTTTAGTCCGCATCAGAATCGGAGCACACGGGTGTACACACCCATGCGCTCCCATTCTGCAAATCACGCTGCTTTTTGCAAACTGATTTTGGGGGGTGTCGTTAACTTAACATACACTCCGCAATCAGTTCGCATGAACAGGTTTTGCCATTTTAGATGCGGTGAGAATTTGCAGCGAATTCGCTGTGAATTTGCACTGCATCTAGTGAGAACCAAGCCTTAGGGAACATATAATCAACTTGTAAAAATACACAAGCAGTACATATATTAAACTTGGAGGAAATATGCTCACTTAATTGTGAACCTGTTCTGCACAAACAGTTAAAACACTTCACTAACAGGCAAATTTGAAAGGAAATTCCAATACCTATAATTTAACAGTTTATAACTATTATTATAGTTATTATTCTTCTTCTTTATTATTCATAAAGAATAATAATAATTAAAAAATTATAATAATGGTTAATAAACATAATAATTTATTTATAATAGAAATAATAGAATTTATCTGGATTTTTTTAGTTTTATTTTTTTCGGATTTTCAAATTTTAGTTCTTATTTTCGGATTTTTGGATTTTTTGTCTATTCTATGAAGAGCAGATCTTCCAGTCTGCCAGCCATCTAATTTAAATCTAAGCGGTGAGAAATGACTGAAACCAAGGGTCATTCACATCATTGCGTTTTCTATGACCTACAATACAGGATCACAGCACACAAAGGGCTTGGTCATGCAATGTTTACTAAAGGCAAATCCACTTTGCACTACAAGTGAACTGAAAGTGCACTTGGAAGTGCAGTCTCTGTAGATCTGAGGGAGACATGCAAGGAAAATAAAAAACAGCATTTTTGCTTGTACATGATTGGATGATAAAATCAGCAGAGCTTCCCCTCATTTCAGATCTTCCCCTCAAATCTAAAGCAACTGCACTTCCAAGTGTACTTGCAGTGCACTTGTAGTGCAAAGTGGATTTGCCTTTAGTAAATCAACCCCAATGTGTGGTGACCTGTGTTTTTCTGCACCTCATCAACGCAGGTCACCCCAAGGTCACAGAAAACTATTGTAGCAAGGTCCCAGGCCTCCTTTGGTCTAATGAGAACCTCTAGGGCCAAAGACAACTGACATCCTCCTGTATGTGGTGGGTTGTGAGGCATGGTGGGTGCAGAGTAGTTCAGGTTATTGGGCACCAGACGCTTCTTGAATGCAAAAGAAAGTTTATTTCTCTTAATAAACTTTTTGGGGGAGAGAGGCTTAGGACCAGGAAACCCTTCGGTAGTTGCAAGATTAATTGGCAGACTCCGAGACTTCAAGAGAAGGACAGCCATGTAGGGAAAGGTATCCAGCAAGACGCCACATCTGCATGTGTAAGAATGCTGTCTCCTATGGCAACAGTCTTTAACAGTTGCTAACACAAAGCTTAACAGTTTTTTCACTTTCACTACAATCACTCCTTGTAGTTCTTCAGCCCACTGAGCTCCCGGTCTCTCACTAGACCCTCTGATTCACTGCCACTGAATCCCTTGAGCTGCTCCAATCTTCACGGTGGTATCTTCCTCAAGCGTCTGCCCCGCTTCTCTGCCGGGTCCCTAGCTTGGCACTCTAGATACCTCTCACACTTCCCCCCACTGGCCCGCTCGGTTCCTGGCTTGACACACAAAGCTGCTCTGCAAGCGTCATCTCCGCTGGCTGGGTCCCTGGCTTGATACCCACTGAAGTTTCCCAATTCTTCACCGTCCCCAGTTGGTGAGAATGCTGCTCCAGTACTTGCTCCAGTTACTCATGGTGGTCCCTGGTAATTAGGCGGATAGTCCCTTAGTGGCGACAGCTTCCCCTCTACCTCTGACCACGACAGGTTCTCCGGCCGGCAGAACCGCCACTTTTGGTTGGACTGCAAGCCGCAATCCCAACCCAGCACTCCTCTCTTGCTTCTGTATAGGCCCTCAGACAACCTAGCAGCCAGATATGCCCAAGATAGGCCCAATCTCTGGCCTAGCAGCCCGGGCAATAGGACACACGTACACCCAGACAGCCGTCCTTGTGGCACAGAACACAGATCACCTGACTCCACCCAAATATATAGGTTCTCCCAGCAGGCCAAGGGATTCAAGAAAACCCCTGCCCATTGGCTGAGATGCCCCATATACCCATTATCTGACCTTGCGTTGCCCTTCTCGTATCTAGTACCACCAAGTACCCGGCCACCTAGTGGTAGAAGAGAAAAGTGCAACCAGGCCAAACTTAGGGAGAAATCAATGGATCTCTAACAATTAGCCAAGATGACTATTCCTGGCAAGTAAATTTCAGGGAGCAACCCTGACTAAACTCCAGGGTGCTACACTATTGTGTTCTATGTGCCCTGTTCACAACACAATGATGCGATGCGGTGGGTTGCAGCACTTTGCGTAAAAAAAAGCATGCTGCAGTTTTCCGCAACTAACTGGTGCTCACCTGAAGTCACCATCGGTCAAGGCACGGCCCCTCACACAACAGACACCAGCTTGAATGCTAAGGGCTCATTCACACTAGTAGCTTTGCACTCTAAAGGGCGATCCCTATTTGGAATGCTCTTCAGAGAGCATTTGACAGGCAGTGAGGAGACGTTGTATATGCTATAACTTGTACCTCAAAGTAGAGCACTGCAACTGTGAGCATTACACATGGTTGTGGGATGATTGCAGAGTGGCCCCATTCACTAGAGTGTGTTGCGTTCAGCAGGCAGTAGCATCAACCAAAAAGAGACAGGGGTATACAAAAATTCTTAAGTGGCAGCAAAGCATGAGTACACCCCCTCTGCAGCTAAAGTTCGCATGAACAGGTTTGCGATTTAGATGAAGTGCGAATTTTGCTGCAAATTCGCTGTGAATTCGTGCTGCATCTAGTCTGAACCGAGCCTAAGGGAACATATAATCAACTTGTAAAAATACACAAGCAGTACATATATTGAACTTGGAGGAAAGATGCTCACTTTATTGTGAACATGTTCTACACAAAAGTAAAAACACTTTAAAAACAAACCATCATTCATCATGTAGCTATTAGCATTGTGGAAAATTCATTTTTAAAATTCAAATTTCATCTAAAAACTCAACTTCTATTCTAGACATGTGTAGTGCCGAATAATTAGTTTCACTGGTTAAAACCCAGCCTAAAACAAATAGTTTTAAGCTGGGTTCACACCAGTGCGAATTGGATATGGGTTTCCTCGCATCCAATTCGCATGTCAGGAGATTGTGAGCGGCTCTCTCGGGAGCGAATTGCACAGGAGCCCTGTATGTCTTCTGGTCCATTTCAGGTCCGAATTCAGCCCAAAATTCGGACTGAAATTGGACCTGAACCGGTGAACATGGATGCACCGGACCCCCTGCTGTGAGCTGCTCCGTGTGAGTGTGAGGAGTGGCAGGAACAAGCCCTTAAAGCGGAACTTCATTCCATCCCCCGCCTGTCTAGACATGCCTCCGCCTGTCTGCTCTGCAATGATAATAATAGGTTATTTTTTGGGAGTGGGGGGCTTTTTTTTGTGGCAAAGGCCAGCAAAGACCTGTCCGGCCCCAGACCTGCCCTGCCCCAGCAGCCCCCTAGGAGACCTCAAATTTCTAGAGGCTACAGGAACCCAAATACAGAAAGGCCAGGGTGGCCGAGCTTCTACGTGATCGGGGGGGGGGCGAGCTGCCTAAATCCAGAAGAGGCAGCCAGCTGAAGGGGACCAAGATAGTGGTGCTGAACTAGGACATAGACAGCTAAGCAGTGGATCGCTGCAGGACAACCCTAGGTCCGCTGGGCAATTAGGTGTGTATTTTTTATTCAACCCAGCATAAAAAGTAAGAGGGAAGGGGGTGGAAGGTGGGGGGAGTAACGTTCCCTTTCAAAGTGAATGAAAATGAGTTACTAATAAAACTGCTTTAGGTGTCTCATTGCCTTTGAACTACAAGGTCTTCCCTAGCAGTGGGCTTGTGACCAACACATGACTTAGCTCTGGGGGGCGGAGGGAAACGCGTTGGGGGCATGGCCTGCTGGGAGCCCAGGCTGAGGTTGTCCCTTTCATACCACCATAGGACTCCGTGGATGTGTGGCACCAGGGATCTCTCCTTCATTCCTTCCAGTGGGCTTGTGACCAAGGGGCTAAAGTGAAACCAAGATAAGAGGGGTGCACAGAAAATACATTTCTGGCTTACATAGGTAAAACCAGAAAACTTTTTTTTTACTTTTCAAAAGTTTCAAATAGTTGACAGGTTTACTGTAAAGAACAGTAAGGTAACACTCCTAAATGTATAAACAAACCTTTTATGCAGCTTATAATTTACAGGACGTGTAACCTGTACAGACTAGATTGGGTGCTTCAAAGTCGTAATAACATGTTTGTATTCCACATGCCTGACGTTCTGTTAATGTTAAAGAGCCAATGCAGTTAAGGCCTTGTGCAGACACAACATTTTTAACACTGCTCCTGGGGGCATCTAGCGTTTTTTTTTGCCCCTGCATGTTAACCCCTTCATGCCTAAGGGTAAAACAAATATTAACGCCGAAGCACCATTTTGCAACTTTGACATGTGTTAGTAAAACCGTACATATCATCACAACTACTTTATGCATCCAGGCAAATTAAATTCAAAATACTAACTACAACATACAAAGCCATTCACAACTCTGCCCCAAGCTACATCTCTAATCTTGTCTCCAAATATCACCCAAACTGCTCCTCTCAAGACCTCCTGCTCTCAAGCTCCCTTGTCTCCTCCTCCCATGTTCGTCTCCAGAACTTCTCCAGAGCCTCTCCCATCCTATGGAACTCTCTACCTCAATCTGTCCAGCTATCTCCTATCCTACTCTGGTTGCCTTTAGGCAATCCCTGAAAACTCATCTCTTCAGGAAAGCTTATCACGCCACCAACTAATCTTTTATTACAGAGGTCTCCAAACTGCAGCCTGGGGGCCAGATGCGGCCCTTTGTTTGCCTTTATCTGGACCTTGGGGCACTATTCTTTCCACTAATACAAAGCACTCTTTGTCCCACTGGCACCAATGATGGGACACTATTGATCTTTTATTAAAAGAATCAAGCAACCAATTTTATACAAAAGTAAAAAACAAAACCATAGTACAAAACTTCAACAGAAATCCAAGGAATACACATCCATGTTCAGAATATATACAATATATACATAATCCGTTACCAAAACTATTTACATAAAGCAGCAGAGAAGGCCTAAGAGGCACAACCCATCACCTATGTACGCAGCCATTTATCAAAAATTAATCCAAAAAAATAATAATCTAGGGTGATAAGAGACAGACAGCCACACCCGGGAAAGAGACTCCTGGCAGTCAGGGAGGCTTGAAACCCCTCCACGCCTTCAACCAAGCCCCCTGACTCCGCTTGTCTCTCTCAAGTACCCGAATCTTCTCCACCTCATGCAGAATGTCATACACCACCACCTGAACAGGAAGGATTTTACGCCGAATGCTGACCTGACACCGTGCGTTCCAAGTGAAATAACGGACTACTAGGCTAACTAGAAAAAGTGTATCTAAACAAAAAACCCCACCAGTATTGAATGCTCCATACACCCACTCAGCATAACCCAGCCCGGAGAGGAAAGGAACACCAAGGGCCCGCCCCACCTGTTTGTACACCTCTATGTTAAAAGGGCAATGAAGCAGAAAATGGTCCATAGTCTCCTCCTCACCTGCACATTCCTCCCGAGGACAGCTACGATCCACCCCACTGCGGAATTTCAAATTGCCCCTAACATAGAGCCTCCCATGGAAGCACATCCAGGCCAGATCCCTGAATTTAGGAGGTACTCTGTCCAAATTAATAAGTCTTAACCCTGCCCTCAAAACTGGGCCTGGGCAATCCCTTAAGGCCAGTGGGTCATGAAAGACTTCACTCAAGACTCGACTCATAAGGACTTTCCTCGGAACCGATCTGAGATCTTCAGCCGACAATCGCCACTGCCGTAATAAATTCAGGCACGGAGCGACATAGGCTGGTAGCTGACCACGATGACCCCTGAGATTCTTCACTTGGCCACCTTCTTCCCAAAGTCGCAGAAAAGGCCTAAACCAAGATCTAAAAATGCCTGCCCATCCAGGAGGTTCCACTGCAAGCATATTACCAATATTAAACTTGAGAAAAAGCAGTGAAAAGAAAAGAACTGGGTTGACCATACCTAAGCCACCCTCCCTCCTGGATAGATAGGTGACATTCCTCTTGATGGGGTTCAGTCTGTTCCCCCACAACATCTGGAAGAACACACTACTGACCCTAGCATAGAGAGACACTGGCAAGATGCAGACAAAGCTGACATACAAAAAGATCGGAATCAGGTAAGTCTTAATCAGATCAACCCTTTCCCTCATAGATAACTTCCATTTCTTCCAGCTGACCACCTTAGTATTGGCAATTTCCAGTCTGCCTTCCCAGTTTTTGAGGCCATAATCGCCGGGTCCAAATTCAATGCCTAGAATCTTAATTCTTTCCTGGGGCACTGGAAAGGTGTCCGGGAGATCAAAACCCTCACCTTCCTTTCCCATCCAGAAGACTTCACTCTTTTCCTGATTGATCTTGGAGCCTGATGCTTCAGAATACCGTGATGTCAGAGAGACCACCTCCTCTGCTTCATCCGCCCCGGTGACAATCACTGACACATCGTCCGCATAGGCAACAACCCTCAAAGGCGGCTCACCCGGGAGACCCACTGGTACCCCACACAACATGCTGCTCTCTAGCCTCCTGATGAAAGGGTCGATTGCAAACACATAGAGCAGGGGACTCAGGGGACAACCCTGGCGCACCCCGGAGCCAACCTCAAAGGACTGCCCAACCCAACCATTAACAAGAGGAAAGCTTTCTGCCCCCTTATACAAAACTTTTAACCAATCGACAAAACCACCCGGCAGACCGTACTTACTAAGGAGCAACCACAGGTACTCATGGTTGACACGATCAAAAGCCTTTGCCTGATCCAATGTCAGCAAATACTTTCCCCAGCCTGCAGCCCTGCACCGCTCCAAGGCCTCCCGGACAGCTAAAACCGCTGTGAAGGTGCACCTACCCTGGACCGAACAGTGCTGATGGCGAGAAAGCAAAGACTCTGCTACTGACGATAGGCGCCAGAAAAATATCTTTGCCAGTATCTTTCTATCGACATTAAGAAGGCTGATGGGGCGCCAATTCTCAATCATCGAAGGATCTTTACCCTTTGAAAGAAGAATCACAGCCGAGTGCCTCATGGAAGGGGGAAGTACCCCCTCAGCAAGGCAACTGTTAAAAACCTCTACCAAATGTGGGGCCAGAATAGACTTAAAGGCTTTGTAAAACTCAGCCGTCAAGCCATCCGGTCCAGGTGACTTTTTGATGGCAAGTTGTTCAATTGCCCTCATCACCTCTTCAACTGTGATCTCCTCTGTCAAATTCATCAATGGGACATCTTCATCATTTAGACCTGGAGTAGAGTCCAAAAAGCCTTCCATCTTGTCACGGTCAAGCTCTTTCCTCCCAAGAAGGTCAGCATAAAAGGACCTCACGACCTCCAGAATCCCTGACCTGGACTTTGTCAAGGAACCTGTACTGTCTTTAAGGCCAATGACCGTTTTAACAGCTACACCTTGTTTGCAGTTCTGGTAAGGGTCAGGCGAGTGGTACTTCCCATAGTCCCTCTCCAGAACCAAAGAGGCATGCCGGTCATATTGACACTTCCTGAGAAGGAGTTTCACTTCGGAGATTTCCCCAGGATCTCCACCTCTCGAGACAAGAATATCCAGCTTCCTCCGTAAACGTTGGTAGGTCATGTATTTATTAAACTGCTTTCTATTGGCTAGGCTCCTGAAGAATCCAGCGATCCTCTTTTTGGTCAGCTCCCACCACTCAGCCTTGCTGCTACAAAAGTCCAGGATGGTCACCTGTGCCTGAAAGAATTCCTCAAAGGATTGTCTAACATGTTCTTCCTTGAGTAGAGTCGAATTCAATCTCCAGATGCCCTTACCCCTCTGAGGGGCGTCTGAAGCATTCAGGACCACAGATAGCATACAGTGATCAGAGAACTCTACTGCCTGCACCACTGGGGGCGAGAAAGCAGAGGTCTCCTTCAAAAAAAACCTATCTATTCTACTCTGACTATTACCTCGATGAAAGGTGAACCCAGTGTCATCCGGGAGGTGCTTAATGTGCACATCCACAAGACCAGCATCCCTAACCATACTATTTAAAAAAACGCTATCATATCCCAGCCTGTCCTTGAAGTCCTTCCTGTCCTTGGGCCTAGTTACTGTATTAAAGTCACCTCCAAAGACCACTTGCCGGGATGTAAAAAGAAATGGCTTGATCCTTGTAAAAAGGCATTTCCTGTCCCACTTTGTGTGCGGTCCATAAACATTAATTAGGCGCAGGTCCTGCCCTCCCACAAGGACGTCTAAGACCATACATCTCCCAATCTCCACCTCAATAACCCGCCGGACAGTTACCATGCCGGTTTTAAACAACACCGCCACACCGCCGTAAGGCTCGGCCGCAAGAGACCAGTAAGATGGACCATACCTCCACTCTCTCTTGGCCATATGAATATCTGCCAAGGAGGTGAGCCTAGTCTCTTGCAAAAATAAAATTTCAGCATCTAATTGGCTGAACAAAAAGAAGGCCATAGAACGAGCTCTTACTGACTTAATGCTGGCGACATTTATTGTCACCACTTTTAACGGAGGGGGAACCGCCATTTGGGTTATTGGGTGGTTTGCTTCTTAGCTCCCCTCTGCTGCTCATCACCAGAAGCCTCTCTCTTTCTTGAGGCCGCCTCAAACTCCATTTCGGAATCAGAACTTCGCTCCGAAGAAGCTCCAGATGAAGAGATATCCCAATTAGAGGACCTATAACGGTTGGAGACAGGCACTGGAGCCTGTTCTGTCCTCACCACCTGCTTCTTCCGCTTCCCAACCTTCCTTCTCTCCTCCAGGTACTGCAGGTCAGCTTCAGAGATGCCCTTATCTCCTGTTTTTTTCTTTGAAGTCTTTACAGAAGACTCCTTTAGAGAGGCAGAAGCGACCTTTTTAATACCCACTACCACTCCTGGTGGGGGGGTTGCTCCCTTTGAATCTGTCTTAGGAGGGGTAGACTCCTGGGGGGTAACTGACTCGGGGGGCACAGACTTGGAAGGTTCTGACACATGAGGAGAGGGTACAGTAGGCTGGGGGGAGACAGATACAGATACAGAAGGAATACTTACAGACACAGGAGGGGTGGCCACAGGAACTGGGGAGGGACCCTGAGCAGGACCAGGGGAGTCAGTCACCGCAGAGGAGGATGGTACACCAGGGGCATCACCCTCCATCCCGTCCAGCCTTGACATGTCATCAATTACCTCCTTCTCCATATTGTGCCAGGCTTCAGGACATCTGCTGTAGGGGTGGCCAAGGCGCAGGCACAGGTTGCACCTGATCATCTCGGTGCAGTCCTTGGCCATATGACCCTGACCCCGACACACTGAACATATCAAGGCTGAACAGGAAGAGCTCAAATGCCCCTTTTCTCCACAGCGGTGACACAGCTTCGGCTGACCAGGGTAGAAAACAGTCATCCTATCCCTCCCTATAAAAGCTGAGGAGGGCAGGTGACGGACAACATTCCCATCCCTGGCCAACCTGACTGTAACCGACCAACCCCCAGTCCAGATGTTACGTTCATCAAGGATTTTGCTGGGCTTAGTCAAAACCTCACCATAGTTCCTTAACCAGACCTCTAGGTCCCGGGCAGGAACACTCTCATTGGTGAGTATGATGGTGATCTTTTTCACCGTTGACCTTTGCGAAACCGCAACTGGGGCCAGACCTTCCCATTCAGGTCTTGACCTGCACCGAGCCTCATATCTCTCCCAGAACAGGTCAAGACCCTCTGGCCTGGTGAAGCTAACTGTATAATCCCGTGTCCCAGCAACATGTATAAAGGCATACAGATCATTTGCTCCAAAACCCATCTCCAAAATCAAATCCACCACTGCACGCCGTGCTGGAGGGATCGCACCACCTTCCCATTTCAGAATAACAACATTACGTCTGGGACCCCCAGCAGAAGCCAGAGACCCAAGACCAGATCCTGGGGTGCTCAAAGTGGTAGCCTGTAGGGGAAAACCCCGCTTGGGAGCAGAGCTACCAGGAGCAGAGCGTACCACCTGAGCAAAGGTAGGTTTATCAGGGCCAAGGCCCCACACTGAAGTCACATTAGTCTGTACATCATTATCAACTGTCTGAACTGAACTGGCAGAATCCATAGCAGGACGATTGTCCATCACACTGATACTGGGGTGATTGTTATCAGTCACAGCAATATTCAATTTCCCATCAGGAAAGGTCACAGTTTCTGCTGCAATACCAGCTGTCTCCTGATGCTGCGCTGTAGAGTCCTCAGCAGCAGTGGGGAAAACAGCTTTGGACTCACCTAAAGAAGGGTTAATGGGCTCTGCTGACACCTGTGGTTCTTCTACAGAAATGACATTTTTTTAAAAGTAACTCTTGCTGCATTGCAGCATCAGCAGACACAACATTGCTGCACACAGGATCAGCAGCCTGATTGTCATTAGGCACATTGTCAGTGTTGAAAGGCACAAAAACAGTCTTATCCACAACATGGGACTTGGCAGTCTTTACCTTATCAGGTACATCATCAGTAATGTCCTCTTCATTAAACATTAACTGATTCCTCCGCATAGGAGACTCCATTACCTGGATGGCCCTGAGCATGCCTCCTGAGTCCTGGGAAGGCATGGGGCTGCTTACCTCTCCCTGAGGGGGCAGGGGGTCAGAACTGGGGGTCTCCTCCTCCACCTCCATCTTTGTCATTCTTCCAAACCTCCTGTCATTTCCAAACTTCTCCTTAAATGGCCCATCTCTGCCTTCCATCATGGCCACAATGGTCTCCTGATGGTCCACATGGACTTTGGCCAACTGGATCTCCGGATCCATGGATCCACGCTTCTGGCTGTGTAAGCCCTCCCGCTGCCTTCGCAGACGCT
Source organism: Lithobates septentrionalis (assembly GCA_037952835.1). Taxonomy (NCBI): domain Eukaryota; kingdom Metazoa; phylum Chordata; class Amphibia; order Anura; family Ranidae; genus Lithobates; species Lithobates septentrionalis. The sequence goes on along the minus strand of JBBDGP010000754.1, from coordinate 2,537,120 downwards.
TCAGCTCCGCTCGTAGCTTGTAAAGCTTATCCCTCTCCCTATTTAGGACCTTAATCCCGGCCACCACTCGCTCCCGAATGGCTTCGGAACCTTCATCCCCACCAGGGGTAGAGAGATCAGCTTGTACAGGGGCAGGCATGTCACCCGACGGCCCAGGAGATGGCTGTGAGCTTCCAGCAGGAGAGGCCCTGCTGGCCTCCATGGCTTCCCCAGAAAGGGGCCAGGAGAGCTGGGATAGATTTCCTCACCAGTCCCCTCTCACGCGGATCTGCAGCAGCTCCAGAGAGACAGCCTCCTCCTGACACACCTGTGCTCCAATGATGGGTGGGGCACTATTCCTTCCACTGATACCAATGATGAGGCACCATTCCTTCCACTGACACCAATGATTGGACACTATTCCTTCTACTGACACCAATGATGGGATACTATTCCTTCCACTGACACCAATGATTGGACACTATTCCTTCTACTGACACCAATGATGGGATACTATTCCTGCCACTGACACCAATGATTGGACACTATTCCTTCCACTGACACCAATGATTGGACACTATTCCTTCCACTGACACCAATGATGGGATACTATTGATCTTTTATTAAAAGAATCAAGCAACCAATTTTATACAAAAGTAAAAAACAAAACCATAGTACAAAACTTCAACAGAAATCCAAGGAATACACATCCATGTTCAGAATATATACAATATATACATAATCCACTACCAAAATTATTTACATAAAGCAGCAGAGAGGGCCTAAGAGGCACAACCCATCACCTATGTACGCAGCCATTTATCAAAAATTAATCCAAAAAAAAAATAATCTAGGGTGATAAGAGACAGACAGCCACACCCGGGAAAGAGACTCCTGGCAGTCAGGGAGGCTTGAAACCCCTCCACGCCTTCAACCAAGCCCCCTGACTCCGCTTGTCTCTCTCAAGTACCCGAATCTTCTCCATCTCATGCAAAATGTCATACACCACCACCTGAACAGGAAGGATTTTACGCCGAATGCAGACCTGACACCGTGCGTTCCAAGTGAAATAACGGACTACTAGGCTAACTAGAAAAAGTGTATCTAAACAAAAAACCCCACCAGTATTGAATGCTCCATACACCCACTCAGCATAACCCAGCCTGGAGAGGAAAGGGACACCGAGGGCCCGTCCCACCTGTTTGTACACCTCTATGTTAAAAGGGCAATGAAGCAGAAAATGGTCCATAGTCTCCTCCTCACCTGCACACTCCTCCCGAGGACAGCTACGATCCACCCCACTGCGGAATTTCAAATTGCCCCTAACATAGAGTCTCCCATGGAAGCACAACCAGGCCAGATCCCTGAATTTAGGGGGTACTCTGTCCAAATTAATAAGTCTTAACCCTGCCCTCAAAACTGGGCCTGGGCAATCCCTTAAGGCCAGTGGGTCATGAAAGACTTCGCTCAAGACTCGACTCATAAGGACTTTCCTCGGAACCGTTCTGAGATCTTCAGCCGACAATCGCCACTGCCGTAGTAACTTCAGGCACGGAGCGACATAGGCTGGTAGCTGACCACGATGACCCCTGAGATTCTTCACTTGGCCACCTTCTTCCCAAAGTCGTAGAAAAGGCCTAAACCAAGATCTAAATATGCCTGCCCATCCAGGAGGTTCCACTGCAAGCATATTACCAATATTAAACTTGAGAAAAAGCAGTGAAAAGAAAAGAACTGGGTTGACCATACCTAAGCCACCCTCCCTCCTGGATAGATAGGTGACATTCCTCTTGATGGGGTTCAGTCTGTTCCCCCACAACATCTGGAAGAACACACTACTGACCCTAGCATAGAGAGACACTGGCAAGATGCAGACAAAGCTGACATACAAGAAGATCGGAATCAGGTAAGTCTTAATCAGATCAACCCTTTCCCTCATAGATAACTTCCATCTCTTCCAGCTGACCACCTTAGTATTGGCAATTTCCAGTCTGCCTTCCCAGTTTTTGAGGCCATAATCGCCAGGTCCAAATTCAATGCCTAAAATCTTAATTCTTTCCTGGGGCACTGGAAAGGTGTCCGGGAGATCAAACCCCTCACCTTCCTTTCCCATCCAGAAAACTTCACTCTTTTCCTGATTGATCTTGGAGCCTGATGCTTCAGAATACCGTGATGTCAGAGAGACCACCTCCTCTGCTTCATCCGCCCCAGTGACAATCACCGACACATCGTCCGCATAGGCAACAACCCTCAAAGGCGGCTCACCCGGAAGCCCCACTGGCACCCCACACAACATGCCGCTCTCTAGCCTCCTGATGAAGGGGTCGATTGCAAACACATAGAGCAGGGGACTCAGGGGACAACCCTGGCGCACCCCGGAGCCAACCTCAAAGGACTGCCCAACCCAACCATTAACAAGAGGAAAGCTCTCTGCCCCCTCATACAAGACTTTTAACCAATCGACAAAACCACCCGGCAGACCGTACTTACTAAGGAGCAACCACAGATACTCATGGTTAACACGATCAAAAGCCTTTGCCTGATCCAATGTCAGCAAATACTTTCCCCAGCCTGCAGCCCTGCACCGCTCCAAGGCCTCCCGGACAGCTAAAACTGCTGTGAAGGTGCACCTACCCTGGACCGAACAGTGCTGATGGCGAGAAAGCAAAGACTCTGCTACTGACGATAGGCGCCAGAAAATGATCTTTGCCAGTATCTTTCTATCGACATTAAGAAGGCTGATGGGGCGCCAATTCTCAACCATCGAAGGATCTTTACCCTTTGAAAGAAGAATCACAGCTGAGTGCCTCATGGAAGAGGGAAGTACCCCCTCAGCAAGGCAACTGTTAAAAACCTCTACCAAATGTGGGGCCAGAATAGGCTTAAAAGCTTTGTAAAACTCAGCCGTCAAGCCATCCGGTCCAGGTGACTTTTTGATGGCAAGCTGTTCAATTGCCCTTATCACCTCTTCAACTGTGATCTCCTCTGTCAAATTCATCAATGGGACATCTTCATCATTTAGACCTGGAGTAGAGTCCAAAAAGCTTTCCATCTTGTCACGGTCAAGCTCTTTCCTCCCAAGAAGGTCAGCATAAAAGGACCTCACGACCTCCAGAATCCCTGACCTGGACTTTGTCAAGGAACCTGTACTGTCCTTAAGGCCAACGACCGTTTTAACAGCTACACCTTGTTTGCAGTTCTGGTAAGGGTCAGGCGAGTGGTACTTCCCATAGTCCCTCTCCAGAACCAAAGAGGCATGCCGGTCATATTGACACTTCCTGAGAAGGAGTTTCACTTCGGAGATTGCCCCAGGATCTCCTCCTCTCGAGACAAGAATATCCAGCTTCCTCCGTAAACGTTGGTAGGTCATGTATTTATTAAACTGCTTTCTATTGGCTAGGCCCCTGAAGAATCCAGCAATCCTCTTTTTGGTCAGCTCCCACCACTCAGCCTTGCTGCTACAAAAGTCCAGGATGGTCACCTGTGCCTGAAAGAATTCCTCAAAGGATTGTCTAACATGTTCTTCCTTGAGTAGAGTCGAATTCAGTCTCCAGATGCCCTTACCCCTCTGAGGGGCGTCTGAAGCATTCAGGACCACAGATAGCATACAGTGATCAGAGAACTCTACTGCCTGCACCACTGGGGGCGAGAAAGCAGAGGTCTCCTTCAAAAAAAACCTATCTATTCTACTCTGACTATTACCTCGATGAAAGGTGAACCCAGTGTCATCCGGGAGGTGCTTAATGTGCACATCCACAAGACCAGCATCCCTAACCATACTATTTAAAAAAACGCTATCATATCCCAGCCTGTCCTTGAAGTCCTTCCTGTCCTTGGGCCTAGTTACTGTATTAAAGTCACCTCCAAAGACCACTTGCCGGGATGTAAAAAGAAATGGCTTGATCCTTGTAAAAAGGCATTTCCTGTCCCACTTTGTGTGCGGTCCATAAACATTAATTAGGCGCAGGTCCTGCCCTCCCACAAGGACGTCTAAGACCATACATCTCCCAATCTCCACCTCAATAACCCGCCGGACAGTTACCATGCCGGTTTTAAACAACACCGCCACACCGCCGTAAGGCTCGGCCGCAAGAGACCAGTAAGATGGACCATACCTCCACTCTCTCTTGGCCACATGAATATCTGCCAAGGAGGTGAGCCTAGTCTCTTGCAAAAATAAAATTTCAGCATCTAATTGGCTGAACAAAAAGAAGGCCATAGAACGAGCTCTTACTGACTTAATGCTGGCGACATTTATTGTCACCACTTTTAACGGAGGGGGAACCGCCATTTGGGTTATTGGGTGGTTTGCTTCTTAGCTCCCCTCTGCTGCTCATCACCAGAAGCCTCTCTCTTTCTTGAGGCCGCCTCAAACTCCATTTCGGAATCAGAACTTCGCTCTGAAGAAGCTCCAGATGAAGAGATATCCCAATTAGAGGACCTATAACGGTTGGAGACAGGCACTGGAGCCTGTTCCGTCCTCACCACCTGCTTCTTCCGCTTCCCAACCTTCCTTCTCTCCTCCAGGTACTGCAGGTCCGCTTCAGAGATGCCCTCATCTCTTACTTTTTTCTGTGAAGTCTTTACAGAAGACTTCTTTACAGAGGAAGAAGCAACCTTTTTAGTACTCACTACCACTGCTGGTGGGGGGGGTGCTCCCTTTGAATCAGACTTAGGAGGGGTAGACTCCTGGGGGGTAACTGACTCAGGGGGCACAGACTTGGAAGGTTCTGACACAAGAGGAGAGGGTACAGTAGGCTGGGGGGACACAGATACAGATACAGAAGGAATACTTACAGACACATGAGGGGTGGTCACAGGAACTGGAGAGGGATCCTGAGCAGGACCAGGGGAGTGAGTCACCGCAGAGGAGGATGGTACACCAGGGGCCTCACCCTCCATCCTGTCCAGCCTTGACATGTCATCAATTACCTCCTTCTCCATATTGTGCCAGGCTTCAGGACATCTGCTGTAGGGGTGGCCAAGGCGCAGGCACAGGTTGCACCTGATCATTTCGGTGCAGTCCTTAGCCATATGACCCTGACCCCGACACACTGAACATATCAAGGCTGAACAGGAGGAACTCAAATGCCCCTTTTCTCCACAGCGGTGACACAGCTTCGGCTGACCAGGGTAAAAAACAGTCATCCTATCCCTCCCTATAAAAGCTGAGGAGGGCAGGTGACGGACAACATTCCCATCCCTGGCCAACCTGACTGTAACTGACCAACCCCCAGTCCAGATGTTACGCTCATCAAGGATTTTATTGGGCTTGGTCAAAACCTCCCCATAGTTCCTTAACCAAACCTCTAGATCCCGGGCAGGGACACTCTCATTAGTGAGGATAATTGTGATTTTTTTTACTGTAGACCTCTGAGAAACTGCAACTGGGGCCAGACCTTCCCATTCAGGTCTTGACCTGCACCGAGCCTCATATCTCTCCCAGAACAGGTCAAGACCCTCTGGCCTGGTGAAGCTAACTGTATAATCCCGTGTCCCAGCAACATGTATAAAGGCATACAGATCATTTGCTCCAAAACCCATCTCCAAAATCAAATCCACCACTGCACGCCGTGCTGGAGGGATCGCACCACCTTCCCATTTCAGAATAACAACATTACGTCTGGGACCCCCAGCAGAAGCCAGAGACCCAAGACCAGATCCTGGGGTGCTCAAAGTGGTAGCCTGTAGGGGAAAACCCCGCTTGGGAGCAGAGCTACCAGGAGCAGAGCGTACCACCTGAGCAAAGGTAGGTTTATCAGGGCCAAGGCCCCACACTGAAGTCACATTAGTCTGTACATCATTATCAACTGTCTGAACTGAACTGGCAGAATCCATAGCAGGACGATTGTCCATCACACTGATACTGGGGTGATTGTTATCAGTCACAGCAATATTCAATTTCCCATCAGGAAAGGTCACAGTTTCTGCTGCAATACCAGCTGTCTCCTGATGCTGCGCTGTAGAGTCCTCAGCAGCAGTGGGGAAAACAGCTTTGGACTCACCTAAAGAAGGGTTAATGGGCTCTGCTGACACCTGTGGTTCTTCTACAGAAATGACATTTTTTTAAAAGTAACTCTTGCTGCATTGCAGCATCAGCAGACACAACATTGCTGCACACAGGATCAGCAGCCTGATTGTCATTAGGCACATTGTCAGTGTTGAAAGGCACAAAAACAGTCTTATCCACAACATGGGACTTGGCAGTCTTTACCTTATCAGGTACATCATCAGTAATGTCCTCTTCATTAAACATTAACTGATTCCTCCGCATAGGAGACTCCATTACCTGGATGGCCCTGAGCATGCCTCCTGAGTCCTGGGAAGGCATGGGGCTGCTTACCTCTCCCTGAGGGGGCAGGGGGTCAGAACTGGGGGTCTCCTCCTCCACCTCCATCTTTGTCATTCTTCCAAACCTCCTGTCATTTCCAAACTTCTCCTTAAATGGCCCATCTCTGCCTTCCATCATGGCCACAATGGTCTCCTGATGGTCCACACGGACTTTGGCCAACTGGATCTCCGGATCCATGGATCCACACTTCTGGCTGTGTAAGCCCTCCCGCTGCCTTCGCAGACGCTTCAGCTCCGCTCGTAGCTTGTAAAGCTTATCCCTCTCCCTATTTAGGACCTTAATCCCGGCCACCACTCGCTCCCGAATGGCTTCGGAACCTTCATCCCCACCAGGGGTAGAGAGATCAGCTTGTACAGGGGCAGGCATGTCACCCGACGGCCCAGGAGATGGCTGTGAGCTTCCAGCAGGAGAGGCCCTGCTGGCCTCCATGGCTTCCCCAGAAAGGGGCCAGGAGAGCTGGGATAGATTTCCTCACCAGTCCCCTCTCACACGGATCTGCAGCAGCTCCAGAGAGACAGCCTCCTCCTGACACACCTGTGCTCCAATGATGGGTGGGGCACTATTCCTTCCACTGATACCAATGATGAGGCACCATTCCTTCCACTGACACCAATGATTGGACACTATTCCTTCTACTGACACCAATGATGGGATACTATTCCTTCCACTGACACCAATGATTGGACACTATTCCTTCTACTGACACCAATGATGGGATACTATTCCTGCCACTGACACCAATGATTGGACACTATTCCTTCCACTGACACCAATGATTGGACACTATTCCTTCCACTGACACCAATGATGGGATACTATTCATCCCACTGACACCAATGATTGGACACTATTCTTTCCACTGACACCAGTGATGAGGCACTATTCCTTCCACTGATCCCAATGATGGGATACTATTCCTTCCACTGACACCAATGATGGGATACTATTCATCCCACTGACACCAATGATTGGACACTATTCTTTCCACTGACACCAGTGATGAGGCACTATTCCTTCCACTGATCCCAATGATGGGATACTATTCCTTCCACTGACACCAATGATAAGGCACTATTCCTTCCACTGACACCAATTATGGGGCACTATTCCTCCCACTGACACCAATTAGGCGGCACTCATCCTCCCGTTGACAGCATGGGTGGATTTTTGTTTTACTCCCACTGACCACCAAGCCTATGGCATGGTTTACTCCCATCGATGCCAGGGCATTTTCTACTCCCACTGGCCACAGTCCGACCCCCCCTAAAGTTTGAAGGGCAATAAACTGGCCCTTTGTTTTGAAAGTTTGGAGACCTCTGTTTTAGCACTTCCATTAGCTCATCCCCCACAGCTATAACCTTCTGTACCACTTCCCCACCCTCTTACATTGTAAGCTCTTATGAGCAGGGCCCTCTTAATTCTTTCGTATTTTATTATATTGTAACTGTACTGTCTCCCTTTTATTTTGTAAAGTGCTGCGTAAGCTGTTGGCACTATATAAATCCTGTATAATAATAATCATACCTTGTTTTTTTCACGAAAAATTGTGGTTTCATTTGGTGGTAAATGGTTATGGATATCTGTTTTTTTTTTTTTATTATTGGAAAACTGTCCCAAAATAGTAAAAAAAAAAAAATGTTTTTAAAATCTAGCTGTACATTTCTTGTTACTACCATAACCTAACACCAAAGAACAACCCAAAAGATATTCTCTTGCTATGGACGATCGCAGTGATACCACGTATATATATATGTTAGTTGTTGTTTGTACCAGTAGCACAGGCCAGAAACAATAGTGCGCATTTTGCTTTTTTTTAAAACACACTGATACAAATGTAAAAAATGTTTTTTTTAAAAAAAATCCTGCCCAAATTTTACTGACTATGACCCAAACACTAGCCCTGGCACTGAACTAGATCAAACCTTGCTATCCAGCTATTTTTTATTTTATTTTTACAGAGAAGGAGAGGGACGGGAGAGACGGGGAGAAGGAGAGGAGAGAGGGAGAGAGAAGGAAGGAGAGAGCGAGAGAAGGAGGAGAAGGAGAGAGAGAAGGGGAGAGAGAGAGAGAAAGAGGGGGGTAGAGAGAGAAGGAGAAGGAGAGAGAGAAAGGAGAGGAGGAGAGGAGGAGAGAAGGAGAGAGAGAAGAGAATGAGAGAGAGCGGGAGAAGGAGAGAGAGGAAACTCCAATTTCTACTGGGAGAAGAGGAGCCAACGGTAAAAATTGCTGCCCAATATGTGACAGCGTGTCACCGACTGAGAGGGACATGAAAGACTGAGAACTTAAAAATCCTTTACATGGACTTATGGCAATGCTAACATGTATGTGGTCCTATCAATAAAGCTTATTTGAATTGAAATTGAATTGAATTGAATTGAATTGAGAGAGGGAGAGGGAGAAAGAGAGGGAGGGAGAAGAAGAGCGAGAGGGAGGAAGAGAGGGAGAGTAAGAGGGAGAGGGAAGTAGAGAGAAGTAGAGAGAGAGAGGTAGAGAGAGGAGAGAGAGAGAGAGAGAGAGAGAGAGAGAGAGAGAGAGAGAGATAAGGAGAGGAGAGAAAGAATGAGAGAAGGAGATAGAGGAAGAGAGAGAGGAGAGGAGAGAAAGAGAGCGAGAGAGAAGAGAATGAGAGAGAGGGAGAAGGAGAGAAAGAGAGGAGGAGAAGGAGAGGAGAGAGAGAGAGAGGGGGGGGGGAGAGAGAGGGGGAGAGAGAGGGGGAGAGAGAGAAGGAGAGAGGGAGAGGAGATAGAGAGGGAGACCATTTGGACCATTTAAATGGTCCAAACAGTCTTCCACAAAATACAGAGAGGTAACTGACAGACCTGACATTAAGAAACAGCTTGAAAACTTCCAAAACAAGATAAGCCCACGAGGTGTGAACCAGGCAGCAAAGGACTTCCATAAAATACTACACACCATTGCAGAAACAGCCCAGCTGAGAAAAGCCAACTACAAAAAACCATCCAACAAACAATCCAATAAATGGTTTGACAAAGAATGCAAAGCATTAAGGAACACCTTACGGACTGACCTAAGGATAGCCCATGGCACCCTACAGAAAAAATACGAACAAACCCTTAAAAAGAAAAAAGGAAAAACTTCATCTCCAAAAACCTGGAACAGCTGGAAGAGGCACTTCAGGAAAATTCTTTCTGGGAAATATGGAAGAATATTGGCTCAGCACCCAGGAAAAACAACCTCCACATCTAAAATGGCGACATCTGGCTCAACTACTTTAAGAACCTCTACAAAGATATTCCAGAGGAGGCTCTAACTGTAGAACAAAACGACATCATCAAAAGACTAAATGATATGGAGGAAAAAATTAAGGATTCCAGAACCCCCTAGATGTACCGGTTACACCACAAGAAATTAGGGAGAAAATCCAAAACCTGCAAACCAACAAATCCAGTGGGATGGATGGAATCCTGCCAGAGATGATTAAACACAGCTCCCCAGATGTACACGCTGCACTATGCAAAATGTTCAATCAGGTCCTGAGCACTGGTTACTACCCTACAGTATGGAACAAAGGCCTCATAACACCCATCCATAAGAGTGGAGACCAGTACGATCCAGCCAACTACAGGGGGACATGTGTCAGCAGCACACTAGGGAAACTATTCAACAGTATCCTCAATAAACGGATCCTCAACTTCCTGACACAACACATTGTCCTCAGCAGAAGTCAGGCAGGGTTCATGCCAAACCATCGCACTACAGACCACATCTACACCCTGCACAGCCTCATAAAGAACCATGTGCACAATACAAAACATGGAAAGATTTTCGCCTGCTTTGTGGACTTTAAGAAGGCATTTGACACTGTGTGGCAGACAGGCCTGTTGCTCAAACTATTAGAGAGTGAAATAGGAGGGGAAACATATGAGGTTATCAAGAGTTCATACACTAAGAACAGCTGCAGCGTAAAGGTGAATGGGAAAAGAACCGAACACTTCTGGCAGGCCCGAGGAGTCAGACAGGGCTACAGTCCAACCCTCTTCAACATCTACATCAATGAACTGGCTGCAGCTCTAGAATCCTCCCCAGCACCAGGACTGACTCTACATGACACTGAGGTGAAGTTCTTGCTGTATGCGGATGACCTCCTACTTCTGTCACCAAGAGAGAAAGGCCCACAAGACAGCCTGGAAGTGCTGGAGAAATACAGTGACACATGGGCACTACCAATCAGCTCAAGTAAAACAAAAATCATGGTGCTCCAAAAGAAAAATACTAAACAAACAAAGAGCCCATCCTTTACATTAAACAACTGCACTGTTGATGAAACTAACAACTACACATACCTCGGCTTAAAAATTAACAAATCAGGAAGTTTCAAGTCAGCCATAGAGGCACTAAAAGACAAGGGATGCAGAGCCTTCTATGCCATCAGGAGACAGCTGTACCAATTAAAACGACCAGTGGGAGTCTGGCTCAGAATATTTGATAGCGTCATCACCCCAATTTTTTTTTATGACAGTGAAGTTTGGGGTCCTGTCACCTACCCAGACCAATCCAAATGGGACCCCAGCCCAACCGAAATATTCCATCTGGAATTCTGCAAGCACCTCCTCCAAGTCCATCGGAGCACCTCCAACAGTGCAAGCCGGTCTGAGTTGGGCAGATTTCCCTTACTTCTCGCAGTACAGAAGAGGGCGCCATCATACTGGGACCACCTACAAAACAGCAGGCCCAACTCATACCACCATAAAGCCTTACTGAACAGTGAAGATCAGTCCAAGCCGTGTGGCCTGCAACAATGTATCAACACCTTGTCTATCCCAAACTCTCAACAATGCGGCCTGACAAAATCTCAAATAAAAAACATAATCAATGACTCCAAAAAAAAATATGTTGGAGAATGGAGAAATGAGCTAAGAAACTCCAAAAAACGAACTGTTTACCAGTCATTGCAGAGAGACTACAAACTGGCCCCGTACCTGGAGGTGCTACAAGACCCCCGAAGACAGACAGACCCTGAGCCTGTACAGACTGAGCGCCCACAGCCTGGAAATCGAATTAGGACGGCACAGACAGACCTACAAGCCCAGGGAGAGTAGACTGTGCCAGCCATGTGACCAGGGGGTCCTGGAGGATGAGGACCACTTCCTGCTACATTGCCCAAAGTACTCATCAGTGAGGGACACTCACTTCCAGAGACTCTCCACTCTCATCCCAGACTTCAATTCTATAAAAGAGAAAACTCCAATTTCTACTGGGAGAAGAGGAACCAACGGTAAAAATAGCTGCCCAATATGTGACAGCGTGTCACAGACTGAGAGGGACATGAAAGAATGAGGACTTAAAAATCCTTTACACGGACTTATGCCCATTCCTCTCTACATTACTCCATACCCCCTCCCCCCCTTCTTTTTCTTATAGAAACTCAACTGCTTTGGCAATGCTAACATGTATGTGGTCCTGCCAATAAAGCTTATTTGAATTTGAATTTGAGAGAGGGAGAGAGAGAAGGAGAGAGGGAGAGGAGAGAAGGAGAGAGGGAGAGGAGAGAAGGAGAAAGGGAGAGGACAGAAGGCGGGAGGGGAGAGCGCTGTGACCATAATTCATAGGTTAACTGCTCATTTAGGTCCAGGGAATCGAGTAGGGATTCTCCGCTCTCACAGGATGCTCTGTTCTGCTAGACTGGCCCTCGCAGCCTCTCCTCTTCTGCACTCTGGCCATCAGATGGCTCTTTGATGTCATCAAGACTGATGCAGGGACCGTTGCCTTACCTGATCCTCCACTCCCCCCGGTAGATGGTGCTATCACATGCTCTAGCGGTGGACTGCCCCTGTTATCATAGTTAATGCAAGACCTCTGGTCTTAATGACGTCAAAACCTTGAACTAGTGTTTCTCAAACTTTTTTCAGTCAAGGCACCCTTTAAAAATGATTGACTGTCTCGAGGCACCCCTTAAAAAGGATGGACAGTCTTGAGGCACCCCATTCTAAAATGTAAAAGCTATTCTAATAGCTTTACATAATGCAGAAACATCCACAAGTCCTAGTAGGACACTTAATGGTACAGGTGATTTATTCTTCCAAAGCAAACACACTTTTGCAAACTGGTACTGACTAGTATTCCTATGTTTCTCTTCTCCCTCTGTTTCTCCAAAGCTAATGTGATCCCCAGCACTGATGGAGAGGAGCAGAGGAGGGTCAAACAAGGACCCTATGCAGGTGACTGACATCCCCCTTATCAACTGATGACACCATTCTGACACCATTGCGCTCTGAAGGGGCAGCCATACCCTCAGAGCTCTGTGCCGTGGCCGAGGGCTCCCGCGCGCATTCATGGGAGTGACGTTATTGCGCCCCCCAGCCATTCATACAGTCGGAGCCTGTGAACCCAGAAGGAAGAAGATGAAAGAGCTCTGACAGCACAGGGCTCCGTGTACAGTTAAGTCTGTCATAATGTGCTAGCATGCGGTGCATACTAGCACATTATGGCATAACGCTGCAGGGGGTCCATTTTTTTTTTCTTTTAGAGCAGTTTTACTACCGCTTTAAATCTGGACAACAATACTTGAACATCAGTTGTGTGGTGAGTTGTATCCACTCTTGGCACCGATGGAGAAATGTACTATTTATACAAGAAGATAATAAAGACATTAATAACTGGCTGAGAAAATTCCTGTCATCAAGATGTGGGAGTTTAACGTAATAAAAGTGTAAAAGAAAAAAAAAAAAACACGGGCAGCCTGAAACATTGGATCTGAAAAACTGAGAGTCTGTTCCAGTGGTAGTTAATAATAGGGGGAGTGGGTGGCTACCTGTGGCCACAGTCTCCAGGAGGGTCCATGGACAGCTAAAATGTTCTCCACTGCAGTGCTCCTCTTTGTAAGTCAATTTCAGTCTTTTGATTTTCTTTCTCAGAAGGTGACTAGCAATGGCTAATTACGTACAAAAAAAAGTACATCCTTTTTGCAGATGTGTGGCGGTGCCATTCATTTTTAATGGCAACTCAACGCATCTTACTGACACGCGTGCGAAAACATATGCTAAAATGCTTAGTACCAATGTAAATGTGCCATTAAAATATATTTTTTTTACTTTTTGCTATAATACATATCCAAAATAATATATATAAAAACAAATGTATTCATCAGTTTAGGCCGATATATATTCTTCTATATATTTTTGGTAAAAAAAAAAAAAACGCAATAGGTGTATATTGATTGGTTTGCGCAAAAGTTATCGCATCTACAAACTATGGGATAATTTAGGGACTTTTATTTTTTTCTATTGTTTTTACTGGTAATGGCGGCAATCTGTGATTTTTAGCGGGACTGCGAGATTGCGACAGACAAATCTGCCCACAAATAACACTTTTTGGGGACCAGTGACATTATTGCATTGATCAGTGCTATAAAAATGTTGGGATTTATTGCAAGGGTTCCCAAAGTCCTAACAATACTTTGAAAGGTTCCTCTGCGGTAAAAATGATGGGAAAGGCTGTTTTGGAATATAACAAGAAGTGGGGGGTCTCCAGCAGTTTTTTGTCAATAGCACCGTACTTAGCGGTTCAGTGGAGTCTAATGCCTCGTTTCCACTGAGCGGATCGGTTCGGGTCGGTACAGTTTGAATGGCCTAGAATGGTCCGGTCTATTCTGGTGAGCGTTTCCACTGCAAGTGGGACCACAAGGGGCCATACAGGGTTTAGAAAAAATGCCTCAGCATAGCACAGAAGACGGTTTTCTGTCAGCCAATCAGTGGAATGTATCGTAGCTCCGCCCTAACCGAACCGTTGCATTTTCTATGGCCCCACATCTGAAGCAGGACCCTGAATGGAACGGTTCGGTTGTATGGGCCGCTTTCATAATGGAAACACCCAAAATAGCGTACCGTACTGAACCGAACCGAACCGATCCGCTCAGTGGAAACGAGGCATAACATGTTACTGCTCAGGAGGAGAATTCCATCTACCCAGAACTGAATTGGAGGGAGCCAAGGATTCCACCCTGGATCCATACCGCTGGCCATGGTGCTGACACTTTCACTGAAACTCTTTCCCACCCTGACCACTAATATTTCTACCTCCTTCCTATGCACATGTAAGTGGAATAACTATGTTAACAAAGAAATATATATAGGTCAGTGATAATGAGCTAGGTAGGTGCTCTTTTTATGCTTTCTATTTCATGAATTGAAAATGGCCTGGCTACAATTAATCCACTGATGGTCTATCTATCTATCTATCTATCTATCTATCTATCTATCTATCTATCTATCTATCTATCTATCTATCTATCTATCTATCTATCCATCTATCTATCTATAATTAGAAAGTATAAAGGATTGTTCTGGAAACACTATCTTCCTTTGAACAAGTTTGATTTCCCCCGTGTATTGTTCTTCACTGTTCCAGGATTGAGCTGACTATTCCTAATTACAGCTCCCAGATGTGCCGGGTTTGCAAGGACAGTTCCTCTTTTGGACACAATGCTGCCTGTGCCTTTTTTTTGCACACAGTTCTCCCACAATAGGTCTTGTGTTTGGGGCTGCTGTATATACACCTTCTAAATCCCAATATGTTTTCAGGCCACATAAGGGAGAGTACAAACCCTGACCAGGGCAGACATAACGTTAGTGCAGATGGCACTACCAAGAGTCTACAATAAACCCATGTTTTGATTCCATGAAATTTCACCCTTTAGGAGTGTGCCACATCCCTTTTATACTATATAAAACAACAAAAAAATTGGACTTTCAAGATACTGGTAATTCTCAATTTTATTAGTACACATATGTCTAAAATCTGACTAAATGATTTGAGTCTAGATCAGAAGTCTGCATATATAGAAATATGATGGAGAGGTGAAAAAGTCTCAAAGGTCCACTTCATCAGGCGAATGCAAGGAAGTGAGTATAATGGATGTATAGTTTTGTATTGATTACATTACTATATTAAAATCATTACTTCTGCTTATGTGTGACCCATCTCCAATTACTGGGGGGAGGGGGGACCCCAGATGATTATTAAGAGAACTTGCTCACCATAAGTAGATCTACTGCAAATTATTTTACCCCCTAGGTTAGTATTAAGATTCTGTCATATGTAATAAAATACAGTATACTGATAAAAATTGGACACTGAGATGATAAGGGGGCTAGAGGATCCAAGTATAAAACTCTAGAGTGGGTCTTGGGATATGTTCAGTCAATCGAAGTTCACTTGGATGTGTTTGTATACAAACGGTTACCAGCAATGCCCAATTAGATACACAGAAGGTAGCTAAAGTATATCAATTGTAGAATAAACTATATTAGGTGGAAGACAGGGATCTAAAAATTTTTTAACCAAAGTGTTCTGACATTGTGCTAAAACACCCAACAACCCCTCATAAAAAGATAATCAGAATCCCTCATACCTCGAGGCCACATTATAGTCAGGTGGGATATCAGTTTAGGACAGGGGTCTACAACTTTCTAAACAAAGAGCCAGTTTACTGTCCTTCATAAATTAGGGGAGCTGGACTGTTGCCAGTAGAAGTAGAAAATGTCCCGAAGTCAGTGGAGTAACCAATACCTCATCATTGGTATTAGGGGAGGAATAATGCCCCATCATTGTGATTAGTGGGAAGAATAGTGTCCCATCGTTGGTATCAGTGGGAAGAATAGTGTCCCATCATTGGTATCAGTGGGAGGAATATTGCCCTATCATTGATATCAGTGGGAGGAATGTTGCCTCATTTTTGGTGTCAGTGGGAGGAATAGTGTCCCATCATCAGTATCAGTAAGAGGAATGGTGCCCCATTTTTTGTGTCAGTGGGAGGAATAGTGCCGCATCACTGGTGTCAGTGGGAGGAATAGTGCCGCATCACTGGTGTCAGTAGGAGGAATAGTGCCCCATTGTTAGTGTCAGTGGGAGGAAAAGTGCGCCATCTTGGTGTCAGTGGGAGGAATAGTGTCCCATCGTTGGGGTCAGTGGCAGCAATAGTGTGCCATCATTGGTGTCAGTGAGGGGAATAGTGCCGCACTGTTTCTGACGGGGGGGGGGATAATGCCCCAAGGGCTGGATAAAAGCAAGCAAAGGGCTGCAGTTTGGAGACCTCTGATTTAGGAGCTTAGAAGTCTTTGCATCCATAATAGACAGATCAGAGGCTAATATACCCAGTTTACCCCATACATCAGAACCTCCACACAGGTACTGTCAACAGCCCATTTGGGCCCATTTATACTAAATTTGAGTCGGGTGGGTACTGGGACCCCAAATTTCTACTTACATTTTACAGGGAGTCCTTCGTATTGGAGCAGCACTAGATGTGTTAAATAGTCTCTAAAAAGCAGAATAATAAAAAGATAGACAACAAAGAGTAATGCTGCATTATGCTGCATACACACAGTCGGACTTTCCGAACGTGTGTGGGCCTCATCAGACTTTTTTTCCTGAAAATTCTGATGGACCTAGAAATAGAACATGTTTTAAATCTTTCCGACGGAATTAATTCCTATCGGGAAAACCGCTTGTCTGTATGCTGTTCCGACGGACCAAAAACCATGCATGCTCTGAAGCAAGTACGAGACGGAAGCTATTGGCTACTCGCTACTGAACTTCCTTTTTCTAGTCCCGTCGTACGTGTTATATGTCACCGCGTTCTAGACGGTCGGACTTTGGTGTGGGCAAGACAGTTTCAGCGGAACTCCGTCGGAAAAACCTTCAGAGTTTATTTCGACGGAAAAAACGGTCGTGTGTACGCGGAATAAGAGAAACATCTAAAAATAAACATATAGAGAACAAAGCAGCTTTATTCCCTGGGACAACTTTTCATACTGCCAGGATTGTGGTTTAAAAAGCAAAACAATTCATACAGCCTGGAGTGTAATCTTTACAAACCATCTAACACTAAAGAGAGCTTTGAGTAAGCGATACAAAAACTGTAATCATAGATAGGGTATAGATATGCATTATGCATGCTTCCCAATATAATAAAAGGGGAAACCAGGACATCTTCTAGAGACAAATTTTTAATTCAATCTTATTTTATTGAGATAGAAAAATTGGGATAGAAAAATTGTACAGTATACATATATGTCATTCAATATCACATAAACAGAGATATACATCCGTGCAACACTGTTGTCATACCGTCTCATGGTTTAGATAATTTGTGAGCTTCGAGTGATTTGGTGTTGTATATAAGCCTGTATACCTACAGCGTCTAACCTGGCTTATTAAGGTTAAGTGAGCACCACTATCTACTCAACGAGTGGTGCCCACTCATTACAAGTAGGCTAGGGCTTTTGTTGCTGTGCTGAACACGTTTTCTCTGAGGGGGAAGCTCTGTGTGTGCCACCGCTCCGGTCTGATTAGACTAGAGATTGTGATTTAGGTGATCGTGTAACACTGTAACATTTAAAGGGAAAGGAGAAAAAGGCAGTAAGGAATGTAGAGATTAAGAGAGAGACATTCCACTCTGGCTACACAGGTGCGTCGCTGGAGTTAGTGACAAATTTTTAAAACAGAACAAACGGGAGGAATGGTGCCCCATCATTGGTGTCTCGGGGGGGGGGGGGGTAGGGCCCCATCATTGGTCTCAGTGGGAGGAATAGTGCCCCATCACTGGTGTCAGTGGGAGGAATAGTGCCTCATTGTTGGTGTCAGTGGAAGGTTCAGTGCCCCAAGGGCCAGATGAAGGCAGGCAAAGAGCCACATCCGGCCCTGGGCCTCGGTTTGGAGACCACCGCTGTAGACTGTTCAGTTATTTTTGTACAAAAGAATTTCATGCATTTCCAGACACCTGCAACTGTCAATAGTGGGGGGAAAAAAGTGATTCTGTAGAAAACATCAATTAAAGTGTACTTCCCCTTTTTGCCACCTACCCTGACCTAACCCACCCGCCACCTCTATAGAATGCAAACTTACCTCCATATGGACCGCTGTTAACACACACTGCAAGTCTTCCCTGTCCTGGCCACACCAGCGCATTACAATTTCATAGATTTATATGGGCCTGTCTCTGTTTCTGGCTTCAAGACACAGCACCATAGAAGTCTATGCGGCTGTAATCCACAGGCATGGCCAGGACAGTGAAGACTTGCACTACTTGAGGCCAGTTCACACCACCACGCTGCCATTGGGTGCCCTGAAAAAACTTCAGTCAGCAATACTGTTTTCCACACACCATGGCAGAGTAATGTTAAGAATTGGGAAGAAGTTTTGCTCAGCTCAGTGTACAATTTCGGCATTTGCCTTCATAAAAGAACTCCCGTGCATGCACAGCAGTATTGATCGTATTGCAGAATGATATGGAGAGATGCCAGGGCTACTTGGGTAGGAAATCCATTCTGACAGCAAAGCTGGGGTATTCCTTTTATATAAAAACCCCTGAAGTCACTTTCACAAATAGGATGTACTCTCTAACACAGGAGGGAATATAGCAAATTTACTGGCAGAATTATTTTTTTAAAGTGTATCTAAAACCAAAAACTTTTATTTTTCATTTTGAAAAAATGATTTAATGATTAAACCTCTGTTCCTGTTCTGGTGACAACTCAAAACTTTGATCCATTTTTAAGCAAATCTATCACAAACCTGGCCAACTCTTTTTCAGATCGAATAAAAATCTGATAGAGGTTCTAGCCGTCCTCTACACCAGGGGTCCCCAACCCCTGGGCGGCGGACCAGTGCCGGTCCACAGCTGATAGGATTACATTGGTGGGTGGGCAGGGAAGCCAGGAGAGGACACATGGACTGAGCACAGCCTCTGCCCTGCCAAAGGTATGAGTCGTAAGCAGGGGAGGCAGAGATTAGAATCTGGAGAGAGGAAAGGGAGGGCAAACTGCAGGGGCACTGCGATGGAGGAGGCTGTGATTGCAAGGGGCACTGTTATATATAGGGGACTACACTGTAAAGGGGCACTGTAATCATTACAGTGTGCCCTTTTACAGTGCAGTTCCCTTTATTTCACAGTGCCTCCTTTACAGTGCAGTCCCCTTTACATCACAGCCTCCCTTTATATTACAGTGCCCCCTTTATAGAGCAATCCCCTTTACATCACAGTGCCCCGTGCAGTCCCCTTTACATCGCAGCCCCCTTTACATTACAGTGCCCCCTTTATAGAGCAGTCCCCTTTACACTAATGTAAAGGGGCACTGTGATGTAAAGGGGACTGCACTGTAAAGGGGGGCTGTGGTGTGAAGGGGAACTGAGGACACTGATTTAAAGAGGGAACGCCGTGAATATCCCATCCCCCGACCCATCTACCAAACACAGCTCCTCCCGGTCCCTGGGAACGCCACGAGTCCAGTCCCCGGTCCCAAAAAGGTTGAGAACTGCTGCTCTACACTGATAAATAAAAAACAGATATAACAAAACCATCAATAATACTTGATATAAAAAATAAATAAATAAATATATATGTTTTTATATATTATATATATATATATATAAATATATATATATATATATATATATATATATATATATATATATAAAAATACACATATATAGTGCAAATGTGAAAATACACAGAAAGTGTATACACAAGGCCCATACAGACATAAACCTCTAAATTGAACGTGCAAAGAGAAAACAATTAATCAAGTTAAGTGCAAAAACAGTCCATCCATGTGTAAGTGTGTATGCGAGAATAAGTCACTTCACAGTGTATGTGGAGAACCGCGATCACTCTACAAGTGCAATATGTCCATTAGAAATTAGCGGGATCCACCCACTAAATGACACCAGTTGACAGACGCATCCTTACAAAATTATAAATGGTCAAAATCGCTTTGGTAAAAGCTCATCCACTGACTTCCACTGGGGGGGGGACAAGTGTCACTGGGCAGAAAACAGACATTAACACCAGAGGATAAAAATATACACTTCCATGGTGAAGTATGTCTATAAAAACTCTCACCGTTTATTAAGCTTCCAAAAATCGTAGCCCCAAAGAACATACAGTATATCCTTGTATATAGGATAAAATAGCAGGCTAATTGCTCGCAGCAAAAAAAGGCTGATTGCGATCAGCATAAGTGCGCAATGACGTCACATAAGGGCCTGCCAAACGCGTTTTGTCTAAAATGAGGTCTTCTGGGGACATAGGCTTCCTCTACGTTACTAAAGAAAAATATTTCTGTGTTGGAGGTTTCTTTTCACTTGCTTTCTGACAAAACTTTGTCAGCAGGACAGGAAGTGAGGGTAAATCTCTGGATGGCAGTAAATATTCAACAGTGAGTCTAAACCTTCCTCCCTCTAAAATTTACAACACCTTGGCCTAAAGCTAAAGTTTAATCTGACTATATTTTGCCTTCCCTGGACCTTCCCCCCCACCCATCATCAGGAGGGAGGAGATATGAAAATATCAAAATGCCCTAGGTAACACCCCCCCCCCCCCATGTTATGCTGAGCCGCCATGACTGAAAGAACTGAAATCCAATGAAAGAAAGGGGCAGGCCAAGCACACTCAGGGTGAGACGCATCATCAGAATATAGGACAGAGATGCGGGACAGTCCCGCATTTGCTGGGACAGTCCCGCATCTCTGTCCTATGTCCTGATGATGCTCCCCACCCTGACTGTCCCTGGCTTAGCCCTTTTCTTTCATTGGATTTCAGTTCTTTCAATCATGGAGGCATGTTGGCATCTATGCTTTAAGAACATTAGATAGACTTGCAATTGGTTGATAGAGATGAATGCCAGGATAGGTGGAGCAGAATTGAGCATGCTCAGTAACTCAGGTAAGAATGGTGCTGTGATCTCAAAACACAACCCTGGACATGGCATCAGCAGTATTTAGAACAAAGATGAGGGACTGTCCCTGAAAATTCGGGACAGTTGGCACCTATGCATTGAGAATTATAGGTAACAGTGCATTCGGTTGACAGAGATGAATGCCAGGATGGGTAGAGCAAGTGCTGCTCACGTTCAGTAACTCAAGTAATGCTGTGATCATAGCACACAACCCTGGACACATCATCATCAGTATATAGAAAAAAGATGAGGGACTACCCCTGAAAATTCGGGACATTGGCACCTATGTTAGGATGTTATTCATTGATTTTAGCTCTGCATTTAATATAGTAGTTCCTGAAAAATTAGTGGAAAAGTTAAAAGCTTTGGGCCTATGTCCATTGCTGCGCTCATGGATTATGGATTTTCTAACAAACAGGCCACAAATGGTGAGAATAGGAGATCAGATGTCTAACACTATTATTTTGAATACAGGGGTACCCCAGGGATGTGTGTTAAATCTGGCCTTGTTTACATTGTTCACGCACGGCTGTACTCCCATACATGCGTCTAACACTATAGTGAAGTTTGCTGATGACACCACTTTAGTGGGACTCATACAAGATAATGATGAGACGGCTTATAGGCAGGAAATTCAACATTTGGTTGAGTGGTGTAGAGAAAATGATTTAATACTCAATACGGCAAAAACTAAAGAAATAATAGTGGATTATAGGAGATCAAGAAAGAT
Source organism: Lithobates septentrionalis (assembly GCA_037952835.1). NCBI lineage: Eukaryota > Metazoa > Chordata > Amphibia > Anura > Ranidae > Lithobates > Lithobates septentrionalis. The sequence goes on along the minus strand of JBBDGP010000754.1, from coordinate 2,515,363 downwards.
CAATCATTGCCCGGTTTATATAGGTGGTGAGGAGGTGGAAAGGGTGGACACTATTACATTTTTGGGAGTACATATTACAAGGGAGTTGTCATGGTCTCAAAATACTTTTTTTCTAGTGAAAAAAGCGCAGCAGAGACTGTTTTTCCTTCGGAGACTGAAGCAGGCTGGATTGCCCTTAAGGCTTCTGGTCAATTTCTATCATTGTACCATTGAGAGTATTCCTCTCCACTGCGCTGTAGTGTGGTATGCCAGCTGCAGGGCGGAGGATAAGAAGTGCCTGTCTCGTGTGGTGAAAACAGCACAGCGGATCATAGGAACAGATCTACCAAATTTGGACACAGCATATGCCAGCCATTTAAAAAAGCGGGCAAAAGCTATTAGTATTGATCCAACCCACCCAGGTTACAGTGTGTTTGTCCCATTGCCATCAGGGAAAAGATATAGAACACTTAAAACGCACACTAATCGCTTAAAGCATAGTTTTTTCCCTAGGGCCGTATTGTCCATAATCCCATCAGGTACAGTGTTTTAGGAATTTTATGTAGAATTTTAACATTCTCTTATTTATTTATTTTTAAATAACATTTTATATCTTGATATATTTTAATAGATACAGTATGTGGGCATGTGCTAGGAGTATGTATGTGTGGTTTTCTTGAGAAATGTTTTATTCCTGCTGTAAAGAGTATCCGAAAAAATTTTGTTGTATGTATACAATGACAATAAAGTATATCCATATCTATGCTTTAAGATTATTAGGTAACAGTGCGATTGGTTGACAGGGATGAATGCCAGGATAGGTAGAGTAGTATTGTGCATGCTCAGTAACTCAAGTAATGCTGTGATCGCAGAACACAAATCTGGACACAATATCATCAATACAGGGTTGTGGGACTGTCCCTGAAAATCCAGGAGAGTTGGCATCTATTAGGCAGACTTGCAATCATTTTACAGAGAATGCCAGGATAGGTGGAGCAGTACTGAGCATGGTCAGTAACTCAGGTAAAAGTGGTTATGTGATCTCAAAACACAACCCTGGACACGGCATCATCGTTATATAGACCAAAGTTGAGGGACTGTCCCTGAAAATTCGGGACAGTTGGCACCTATACTTTAAGAACATTAGGTAACAGTACAATCGGTTGACAGGGATGAATGTCAGGATAGGTAAAGTAGTATTGCGTACGCTCAGTAACTCAAGTAATGCTGTGATCGCAGAACACAACCCTGGACACAACATCAGGACAGAGATGTGGGACTGTCCCTTACAATCCAAGACAGTTGACATCTATGCTTTAAGAACATTAGGTAGCAGTGCAATAAGATGACAGAGATAAATGCAGAATCGGTATGGCTTTAACGAATAAGTGTGTCTCCTGAGTCAGTCCATGCAGTCCATGCATAATCTTGTCGTCTGAATAAAATATATTTGTAATTAGCGCATATACAATGAGATAACAAATGCTGCGCCACAATGCTGTCCCCAAGCCTGCCATCCTTGTACTTGGAGCTATACATCCACATAATCACTTGATTATTTCCTGGAAAAAAGCACAAGACAGATGGGCACCAGAGTCTAACATAAAAGGCAGATTACCCATATGAAGTGGGAGACCGTGTGTGGGTTCTACTGCTTTTAATAGATCAGCACCGTGAGATTACTAATCATAGGAAATGGGCCAGGGAGCGCTATGTGGCCAACATTTTCATCTACTCATTAACAAACACCTACCTGCATATTTTTTATTGGTCTAGCAGTCACCATAACTTAAAAATAAAAATAAAATAGAATAAATCACATAAATAATTATCTGAAATAAAAAATATAAATTTTCATTTTTAATTGCACTGATCGCTGTATAAATGTGAATGATCCCAAAATCACACCAAAAGTGTCCGATCTGTCCGCCATAATGTCACACTCACGATAAAAATCACTGATCACTGCCATTACTAGTAAAAAAAAAAAAATATTACTAAAAATGCCATAAAACTATCCCCTATTTTGTAGACGCTATAACTTTTGCGCAAACCAATCAATAAACGCTTATTGTGATTTTCTTTTTTTTAACAAAAATATGTGGAAGAATACGTATCTGCCTAAACTGAGGGAAAAAAAAGTATATTTTTGGGGGATATTTATTATAGCAAAAAGTAATAAAATTATGCGTTTTTTTCCAAATTGTCGCTATTTTTTTGTTTATAGCGCAAAAAATAAAAACTGCAAAGGTGATCAAATACCACCAAAAGAAAGCTCTATCTGTGGGGAAAAAAAGGACGTCAATTTTGTTTGGGGGCCACGTCGCATGACTGGGCAATTGTCATTTTGCAGTGTCGAATCGCAAAAAGTGCTCTGGTCTTTGGGCAGCCAAATGGTCCGGGGCTTAAGTGGTTAAAAAATAAAAAACTTGTTTCACCTTTTTTCATTCAAAAGGCTGCTGATCTCCTGCAATCTCTTTATACCACATAAACCATCTAAAGCGGTCTCCTTTAGCATCCCATCCTGAGACGCAGTTGCTGGTTCTGCACTGTACTTAAAGTGGAAGTCCATGCAAAAACTAAAATCCCTATAGCCACCACCATTCTAACACTAACCTTTCTATCACTAGCCCTGAAAAGAAAAAATCAGTATACATACCTTTTCTACAGGCGATCTGACCCGATCCCCGGCAACGAAAGCTCGGATCCCACACTGAGCTGTCAACCGCGGCTTCGTTGTGTGGGCGGGTGCAGAGGACATGTCCGTCAACGGAAGCCCCATAGTAACTCTATGGGTGATGTCACTTCCCATTCATTTTACAGCCATTGTCGAACGTGTACTCAGCAGAGCTTCCGCCGCTGGAGATCAGGTCGGATCGCCTATAGAAAAGGTAGGTATACTGATTTTTTCTAGAGAGGTTAGTGTTAGAATGTTGGTGGCTATAAATGCAGGGATTTTAGTTTTTGCATGGACTTCCACTTTAATGATATTGGAGTGCCCACCTACATTTCAATGCATGGGGAACAGACCTTTAGGCCCATTGATTAAGATAAGTATTTCTCGGTGTTAGATCATCCTATAGAAAAACAAGCAATATTTTCTGTATCCATGGGAGGAAGGGTAAGCTGGGGGGGAGGGGGGGGGACCATTTCTTATGACTGTTTAGAGTTCGGGTCTGTTCACACCAATGGGTGTGTGTTCTGGTGTGCAAAGAGCGTGAGCACTAGAGCCCGTTGTGCACACGCTCTGCAATCTGTTTTTGCAACACACTGCAGTGACAACGTATGAGCACCATTGGAAGACGGGGACAGGGTGTTGTCCTCTTATAAAAGGAAGTGCCTGACCAAGGTCCTTCATGGCAGGATCATCTTCAGTGAAAGCAGTAGGTTTGAAAATATGGAAAATAATTTTTGAAATGACATTAATGTTGTAAAAGTTATATGAGATTTTAGAGACCAGCTTTACAATTTCTTCAATTCCGCTGTAGCCATACTTCAAATGTTAAAGTAGAACTCCAGCCAAGACATTGTTTTTAGTTCTGGATAGGGTGGAGAAGGGTAAGAATCTCTTTCTAATTTGTATTGCTGTCTGTGTCACCATTGAAGCAATTCACTCTTTGTATTTATGAGGGGAAATCCGAAATTCTTGCTACTCCCGGTTGTGGGGAGTATGGGACTCTCTCCTTTCCCAAATTGCCATGAAATTCCTGCTACTTCTGGTTGTGGGACGCATGGGACTCTGTCCTTCCCCGAATTGGCCATCCCCTGAAGTGAAATTATTGCTACTTCTAGTTGTGAGGAGCATGGGACTCTCTCCTTCCCAAAATTGGTCACCCCCCTGAAGTGAAATTCCTGCTACTTATGGTTGTGGGGAGCATGGGACTCTCGCCTTCCCCAAATTGACCATCCCCTGAAGTGAAATCCCTGCTAATTCTGGGTGTGAAGAGCATGGGGCTCTCGCCTTCCCCAAATTGGCCATCCCCCTGAAGTGAAATCCCTGCTAATTCTGGGTGTGGAGAGCATTGGACTCTCTTCTTCCCCAAATTGGCCATCTCCCTGAAGTGAAATTCCTGCTAATTCTGGTTGTGGGGAGCATGGGGCTCCAGGTCTAAGAGCTGTTACATTGAGGCAGGCAGAGAGTTGTCAACCCTATGGAAGCTCTAACCTGAGCGAAGGGAAGATCAGTATCAGCAGCCAAAGGGCAGCCACCTATGTGGTCTTCTTGCTTTGCCCGGCGTAACTAAAGTACACTTTTGCTCCAACCTAACAGCTATTATTTAATGCTGATCCTCGTAAACCTAAGATCTTATTAAATTCCTTGCTGTCTGGCTTAATGATGGCCTAGTGTGATATATCGTACTGATCTGATGTGTCAGCACACAGTGACTGCCAGGGTGTAAATCCCACGAAAAGACTCCCGTCTCCGGTTTAGCAAGTCCATTATCACGAGATGTACTATAAAGACTTCATCTGGATCTACTCCGTCATTATAAATCTGGCCTATTCATCTGTCTATGACACAAACCATTGTTGACAAAGCAGCATCACAATATTTTATTGATGGTTTAAAATAAAAAATATCCATCATCTCTGCCAAAATTCCACCGAAGGTAAAAAATCTCATTTCATTCTAGAACTCAGATCTGACCTTTTTTTTTGCTAATGTTAGAGCAGACATTTATCAGTCTGGGTGATCTAATATGGTCATTTGAAGTATCCTATTAAATTACGGGGCTGATTTATGATAAACAGGGCATGGAGAATGGGGAAAAAAAAAGTTGAGTCCTTTTCCACAGCTCATTCCTGATTAACTGAAACATGAAAGTAAGGTGTCCACATAAAGGAAAGAAATAATGAACTGTCTGGCCACCGTCTCCAATGACCTTTGCTCACTTAAAGAGTTATGGCATTCAAGGAATCTTCACCATCCAACAGTTCCAGAGCTGTTGAAGGCCTGGCTCTCTGCCGATTGCTGTGGTGCCTTTACAGGACGCAATGTAGGAGCCAGCAGATCCAACCACATCACCTAGCAGCGGTTCAGGCATTCAATAGTAGACATGTGCATGACGAAAAAATTCGTTTTGTTTCGTTAATCTAGTTATTTTGTTTAGTTAAATTCGGGTGATTCGTTCAATTCATTTTTTGAAATTCATTTTCGGAATTCGTATTCGGAATTTTCAAATTTACAGATTTTTTTTCGATTTGAAACGATCAAATCGATAAATTTTCGAATCGGTCAAAACGAAAGGGTTATATTGATTTCCATTTGATTGCAGCAAAGTGAACAAACAAAAGAAACATCTTCATCAAATGATTACAATGACTCTTTTCACCTTTGGCTTAACAAATCACCTTTCAAATCACCTTTGGCTGAACAAAAACAGCATTATTTAAAAATTGGTACTCTAATAACACATACAGTCTTTGATTTTAGCAATATGTGTAGTGAGAATTCGACTGGAGTTCAATGTAAAATTCGATTCGAATTTCAGTCCAAATTTAGGAAATTCGGACGAATTTCGTTACGTTATTTAGAGCATTCGGTAAAATTTGTTTATATTGTAATTTGGGTATTCGGATATATCCGAATCTCCGAATAACAAAAAATGTGTCCGAATATTAATTCGGAATGAAACGAACCGCACGTGTCTATGCAATTTAATTCAATAGACCCAGGTGTGTCAAATGCTGAAGATTCTTTGTATGCCGTAAGCTCTTCAACAGAGCAAATATTGGCGGCAGTGGTGGTTGGCCAATGTGGTCCCAACACACAGACAAGTCAATCTGCCTCATGTCCTATTGTTTCAGTTCACACCTACGTTCTACTTTGGTGTGCACTGAAAAAAGCAGGACAGGGTGCATTTTTTATGTAGCGCAAAAAAAAGGTAATCAGTGCAATAAATTGTAAAAATGCATTGCACTTCTTCTTCACAGTATACACCAGCATGTCTTATCCAGAGCATAATGCACACCCTCAAGTGTCCTTATGAAGTCACGTGACCCGTGACGTAACACGTAGGATGGAGCCTGTGGATCACGGACCGGAAGTAGAGGTTTAAGCAAATAGCGGTATCCCTTTGCATCACTGTGAAATGCTGAATCGTACTAATAATATGTGAGTGTGTTTTTTTTAATAATAAAGTGTTTTAACATAAATGCTACACCATTGGAGGCCGCTTTCTCCCTTCTCTTTAACATGTCACTGGAGCACACCATCATGACTGCGCGCTTATAAAGCAGCCTTAAAGGGACCAACATAATTTTTTCCTGGATGAGTCCTATGGGAGATTACGGCACCCTAGCGGACAGAAGAAGTGCACACCCTGACTGCGAGCATACAGAAGCCACCGTGAGACCTAAGAGCTACAGTAGCTATTGGGAGTAACACATGCGATATCTGACCTTACATGCATTGTAGGTCAATGTTATGAGGTGAGCACAGTGATGGATTGGAAGAAGATGTAATTATATATGAAGTTCACGTGGATGATCTAGTCAAGAAATTTGTTTACATCCTCTCTAAAAATATATAAACTGATAGCAATATTATGGAATAATCAAACTTTATTATTGTCACCTGTAATTTTTTCCCTTGTATTGGTATATATGCACAAGGTCTATATGAATTCTGTGAACCCCGCCCCACTTTTTAGGGGTGTGTGGCACCCCTGACCCGCTTGGTGGTCCAATTGAGGACTGGGAGCGGTGTTGGGGGATAAGATACGAGGACACGCTCAATATATAGTAACTTAAAGATGACAGATTCAGTTATATGTTTTTATAATATGTCTATAAATATATAAGAGGTCCATATAGTGAACTTGGTTTTGAGTTATTCAATTTATGGTCAACACTGAGGACAAGGGGGCACTCTTAACGTCTAGCGGAAAAGAGATTTCATCTCTAAATACGGAAAGGTTTCTTCACAGTAAGAGCTGTGAAAATGTAGACTAGACTCCCTCCAGAGGTGGTTCTGGCCAGTTCAGTAGTTTGCTTTAAGGCCTGGATTCTTTCCTAAATGTACATAATATAACTGGGTACTGACATTTTATAGGTAAAGTTGATCCAGGGAAAATCCAATTGCCTCTCTGGGATCAGGAAGGAATTTTTTCCCCTGCTGTAACAAATTCAATTATTCTTTTCTGGGGGGTTTTTTCCTTCCTCTTGATCAACTGTGGGTATTGTATGATATTTTTTATTTTATTTATTTATTTATTTTTTGTGGTTGAACTAGGTGGACTTGTGTCTTTTTTCAACCTGACTAACTATGTAACTATGTCTTTTTATTTTGTATACAGTAATAATGCAAAAACCGTATAGCGACTGGCTATACGACTGGATAATTCTGTGTCCTCTCCAACATCTTATGCTATGTTTATTAAAATGAAAATGCTCTCTTTCTTGTCAATAAAAAAAGATCTGTTTTAAAAAATATATATATGCACAAGGTCTAGGTTGAATTAATTATTTGACTCATTTAAGTGATAATTTGATCTATAGCACATTGGGAATCTATGCAGGCAACGCGCTTAATTATACTTTCTTAATTTTGGGTTGTGGGAACACAAGACAGCACTTGCAGCTACCGTCACATTATTCATGGTTGACTAAGATATTTGGTTGTACTATATCATTTTTGTTGGTTTATTTGGAAAACGCAGGAGTTATCTATTTTTAATTTCTTGGCCCTCAAAGTGAACCTGTGTTTTTTTTTTTACAGAAGAGACACAGACCAGGGAATTAAACTTCTAGGAAATTAGTGCAAGTGGCATGAACCATATTAACAGGATGTTTCCGGTTCATCTGTACCACCTACGCCAGTTTCTGTTTCAGAGTGAAACAGAAACTGGTGCGGGTTTTACGCCTATTTTAGAGATTGACCGAGGCAGTTTTCAATATAGAAAACTGCCGCAGATCGTTACAAGGTCAGACCTGGCATATAGGATGTGAGCTTGTGACTCTGTTCTTAATTAGGAGCAACAACTGCTCCATTTCCTCTGCTTGGAAGCCTGCGCCACTTTTTGATAAATCCAAAGCCTTCCTTCTGGCAATCTTCTTTACACTGTACACTACAGCTCGGTGTACAGTCCTGGCATCTGCCCAGTGACAAGATAAATTAACTCCCCGGCGAGAGTATAAGATGCTACAGAGGTGACTTTAAACTCCACCTTACCATTGCTCCAGTAACATCCTCTCCCCCATCTCCCCTGAAGACCCCAAACCCAGGAGAAGCCAAAGAGAAGATGTCGGCACCTGTGGGCAGACGTTGAATTACTGGAGCAGAGTATAGGCAAAGTTTAGTTCTGGTTTTAAATCCACCCCTGTAGCACAGGGGTCTCCAAACATTCTAAATAAAGGGAAAGTAATGTTCTTCAAACTTTAGAGGGGCCGAACAGTGAACATTGGGAGTAGATAATGCCTCAGGCTTGGTTGTCGGTGGGAGTAAAAAAAAATACATAGCACCCCTGTGGTCAGTAGAAGGAATAATAGTGCCCCATCATTGATGTCAGTGGGAGGAATAGTTCCCCATCATTGGTATCAGTAGAAGGAATAGTGTCCAGGGGCGGACTGACCATTGAGCCACTCGGGCACTGCCCGAGGGCCCTGGGCCAATAGGGGGCCCCATAAGGGTTGCTAGCCTCAGTGAAACCAGGGTCAGTATGGACCAGGGACAGCCAATAGACAGTATGGACCAGGGACAGCCAATAGAAACATGTCTGTGTATACTGTGTGTGTGTATACTATGTGGCCCCATAATCTCTGATTGCCTGGGGGCCCCATAATCTCCTATTGCCCGGGGGCCCCATGAGTTGTCAGTCCGCCCCTGATAGTGTCCCATCATTGGTGTCAGGTGGGAGAAATATTGAACCAACATTTGTATCAGCGGTAGAAGTTATGCCCCATCATTGGTGTTCAGAGGGAGGAATTATGCCCCAATGTTGGTGTCAGTGGAGGGAATTGTGCCTTGGATCAGTGGAAGGAAAAGTGTCCCAAGGACTGGATAAAGACAAGCAAAGGGCAGCATCTGGCCCATGGGCCACAGTTTGGAGACCACTGCTGTAGCATCTTATGCTCACCTTTCCTTTGCTCCCCTAGTGTTATGTTAGCCAATGGGAGTGAGAAAAAAAGGTCCATGTAGGCTCCATGTCTATATCAGTAGGAGCTTACACAGGACAGAAGACTCTATCCACAGTGCCTGAAAGGTCAACTAGCAAGCACCAGTGCTGTTACAGTACATGGGGGAAGGGGATCTACTATGATCTATGATCTACTATACCTGGATGTATTAGGTATTGGTCTTTACTCCTGGTGGCAAAGAGATCATCAGGTAAAACATAACATGTATACAGATTAATCATTACTCAGATTACAGATTACTCATGTATGCACTGTATATGGGTAAAGCTTACCAACTATATAATATGATCCACAATTTGGGTGTTAACAAATTTTTACGATTTATACCAATTGACCTATGCTCAATGTATGCTTACAATAAAGCTTAGCAGTGACTGAAGTACTTCCCTTTGTTGGAGTAAATGCTACACCATGGTTTTTTCCAGTCTTGGTGATATTTCCAAAACCTTAGACCCCTGGTGTCCAACCTGTGGCCTCAGCAGTCTGTAGTGGGAACATTGATTAAGGTAACAGCATTGATCTCTACTAGCCTCATGTAACATGTTCCCAGCTTTGTATTGTCTTCTGCAGCATATCCCCAGTCGAAAATGAAGCATGTCCACACTCTGACCATCATTTCCTCTATTAGGTCTGCAGTTTCTGACAGCCCTCTCAAGAATTACATATATTAAACATTATGTGCAGCCCTTTGGTGATATATCAGGGGCCATATTTGAGGCCTTCTTTAGCTCATAGGTTGCCAACCAGTGCTAGGCATTTGGTTTATTTTGAAATAGATAATCAAAGCCCAGTGCACACTGGGTAATGTGGTCAAGGACTATAGAATTGGCAAGGGAACCATAGAGAGGTAAATATATAGGGGGATAGAAAGATACTGTAAGTTCACTTGAACAAGAAGAGCTGGGACACACACAGGTGAGACAGAACACCTAAAACTCCAAGGATTTACTTTTGGAGTACGCAAAACATACAAGAAGGCAATGATTGATTCAGATTACCAAGATCCAGTTAAACTTTAAATATTCATTTTAGGTGGACTGATCCTTTCAGCTCTTTAATAAAATTAATTACAGTATCTCAAGAAAGTGAGTCCCCCCCACCACATTTTTGTAAATATTTTATTCTGTCTTTTCATGTGACAACACTGAAGAAATGACACTTTGCTACAATGTAAAGTAGTGAGTGTACAGCTTGTATAACAGTGTACATTTGCTGTCCCCTCAAAATAACTCAACACACAGCCATTAATGTCTAAACCGCTGGCAACAAAAGTGAGTACACCCCTAAGTGAAAATGTCCAAATTGATCCCAATTAGCCATTTTCCCTCCCCGGTGTCATGTGACTCGTTAGTGTTACAAAGTCTCAGGTGTGAATAGGGAGCAGGTGTGTTAAACTTGGTATTATCACTCTCACTCTCTCATACTGGTCACTGGAAGTTCAACATGGCACCTCATGGCAAAGAACTCTCTGGGGACCTGAAAAAAAAGAATTGTTGCTCTACATAAAAATGGCCTAGGTTATAAGAAGATTGCCAAGACCCTGAAACTGAGCTGCAGCACGGGGGCCAAGACCATACAGCGGTTTAACAGGACAGGTTCCACTCAGAACAGGCCTCTCCATAGTTGACCAAAGAAGTTGAGTGCACGTGCTCAGCGTCATAATCAGAGGTTGTCTTTGGGAAATAGATGTATGAATGCTGCTAGCATTGCTGCAGAGGTTGAAGGGGTGGGGGGTCAGCCTGTCAGTGCTCAGACCATACGCCGCACACCGCATCAAAATGGTCTGCATGGCTGTTGTCCCAGAAGGAAACCTCTTCTAAAGATGATGCACAAGTAAGACCGCAAACAGTTTGCTGAAGACAAGCAGACTAAAGCCTCATACACAGGATTCGATTGTCGTACGACCAAGTGTCTGATTTTTGTCAAAATTGCTTGTGCAGGATTTTGTCTAGCATACTAACTATCCACAAATTGTCGTTCGACAAACTTGAACGTAGTGACGTACTACGAGTGTATCAAAAGGAAGTTAATTTCTCGAGCGCCAACCTTTGGGCCCCTTCTGCTAATTTCGTGTTAGTAGAAGTTTGGTGAGCCTTGATTCACGATTTTCAGATTGTACCCGATCGATCGTTCGTCAACCAACCATGTTACGAAATAAGAGGAGAGAACGTGATATTATTATGCCGGTCAGTAGCAATACCAGCCACATGAACCCCAACAACCACGTTGGTCTGGAGATTATCAACCCTACCCCCCTTTCTAATCTCTATTATTTTGTGTATTTTTTTGGTAATGATTTGTTTTGGTATATTTTCTTAGTTTTTTTCTGCATGGAGTGCACTTTTTTGTTAAGTTTTTTTATTTGGATGGCAGATAGTATCTCTAATCCCACACCCACATAACTGTCCCTGAGCCACCCCCATCAAATCATTCTTTGCAGCTGTTACCTTTTGTACCACCACCCCCTCCCTTTAGAATGTAAGCTCTATGAGCAGGGCCCTCCTGTACCATTTGTATTGTACTGTAATTGTGTTGTCCCCCTTATACATTGTAAAGCGCTGCGTAAACTGTTGGTGCTATATAAATCTTGTATAATAATAAAAATTAAATTTCAGTTTTTTTTGTTCTGCACAATAAAAAAAATTGTGTAGAAAAATACTTGGCTATGTGTATTTCTTCAAATGACAGTTTGGGAGTAGGCAGTTACATTAAAAACAACACAATGGAAAACTAACAAGGCACACCAACATAGTTGTATCTTTGATCTTAAAGCCACCCAAAAGTTGAACTTCCGCTTTAAGCACTCCTTGCCCACTTACATGCCACATTTGGCATGTCATTTTTTTGGGGGGGAGTGGGTGCTTAGATTTCAGTGGGACTTCCTGTCCCACTTCCTGCTTCCGCCAACAGGCCGCCTAGGCGACTCCTCCTCTCCCCCTAGGCGGCCCCTCCCTTTCGGCAATCTTCTGAACACGTGACAGGTCCCAGAAGATTGGCTGTCCACTGGGAAAGCGCAGCGCGACTCGCGCATGCGCAGTGCGTGCCCGGCCGTGAAGCCGCAAGCTGTCATGGCGGGTGCCCACAGTTTCAATGGAGGCGTCGCGGAGTGGAGGAGGAGAGGAGCGGGGCTCCATGCGGCCGCATCGCTGGGCTGTGGAACAGGTAAGTGACTGTTTATTAAAAGTCAGCCGCTACACTTTTTGTAGCTGCTGACTTCTAATAAAATAAAAAAGCCTGGAACTCTGCTTTAAAAACTCAGGGATAATGGTGTTGTGGTAACTTCCCCAAAAAAAATCTAACAACAACCATAATATTAATATTATTTATATCACTACAAAACAAATGCCTTTTTAAAATACATTTGGCATAACTCCATCAGTATCACCAGCAAAGCAGCTTCATTATTATCCCATTAAAGAAGATAAGAATGTGCGTTGCATTTCGTCATTTCATCAAGTCACGAATGTCAATTCTAGATTACGAACAGTAGTTTACAAGACCGAACTCTTCTGGCTCGTTCCTTGATTCCGATCATGGGTGTTTGTACTTTCGACTTTAGTGACGATTTCTGTACTGACCATCTGAAAATCGGACGTTGAGCTGTCCTTCGTCAAAAATGTACTAGTCTGCTCATCCAGCTTTTGTCTGACGAAAAAGTGAAATCGGCTGTCGAAAGCACCGTACTAACTAACTATCCAAAAATCGTCTGACAGCTTGTCGTATGAATTTTCCCATCTGATTTTCGTATCGTGTGTACGGGCCTTTAAGGTCATGGATTACTGGAACCATGTCCTGTGATCTGATGAGACCAAGATAAACTTATTTGGTTCAGATGGTGTCATGTGTGATGGTAACGATGTGAGGAGTACAAAGACAAGTGTGTCTCACCTACAGGCAAGCATGGTGGTGGGAGTGTCATGGTCTGGGGCTGCATGAGTTCTACCGCCACTGGGGAGCTACAGATCATTGAGGGAACCATGAATGCCAACATGTACTGTGACATACTGAAGCAGAGCATGATCCCCTCCCTTCAGGGACTGAGCCGCAGGGCAGTATTCCAACATGATAACGACCCCAAACACACCTCCAAGACAACCACTGCCTTGCTAAAGAAGCTAAGGATACAGGTGATGGACTGGCCAAGCATGTCTCCAGACCTAAACCCTATTGAGCATCTCTGGGGCATCCTCAAACAGAAGGTGGAGGAGCGAAAGGTCTCTAACATCCACCAGCTCTGTGATGTCGTCATGGAGGAGTGGAAGAGGACTCCAGTCGCAACCTGTGAAGCTCTGGTGAACTCCAGGTTAAGGCAGTGCTGGAAAATAATGGTGGCCACACAAAATATTCACACTTTGGGCCCAATTTGGACATTTTCACTTAGGGGTGTACTCACTTTTGTTGCCAGCGGTTTAGACATTAATGGCTGTGTGTTGAGTTATTTTGAGGGGACAGCAAATTTACACTGTTATACAAGCTGTACACTCACTACTTTACATTGTAGCAAAGTGTCATTTCTTCAGTGTTGTCACAGGAAAAGATATTATAAAATATTTACAAAAAAATGTGAGGGGTGTACTCACTTTTGTGAGATACTGTAGGTTAACACTCTAAATAAATTCTTTCCCCGAATGAAATTTTTTTCTGTTTAAAAGAAAAAACTTGAGGACAGGTAGCTCATCAGAGCACAATATTAAGACGATGTAGGTTCCAGTTTGTTGCCAGTTCTTAACCACTTCCCGCCCGGCCTATAGCAAAAAGACGGCCGGGCGGGGGTTCAGTTATCCTGACTGGGCGTCATATGACGTCCAGCAGGATAACAGCCGCTGCACGCCCGTTGGGTGTCAGTCTGACACACCGCTACACCGATCTTGGTAAAGAGCCTCCGACGTGTCCAATCACGGCTGATCACTATGTAAACAGGAAGAGCCGTTGAACGGCTTTTCCTCACTCACGTCTGAGACATGTGAGTAGAATAGAGCCGATCGGTGGCTCTCCTGACAGGGGGGGGGGGGGTCTGCGCTGATTGTTTATCAGCGCAGCCCCCCCACGGATGCCCACACTGGACCACCAGGGAAGCTGCCAGGACCACCAGGGAAACCCCCCACCTATCAGTGCCCATAAGTACCGCCTATCAGTGCCCATCATGAGTGCCCAGCAGTGCCACCTCATCAGTGCCCATCAGTGCAGCCATATCAGTGCCCGTCATTGAAGAAGAAAACTTACTTATTTACAAAAAACTTTAACAGAAACAAAGAAAAACTTTTTTTTTCTCTAAATTTTCGGTCTTTTTTTATTTGTCGCAGAGGTGATCAAATACCATCAATAGAAAGCTCTATTTGTGGGAACAAAATGATAAAAAATTTGTTTGGGTACAGTGGTGCATGACCGCGCAATTGTCATTCAAATTGCGACAGCGCTGAAAGCTGAAAATTGGCCTGGGCAGGAAAGTGTATAAGTTCCCTGTATTGAAGTGGTTAAGGACCTGAACCAAGATTAGTGAGTCTGCTGGGATCCCAAGAAAACCAATCAAGTCCATCCACATTCATGCAAACCATTGACAATATTGTGTTTTTCACACTTAAAAATTGAAGCTTGGCTCTTGAGCGTGTGCAGAGTATATCGTCACCACATTGCATCTCATCCTCCTCCAACATAAGACGCCTTGGGACCAATTCTTTCCAATGGTGCTGCGAGCATTCTAATGACACTAATTCACAGAGCCGGGAATTGCAGCCATAATTAAAAGAATTCCTGCATGTGTAAGACATCCGTCTTGGGTGGAGAAAACGCCTCTCCGGAGAGCAAAAAGCAATATTAACAAACCATGCCGAGAGACTGACATACTAAAGAAAAACTCTGATTATTAGATTTAAACTGCAAGCAATAACTATTGATCTGTGAGCCTTGTTTTTCTTCACGCTTTGTTTTTTTTTCTTGTGACCTAAGCTGACATTTATATTAAAGTGGACTGGGCTTTAGATATATTTAAAGTGTCATTAAACCCACATCATTAAAAACTATCAATAAATGGTGTATTACATGCTGTTCATACTCACCTAGTCACTATGGGACTTGTTTTCTGGATTCTGCAAAAAACCCCGTTTATCCAGTTGTTCTCCGTCTCCCCCTCCTGTCCATGTCCCCACGGCAGTTTGGGATTTTGCAGAGCAGTGTTGGCAGCTCTGCACATGCTCAGTTTTAAGTGTATTTCTACCCTGAGCATTTCCTCACTATCAAATCTGAGCAACCCATGTAACTATAGAGTTACACGTGTGAGTATACTTTCTGGTAAATGACAGCACATTCCCTCCTCCTCCATACCTACTAACCAGCTAAACATAATGGGGGATATTACCTCTTAACCCCTTCAGGTCCATGCTATAGCCGAATTACGGCTACAGTGCGGATCTACTTTGTCGAGAGGCCGTCAATAGACGCCCTCCCCTTTGCACACTCCCTGCAGGGCGTGCGCTGTGATCACCGAGTCAATGAGACTCAGGTGATCACAGATCTGAGTGAGGGGCCGATCCCGTCCCCTTACCACGTGATCAGCTGTCAGCCAATGACAGCTGATCACGGGATGTAAACAGAAGATTGGTAATCATTTTTTTCTTCTCATGCTGACAGTGTGAGAAGAAAAAAAAGCCGATCACCGGCTTCTGTTGAAGGGACATCGCTCCCGAAGAGGAAGAGGTGGAGCCGCCTCATCTGTGCCCACCAGTACCGCCTGCCAGTGTCCACAGTGCCATGAATCAGTGCCCACCAGTACATAAAAGTGCCAGCAATCAGTGCCACCTATCAATGCCCACGAGTGCCACCTATCAATGCCCACCAGTGGTGCCAATCAGTGCCTCATCAGTGCCACCCAGCAGTGCTGCCTATCAGTGTCACCTACCAGTGCTGATCATGGCCTATCACTGCCACCCATAAGTGCCCATCAGTGCCACCTATAAGTGCCCTTCAGTGCCGCCCATCAGTGCCCACCAATGCCACCTATCAGTGCCCACCAGTACCACCTCATCAGTGCTGCCTTATCAGTGCCCATCAATGCAGCCTATTGGTGCCCATCAGTGTAGCCTCATCAGCCTACATCAATGAAGGAGAAAAATGATCTGGTTTATTAATTTATTAACAAAATATAAAACTGTTTTGTATATATTTTTTTTAATTCTGTCTTTTTTAAAAACCCAGAGGTGATCAAATACCACCAAAAGAAAGCTCTATTTGTGGGGAACAAAAGGATAAAAATGTCATTTGGGTAAAGTGTTGTATGATAGCGCAATTGTCATTCAAAGAGTGACAGCGCTAAAAGCTGAAAATTGGTCTGGGCAGGAGGGGGGTTTAGCTGCCCAGTAAGCAAGTGGTTAATTGATGGAGGATTCACCTGCCTCTTATTCTAAGACACAGTTGGAGGGGTGTGACACAGCCTGTGACTGGCAGAAATCTGCCCACATCATGTTATTGCCAAAAAAATAATAAAGATTTCAAATATACAGTATATTTGTATGACAATTTAAGAGAGTTTAAGAGAAAGGGATAGAAAGAGAAGGGATATTGCAATTGAAACAGTGTGTGTCCTGCTGCTCCTGCAAGTACAGCAGCTGAGCAATAATTACAAAACCACTCCCTCACTGATTTCCCCAGAAGTCTGCACTAAGACACAAGTCAGATTTTGGGCATCCCTTGCAATAAAAATTTCATTTTTGGTGAGATTCTGTCAAAGGGAAATCACCTCTAAAAAGGATGCAGACCCTGCCACGTTCCTCATTGCAGCTGGCTAATAATTATAAAATTACTCCCATACAGATACAACATAACAAAAGGTAGGACTCTGCAACAAAGTTTGTTGAAATCCCTGCAATGTACATCGATCACCCAGAGGGGAATGTTTTTTTCCTCAACAGAAGTGGAGTTGCTCTGTAAATAAATTAATTCCTTTATTTGTTTTTTCTTTTTTTTTTTACTTGTTGTTTTTTGTAATTTGCATAATATGATTAAAAACAGTGGTCCGAGGGCTGGATGTGGCCCTTTGCTTGCCTTAAGCTAGCCCTTGGGGTACCATTCCTTCCACAGACACCATGGGGCACCATTTCTTCCTGGAATACCAACAATGGGGCACTATTCCTCCCACTAAAGCCAAGAACCGGGCATGGTTTACTTTCAACGGCGCCTGGGCATTTTCTACTCCCACTGGCCACAGTCCGGCCCCCATTAAGCCTGAAGGACAGTAAACTGGCCCTTTGTGTGGAGAAACCTGATTTAGAACAGAAAAACAAAGCATCAGTAAAACAAGGCAAAGAGATTTCAAATGAATTTTAGTCCCCCTTTACATCAGAATCCCAATCAGAGCCCCCTCACATCGGAGTCCCCATCAAAGTCCCTCTCACATTGGAGTCCCCCTTACATCAGAGTCCCCATCACAGTCCCTACTAACATGAGAGTCTCCATCAGATTCCCTCTTTACGTTTACCATTAGAGTCCCCTTTTACATCAGAGGGATGCATAAACTCTTGCAGCGAGCCATATTTGGTTCCTGGGTCGTAGTTTGGAGATCCTTGCTCTAATGCAAAATGGCAACCTAATTTATTAGAAAGGCACCAGGGTGTAAATTAGATCGTGCTGTGACTGCGCAGATCCGTAATGTAATGGTCATGTTAGCAGCCCAGGATGTTTTTGGCCTTTGTCCAAAAAAAAAAAAAAAATACACATTGAGTTGGCAGCTCTGACTATCCCTGGAATCCTGGTCTCGAAGTAAACACAACAGGCCGGTAGTGTGAGTAGCACGTGAGTCTGCCTTTCAATAGCTGACCTGACTTTCCGGATGACTGAGCAACAAGGACCCGCCACATACACATCACATTTCATTGTTTCTTATTAGGAAGGCACTGTATATGCAATCCCATAGCATAGCTCCCAACTGTCCCTGATTTCGAGGGACTGTCCCTGATTTGGAGCAATGTCCCTCTGTCCCTCATTCCTCCTCAATTGTCCCTCATTTTGGTCTGATCTATATAGATGTATATAAAATGCACTTTTTATCTTTCAAAAAGTGTTTCCCAGTGCTAAATCTTTCATCTAAATTCTAAAATTTGTCTAAATTTCTGAATTTGTAAATTTTAAAAGCCAATGTAAAGGAATAGTAGTGGTAAAAAAAAGCCCTTGTGGATTTAATTAACCTTTTGTTTTTGGTTAATTCTCCTTTAAGGGGGTGTGGCAGGGGGGCGTGTCCTATGCCTACATATGTTTGCTAGTAGGTGTCCCTCATTCCCATCTCAAAATGTTGGGAGGTATGCCATAGACTGGTATAATCCACAGGCCACAAATATGGGAGACACGTCCATTTCCACCTGGCATTCAAATCCTCCTTTTCAACAATTCCTGCACATACTTTTGGGCATATTTATAATGAGGTGAATGTCACTTTCACTGGTGATAAAATAATTATTGTGATTTAAATCATATGCACCAGATGCAAGTCGGATTTTTGAACAGATACTCCCAAAGGGTTAAAGTGATTGTAAAGGTAAAAGTAAAAAAAATAAATATATATATATCTCTATACTACGGCCACGAACCTCCTCTTCTTGGGTCCCCCACTAGCGCTCCTGGCCCCTCCTCTCTGTCCAGCCGCTTCCCATAAGGTGCACTCGTGCATGCTCGCTTTCCGAGCCCCGCTGCTACGTCCATTGACACAGACAGCGCACCCCGCTTCCTTATCACTGGTTTTGATTGACAGAACTGAAAGCCATTGGCTCCCGGTGCCCCAGCAAAGCCAGCAAGACCAGGAAGTGGGAGGAGAGATGAGCTTCAGACGTGCACGGCGCTGGATTGAATGAGGGCTCAGGTAAGTATAATGAGGGGGGATGCTGATGCCTGTGCTGTGGAGGGGGTGGGAGCAGCCAGCTCAGGCTCTCAGCAGCTTACTGAGAGGCTGAGCTGAGTGCTGGTCCAGACATGTGGGCAGATCCCCAGTTCATTGCCGCAATCTTTTCTGAGCCTGGACCGGCTCTGTGATGTCAGCAGACAGCAATCTTCAGCCCGCTGTCTGCTGAAAACAGGTCACAGGAGTGCAAAACGAACTGCACTCCTGTGGTCCACAGGAGAAGTACTGTACAGGCAAACAACATGGTTGAGCATACAGCTTTTTCTTACAACAGATACAGGTAGGCATAGCTCCCAACTGTCCCTGATTCGGAGCAATGTCCCTCTGTGCCTCATTCCTCCTCATTTGTCCCTCATTTTGGTCTGATCTATATAGATGTATATAAAATGCACTTTTTATCTATCAAAAAGTGTTTTCCAGCACTAAACCTTTCATCCAATTTCTAAATTGCTGCATTTGTAAATTCCAAAAGCCAATATAAAAAAATAGTAGTGGTAAAAAAAGGACTTGTGGGTTTAACCAATCTTGTTTTTTGTACAATTCTCCTTTAAGGGGGCGTGGCAAGGGGTGTGTCCGATGGCTGCATACTTTTGCTGATAGGTGTCCCTCATTCCCATCTCAAAAAGTTGGGAGGTAAGGGTAGGACTCTGCAATATACATAGATCACTAAGCGGGGATTGTTTTTCTCTTAACAAAAGTGGAGTTACTCTTTAGGTAGGATTAGTTCATATTTACCAAAAACTGCCTATGCAGATAAGGGGTGTCTGTAGATAGAAACAAACTGTGCAGCTTTTACCAATGTTGAATAATGCCCTTGCTATGGGTGTAGACCATTTATGTCCCTCCTGAAGCCATTTATAAATGGTTGCTAGTAGAATGGGATTTTAAACACATGTTTAAATTTATTCAGCCAGCGACAGGCTTTTTGGTGGAAGTCATCACTTCTGCTGAAGGTACGCTTTTCCACCGAGTGCCCCCACCATGTATCCCAAGCTCCAACGTCCCACTTGTGAACCTAGCATTGGTGTGGTAGCTAAATTGAGAAGGTTAGCGAACATCTATTTGTTAATCTGCCCTTGTCAAGGTCAAGGGTCAGGCTCAGGGACCAGTAGCTATAGAAATAGATAGCCATCAACCAGCAGGATAAGTACACAAGCAGGCCACCCTGGCGGATGACGCCGGCTCACCCAAGGTGAGGGGTCTAATGCTGCGTACACACGAGTGGACTTTACGGCAAACTTGGTCCGGTGGACCGGAGTCCGGACAATTCGATCGTGTGTGGGCTCCAGTGGACTTTTTTCCCCAAAAGTTCGACGGACCTAGAAATGAAACATGTTTCAAATCTTTCCGACGGACTCGAGTCCGGTCGAAAAGTCTGCTCGTCTGTATGCTAGTCCGACGGACTAAAAACAACGCTAGGGCAGCTATTGGCTACTAGCTATCAACTTCCTTGTTTTAGTCTGGTCGTACGTCATCACGTACGAATCCGTCGGACTTTGGTTGATCGTGTGTAGTCAAGTCGGTTCATTCGGAAAGTCCGTCGTAAATTCCGCCAAAGTCCGCCGGACAAAGTATGCCGTAAAGTCCGCTCGTGTGTACGCGGCATAAGCCTTAATCAGTATTCATTCACCAGAGCTGCTGATGGTGGAGATGGCGTTTGCTGCATGTTAGTACCAGGTCATGGTCCTTGGGATCACCCCACCAGGAGGTGAGAAAGCCAGGGTCCAGTAGCAAATATAACAGGTAGGGATCAAACAGAATCGTAGTCAGTAAACAAGCAAAGGTCGGTAACAAGTGGTAGTGAAGATAAGGACATCTGCAGGTACGAAAAAAGTAGCAAGATATCGACTGGAGAGAGCACAATAATCTGGCAAAAAGGACGTGCAGAGACATGGCTTACATCAGGAAGTTCATGGAAAGAGCAAAGAGTTCAAGGTTCATCAGAAACAAGAGACAAGGCAAGACTGTGCATTAGATCAGACACAGAGCTGTCCAGCATCTCAGGTGGCACAACAAGAAGAGCCACAGCCAGGCACCACAGAGGTCGCAGGTTTAAATCTGGACCCTGACACCTCTCCAGTGAATGAACATGGAATAATGTGAAATACATCACTTCCAGGTTAAGTGAAGAGAAGGAGAAAAAAACCTTTTGGAGCATGATCTGTGCTCCATTAGCTTCAGAGGAGGACAGGGGAGACATCAGAGGTCTAATGAACCCCTGATGTCCCAATAAAGAGAATCTGTCATTACAGTATGCTATCACATAGGGCCATCATTCAAGTTCAACTGTAAGAGACATGTTAGAATGCGCCCGGCGTGCACATTAGCGCATGCGCACACTCACGGGCAACAGCAGATTCCCAAATGCACCAATGCATGACGCAATGCAGAGCACCCCTAGCCCAAATTGGCGCCAGACGGCCTATTTAAAGGGTGCCCTGACTCCTGAGCAGTGCTGACTGGTCTTTAGCTGTGTCCTGATATCCTGAATCCTGCTATACCTTGCTTGATACCTGTTGCTGAACTTGGCTTTCCTCGACCCTAGCATACTAGCACATTATGCTTTTACTTTGCATGGAACAAAAAAGGAAGTAAAACCCACGAGGGTTTACTTTCTCTTTAAGGCCTACTCCAGATCTTTGTACCCTGCATTCTGTGTATCGGCTACCATGATGCAGTGGCGGGCCATCCAATAGGCGGCGCCCGAGCACCGCATCCTCTCTCCAGGCCATCCCCTATATGGTAATGGATAGATTCATGCAAAGCATGAATCTATCCATGGCTGCCATGGCCACTCCCTATTCAACCCCCTATTCATGAATTACAGCGGCAGGGGATTTTTTTTAAGCACCCGATTAGAGCCATAGGCTCTAATAGGCTTCAAAATAGGGTGGGCTTGGGTAGCAGAGCATGCGAATGAATATTCGCTGTTGAAACACTGATCCATAATCTGGGCAATCAGAAGCGGGTGTGAGAAGCGTTTTCCAATTGGCCGAAAAAAGAAGACTCCAGATTGGCCGCCTCCGTGGAGAGCAGGAGAATGGGAAGTCACCGGTGATGGAGAGCAGGAGAACGGGAGGCCACCGCCGAGCAGGAGTAAGTCGCCAGTGATGGAGTAAGTGCTACCGACCGACCGAGAGAGTAAAAGCAATAATGACATACCAACTTAACACACCAGCAAACATTTACAATATATGGAACTCCAAATACTCTACTAACAACTACAGGAGTCTGGCTGTTGAGTGTTGGAGTATAGCTTTATGTTTTTGCTAATTAAAGCAAATTGATTTTCCAGTGGACTCTCCCAAGGCATTACAGGAAATTTGAAGGAGGAATATGATTGGTTGTCATGAGCAACAAACTTAATTTTGCATTATTCAGACCATTGTAAGCAAGTATAACAGGTTTGTCGACATGGGTTTATGCAAAAAGTATTATTCATTCTAGACTAGCCGTACACTTATGATGACGGCCTGAGATATGTGAAAAATCTGTCCACTGAAAATGTTTCACCTCCAGGATAATGACATGTATGCGTGTTTGTACCCTACAAGCCGCAGCTCTCTGTGCTATGGCCACGTACAAACTGGTGGCTACCTGAGGCTAACGTGTATGTGCACAGAAACACCACCACTGGACAAAAAACTGACTGCGTCCTGGGATGGTCAGGCTCAGATGAGCGGTTATTGTTAGAAATTCTGCATATAGCTCTACAGAACAAACAGTGCGCATTCCACATGTGGTTTATCTGCTAAAGGAGCTCCAGGCTCACCCCAAAAAATTTTAAGTCAGCAGCTACAAATACAGCTGCTGACTTAATGGAAGGACACTCCTCTGTCCCAGGGTCCAGCGATGTCCTCACCCGAGCTGATTCTTCAATCAGCTTCGATGCAGGCAACGGCATCTCTAGTAAGGGAAACAGGAAGTGAAGCCTTGCTACTTCACAGCCGGGCTCCCACTGCGCATGTGTGTGCAAGCCATGCTGCGCCTTGTGAATGGTCAAGTAGTCTTATGGGACCTGTGACGTGTCCCAGAAGACTGTGGGGGAAGGAGGGGTGAACTTCTGGCTCAGATCACCATGGCAATCTGAGCCAGAAGTGGGAGCGTGTACCTATCAAAACCAGGTATCCGCTCCCTTCCAAAAAATGCCAAATGTGGCAGTGGAGAAGGGGAGGATACAAGCAAGTTCCTCTTTTGGGTGAAGTTCCACTTTAACTGCAAACAGGAATTTTATTTACAAATCCAGCCACGTCGCTGCTAGCCACAGCTGTTCATAACTAGTGTGTGCATGGGGATAATTCCATTGGCGGCAAGAATTGCAGATCCCGATGGTGTCTGCCCTCCTGAATGGGCCCTACCTAAAGGACATTAAAGCCGGCCATAGATGGATTGAAAGTCAGCTGGTTCAGCAGGGCTGGTTATCTTTTCGACCCATCTATGGTTGTTCACGCTTAACAGAAGTCAATCTAATGATTGACATCTGTCGAAGGGGAATGTTGGAAATGGTTTATTCTGACAGTGGAGTCCCCATTGTCAAAATACAATAGCACAGCGGGGGGATTCCTCCATCCACTTTGCTTGAGTGCATTGGTGTATCCGACAAAAAAAACAACCTGTCAATGAACAGCCCAAGTTTTCTAAAGCACTATGTAAACTTATTGCAGCTATCATCCCACCTTTTTACTCCAGAGGAACCTTTGAAATTATTTCAGGTCTCAGTGAACCCCTGGCAATATAGCCCATCAAGGAGATATTGGGAAAATGCCCCTTACATTGATGGTAAGAATGACACCCTTGCAATCGTGGTGCTGACTCTGCCAAATGGCAATGGACCTGGAACTATGCAGGCACATCACATGGGAGGTAAGTTACAGCTCAAGGAACCCCTAACCACCCCTGGAGAAACCCTAGGGTTCCTTACATTGATGGGGAGAATGACACCCTTGCAGTCGTGCTGCTGGCTCTGCCAAATGGCAATGGGCCTGGAACTATGCAGGAACCATCACATGGTAGGTCAGTTAGCCACAGCTCAAGGAACCCCTAGCCACCCCTGAAGAAACCCTAAGGTTCCACAGAACCCTGGTTGAAAATGGCTGACCTATTGCATAAAAAACTGATAGATCCACAGAGTGACAGGAACACAAGCAGAGAGATCTTTGCACTGCAGGTGCTCAGGTTCACCTTCCTCTCCAGCAAGCTGCACAGCAGTAACAAGCTCTCCTGGGTGGAAGTGAACTCAAAGACTAAAAACTGTTTATGTTACAGGGAACATCTAGAATGGTTTGTGTCTAAACACAAAATTTGAAATTTTGTTTAAAAAATTTACCTTTTTGTCTTGAATACCTTCTGAAAAATAGCAGTTCGTGGTATGTGAGTGTGCCTAGGCACTCCTGTCTATATTCTCATAGCCTCATATCTGCAGTGTGAGATCTAAGGCACTGCTGCCTCTGACTGCAAAACACTGTAGATTTGGAGTGAGATTTGGTAAAGCCTGACTGTATTGCTTGCTAAAACATTGTGGTATCAAACAACTGCAATTTTGCCTTTTTTTTTTTAGTCTCACTGTTGCAGGATCTTTTTAGCCACTTCTCATGGTTCTATCTCCTCCATCCCCAAGAGGGGTGTCTATGACAGCCTATGCTGGAAATGGATTGAATGGCATTGGGTGAACAGTAGCGGTATAAGGAGGAATAAGCAGAGTAACTGCAGTGCTAAAAAGTCGGTGAGTAGAACAGTGTAAGCTGCTACCTGCTAAGCTATTTCAGTTTCATATGTGTCCAAAAGCTGAACTTGAATCCTGACCTTACTACAGGGTTCAAGCTGAGGATAAAGTCATTTTCAGGCAACCTACAACTGTTGCAGCAAGTGACAGTGGAACTACAATGACCAGCATGCCCTTTAAAGAGGAACGTCACCCTCCTCAGTAATATTTTTTTCTTTTCACTCTTACCCAGTGTAGCGGTACCCTCGTAAGGGCTGCTGATTTGGTTATAGCAATCCGCCAATCACCCTGCTGCCATACTCACCACAACCCATTAAAGCAAGAGAACAGTCAATCTTAGGTTTTCTGTTGTATTTATTTGCAGGATTGAACTTGGATAGGTAAAGGGTAACCTGAGATGCCTTTGTCATTAGATGCATTGCATGTTGTAAATAGTTATTCAATGTCCGTGGCCTTGCAAGAACACTAGATACACTCCCTCCTGCCCAATCTCTTTTAGTTTTGATTACTCTTCTGCAGACTATTAGTTCCTCTTCTTCTGTGCAAATACTGCAAAGAACACACTAATGTCCTATTTCTTCACTTCCACTTGAACACAGAATCACTCTGAATAATTCCTCATTTATGGACCATGATAGGATTGTCCATACGACTCAAAAGGCCAGAGGTGCACACAGCTTCTTCCTAGCACCCAGAGAGTTAGACATCCACACAGTCTTTGGAAGGCCCTACCAATGGGCTAACCAGGCCAGAGATGACTTGGTACCTCCACACGATGACCTGACACTTGGTATTGGGTGGACTACTGCTTTCAGCCAGTCCAGGACTATAAATGCTGCGTTCCCCGGCCACAGAATTCTACACTGCTCTGACCAGTTTCTCTTCTTCTGTTACACTGACCTTCTCCTCCAGAACAGCTCTGTGTCCCCGGTCACAGAATGCTGCTCTACTCTCCTCCGCTTGACTACATCATCTGCTTGATCCTCTTTACATCCAAGTCCTGTGTTACCTGGTCACAGCAGCTTGATGCCTCCTAATGCCGGACTTTTCGTCTGAACTGGTCTGCCGAAATGAATCCGTCGGACAATCCGACCGTGTGTGGGCTTCATCGGACCTTTTTTGGTCGAAAATCAGATGGACTTTAGATTTAAAACACGTTTCAAATCTTTCCGACGGATTCGAGTCCGTTTGAAAAATCCGTTCGTCTGTATGCTAGTCCGACGGACGAAAACCGACGCTAGGGCAGCTATTGGCTACTGGCTATCAACTTCCTTATTTTAGTCCGGTCGTACGTCATCACGTTCGAATCCGTCGGACTTTGGTGTGATCCTGTATAGAGAAGTCCGATTCAACGGAAGTCCGTCGAAAAAGTCTGACGGGATTCAGTCTGTCGAAAGTCCGGTTGTGTGTAAACGGCATTAGAGATAAAGATCCTTATCTTAAATTCCCTCCTGATGGCTCCTCCATCCCTCCTCAGCGCATGGCGAATCCCCGCATGGGGGTGCCCAGAACAGCACCTACTACTCCATGCTGTCTTCCTGGAACTCCAGACTCCTCCTTGGAAGCATGTGAACCCAGCTTATATGAGAGGCCTGCCCCCTGCTAATGCAAGTTAACCACTTGACGACCGCCTCACGCCGATGTACGTCGGCAAAGTGGCACGGACAGGCAAAATCACGTACATGGTACGTGATTTGCCTTCCGCGGGTGGGGGGTCCGATTGGATCCCCCCCCGGTGCCCGAGGCAGTCGTCTTTTGTCCAGCGGCGATCGGTGGTGAGGGGGAGACCATCCGTTCGTGGCCCCCCCCTTGCGATCGCCGCCGGCCAATCGAATCATTCCTTTGCTGCTGTATGCTAAACAGCAGCAAAGGAAATGATGTCATCTCTCCTCGGCTCGGTAATTTCCGTTCCGGCCCGAGGAGAGAAGACATCAATGTGAGTGCACCAACACACACACACACAGTAGAACATGCCAGGCACACAAAACACCCCGATCCCCCCCCGATCGCCCCCCAATCCCCCCCCAATCACCCCCCCCCCCCCCCTGTCACAAACTGACACCAGCAGTTTTTTTTTTTTTTTTTTTCTGATTACTGCATAGTGTCAGTTTGTGACAGTTACAGTGTTGGGACAGTTACTGTTACCCCCCTTTAGGTCTAGGGTACCCCCCTAACCCCCCCTAATAAAGTTTTAACCCCTTGATCACCCCCTGTCACCAGTGTCACTAAGCGATCATTTTTCTGATCGCTGTATTAGTGTCGCTGGTGACGCTAGTTAGGGACATAAATATTTAGGTTCGCCGTCAGCGTTTTATAGCGTCAGGGACCCCCATATACTACCGAATAAATGTTTTAACCCCTTGATTGCCCCCTAGTTAACCCTTTCACCACTGATCACCGTATAACCGGTACGGTTGACGCTGGTTAGTTTGTTTATTTTTTATAGTGTCAGGGCACCCGCCGTTTATTACCGAATAAAGGTTTAGCCCCCTGATCGCCCGGCGGTGATATGCGTCGCCCCAGGCAGCGTCAGATTAGCGCCAGTACCGCTAACACCCACGCACGCAGCATACACCTCCCTTAGTGGTATAGTATCTGAACGCATCAATATCTGATCCGATCAGATCTATACTAGAGTCCCCAGCAGTTTAGGGTTCCCAAAAACGCAGTGTTAGCGGAATCAGCCCAGATACCTGCTAGCACCTGCGTTTTGCCCCTCCGCCCGGCCCAGCCCAGCCCACCCAAGTGCAGTATCGATCGATCACTGTCACTTACAAAAGACTAAACGCATAACTGCAGCGTTCGCAGAGTCAGGCCTGATCCCTGCGATCGCTAACAGTTTTTTTGGTAGTATTTTGGTGAACTGGCAAGCACCAGCCCCAGGCAGTGTCAGGTTAGCGCCAGTACCGCTAACACCCACGCACGCAGCATACGCCTCCCTTAGTGGTATAGTATCTGAACGGATCAATATCTGATCCGATCAGATCTATACTAGTGTCCCCAGCAGTTTAGGGTTCCCAAAAACGCAGTGTTAGCGGAATCAGCCCAGATACCTGCTAGCACCTGCGTTTTGCCCCTCCGCCCGGCCCAGCCCACCCAAGTGCAGTATCGATCGATCACTGACACTTACAAAACACTAAATGCATAACTGCAGCGTTCGCAGAGTCAGGCCTGATCCCTGCGATCGCTAACAGTTTTTTTGGTAGTATTTTGGTGAACTGGCAAGCACCAGCCCCAGGCAGCGTCAGGTTAGCGCCAGTACCGCTAACACCCACGCACGCACTGTACACCACCCTTAGTGGTATAGTATCTGAACGGATCAATATCTGATCCGATCAGATCTATACTAGCGTCCCCAGCAGTTTAGGGTTCTCACAAACGCAGTGTTAGTGGGATCAGCCCAGATACCTGCTAGCACCTGCGTTTTGCCCCTCCGCCCGGCCCAGCCCAGCCCACCCAAGTGCAGTATCGATCGATCACTGTCACTTACAAAAGACTAAAACGCATAACTGCAGCGTTCGCAGAGTCAGGCCTGATCCCTGCGATCGCCAACAGATTTTTTGGTAGCGTTTTGGTGAACTGGCAAGCGCCAGCGGCCTAGTACACCCCGGTCGTAGTCAAACCAGCACTGCAGTAACACTTGGTGACGTGGCGAGTCCCATAAGTGCAGTTCAAGCTGGTGAGGTGGCAAGCACAAGTAGTGTCCCGCTGCCACCAAAAAGACAAACACAGGCCCGTCGTGCCCATAGTGCCCTTCCTACTGCATTCGCCAATCCTAATTGGGAACCCACCGCTTCTGCAGCGCCCGTACTTCCCCCATTCACATCCCCAACCAAATGCAGTCGGCTGCATGAGAGGCATTTTCTTTATGTCCTCCCGAGTACCCCTACCCAGCGAACCCCCCCAAAAAAGATGTTGTGTCTGCAGCAAGCGCGGATATAGGCGTGACACCCGCTATTATTGTCCCTCCTGTCCTGACAATCCTGGTCTTTGCATTGGTGAATGTTTTGAACGCTACTATGCACTAGTTGAGTATTAGCGTAGGGTACAGCATTGCACAGACTAGGCACACTTTCACAGGGTCTCCCAAGATGCCATCGCATTTTGAGAGACTCGAACCTGGAACCGGTTACAGTTATAAAAGTTCGTTACAAAAAAAGTGTAAAAAAAAAAAAAATATATATATATATAAAATAAAAAAAAATAGTTGTCGTTTTATTGTTCTCTCTCTCTCTATTCTCTCTCTATTGTTCTGCTCTTTTTTACTGTATTCTATTCTGCAATGTTTTATTGTTATTATGTTTTATCATGTTTGCTTTTCAGGTATGCAATTTTTTATACTTTACCGTTTACTGTGCTTTATTGTTAACCATTTTTTTGTCTTCAGGTACGCCATTCACAACTTTGAGTGGTTATACCAGAATGATGCCTGCAGGTTTAGGTATCATCTTGGTATCATTCTTTTCAGCCAGCGGTCGGCTTTCATGTAAAAGCAATCCTAGCGGCTAATTAGCCTCTAGACTGCTTTTACAAGCCGTGGGAGGGAATGCCCCCCCCCCAACGTCTTCCGTGTTTTTCTCTGGCTCTCCTGTCTCAACAGGGAACCTGAAAATGCAGCCGGTGATTCAGCCAGCTTACCATAGAGCTGATCAGAGACCAGAGTGGCTCCAAACATCTCTATGGCCTAAGAAACCGGAAGCTACGAGCATTTTATGACTTAGATTTCGCTGGATGTAAATAGCGCCATTGGGAAATTGGGGAAGCATTTTATCACACCGATCTTGGTGTGGTCAGATGCTTTGAAGGCAGAGGAGAGATCTAGGGTCTAATAGACCCCAATTTTTTCAAAAAAGAGTACCTGTCACTACCTATTGCTATCATAGGGGATATTTACATTCCCCGAGATAACAATAAAAATGATTAAAAAAAAATAAAAATGAAAGGAACAGTTTAAAAATAAGATAAAAAAGCAAAAAAATAAGAAAAAAAAAACAAAAAAAAAAAACACCCCTGTCGCCCCCTGCTCTCGCACTAAGGCGAACGCAAGCGGCGGTCTGTCGTCAAACGTAAACAGCAATTGCACCATGCATGTGAGGTATCACCGCGAAGGTCAGATCGAGGGCAGTAATTTTTGCAGTAGACCTCCTCTGTAAATCTAAAGTGGTAACCTGTAAAGGCTTTTAAAGGCTTTTAAAAATGTATTTATTTTGTTGCCACTGCACGTTTGTGCGCAATTGTAAAGCATGTCATGTTTGGTATCCATGTACTCGGCCTAAGATCATCTTTTTTATTTCATCAAACATTTGGGCAATATAGTGTGTTTTAGTGCATTAAAATTTAAAAAAGTGTGTTTTTTCCCCAAAAAATGCGTTTGAAAAATCGCTGCGCAAATACTGTGTGAAAAAAAAAAAATGAAACACCCACCATTTTAATCTGTAGGGCATTTGCTTTAAAAAAATATATAATGTTTGGGGGTTCAAAGTAATTTTCTTGCAAAAAAAAAAAAACTTTTTCATGTAAACAAAAAGTGTCAGAAAGGGCTTTGTCTTCAAGTGGTTAGAAGAGTGGGTGATGTGTGACATAAGCTTCTAAATGTTGTGCATAAAATGCCAGGACAGTTCAAAACCCCCCCAAATGACCCCATTTTGGAAAGTAGACACCCCAAGCTATTTGCTGAGAGGCATGTCGAGTCCATGGAATATTTTATATTGCGACACAAGTTGCGGGAAAGAGACAATTTTTTTTTTTTTTTTGCACAAAATTGTCACTAAATGATATATTGCTCAAACATGCCATGGGAATATGTGAAATTACACCCCAAAATACATTCTGCTGCTTCTCCTGAGTACGGGGATACCACATGTGTGAGACTTTTTGGGAGCCTAGCCGCGTACGGAACCTAGAGTTGCCACCTCATCCCTTTAAACCCGAACACCTTTGAATTACACAGGTTCTGAGGCTAATTAAATGCAGATAAGGCACCAAGTGAGTTTAATTACCATTTTAATCAGCCACAGAACCTGTGTAATTAATATGTGTTCGGGTTTAAAGGGATAAGGTGGCAACCCTAACGGAACCCCGAAAACCAAGCACCGCCTTCAGGCTTTCTAAGGGCGTGAATTTTTGATTTCTCTCTTGACTGCTTATCACAGTTTCGGAGACCATGGAATGCCCAGGTGGCACAAACCCCCCCCAAATGACCCCATTTTGGAAAGTAGACACCCCAAGCTATTTGATGAGAGGTATAGTGAGTATTTTGCAGACCTCACTTTTTGTCACAAAGTTTTGAAAATTGAAAAAAGAAAAAAAAAAAAAGTTTTTTCTTGTCTTTCTTCATTTTCAAAAACAAATGAGAGCTGCAAAATACTCACCATGCCTCTCAGCAAATAGCTTGGGGTGTCTACTTTCCAAAATGGGGTCATTTGGGGGGGTTTTGTGCCACCTGGGCATTCCATGGCCTCCGAAACTGTGATAGGCAGTGAAGAGTGAAATCAAAAATTTTCACCCTTAGAAATCCTGAAGGCGGTGATTGGTTTTCGGGGTCCCGTACACGGCTAGGCTCCCAAAAAGTCCCACACATGTGGTATCCCCATACTCAGGAGAAGTAGCTAAATGTATTTTGGGGTGCAATTCCACATATGCCCATGGCCTGTGTGAGCAATATATCATTTAGTGACAACTTTTTGTAAATATTTTTTTTTTTTTTTTTGTCATTATTCAATCACTTGGGACAAAAAAAATAAATATTCAATGGGTTCAACATGCCTCTCAGCAATTTCCTTGGGGTGTCTACTTTCCAAAATGGGGTCATTTGGGGGGGTTTTGTACTGCCCTGCCATTTTAGCACCTCAAGAAATGACATAGGCAGTCATAAACTAAAAGCTGTGTAAATTACAGAAAATGCACCCTAGTTTGTAGACGCTATAACTTTTGCGCAAACCAATAAATATACGCTTATTGACATTTTTTTTACCAAAAACATGTGGCCGAATACATTTTGGCCTAAATGTATGACTAAAATTGAGTTTATTGGATTTTTTTTATAACAAAAAGTAGAAAATATCATTTTTTTTAAAAATTTTCGGTCTTTTTCCATTTATAGCGCAAAAAATAAAAACCGCAGAGGTGATCAAATACCATCAAAAGAAAGCTCTATTTGTGGGAAGAAAAGGACGCAAATTTCGTTTGGGTACAGCATTGCATGACCGCGCAATTAGCAGTTAAAGCGACGCAGTGCCAAATTGGAAAAAGACCTCTGGTCCTTAGGCAGCATAATGGTCCGGGGCTCAAGTGGTTAATGGTTGGTCAGGGCTCCTCACATGAGCTGCCTGTCACTCACATCTCCAATCTCTCTTCCAGAATCATCCCTCTGAAAGCAAAGGAGGCATCTCTGTGTCAGAATGCAGGCGGCCACACCCCCCACTACACTGATCACTTCCAGTCCCAAATCACAACAACCAGGCCCAGCCTAAAGCACAGACCTGGCTAAATTTACCTGCACTTGAGCCCTGAGTTATAAAAATACTACTCTAGCACCTACCTTTAGGTAGAGGGTGCTACACTAGTTTCTTGGGTTTTCCCCAAAGCACATATCCATCAGCCAAATCCAGCATTGTCCTTCTGAAGACTATTGCACTCCAGAGGTCCTGCGCCTCCATCTTTGCTTGCATCTTTGGGAGCGGGCTGCAGCTTGCCCCCTGATAAGGCAGTGGCACATGGGCAGTGTGTTCTCCTAGAATGCGTGAAGTGAGTATCTGAGCAGACTTTGGGTAGGTAAGCACATCTTTGCCTAGACGAGAAAAGTGGAAGCGCTGGCTGTGCTCTCCAAAAAACACACTTTGTTTTGCGATTTTATTAAAGGAGGAGGGAGGAGCAGGATTCTTTAATCACTTGCTAGGCCGCTCACTAGTTTGGCGGCCGCGTGCAGGTGCCCCCTGTTGACCCATGATATAATTGGACACAGCACGAGTTTGTCAGCAGATTTCAGCCAATGATTTTGGCTGAAACCTGCTGATCGGCTGTGGCCAGCCACAACACAGAGTTCTGTGTTGAGAAACACAAAGAACTCTCACCACAGACAGTGGTCTACCTGTTTCTTCTCCCTAAAAAATCAACACTGAGTTCAGGGAGAAAAAGCATACAGATCTGTTAGTAAAAGCAGCACACATACTGTACACTTGTTAGGCACGCAGTTAACCCCTTGCTTGCCCCTTGACGTTAACCCCTTCCCAGCCAGTGCCATTAGTACACTGTACAGTATTATTACTGATCACTGTATTAAACCCCTTTCACACCGGGGCTGTGGCTGTGTTAGCACTAAAGCACCGCTCATCTTAGTGGCGCTTTAGCGCTGTTTAAGCGGTGGAGAAGGAGTTAACTGCCCATTCATTGCAATGGGCAGGGGCGTTTTGGGAGCGCTGTATACATTGCTCCCGAACCAAGGATGCTGCTTGCAGGACTTTTTCTAACGTCAAGCGCACCGCCCCAGTGTGAAAGCACTTGGGCTTTCCCATTCCGGTGGCATGGAAGGAAGTTCCCAGGCACTTTACAGGCGATATTTCTAGCGCTAAAACGCCTGAAAACTGCCTCATGGTGAAAGGGGTCTTAGTGTCACTAGCAATGTCAGTGCCAGTCAGTTAGCATCCCTCCCAGTTAGTGCTAGATTGTCCGCCACACTATCACAGTCACACTATGGGGTTGATTTACTGAAGGCAAATCCACTTTGTACTACAAGTGCACTGCAAGTGCATTTGACAGTGCAGTCGCTGTAGATTGCAGTAGATCTGAGGGGAAGCTCTGCTGATTTTATCCTCTAATCATGTGCAAGCAAAAATGCTGTTATTTATTTTCCTTGCATGTCCCCCTCAGAGCTACAGTGACTGCACTTCCAATTGCACATTCAGTGCACTTGTAGTGCAAAGTGGATTTGCCTTTAGTAAATAACCCCCTATAAGTCGCTGATCACCGCCATTAGTAGTGTCTGCACAGATCAGTATCTTGATCATAATCAGAACTATACCAGCGTCCCCAATAGTACAGTGTCCCTGAAAACGCAGTTTGCTTTTTACCAAAGACATGTAGCCAAATACATTTTAGCTACATTTTTTATTGGATATTTTTATAACAGAAAGTAGAAAATATTGAGGGGTTTTTTTTTTTTTCAAATTGTTTGCAATTTTTTCGTTTATAGAATGAAAAATAAAAAAAACCCCAGCGATAATCAAACGGTAGCAAAAGAAAGCTCTATTTGTGTGAAAAAAAATGATATAAAATTTAATTTGTTTACAGCGTTGCATTACCGCACAATTGCCAGTTAAAGTAGCGCAGTGCTGAATAGTAGAAAAATGCCCTGGTCATTAGGAAACCCTTCAGGAGGCCAAGTGGTTAAAGAAGAAAAAGGGAGCGAAGGTCCGCTTTAAGGCCCAATGCCGGTACTTGCATTCAACAAGTAAAAGCTGGAAGGACGTGCTGGGACTTGTAGTTCCTCTGTGATGAAATGTCCACTTTTAACAATTGAGGGTTGACTTGAAGTTCCACCGTTGAGTGTAGCAGGGCATGTTGGCACTTGTCGTTTTTTTAGTGAAGGGTGTAGGGGATGTTAAGCAGGTTGGGGGGGGGGGGGGGGGTTATACGTCGTTTCTCATCAATATACGGGAACTCTGGAAGTTCTTGTTCTCCAGCAGTTGTCCAAAAAAAAAAAAAATCAACATTTCTCCTTAAACTCTCTATTACGTCTCGTTATCTGGGCACCTCCTGCTATCCTCCAGGCGCTGCCAGCTGCTTCACAGCTGCTCACCAGGTTCCTCAGGACGAATCTCATACGCTTTACCTGCTAGCATCATAATATTAATACCGATAACTATATCCCCACAACGCCGCGACAACCATAGAGGCCCAAGACTGACAGCAAGCAGGGTTCAGATTTGTTACATATCAGAATGTGCCGAATTCCACAAACGCTTCACAAAAAAAACTTTTCCTTAAATCCTGGAGGACTCTGACAGTTCCCAGCCAGTGATGTCACCTGATCCCAGGTCAACGCCGAGCGCCGCAGAAGGCACAAAAGGAAAGAAAAGGAGCGTTTTGTCTGCAGACATGAATGGAATTAGAAGGAAACTCACCGTTTGCAGTGCCTGGGCTCCTGATGGTGGCTGCAGCGTTCCTTCAACAGGTCCCTGTGTGTCTTGGCACCACCCTTGTGTCTGAGCACATTGAGTGCCGTGAACAGAGGGAAGGCGTGCCTTGCAATCTCCCAACACGGATATGAGGAACTCACCTCAGGCAAATCTCTCTTGTGACTCAACCATATTACGACTAAAACACACACACTGTCTTCTGACTCAAAGCCTGCACAGAGACTGTGTGTGTGCCCTTTAACTGGAGGAATGCGCCGTTCTTATAAAGGTTATTCTGTGCGCAGAAATCACAACGCATTAAAGGGCCACCTTGCTCAAACAACATTGTTTTATGGAAACTCGTTTATGGAAAAGGGTTTGTTTTCACGTTTGAAAATTTATTAGGTAAGGGAGGCTAAAGGTATTGTAGGCCGAGTTCACACATGTCTAACTGCGGTTTGCATTCCAAGGCCCGGTGCCTTTCTGTTCACCGGTTCAGGTGCAAATTTTTCCCCTGAATTCTCACCTGAACCGGACCCAAAAAACGCACCAGGACCCTTTTCAAAACCGCACTGCGGTCGCCCCGCACTTGTGTGAACCGGCTCCATTGAAAACCAATCATATGCACGTGTTATGCGATTTGGATGCGGTTAAAAATACATCTGTGAACCCGGCTTAAAGCGGAACTTTACTCAAGCTTGTTGGGCCGGCCATACACGGTTTCGAATCCCGGCCAATTCAGCAAGAACAGGCCGAGATTCGAACTGTTAATGGGCAGGCTGAACGTACCAAGTTGATCAACTGATCAGCTTGGGTACAACCTGCATGCCGGATTCTCTTGCGAATATCGCTAGCGGCTGCTATAGATAATCACTGTCTTCTCCCAGCAAGGACGGCATCGCCCACCCCTGCCCTGTGGGTTGCGGGAAAGAAATTTGCACTGTGTCTCAGGTTCTTTTTCCTGCCTCCTCCCTCCCCCTCCCTCCTGCATATCAGCAACAAAAATGTATTTTAAAAATAAAAACTTTATTTTTTTATTTTGTACTTAATAAATCCTGGCCTAGGTCAGGGTGACTTCATGCATCAACAAAGCATGCATGCAAAGACCTGCCCTGCATGCGTATTACAGCTATCCCAGGGGCCATTTGCAAAAGGTCGCACATGCGCACACAAGCTGCGGGGTCCATGGCAGACTGGCAAAGACTCACAGAGTGCCTGCACGTGCGCAGACACCCTCCAAAACTTCTGAAAAGTGCCCTAGGCTTGCCAGAGACTATGTCTATGCATCCCCAGATCTCCATTAAGGATGACGGCACTGATAAAGATGAACAAAGGTAGATAGAACTTCTGCTTCAAGCAAGCCAAGGCTGAGCCCTTTTCTTAGACAAGTAGCGGCATGACAAATGCAAAGGGGAAGGAGGGGAGGGAGTGGGGGAGGCAGTGTCAGCCTACCGTCCCATTGGCATTTCCACTGCTAATTACTCAGCAAAGACAGGATGAATTAAATAAACAAAAAAAAAAAACGACTTCTGCACGATAACTTTGTGATCGTCCTTTGTAGGAGATAGATCAGAACTATAAAAAATTAATGGAACTATAAATGAAAAGTTCTAGTTCATTTAAAAAAAATGTTGGTGTATGTATATATGTATATATATATATATATATTTTATTTTTTATTTTTTTTTTCCACTTATTTATTCCCCCCCCCCCCCCCCCCGCATCATAATAAGATGCAGCTAAAGTAAATTAACACAACCAGTTAACCTTTCCCTACTTTATATATATATATATATATATATATATATATATATTAATATTATTAATGTGTATCTGATATATATATATATATATATATATATATATATATACACACACACACAGTATCTCACAAAAGTTAGTACACCCCTCGTTATTTTATTCTATCTTTTCATGTGACAACACTGAAGAAATGACACTTTGCTACAATGTAAAGTAGTGAGTGTACAGCTTGTATAACAGTGTAAATTTGCTGTCCCCTCAAAATAACTCAACACACATCCATTAATGTCTAAACCGCTGGCAACAAAAGTGAGTACACCCCTAAGTGAAAATGTCCAAATTGGGTCCAAAGTGTCAATATTTTGTGTGGCCACCATTATTTTCCAGCACTGCCTTAACCCTCTTGGGCATGGAGTTCACCAGAGCTTCACAGGTTGCCGCTGGAGTCCTCTTCCACTCCTCCATGATGACATCACGGAGCTGGTGGATGTTAGAGACCTTGCTCTCCTACACCTTCCGTTTGAGGATGCCCCAGAGATGCTCAATAGGGTTTAGATCTGGAGACATGCTTGGCCAGTCCATCACCTTTGCCCTCAGCTTCTTTAGCAAGGCAGTGGTCGTTTTGGAGGTGTGTTTGGGGTCGTTATCATGTTGGAATACTGCCCTGCGGGCCAGTCTCTGAAAGGAGGGGATCATGCTCTGCTTCAGTATGTCACAGTACATGTTGGCATTCATGGTTCCCTCAATGAACTGTAGCTCCCCAGTTCCGGCAACACTCATGCAGCCCCAGACCATGACACTCCCACCACCATGCTTGACTGTAGGCAAGACACACTTGTCTTTGTACTCCTCACCTGGTTGCCGCCACACACGCTTGACACCATCTGAACCAAATAAGTTTATCTTGGTCTCATCAGACCACAGAACATGGTTTCAGTAATCCATGTCCTTAGTCTACTTGTCTTCAACAAACTGTTTGCGGGCTTTCTTGTGGATCATCTTCAGAAGAGGCTTCCTTCTGGGACGACAGCCATGCAGACCAATTTAATGCAGTGTGCAGCGTATGGTCTGAGCACTGACAGGCTGACCCCCCACCCCTTCATTCTCTGCAGCAATGCTGGCAGCACTCATACGTCTATTTCCTAAAGACAAAGTCTGGATATAACTCTGAGCACATGCACTCAACTTCTTTGGTCGACCATGGCGAGGCCTGTTCTGAGAGGAATCTGTCCTGTTAAACTTCTGTATGGTCTTGGCCACCGTGCTGAAGCTCAGTTTCAGGGTCTTGGCAATCTTCTTATAGCCTAGGCCATCTATATCTAGAGCAAAAATTCTTGTTTTCAGATCCTCAGAGAGTTCTTTGCCATGAGGTGCCATGTTGAACTTCCAGTGACCAGTATGAGAGAGTGAGAGCGATAACACCAAATTTAACACACCTGCTCCCCATTCACACCTGAGACCTTGTAACACTAACGAGTCACATGACACCGAAGAGGGAAAATGGCTAATTGGGCCCAATTTAGACATTTTCACTTAGGGGTGTACTCACTTTAGTTGCCAGCGGTTTAGACATTAATGGCTGTGTGTTGCGTTATTTTGAGGGGACAGCAAATTTACACTGTTATACAATCTGTACACTCACTACTTTACATTGTAGCAAAGTGTCATTTTCTCAGTGTTGTCACATGAAAAGATAGAAGGAAAGAATTACAAAAATGTGAGGGGTGTACTCACTTCTGTGATATACTGTTTTTATGTAAATACACACATACACACATATATATATATAATATAATATAATATATGTGTATGTATGTAAGACGCAGCTGAAATCACTTACCACGGCCAGTTACCATTTCCCTACTTTCCAGGCAATAGCACAGTGTCCACTCCTATCCCTCACCCATTGGATCCATCACACTTACAAACAGAAATTCAAAATTCTGCACATGAAAATCATGGGAAATCATTATGAAAAGTGAAGTTTTTTTATCACATAAAGATTTATAGATTTTCTAAACTTACCCTATAATTTTATAATGTGTCCATAATGGCATTCTTTGGGTTTACCCCTGACACCTATATAATTATTGTATCTGGTTGTAGCAGCAGGCCGGGTTCCTATTATAGGTCAGAAGTCTGTATATAAAGTAACAGATTCTCACACCCTCCCGTTTTGCATTTTGAGAATTCCAATCCAACCTGTTTGGCCAGGGGCACTGTCTTGATTCCTTTCTGCCCCCGGGCTACAACACGATTTTTTTCTAGATGTGAAGTGATAAATTCTGGAGGGACAGAAATACCTTGCGATGTTTACTCTGATGAACCACATTTTTTGTCCATAGTGCATGCAAAGTGTCAGTTTTTACAGGCTACTAAATCACCTTTCTTTGCCCTAGTTTTTTGAACTTTTGAGTGTACAATGGCAGGAAAAAGTATGTGAACCCATTGGAATTTGACTTGTTTTTTGCAGTAATTTGCCATAAAATGTGATCTGATCCTCATCATAGTCACAACAATAGGCAAACACACTAGCGAGTGCAAAATCAGGTGCAGCTGTGCATGGCAGTCAGTTTCTAACTTCAGCTTGTTCAATTAGGTTTTTACAAAAAAAAAAAAAAAAAAAAAACTGGAAGCGGATTGGTTTCTATGCAGAGAGGCACCAGATTTTGCACTCTCCAATTTTAGTAAACCAACCCCAATATGCTTAAGGGCCAGTTCACATTGGTCCAACATACGTTCTGACTGCGAGAGCACAAGTCGCACGACATGTCAAAATCCTTGGTTCCCTATAAGGCTCGATTCACACTAGCGCGTTTTTTGATGCATTTTGCAGAAATGCACGGGAATTTTTTAACATGGGTTCCTATGGAACATGTTCACATCAATGCCTTTTTGTTTCTCTGCATTTTTGGAAAGGGTCGGGGACTTTTTTTCATGCAAAATGCAGCGTTTTGCATGTAATGGATTTCAATGGACAAGCATCAAAAACGCAAGTGCACCGTTTTTGCCGCGTTTTTGATGCGTTTTTGACGTTTTTTATTATTTTATTATTTTTTTTTTTTTTAATTTTTTTTACATTTTTTTTTAGACTGTAAAAAAAAACTGTAAAAAAAAAAAAAAAAACGCAAAACGCAAATCGCGGCAAAAACGCGGCAAAAACGCTGCTCAAAAACGTGGCAAGCATGAAAAAAAAAACCTCCAAAAACGCTCAAAAGCAACATGCATAGGTGTGAATCGAGCCTTAGAGCCGTCTTAACTGGTCCAACTTTTAAAAAGATTCCCGCACTACTTTGGTCCAACTTGGGCACAATTTCAGGCCATTGATTTGAATGTAAGTCGCATCCAAGTCGAATCATCATCTTAACTGATCCGACTTGTGGCATGCGACTTGTGCTCTGTGGCTCTTGAGAGGGAACCCCCACGCCAAAATAATAAAAATAAAAAAATGACATGGCCCCCCCTCCCCCCAGATCCATACCAGGAAGATATCACCGGAGGAAGAAGACAGCGGGGGGAGAAGACCGGAGGGAGAAGACATCACCAGAGAAAGAAGACACGTTGGAGCTACAGCTTGGGACATTGTTCCTTTTTAATGAAGGACTTGTCAAAAACCATCTCTTTGTTTTTTGTAACACTACAATTTTTTGGAGGTGAATGGGTAGGGGTACAACTAACCCCCAACTGATTCACATAGGTGGGGTGGGATATAAGGACTCCCTTGTTAAAGGAGGATTCCAGATTCTGATAAGCCCACCTCCACAACCACAGCCCAGGGTTATGGGGAAGAGACTACCCCCCATGTTGAGGGCATATTGCCTGTTATGGTTCAGGAGGGGGCGCTCGCACGCCCCTGCCCCTTTCCTGGCCTGCCAGGCTGTGTGCTTGAACAAGGGTCCGGTATGGATTTTGGCTGTACTTCTCCTTTAAGTTGATAGCACACAAACAGTTCTAATTTATTGTGACTTTATTGAGCACACTCATTAAACATTAACAGTGCTGGAGGAAAAAGTAAATGAATCCATAGACTAATTACTTCAATAAAAGCTAATTGTGGTCAGTAGTTTGCATGCCTAGAGTCCAATTATTGAAATGAGTTTGGAGGTGTGGTTTAGAGCTACTTTGACTGATAAATTTCACATTTTAAGATTGCTGTTCATAAGAAGCATCAGCTGATGTGAACCATGCCTCGTAAAAAGGAGCTCTCTGAAGACATACAATCAAGAGTAATTGATGGATCAGATCACATTTTATGGCAAGTTACAGTTAATTCCAAGGGGTTCATATACTTTTTCTTGCCACTGTATATTGTGACTTTAGAAGGCCCTGCCACTGGGAAAATGGTTGAAAAGAAGACACAGGGCTCGCATATACGCAGTGGCGTAGGGTGGGGGGTGCAGGAGGTGCCGTGGCCCCGGGCGCAATATTTAGGGGGGCGCCAGTATGTGTCACTGGCTGCCTCCTCCTAATTTCTAATTTTGTGTCCCCGGGCTCCGGCCGCCATGTTAAGTGTCCGGCGCCCTGTGATTGGGTGTATGGGGGTCATGTGAGGCACCCCGCCTCCGCACATGACCCCCATACACCCAATCACAGGGCGCTGGATACTGAACATGGCAGCAAGCAGAGCGCAGGGGAGAGAAGAAAATGAGCCGCCGCTGTGTTCTCCTCCTCATCCGGATCGATGCAGCCAGGAGAAGAAGGTAAGTGAGAGTCTTGTTACTGGGAGGGGGAGGGAGGGAGGGGGGCAAGAGAGAGACTGTAGGCAGGACAATGTAGTTTAGTATAGTATGGAGGTCAGTGTAGTGTCACTATGGAGGTCAGTGTAGTGTCACTATGGAGGTCAGTGTAGTGTCACTATGGAGGTCAGTGTAGTGTCACTATGGAGGTCAGTGTAGTGTCACTATGGAGGTCAGTGTAGTGTCACTATGGGGGGGAGTGTAGTGTCACTATGGAGGTCAGTGTAGTGTCACTATGGAGGTCAGTGTAGTGTCACTATGGAGGTCAGTGTAGTGTCACTATGGAGGTCAGTGTAGTGTCACTATGGAGGTCAGTGTAGTGTCACTATGGAGGTCAGTGTAGTGTCACTATGGAGGTCAGTGTAGTGTCACTATGGGGGGCAGTGTAGTGTCACTATGGGGGGCAGTGTAGTGGACAGTATTGGAGGAGACAAGTCAGTGCAGCTAAGTCCTGTCTCTGCCGATGCCTGACCCCTATCAGAGGATCTGTTACACACACACAGATCCTCAGTGTCTGGGGGAGGGGCGCTGATGTCCTAAACAGCAGGAGCCCGGGAGGAAGGACATCTCCCATGCTGTTATGATAAGGTCAGTACATTTGTTAGGGGGATGTTGTGTAATTATTGTGCTAGGGGACAGACTGCTGCTTCCCCCATGTAATGTGCTCTCTTGTGCCCAGTGCCCACCATGTCATGTGCCTTGCAGTGCCCCCCATGTAATGTGCTGTGCCCACCATGTCCTGTCATGTGCATTGCAGTGCCCCCATGTAATGTTCTGTGCCCACCATGTCATGTGCATTGCAGTGCCCACTATGTAAAGTGCTGTGCCCACCATGTCATGTGCATTGCAGTGCCCCGCATGTCATGTCATGTGCATTGCAGTGCCCCTATGTAAAGTGCTGTGCCCACCATGTCATGTGCATTGCAGTGCCCACTATGTAAAGTGCTGTGCCCACCATGTCACGTGCATTGCAGTGCCCCCCATGTAATGTGCTGTGCCCACCATGTCATGTCATGTGCCTTGCAGTGTCCCCATGTAATGTTATGTGCCCACCATGTCATGTCATGTGCCTTGCAGTGCCCCCCCATGTAATGTGCTGTGCCCACCATGTCATGTGCATTGCAGTGCCCCGCATGTCATGTCATGTGCCTTGCAGTGCCCCCCATGTAATGTGCTGTGCCCACCATGTCATGTCATGTGCCTTGCAGTGCCCCCCATGTAATGTGCTGTGCCCACCATGTCCTGTCATGTGCATTGCAGTGCCCCTATGTAATGTGCTGTGCCCACCATGTCATGTGCATTGCAGTGCCCACTATGTAAAGTTCTGTGCACACCATGTCACGTGCATTGCAGTGCCCCCCATGTAATGTGCTGTGCCCACCATGTCATGTCATGTGCCTTGCAGTGTCCCCATGTAATGTTATGTGCCCACCATGTCATGTCATGTGCCTTGCAGTGCCCCCCCATGTAATGTGCTGTGCCCACCATGTCATGTGCCTTGCAGTGTCCCCATGTATTGTGCTGTGCCCACAATGTCATGTCATGTGCCTTGCAGTGCCCCCATGTAATGTGCTGTGCCCACCATGTCATGTCATGTGCCTTGCAGTGCCCCCCATGTAATGTGCTGTGCCCACCATGTCATGTGCCTTGCAGTGCCCCCCATGTAATGTGCTGTGTCCAGTATGTCATTTGCTGTACGTTGCAGTGCCCACCATGTAATGCGCTGTGCTGAACAATGTCATGTGCTGTGCATTGCATTGCCCTTCATGTGATGTGCAGTGCCCACTATGTCATGCTGTGCCTTGCAGTGCCCACCATGTCATGTGCAGTTCCTAACATGTAATGTGCAGTTGCATTTCCCACCATGAAAGTTCTGTGCACACCATGTCATGTGCATTGCAGTGCCCCCCACGTAATGTGCTGTGCCCACCATGTCATGTCATGTGCCTTGCAGTGTCCCCATGTAATGTTATGTGCCCACCATGTCATGTCATGTGCCTTGCAGTGCCCCCCCATGTAATGTGCTGTGCCCACCATGTCATGTGCCTTGCAGTGTCCCCATGTATTGTGCTGTGCCCACAATGTCATGTCATGTGCCTTGCAGTGCCCCCATGTAATGTGTTGTGCCCACCATGTAATGTTATGTGCCATTCAGTGCCCACCATGTAATGCGCTGTGCCCACCATGTCATGTGCCTTGCAGTGCCCCCCATGTAATGTGCTGTGTCCAGTATGTCATTTGCTGTACATTGCAGTGCCCACCATGTAATGCGCTGTGCTGACCATGTCATGTGCTGTGCATTACATTGCCCTTCATGTGATGTGCAGTGCCCACTATGTCATGCTGTGCCTTGCAGTGCCCACCATGTAATGTGCAGTGCCCACCATGTCATGTGCTGTGCCTTGCATTGCCCACCATGTAATGTGCAGTGCCCACCATGTCATGTGATGTGCCATCCAGTGCCAACCATGTCATGTGCAATGCCCACCATGTCATGGCTGTGCCTTGCAATGCCCGCTATGTAATTTGCAGTGTCCACCATGTCATGTGCTGTGCCATACAGTGATCCCACCATGTAATGTGCAGTGCCCACCGTGTAATGTGCAGCGCCCACCATGTCATGTGCTATGCTTTGCCCACCCTGCCATGTGCTGTGCCCAGCATGTAGTGTGTTGTGCCCACTGTGTAATGTGCTGTGCTGTTCAAC
Source organism: Lithobates septentrionalis (assembly GCA_037952835.1). NCBI lineage: Eukaryota > Metazoa > Chordata > Amphibia > Anura > Ranidae > Lithobates > Lithobates septentrionalis. The sequence goes on along the minus strand of JBBDGP010000754.1, from coordinate 2,471,322 downwards.
AGTGCCCACCATGTCATGTGCAGTTCCTAACATGTAATGTGCAGTTGCATTTCCCACCATGAAACGTGCTATGCCATGCAGTGCCCACCATGTAATGTGTTGTGCCCCCCATGTAATGTTATGTGCCATTCAGTGCCCACCATGTAATGTGCTGTGCCCACCACGTCATGTGCTGTGCCATGCAGTGCCCACCATGTAATGCGCTGTACCCACCATGTAATGTGCTGTGTCATACAGTGCCCACCATGTCATGTGCAGTGCCCATCATATAAATTGCTGTGCAGTGCCCACCTAGTATGGTGGACAGTGTAGTATGGTGGACAGTGTAGTATGGTGGACAGTGTAGTATGGTGGACAGTGTAGTATGGTGGACAGTGTAGTATGGTGGTCAGTGTAGTATGGTGGTCAGTGTAGTATGGTGGTCAGTGTAGTGTAGTATAGTGGACAGTGTAGTGTAGTATAGTGGACAGTGTAGTATGGTGGTCAGTATAGTGGACAGTGTAGTATGGTGGTCAAGTGTAGTGTAGTATAGTGGACAGTGTAATGTAGTATAGTGGACAGTGTAGTATAGTGGACAGTGTAGTGTAGTATAGTGGTCAGTATAGTGGACAGTTTAGTATAGTGGTCAGTGTAGTATGGTGGCGAGTATAGTATAGTGGTCAGTGTAGTGGACAATGTAGTGTAGTGGACGGTGTAGTTCTCAGTGTAGTGGTCAGTATAGGAATCAGGTAGGTCAGTACTATTGTATTTGAAGGGACTCAGGGATAGCTAAAAGTCCGCAGGTTGGGGGGGCGCAAATTACTTGCCTTGCCCCGGGTGCTGACAACCCACGCTACGCCACTGCATATACGCAGAGTGCAGGACTCCAAACCATCAGTTATGAGGGGGAGAAAATTCTTTCTCTGGATTTTGGTATTGCCAGTTGGGCTCCATAGCTTGGAGATGTTGACGTTCATTGGGAGGGAGGAAAGCTAAGTGTGTAGGTGGGCACAGCCATTATAATGATAGGCTTGGGCTTAATTCAGGCTCCCATTTAAAGACAGAGGTGCTCTACTCATGCTGGAGAAGACATTCTATGTCCGTGGACCTGAGAGAGTCGAGGCAGCTTAGCGAGAATCGGAGAATGAGAGAGAGTTTGGGAGACCGAGAGAGTTGGGACAACTAGGCAAGTCCAGGGGACTGAGGGAAACTGTTATGCCCCGTACACACGGTCGGATTTTCCGATGGAAAATGTCCGATCGGAGCGTGTTGTCGGAAATTCCGACCGTGTGTGGGCTCCATCGGACATTTTCCATCGGATTTTCCGACACACAAAGTTGGAGAGCAGGAGATAAAATTTTCCGACAACAAAATCCATTGTCGGAAATTCCGATCGTGTGTACACAAATCCGACGGACAAAGTGCCACGCATGATCAGAAATAAATAAAGAGATGAAAGCTATTGGCCACTGCCCCGTTTATAGTCCCGACGTACGTGTTTTACGTCACCGCGTTTAGAACGATCGGATTTTCCGACAACTTTGTGCGACCGTGTGTAGACAAAACAAGTTTGAGCCAACATTCGTCGGAAAAAATCCTAGTATTTTGTTGTCGGAATGTCCGAACAAAGTCCGACCGTGTGTACGCCCTATTAGTCTCAGTAGAATGAGAGAGCCAGGGGAGTCAGGTGAAACCCCTATTGAGAGGCCAGGAGTGAGTTTGTACAGCAGGGAGCTGTAACTACAGTCTGAGAGAGCCAGGGAAGCCCAAAGAGCCAGGAGAGCCGAGTGAGATGGTCTGAGGGACCAGTGAAATACTGTAGCAGCAGTGCTGCTGAAGAGGGAGCCAGGTGGCTCGGCATTTTCTGTTATGTTTTGCTGGGGAAAATCCCCGGCATAGGCAACTCTTTATAGGCTTTTACATTTTTTTGTTTAATAAAAAGTGGGCTGCTAAGCTTTAAAACCAAAGGACTGGCATTGGCCTATTACAAAACGCTTTTACCACTTTTTACCACTAAGCTAAACATCCCCCAATATCATAATATACTATATATATATAATATTCTATTATACAGTATATACACACACACACACATTTTCATTTACTAATTGTTATTTTTGTAGAAAATGACCCAAGGTCCACCATCTTGGGAACACTCAAATGGGCAAATTAACCTACCAGCATGCCTTTGAAGTGCAGGAGGAAAACCACGCAAGACTTGTAGCAGAATGCATATTGGCCTAAATTTATAAAGAAATTAGATTTTTTTAATTTTTTTTTATTGGATATATTTTATAGCAGAAAGTAAAAAAAAGTTTTTTTTCAAAATTGTTGCTCTTTGTTTGTTTATAGTGCAAAAAAATAAAAAAAAAAACGCAGTAGTGATCACAAAACACCAAAGAAAGCTCTGGGGGAAAAAAAAATTCTATAAATTTTATTTGGGTACAGCGTTGCATGGCCGCACAATTGTCAGTTAAATAAACGCAGTGCCTTATCGCAAAAAAATGGCCTGGTCATGAAGGGGGGTAAATCTTTCGGAGGTCAAGAGGTTAAGGGTATGGATAAGGTTCAGGAGGGCAGTATTTTCAATGTGAAGGCAGGGTCAAGAACACAGAGACATGGCCGCAAACTAGCAGAAGGAAAGTTCAAGATTAACCTTAGAAAATATTTTACCAAAAGAGTAGTTGATGCTTGGAGTAGACTTCAAGCAGAGGTAGGGAGTCAGTGAGAAGTTAATGTATTTTTTTTTAATGTAAACAAGCTTGGGACAAAAATATAAATCTATATTCAGATTAAAAAAAACTAAAAAAGGAAAAAATAATAATAAAAACAAAAAAACCCCAAAAAACAGCATTATTTCACTTGGTCTTTTTTTGTGATCACTCTGTTACGTTTCTCTGTTCTATTTTATGATTGTCCTGCATTATCGGACACTTTCCTACTTTGGTATGGTGGAACGATTTTTAAAGAATGCCTTCTTTAATACACTTTTTTTTTTTTTTTACAAATGTTACATACCAAGTCTTAGAAATATTTCATATTTATTTTCCAACCTATTTAGCTTATATATTATTATATAGTTTATTTACTGTATATGTACAGTGTATAAACAATTGGTGCAATGAGACATCAGTATTATCCTTTTGGTGTCTGTGGAGCTTGGTGTAAGTGGAGCTTTTTTAAGTGGGAGTTATAAACAAGAGTTAGAGTATACAAGTCTTGCTGTCTGTTGGTGTGTGTATTGCTGCTGTCTGTTGGTGTTTGCTGGGTTGCATTTTGGGGACTTTTCCTTTTAGTTTTTATCTTGCCTTTTGCTGTCACTTTTTAAATAGCTTTTCTTTTTTTTTTTTTTTGTTTCATCAGTCTATCAATTAAGGGTGTGGTTAATTGCTCCCAGGTGACTATTTAACTTGTTGTAGGACTCAGTTGAGCGTGCTCAGTTTGAAGCTGTGGAGCTTGGTGTAAGTGGAGCTTTTTTAAGTGGGAGTTATAAACAAGAGTTTAAAACAGGAGGTTATAACAGGGGTCATAGTACCTGTGTAGTGTGAGTATCTGAGTGTTGTCTGAGTAGTGTGTGTGGATCGTTAGTACTTGTGTATTGTGTACCTGTGTATTGTCTTGAGTATTAGTGCCAGGAAACTAGTTGTTAGGTAATTTGGACAGGGTAAAATCCCCAAATCCTCACTAAATTTAATAGGTACGATGCCCGGCGGGTGTGGAGAGGCGACTCTTTGTACATCTTGCCGCATGTATGCGTTCCTTGATCATCCGATCGAGGGCGAATACTGCTGTGCAAAATGTAAGCACATTGTTTCCCTGGAAGCCCAGGTTCTGAATCTGGGGAAGCAACTGTCAGCACTGAGAAGTCCCTCCATACTAAAGGTGAGCCAGGAACGTACACGGCAGGTGCCGGCAGGGGCCAGCACAGAGGCGGGTGGAGACAAAGAGGTGCAGGCACTAGCAAAGAGTAGATGGGTGACAGTCAGGAGGAGTAGAGGGGGAAGTGCCAGGGAGGCCGATCCAGGACTGGAGCTTCCCAATAAGTACGCTCCATTGAGTGACATTGGTGTAACCAGTCAGGGACCAGCACTGCTGGAGTTGAGGGACTCTCCTAGCTGCCAGGGGAAGAACTCCTCCAGTGAGAGTGGGGGGGCAGCAAAGGGAAAGGAAAGACAGATTCTGGTGGTAGGGGACTCAATTCTTAGAAGGACAGAGAGGGCAATCTGTAACCAAGACCTGAAGCGCCGAACAGTATGTTGTCTACCGGGCGCTCGGGTTCGGCACATCACGGATCTTGTGGACAGATTACTGGGAGGGGCTGGGGAAGACCCGGCTGTCATGGTGCACGTTGGCACCAATGACAAAGTCAGAGGCAGATGGAGTGTCCTAAAGAACGATTTTAGGGACTTAGGAGCTAAATTGAGGAAAAGGACCTCCAAGGTAGTGTTCTCAGGAATACTACCGGTACATCGAGCCACACCAGAGAGGCAGAGGGAGATTAGGGAAGTAAACAAGTGGCTGAAGAGCTGGTGTAGTGAGGAGGGGTTTGGGTTCCTGGAGGACTGGGCCGACTTCTCAGTCGGTAACCGGTACTATAGAAGGGACGGACTGCACCTAAATGAGGAGGGTGCAGATCTGCTGGGAATGAAGATGGCCAAAAAGTTAGAGGGGTTTTTAAACTAGGCGATGGGGGGGAGGGTCCAGAGACAGTGATAGCCAGCGCGGAAGATATTCCAGAGGGTAGTATTGGGGGCATTAGTGGTAGGTTAACCAAAGCACAAAAACACAAGGTGAGTATAGTAGCAAGTCCAAGTTGCAATCTTGAAACACCCAATACGAGGACAATATGCGACCGGCCTAAACTATGTGGCATGTTCACCAATGCCAGAAGCCTGGCGGACAAGATGGGTGAACTAGAGATACTGTTGTACAAGGAGGATTTGGATTTTGTGGGAATTTCAGAGACCTGGTTCAACAGCTCTCATGATTGGCTGGCAAACATTCAAGGGTATACCCTATACCGCAAGGATAGAGAGGGTAAAAAAGGGGGAGGGGTATGCCTATATATCAAGAATAATGTACAAGTGAATGTGAGAGATGACATCACTGAGGGGGCTAGGGAGGAGGTGGAATCTTTATGGGTAGAGCTCCAAAGGGATGAAGCTAAGGGGAAAATAATACTGGGAGTATGCTATAGGCCCCCTAACCTGAGGGAGGAAGTGGAGACGGATCTCCTATCACAAATTGGATTAGCAGCAAGGATGGGAAGTGCTATCATAATGGGGGATTTTAATTATCCAGACATAGACTGGGCGGAGGGAACCGCACATTCATTTAAGGCTCGCCAGTTCCTTAATGTCTTGCAGGACAATTTTATGGGTCAGATGGTAGACGCACCAACTAGAAATAAAACATTACTAGATCTACTGATTACCAACAATACAGACCTGATAACAGATGTGGAAATACGGGGCAATTTAGGTAACAGCGATCACAGGTCAATTAGTTTCAGTATAAATCACACAAATAGAAGACATGAAGGGAACACAAAGACACTGAATTTCAAAAGAGCCAACTTCCCTAAACTACAAACCTTGCTAAAAGGCATAAATTGGGATAAAATATTAGGAACAAAGAATACAGAGGAGAGATGGGTTTGCTTTAAGAGCATATTAAATAAGGGCATTAGCCAATGTATCCCATTGGGTAATAAATTTAAAAGAGCGAACAAACATCCTGGATGGCTTAACTCCAATGTAAAAATGCATATAAAAGCAAAGGAGAAGGCCTTCAAAAAATACAAGGTTGAGGGATCATCCACAGCATTCAGAATTTATAAAGAATGCAATAAGAAATGTAAGGGTGCAATTAGGATGGCTAAGATAGAACATGAAAGACACATAGCGGAGGAGAGCAAAAAAAATCCCAAGAAATTCTTTAAGTATGTAAACAGTAAAAAAGGGAGGACAGACCATATTGGCCCCATAAAGAATGAGGAAGGACATCTGGTTACAAAGGATGGGGAGATGGCAGAGGTATTGAATTTATTCTTCTCCTCAGTATTCACGAGTGAATCGGGGGGCTTCAGTAACCAAAACTGCAGTGTTTATCCTCATGACACAACACAGGAAGCACCTACATGGTTAACAGAGGACGGAATTAAAATTAGACTTGAGAAACTTAACATTAATAAATCACCGGGACCAGATGGCTTGCATCCGAGGGTACTTAGGGAACTCAGTCAGGTGATTGCCAGACCGTTGTTCCTAATTTTTACAGACAGTCTATTGACTGGAATGGTACCAGCTGATTGGAGAAAAGCCAATGTAGCACCAATATTTAAAAAGGGCCCAAACAACATCCCTGGGAATTAGACCAGTTAGCCTAACATCAATAGTATGTAAACTCTTGGAGGGGATGATAAGGGACTATATACAAGATTTTAGTAATAAGAATGATATCATTAGCAGTAATCAGCATGGATTCATGAAGAATCGTTCTTGCCAAACCAATCTATTAACCTTCTATGAGGAGGTGAGTTGCCATCTAGATAAAGGAAGGCCCGTAGACGTGGTGTATCTGGATTTTGCAAAAGCATTTGACACAGTTCCCCATAAACGTTTACTGTACAAAATAAGGTGCGTTGGCATGGACCATAGGGTGAGTACATGGATTGAAAACTGGCTACAAGGGCGTGTTCAGAGGGTGGTGATAAATGGGGAGTACTCAGAATGGTCAGGGGTGGGTAGTGGGGTCCCCCAGGGTTCTGTGCTGGGACCAATCCTATTTAATTTGTTCATAAATGACCTGGAGGATGGGATAAACAGTTCCATCTCTGTATTTGCAGACGATACTAAGCTAAGCAGGGCAATAACTTCTCCGCAGGATGTGGAAATCTTGCAAAAAGACCTGAACAAATTAATGGGGTGGGCGACTACATGGCAAATGAGGTTCAATGTAGAAAAATGTAAAATAATGCATTTGGGTGTCAAAAATATGAATGCAATCTATACACTGGGGGGAGAACCTCTGGGGGAATCTAGGATGGAAAAGGACTTGGGGGTCCTAGTGGATGATAGGCTCAGCAACGGCATGCAATGCCAAGCTGCTGCTAATAAAGCAAACAGAATATTGGCATGCATTAAAAGGGGGATCAACTGCAGAGATAAAACGATAATTCTCCCGCTCTACAAGACTCTGGTCCGGCCGCACCTGGAGTATGCTGTCCAGTTCTGGGCACCAGTCCTCAGGAGGGACGTACTGGAAATGGAGCGAGTACAAAGAAGGGCAACACAGCTAATAAAGGGTCTGGAGGATCTTAGTTATGAGGAAAGGTTGCGAGCACTGAACTTATTCTCTCTGGAGAAGAGACGCTTGAGAGGGGATATGATTTCAATTTACAAATACTGTACTGGTGACCCCACAATAGGGATAAAACTTTTTCGCAGAAGAGAGTTTAATAAGACTCGTGGCCACTCATTACAATTAGAAGAAAAGAGGTTTAACCTTAAACTACGTAGAGGGTTCTTTACTGTAAGAGCGGCAAGGATGTGGAATTCCCTTCCACAGGCGGTGGTCTCAGCGGGGAGCATTGATAGCTTCAAGAAACTATTAGATAATCACCTGAATGACCGCAATATACAGGGATATGTAATGTAATACTGACACATAATCACACACATAGGTTGGACTTGTGTCTTTTTTCAACCTCACCTACTATGTAACTATGTCTTTACGGAAGTCCTTGGATTGCGCACTATCCTTGTTTTTATATATAAAATACTTTTATTGCACTCCGCGTTCAATCAGTTTTATATTCCAAGCCATGCACACGTCAGATGTTATTTTTCTGTGACTCGTATGTTGTTGGCGTGTAGAGGCAGTATGCTTGCATGCCCCTGTGTGGGCACATCATTTACACATCCTTATGTTTTGTTTTGAAGATAAGCTTTATTTCTTACAAAACTATTTAAAGTGGATTCTACATTTTCATACAAGAAAAAAATTGTCACACTTTTCCTTTTGACTAGTTAAAGCTGAACGCTGATCAAAAAATATTTTTTTATGTGCACTTAAAAAAAATAAATCTACACTAATGAAGTGTGTCACATGGTCTAGGATGAAGCGTTATGCAGAACTCTGGCTTTCAATCCCCCCCCGTACAGTGCAGTCAGCAGCAAATGTCCACAGGGCAAAATTTGCATTGAGCACACGTCTATTGCTGTGTTCCCCAGGTCCCAACACCGCTCGCGCTCGCCCACCATTTTTCTATTCCACCGCCTATCAGACCCGCAGCACAGAGCCGAGGTGAATGCTCTGAAACACCTCCCCAGCTCTGTGCTTCAGGTCTGACAAGTGGGAGGCGGAGGCAGAAACAGGAGCCAGCAGCTTAGTGTGTCTCCTGAGCTCTATGCTCTCTGCAATATTTACTTCTGAGCTCTCTGCTCTCAGTGTTACTTACTCCTGAGCTCTATACGTTACTTACTCCTGAGCTCTATGCGTTACTTACTCCTGAGCTCTATGCGTTACTTACTCCTGAGTTCTATGCGTTACTTACTCCTGAGTTCTATGCGTTAGCTACTCCTGAGTTCTATGCGTTACTTACTCCTGAGTTCTATGCGTTACCTACTCCTGAGCTCTATACGTTACTTACTCCTTAGCTCTATGCGTTACTTACTCCTGAGTTCTATGTGTTACTTACTCCTGAGTTCTATATGTTACTTACTCCTGAGCTCTATACGTTACTTACTCCTGAGCTCTATGCGTTACTTACTCCTGAGTTCTATGCGTTACTTACTCCTGAGTTCTATGCGTTACTTACTCCTGAGCTCTATGCGTTACTTACTCCTGAGCTCTATGCGTTACTTACTCCTGAGCTCTATGCGTTACTTACTCCTGAGTTCTATGCGTTACTTACTCCTGAGTTCTATGTGTTACTTACTCCACAGGGCAAAATTTGCATTGAGCACACGTCTATTGCTGTGTTCCCCAGGTCCCAACACCGCTCGCGCTCGCCCACCATTTTTCTATTCCACCGCCTATCAGACCCGCAGCACAGAGCCGAGGTGAATGCTCTGAAACACCTCCCCAGCTCTGTGCTTCAGGTCTGACAAGTGGGAGGCGGAGGCAGAAACAGGAGCCAGCAGCTTAGTGTGTCTCCTGAGCTCTATGCTCTCTGCAATATTTACTTCTGAGCTCTCTGCTCTCAGTGTTACTTACTCCTGAGCTCTATGCGTTACTTACTCCTGAGTTCTATGCGTTACTTACTCCTGAGTTCTATGCGTTACTTACTCCTGAGTTCTATGCGTTACTTACTCCTGAGTTCTATGCGTTACTTACTCCTGAGTTCTATGCGTTACTTACTCCTGAGTTCTATACGTTACTTACTCCTGAGCTCTATGCGTTACTTACTCCTGAGCTCTATGCGTTACTTACTCCTGAGTTCTATGTGTTACTTACTCCTGAGTACTATGCGTTACCTACTCCTGAGCTCTATACGTTACTTACTCCTGAGCTCTATGTGTTACTTACTCCTGAGCTCTATGCGTTACTTACTCCTGAGTTCTATGTGTTACTTACTCCTGAGTACTATGCGTTACCTACTCCTGAGCTCTATACGTTACTTACTCCTGAGCTCTATGTGTTACCTACTCCTGAGCTCTATACGTTACTTACTCCTGAGCTCTATGCGTTACTTACTCCTGAGTTCTATGCGTTATTTACTCCTGAGTTCTATGCGTTACTTACTCCTGAGTTCTATGCGTTACTTACTCCTGAGTTCTATGCGTTACGTACTCCTGAGTTCTATACGTTACTTACTCCTGAGCTCTATACGTTACTTACTCCTGAGCTCTATGCGTTACTTACTCCTGAGTTCTATGCGTTACTTACTCCTGAGTTCTATGCGTTACTTACTCCTGAGTTCTATGTGTTACTTACTCCTGAGCTCTATGCGTTACTTACTCCTGAGTTCTATGTGTTACTTACTCCTGAGTACTATGCGTTACCTACTCCTGAGCTCTATACGTTACTTACTCCTGAGCTCTATGCGTTACCTACTCCTGAGCTCTATACGTTACTTACTCCTGAGCTCTATGCGTTACTTACTTCTGAGCTCTATGCGTTACTTACTCCTGAGCTCTATGCGTTACTTACTCCTGAGCTCTATGTGTTACTTACTCCTGAGCTCTATACGTTACTTAATCCTGAGCTCTATGCGTTACTTACTTCTGAGCTCTATGCGTTACTTACTCCTAAGCTCTATGTGTGTTACTTACCTTTTGAGCTCTATGCATTACTTACTCATGAGCTCTATGCGTTACTTACTCATGATGAGTTCTATGCTCCTAGCTTTACTTATTCCTGAGCTCTATGCTCTTTGCAATACTTACTCCTGAGCTATATGCTCTCTGCGTTACTTACTACTGAGCTCTATGCTCTCTGCATTACTTACTCCTGAGCTCTATGCTCTCTGCATTACTTACTCCTGAGCTCTATGCTCTCTGCATTACTTACTCCTGAGCTCTATGCTCTCTGCATTACTTACTCCTGAGCTCTATGCTCTCTGCGTGACTTACTCCTGAGCTCTATGCTCTCTGCGTGACTTACTCCTGAGCTATATGCTCTCTGCGTTACTTACTACTGAGCTCTATGCTCTCTGCATTACTTACTCCTGAGCTCTATGCTCTCTGCATTACTTACTCCTGAGCTCTATGCTCTCTGCATTACTTACTCCTGAGCTCTATGCTCTCTGCATTACTTACTCCTGAGCTCTATGCTCTGTGCATTACTTACTCCTGAGCTCTATGCTCTTTGCATTACTTACTCCTGAGCTCTATGCTCTTTGCAATACTTACTCCTGAGCTATATGCTCTCTGCGTTACTTACTCCTGAGCTCTATGCTCTCTGCATTACTTACTCCTGAGCTCTATGCTCTCTGCATTACTTACTCCTGAGCTCTATGCTCTCTGCATTACTTACTCCTGAGCTCTATGCTCTCTGCGTTACTTACTCCTGAGCTCTATGCTCTTTGCAATACTTACTCCTGAGCTCTATGCTCTCTGCATTACTTACTCCTGAGCTCTGTGGGTTACTTAATCCTGAGCCCTGCGCTCTGTGCCTTATCCAATCCTGAGCTCTGCGCTCTGTGCCTTATCCAATCCTGAGCTCTGCGCTCTGTGCCTTATCCAATCCTGAGCTCTGCGCTCTGTGCCTTATCTAATCCTGAGCTCTGCGCTCTGTGCCTTATCCAATCCTGAGCTCTGCGCTCTGTGCCTTATCCAATCCTGAGCTCTGCGCTCTGTGCCTTATCCAATCCTGAGTTCTGCGCTCTGTGCCTTATCCAATCCTGAGCTCTGTGCTCTGTGCCTTATCTAATCCTGAGCTCTGCGCTCTGTGCCTTATCTAATCCTGAGCTCTGCGCTCTGTGCCTTATCTAATCCTGAGCTCTGCGCTCTGTGCCTTATCTAATCCTGCATTATTGGCTGCGTTATTTTTCATACACTACATACACTAACAAACTGAAGACAAACTCCAGCTCACACTTTATAAGCAGTTACAGCAAACAGTTTTTTTTAACATCAATAAATAAAAGCTGATCGTTGTAAGTAACCCTGTCAGGCTAAATGGTTAGTCTCAACCCTGTAACTGCTACATCTGCAGGAAAACAACAGACTTACTAGCAGGATCAGTAGGTGAAAATAAAGGAAAGAAAGCCTAAAAAAGAAATCTGATAAACCCATCGCATCTAATGCCGCGTACACACGGTCGGACTTTTCGGCTACAAAAGTCCGACAGCCCGTCTGACAGACTTTCGACTGACTTTTGGCGGACTTGCGGCAAACTTTCTAATGAACGGACTTGCCTACATACGATCACACAAAAGTCCGACGGATTCGTACGTGATGACGTACACCGGACTAAAATAAGGAAGTTGATAGCCAGTAGCCAATAGCTGCCCTAGCGTGGGTTTTTGTCCGTCGGACTAGCACACAGACGAGCAGATTTCTGGATCCGGCGTAGTTACGATGTAAAGATTTGAAGCATGTTCCAAATCTAAAGTCCGTCAGATTTGCGGCTGGAAAAGTCAGCTGAAAGTCTGGGGAAGCCCACACACGATCGGATTGTCAGCCGGCTTTAGTCCGTCGGCGTCCGTCGGACTTTTGTAGACGAAAAGTCCGACCGTGTGTACGCGGCATAAGAATTGGTAAGTTGCAATATTATAAATGTTTGCTTTTGGGTTTAATACTGCCTTAATCCTGAGCTCTGTGCGCTATTAAATAAAAAACAGCATTTCAGCTTGCACATGATTGGATGATAAAATCAGCAGAGCTTCCCCACTGTGCGTTACTTACTTCTGACCCCTGCACTCTGTGTTTTACTTACTTCTGACCCCAGTGCTCTGCATGTTTCTTAATCCTGAGTTCTGCACTTTTTTTACTCATGATCTCAGCATGTTACCTAATCCTGACCCCTGCACTCTGTGTGTTACTTACTTCTGACCCCTGTGCTCTGTTTTTTACTTCTGACCCTTGCGCTCTGTGTTACTTACTTCTGACCCTAGTGCTCTGCATGTTTCCTAATCCTGAGTTCTGCACTTTACTTACTCATGATCTCAGCATGTTACCTAATCCTGACCCCTGCACTCTGTGCGTTACTTACTTCTGACCCCTGCACGCCGTGTGTTACTTACCTCTAAGCTCTGCACTATGTACATTACTTCCCCCTGAGAGATGTGAGTTACTTACTCCTGACCCAGAGAAGAGTATGCTCACGTTTAATTTAACCATACCCCTTTAAGCCCCTCTCACTGTTAGTGGAATGTAGTGGTTCACCACGGCACGCCACATCATTACTTTCTTTAGGACACCCAAAAGGTGCCCAAGGTCTTCAGCAATCTTAGTTACAATCCCGGTTGCATCTCCAGCTGATGTTCTCAGATCCCTGCAGGTCGTTCGCGCTCCAGCTCCTTCATTTAGTAAATGTCTCACATTCTTTTCAATGACTGCAATGCACTCTATGATAAGAGGAGGGGAAATTGAGACTTTCATCTGCCTTCCTCCAATCACAGAGCGTTGGCTGACAAGGATCTGTTATCAGACTATTTAAATGAGAATAATATGCATACCATCTGAAGAGCAATACAAACACTGCCCCCACCTATAACTGGCTTCACGGCAAGGAGCACATGGAAGGGCAACACATGTAAAACAAAACTAAACCAGCCTGCAACCAACCAAATTGTTCTGTCTACAGGGCTGGTGCAAGGATTTTTGACACCCTAGATGAAACCATCAATGCAGCCTACTAGTGCCCATCAATGCAGCCTCACAAGCGCCCATCAAATGCAGCCTACCAGTGCCCATCAATGCAGTCTACCAGCGCCCATCAAATGCAGCCTCACCAGCGCCCATCAATGCAGTCTACCAGCGCCCATCAAACGCAACCTCACCAGCGCCCATCAAATGCAGCCTACCAGCGCCCATCAATGCAGCCTCACCAGCGCCCATCAAATGCAACCTACCAGCGCCCATCAATGCAGTCTACCAGCGCCCATCAAATGCAGCCTCGCCAGCGCCCATCAATGCAGTCTACCAGTGCCCATTAAATGCAGCCTCACCAGCGCCCATCAAATGCAGCCTACCAGCGCCCATCAAATGCAGCCTACCAGCGCCCATCAAATGCAGCCTACCAGCGCCCATCAAATGCAGCCTACCAGCGCCCATCAAATGCAGCCTACCAGCGCCCATCAAATGCAGCCTACCAGCGCCCATCAATACAGCCTCACCAGCGCCCATCAAATGCAGCCTACCAGCGCCCATCAATGCAGTCTACCAGCGCCCATCAAATGCAGCCTCACCAGCGCCCATCAAATGCAGCCTATCAGCGCCCATCAATGCAGCCTCACCAGCGCCCATCAAATGCAGCCTCACCAGCAGCCATCAATGCAGCCTCACCAGTGCCCATCAAATGCAGCCTCACCAGCGCCCATCAATGCAGCCTCACCAGCGCCCATCAAATGCAGCCTCACCAGTGTCCATCAATGCAGTCTACCAGCGCCCATCAAATGCAGCTTTATCAGCGTCCATCAAATGCAGCCTTTTAGTGCCCATCAATGCAGCCTCACCAGTGTCCATCAAATGCAGCCTCACCAGTGTCCATCAAATGCAGCCTTTTAGCGCCCATCAAATGCAGCCTACCAGCGCCCATCAATGCAGCCTACCAGCGCCCATCAATGCAGCCTCACAAGCGCCTATCAAATGCAGCCTACCAGTGCCCATCAATGAATGTTTGCTTGCTTCCATTCATTTGGGAGTTTGGACACAGACACAGTCCTCCATCGCCGCTACGCCTCTGACACTATGTGCGAATGGAGCGGCGGCTGCCTGCTGATGCTGAGACTTAGTTATTTGCTGCACGGAGAAGAGAGTAGGAACACCAGTGGCTGGGCGCCCTAGGCAGCAGTGCGCCCTAGGCGGCTGCCTAGTTTGCCTAGTGGTAGCACCGGCCCTGTCTGTCTAACAGTTTGCGTTAAAAACAGAGGTTTAGTTTGCACGCATTTGCAAATACATGCGAAGCTGAGGAGGCCACGACAAGGCATCCCATTATTATCTGCAGTCCTAACTCTATACATTTTTGAGAGCCTCCATAGTAGAACCACATGCATTATAATGGATAGGCAGAGGCTGGCTGACAAGTTGAACTGGGAATTTTCTTTGGCTTTGTTTTACATCTGGAGAGCAAGCTGAAGGTATTTGGTCAGAAATCCTAGTTCATAAGTTCATCACTACTTCTCCTTTCAGTGCCCAGTCACAGGCTGTGGAGGGTTCAGGATGACCTGGGCTCTGTAAAAGTGGGTTGAATGATACTTACCATTAAAACTGAGGACATCTAGTGGCAGAAATAAGTACTTCAGTGCTCTGGATTGAAGGCGAATATTACAACAAAAGCCGGTTTTGTTATTTTAATCTTTAAAGGACTGCTATTCATGATGATCTTGAAATTGGCTTAAGTTCTGCTTTAATTTGTACTATCCACAGCTGCCAGTGGATAATTTGTTCATAAAAGAGACAACTGTGCCAGAAGCAATAAAAACATGTAAGGGGTGGAGTGCAATCAAATGTTTTTTTTTTTTTTTCCCTTCCAGTCACAGGATGTGGCAGGGCCAGGGTGGCCTGGGCTCTGTGAAAGTGGGTTGAATGACACTTGCCATCAAACTGAGGACATCTAGTGGCAGAAAAAAGTACTGCAGAGCTCTAGAATGAAAGTGAATATTACATCAAAAGCTGGTTTTATTATTTTAAATCTTTAATGGGCTTCAGTTCATGATGATCTTGAAATTGGCTTGTGTTCTGCTTTAATTTGTACAACCCACAGCTGCCAGTGGGTAATTTATTTTTAAAAGAGACAATTGTGCCAGAAGCAAAAAAACACGTTAACGGGTGGAACACAAGCAACTGTTTTTTTTTCCTTATTTACATAGTTACATAGTTAGTCAGGTTGAAAAAAGACACAAGTCCATCCAGTTTGGGATGTTCATCAAGAAAATCCCCCAACTTTCTTTCACTGAATGCTTATGACTCCATATCGCCACCTGTGTGTAGAATACGGTACTACTCTAAAGGCTGGTACACACTATAAGAAAATCGGCGAACATTCTCGTCCAAAGAATTTTTCCTCCGATTTTCGTATAGTGTGTACACAACTTTCGACAGCCAATTCCGAATTTTCGCATGAAAATTCCCGAAGGGACACAGTCCAAAGTTTTTCTTGGACGGGAACGGAGCGAACGATTTTCGTTTAATGTGTACAGTTTTCGTACAAGAAAAAAAGAAGGACTGCGCATGATCAGAAACAACAACCAAAAAAAAGCCTTTGTCGTACGACAATATTTGTAGGAATTTTCTTTTATCGGTTCCGATTTGTTGTGAAACATCAAGAAAAATTGGACGACCGTTCGCCCGATTTTCGAATAGTGTGTACCCCACTTTACTGAGCTTGTTCTGCCATGGCAGAGGACAGGTGACTGCAACCCCACCTGAGCTCTGGGAGTAGACGTAGTACATAGATAGCTGCAGATCTCTACAGAAGTGTTTAACCACTTCAGCTCTGGAAGATTTACCCCCATCCTCCTTCATGACCAGGCCTTTTTTTGCGATACGGCACAGCGTTACTTTAACGGACGATTGCACGGTTGTGCAACGCTGTAACCAAATAAAATGTAAGTTCTTTTTTCTCCCACAAATAGAGCTTTCTTTGGTGGTATGTGTTGACATCTGAGGTTTTTTTTTTGCGCTATAAACAAAAAAAAAGACCGACAATTTTTAAAAAAATCTTTTTTTTTTTTACTTTCTGCTATAAAACATATCCAATAAAAAAAAAGTAAAAATAAACAAAATTTCTTCATCAATTTAGGCCAATATGTATTCTGCTACATATTTTTGATCCCAGTAAGTTTATTGATTTATTGATTATTGGTTTGCGCAAAAGTTATCGCGTCTACAAATTATGGGATATATTTATGGAATTTTTATCTATTTATTTTTTACTAGTAATGGTGGCGATCAGCAGGACTGCGACATTGCGGCGGACAAATCGGACACTAAAGCCTCGTACACGCGATCGGATTTTCGGCAGGGAATTGTATGATGACAGACTGTTTGCCTAAAATCCGACCGTTAGTACGCTCCATCAGACAATTGTTGTCCAACTTTCGGCCAACAAATGTTGGATGGCTGGCTAGTAAATTTTCGGCGGAGAACAGTCTGTTTTCAGATTTTCATATTGTCTGTACACAAGTCCGTCACACAAAAGTCCAAAGTACAAACACGCATGTTGGAATGAATGCTCGGAATCATGACATTAGCAGACGGTTACATCGCTACATGGTTGGTCAGGTTGAAAAGGTGCCCAAAGGGTGGCACTCAAGAGCTGAAACTCCATGTAGGGGGGGACGCCCCTCAGCGCATCAGCGCCACGCTCCTTGCGTCGTGCGTGTGACGTCAGTCATGACGCCACCGCACTGACGTACTGAGTATCCACCTACGTACTCCTTGTCAGGGAGGTTTGGCGCCTATCGCTGAGCAATTATTGAGCTCAGGTGCAGATGCCGTCCCTCCTGATGTGCAGGCACGTGGCGCTGGTGATGTGTACTCTATATTCCCCACTCAATGCAGGCTGCCTACACGGCTGGTCTCCTCTTGGGGTTTTTCCGCGGACCAGTTTTTGGTCCGCTGGTATGGCATGGATGCAGCAATTGGGTAAGGGCCCCTTGGTTTATTGTTATCACTTTTTTATTTCATTATATCTTTTCATTTTGGTTGTCATGTTTTCTGCCACACCCCACATCTTTCTTTTACCACTTACAGCTCTTTTTACCTACACTATTAATATCTTTTTAATTAGCTAATTAGCAACATGCACATTAGCCATCTAGTTAACCTTCTCCCTACACATCACTTCACATATCCATACTGAGTTTATTGTTTACTAACTACTCTAAAATAATCTACTAGTGTTCGTATTACATATTATATTTAATATTTATTCCCAGATTGTACTCCTGTTTGATGAGCCACATACCACCACTGTGTATACATGGATACCATCCTTATACTCATGTACTCTCCCACACCATCCTATGCTGCAATCCTATATACACGCCACCTCAGCCCCCGTGGAGAGGTCTGTATTTTCTGGCTCACCTTGTGCCGTTTATCGCATGCTTTATCAGCTGCCCGACTTGGTAAGTGTGCTTGGCCAACTACTTTGAGTCAAAGCTTACTTATTTTTCTCCCCTCTACATTGAGTGTGGTTTACCATATCTATATAAATATTCTACAGGCAATTGTCGCATCTGCTCCTGACGAGTAAAGGTATTCACGAAACGCGTCGAGCTACGAGTTAAATCTGATGCCACATTCATATCAGTTATGTCCTCATATACCTGCATATCATGTGATCACAGACACAGTTATCGGGCATGCCACCCTTGGCACTTGTAGGCTATATTATCGCTTTGTATGCAACTATTTTTATTATCATGTATCCATTATGATATGTGTTACTTGATTGTATTTTGTATCTACCATGCCTATTTTGTGCTATTTATATGTGTGCATATTATATGAAACCTTTTTCAATCACTACTATGTTACGAATTAAAAACTTTTTTTACCTTTACCTCCGCATTCCCACTGCTTCATTTAAAGTCCCAACTTCCTTTGCTATGTAAATTTCATGTAGTACGTCACTACGTTCGTGTTTGTTGGCCGACAATTGTGTGCCGTTAGTATACAAGACAAGTTCCTGGCACACGCCCTTCGGACAAAAGTCTGACGCTTTGTCTGCGGAAAATCGGATCGTGTGTACGAGGCTTTACTGACACTTTGGGGGAACCAGTGACACTAATACAGTGATCAGTGCTAAAAATATGCACTGTCACTGTAATAATGACACTGGCTGGGAAAGGGGTTAACATCAGGGGCTAGCAAAGGGTTAAATGTGTGCCTAGCCAGTAATTTTGTGTACTATGGGAGGTGCTTTTACTAGGGGAAGGCATGGACCTGTGTCCCTGTTTTGCAGGAACACAGGATCTATGCCTTTTCTACTGAACAGAACGGCAATCTGCTTTGTTTGCATAGGCGGACATAGAGTCCGCTGTACCCGCCTATCAGCTCCTGCTGTGCATATCACATTTGTGTGCAATCACAGCAGGAATGAGCCAGCACTGGCGCCCGAAACCCGGAAGTGCAGGATCACACATACATATATATATATATATACATACAGGTGTATATATATATATATATATATATATATATATATATATATATATATTTATTTAACTAGTTCAGATCCGTGCTATAGCCGAATGGCGGCTACAACTCGCTGGATCACAGATTGGAGTGAGGAATCGATCCTGACCCCTTACCACGTGCTCAGCTGTCAGCCAATGACAGCTGATCATATGATGTAAACAGAGCCGGTAATTGGCTATTTTCTCCTTGGGCTTACAGCGTGAGGAGAAAAAAAAAGCCGATCACCGGTGGCTGTGATAGGGACATCGGTCCCGATCAAGGAGATTGCCCCAAGCTCATCTGTGCCACCTGCCAGTGCCGCCTACCAGTGCCCACCAGCGACCCTACCAGTGCCTACCAGTGCCCACAGTGCCACCCATCAGTGCCCACAATCAGTGCCTCATCAACAGTGCTGCCCATCAGTGTCCCCTACCAGTGCCCATCAGTGCCACCCATCAGTGCCATCTATCAGTGGTACCTATCAGTGTCACCCATCAGTGCCGCCTTATTTGTGTCCATCAGTGCCGCCTAATCTGTGCCCATCAGTGCCGCCTTATCTGTGCCTATCAGTGCCACCTATCAGTGCCCACCAGTGCCGCCTCATCAGCGCATATCAATGAAGGAGAAAAATTACCTGTTTGCAAAATGTTATAACAAACTATGAAACTTTTTTTTTTTTTTTTTACAATTTTCCATTTTTTTTGTTTGTTTAGCAAAAAATAAAAACCCCAGCTGTGATTAAATACCACCAAAAGAAAGTTCGTTTGTGTGAAAAAAAAATGATAAAAATTTCATTTGGGTACAGTGTTGTATGACCGCGCAATTGTCATTCAAATTGCGACAGCGCTGAAACTTGAAAATTGGTCTGGGCAGGAGGGGGGTTTAAGTGCCCAGTAAGCAAGTGGATACATATACACACACACACACACACACACACACACTCACGATCCTGCGCACAGCGGCCACCCTGTAGCAGTAAAACTGTTAAAGGTCGGTCGTGAAGTGGTTAATGCAGAATATTTAGCAAAAAAAAAAACAGAATTAGGGCCCATTCACACCGATTGTGTACAACAGTTGGGATCTTTACTCAGCTAATTTTTTAAATGTTCCTTATGTGCAATTAGTTCAAGTGATAGCAATGCACTGCGGTGGTGTGCGTCAATAAAAGTAGGACGTGCTGCATTTTTTTTTTTTACGCAGCGCAGCGTACTGTGACGCACTGCACCGCATTGCAACATGCTTTAATGTCATTTTGTGAAGTTTCAAAAAAGTTAAAAAAAAAGAAAAAAACCCACACCAGTAAAGAGTGCAATGAGGAGGGAAAGGTTGGAGTTTTTTTTGCTGTCTGTGTCCCTGTGTCTCCTGGCTGGGGAGATCACATTCTCGGTTTGTTCTGGTGCCCGTTATCACTGCAATGAAAAGTCCAAAATGTTATGGTTATAATGGCAACAATTGGTTGAGTGCCGGTTCACGCCAGAATTGCACAGGAACGTGGTCTATCTTCCCTTAAGATTCCTGTGCGTCCCCCTGCAGTGCGATTTGGCAGCCCCCACCTTTTTTCAAAATTGTCAGTCTTTTTTTGTTTATAGCGCAACAAATTTAAACCACAGAGGTGATCAAATACCACCAAAAGAAAGCTCTATTTGTGGGAAAAAAAGGACATCAATTTTGTTTGGGTACAACGTCGCACGACCGCGCAATTGTCAGTTAAAGGAACGCAGTGACGTATCGCAAAAAATGGCCTGGTCATTAAGGGGGTTAATCCTTCCGGGGCTGAAGTGCTTAAAAAGTCAAATATGATACAATTATATTATATATATATATATATATATATATATAGCAAGGTGCCAGGGCCCAAGAGGCCTAATGGTGACCTCAAGAACTAGGGAGAGCTGACATCCTTCCTTGTAGAGTGGGTTACCAGGCATGGTGGGTGTGATGCAAGAGAAATAATGGGCGCCAGTCACTTTTGAATGCGAACAAGAGATTCACTGTCTCTCAACAGAACTGTGGGACAGGGCCAGGACACCCTTGAGCAGATGCAATGACAACTGGCAGACCCCGAGACTTCTATAGGTAGACAGCTATACAGCGGAAGGCCTCCAGCCAGATAACACTTCTGTATAGGTAGGACCGCTGTCTATGGCAACTAATCTTGCAACAGTCACTAACGGTAGTTGTACATAACTCTTGGTAACACAGAACAGTCCTTTTACTTATCTCACAGTATCCCACTGTAGATCTTCACTCACTGAGCTCCCAGTCTCTTGCTAGACTTCCAGATCCCAGTCATCATTGGATCCCCTGAGCTCTTTCACAGCTATGCCACTATATACTCCTCAAGCATCACCCCCGCTACCCTACTGGGTCCCTGGCTTGGCACTTGCTGATGCTTTCCCACTTCTTCACCATCCACGGCTGGTGAGAAGACTGCTCAGGTACTTGCTTCAGCTTATTCACAGTAGTCTCCGGTAACAAGGTGGATGGTCCCTTAGTGGTGACAGCTTCCCCTCTACCTCCAACCACAACTGGTTCCCCGTTCGGCTAAACCTTCGCAACTCGGTTGGACTCCAATCCTGCAGTCCCAACTCTACGCTGCTTCTCCTGCTCCTGGATAGGCCTCAGGCAGCCTAGCAGCCAGATGTCCCCGGGATAGGCCTCAGGCTTTCCGGCCTAGCAACCCGGGGCAACATAACACACATTCCCCAAACAGCCGTCCAGGTGGCACAAAACCCTGATCATCTGACTCTCCCCAACTAAATAGGCTCTCCCAGCAGGCCAAGGGACTAAAGAAACCCCTGCCAATTGGCTGAGACTCCCCATCCATTCATGATCTGACCTTGCTAAGCCCCGTCATTCTAATGTCACCAGGCACAGTGCCACCTAGTGACAGAAGAGGAAAGGTGCCGCAATTCCAGAATTTAGAGAGGAATCAATTGATCTCTAACAATTAACCAGGATAATTACCACCTGGCAAACTAAATTTATTAGCAACCCTGCCTAAACACCAAGGTGCTAGAAATATACATTAAAAAATTTCCATTCTGTGCATCTCTAATTTATATCCTTTGTGGCTACTGAGGAATATATTCAAATGAAATACTTGTTCCTGCAGCTCAGCTTTAAATATTCTCTACTTTATCCAAAACAATCATTTCAGATACCTTTGAAGACTTGAACTCTTTTAATCAATTACCTGCCCCCCCCCCCCCCCCCCCCCCCATGGGGTGGACTGTAGGACATTCACACTCTTCCATTTGACCGATAAATATTTAATCAGTCATTGCAGTCTAGATATTGTCGCCTCTGTTCTTTCACCCCGTTTTAACGCTCTTTTGTTATTCCAAAGTTGCTGCGAATTTACAGCTCATTTCATCACTGCTGAATACACTCCAGGCTAACACTGTCACTAATGTACGGGGCTGGTAATCCCAGAGCACACAGACATCCCCGGATGAATATTTCAGCATCTGAATTAAGGGAAATGAGTCCTATGGCATTTGATGGATTTTGGTGTAAAAAAAAAAGGCAATTTTCACAATGGCTACTGTTTATTCAGCTACAACGCAGCCATCTAAAAGCTGGCAGAATAGCGAAAAAAAAGCTGCAGATTTTTTATTGAAAAATTGAGAACAAAAGCAGCAAACAAAATGACAAGAATTGGCAAAAAAAAAAACTGCCATCTGATTCCTACTGAATTAAATTGTATTGTAATTGTACTGTTTGCCCTCATGTTGTAAACTGTTGGCGCTATATAAATCCTGTATAATAATAATAATATAGACTGAATTTGCATCGCGCATACTGCCATACTTTGCATTGTTATTGTCATCACCGGGCCCTTTACCTCGAAGGGACGCATAAAAAAATGGACAATGGACATTAAAGCGGGGGTCCACCTATCTATCGTTTTTTTTTTTTTTTTGGAGTTCATTCACAAACTTTTCTTCTCATGATTATCTACTCACATGTTCTGTGTAATAAGTCCGCCTGAGTCCGATTTCGTTGTAAAGAATAACTTATAAAATTCACTGAAGGCGGTTTCCATCTTCATTGTGGGCATTTGAAGCCCACAAGCATGTATTTCCTGGATGCGGTGAATGCTGTGCTCCCAGCATTCACCGAGATGTTGTGATGACGCTGTTGCACAATGCATGCTGGGAAGCCTGAGACTAGCTCCCAGGGGACTGTGGGAGGTCTGGGAGAGGCTAGAAACACACCTACTCCCATGGGAGGAAAACCAGGAAGTGCTAAGAAGATTAGAAAAAAAAAGGTAATTGCGGCGATTTACATTTTTTTACACAGCATGTCAGCATCTAGGCAAGGAAGAGAATGCATAGAGATAATGTTCACAATTTGAGTGGAACCCCGCTTTAATACACTGTAAGGACAGCTCATGCTTGGTGCTGATTGGAGAACTCTAGCTCTGACTCAGCCTGGGGCATGTCAGACCTCTGTAGAGACGTAGCGCTACCCACGTAACAGACGCTGGATATTAAGTCCCCCTATTCCTGCACAGCCAGGCAACACACATTTTCTGACTCTGAGAGACAAGAAATCAATCCATTAGCTTGTTTTTGTTGTTTTATTGGGGAAACAACTTGAACAGGGTATAGGGATTATGGGATGCCCAACTTGACCTGAAGAAAAATGAGATGAGGACAACTTTCCTTCTCTATATACAAAATGAAGATCCTGGACTGTACTCCCTCTGGAATAAACGCAGTCTCTATGGATCAGTGGCAAGGTGCTTTACAGACAAGGAGCTCTCGGTCCTCCTTAGTGAAATAGCACAAAGTTGCAAACTGTATGCAGGAGTGTCGCGTCTTCCCAGTAGAACCTCACACAGTTCTGACACATGCAGATACTACCAGCCCACCTGAAGAACGCCCCAGGACAAGGAATTGGGATTTAGCACAATGCTGTTCTTGGAACGTATGCTACGTCTGGCAGTCTCTCCCCTTGTATGCCCCTGGGTTTGCTGAGGTACCCACACTTTCCTTTGCTCCCCGTTGCACTGGGAAAGACTTTTGTTCAGGCCTCCAACTGATCAGATCTTCCCATGCCAGCCCAGATGTCTTCTGTACAAGGCCCAAGGGTAATGAAGATTCCTCCTTTAGGCTTCCTCTCCTTCCTTTCCTCAGCTCCCAGCCTGGAGGCAGAGCCCCCCAGCCCCGGGGTCCCCTCCCAGGCCTCACGACAGCATTTAAACTGAGAGTACAGTTAGGCTTTAGGTTTAGGGTCAGGAGCATGGGTTAGGTTAAGGTTTGATTAGATGTTAAATTGAGCCTAAAGCAGAGCTAAACTTGTCTTTCCCTCAACGGAACCCGTTCCTCACCAGTTCCAGCACCTTCTGCTGGGTCCTGGTCTTCGGCTGTCTTCATTAGCTGGCCCAGGATGACGTCATTCTGCTCATGCACAGAAGTCAGTCATCCCAGCACACAAGGACTGTGCCAGCGATGTAAGCTGACCTACGCACGCTCATGAGAAGAGAGCAAGCAGGCAGGTAGGTGTATTATATTTCAGAAGAGACATTGCATGTATTTTCCGCAATAAAGAGGCTGCCTGCTTGCAGTTTGTGACAGTGGAACTTTAGTTCAGCTTTAAATTACACTTCCACACATCTCTATATATCACACCAAAAAGAGAGACAAATGATAAATAAAGAGGGACACAGGGATTTGGTTGCACAAGGCGGACAGTCCCCGCAAATGAGGGCTATGTAAACAGTATATGTATCAATGGCTGTTAAAACCAAATTTGGGACCTGGAGACTCAAACCAATAATAAATCAATCACAAACAGTGCTGTGCTACTAAATAACACTCAATAAATATATAAATAATGTGCTCATCAATCAATCCACTCTAATGCCCTGTACACACGGTCGGATTTTCCGATGGAAAATGTCCGATCGGAGCGTGTTGTCGGAAATTCCGACCGTGTGTGGGCTCCATCGGACATTTTCCATCGGATTTTCCGACACACAAAGTTGGAGAGCAGGAGATAAAATTTTCCGACAACAAAATCCGTTGTCGGAAATTGCGATCGTGTGTACACAAATCCGACGGACAAAGTGCCACGCATGCTCAGAATAAATAAAGAGATGAAAGCTATTGGCCACTGCCCCGTTTATAGTCCCGACGTACGTGTTTTACGTCACCGCCTTTAGAACGATCGGATTTTCCGACAACTTTGTGCGACCGTGTGTATGCAAGACAAGTTTGAGCCAACATCCGTCTGAAAAAATCCTAGGATTTTGTTGTCGGAATGTCCGAACAAAGTCCGACCGTGTGTACGCTCTATTATAATCATATAAATAAACACCAATGACATATTTCAGCTGTATCATTTCAGTGTCTATTCATAGCTGTGCGTTTTATCACTAATACCAGAACAAGGGAGGCCATGTCATTCCACATTAGTCTAAAAGAAGGCCAACATGTCATTATAGACCCCGGTCTCCAGGGACTCAGAGGAAGGCAATTTTCGAAGAATTCCAAGCAAATTAAATGCATTTTGTTCACTGCGCTCTGTAGACAAAGGATTCACAATGCCAACTTAATAAGGATTTGTTTTAATTGGGATTGGGGAGGAGAAGAAGATGCTGTCTTAAAACATAAGATGAAATACATACATCTGTTATGGGAATGCATTTCATTCGTACTGTATATTCCACTCCTGTTGGGAATGTAAAAAAGGGACAATTATGGAATCTTTCCATCAGCTTTCAATCAAAGAACTGCTACTTGCAATTAAAGGGGTCCACATCAATCGACCGTCCACTTTTATGTTTGCCTGCTCTAAATTGAGCAAAAAATCAGAAATGGGTGGAAATCATCTAAAATCAGCACAGTGCCTATAGCAAGGCATTTTGAATTGATTTAAAAAAAAAACCCAGCTTCCATCATTTGCCTACTCAAAGCTGTTTAGATTGCTAATATAGTCTATAGGTGCCGGTCTCCGCCATTCGGGATTCTGAAATTACCCCACCACTCAGCAGCCAATAAGAACTAACCATGTCACCCAGGCAGTGACATTGACATCTGAAGAAGGACCCTACCCTTCTGAAGGGAAAAAGGATGAACCTGGCGCATTACATGACCACAGATTTGGATGAGTATTTTGGGCATTTAACTTTCTAGCAATTAGCTGTAAGGACTATGCCCAGAGTTCATCTTTAAGACAACACCCATCTTTTACCAAAACCTCCTATCGGTGAGGCACTGCTGCACACTATCTTTAGCCCACAAAAGATGACTCCTACCGTGGAAAGGCCAGTTGGTTGTGATCGCCTCCCAGGCCCAGTATCCAGTCTTCTTGTGTTCCTATCCACTGGCCTAAATGAGCACATTAGTTCCACCAAAACAGACATGGTTTTGTCCATAGCTGTCAAATAGTCAAGCCTGTCCAACAACCCTTGTGGCTCTTTGTCTAACAGTAGCCCATTAAACTGGAACAAAGTTGGGCGTGGCCTGGACGGCAATGTGAGCGGACGCACTTAGGCAGAGCTCCGTCAGTGATCCATCCTGCATGCAATATCCTGCACACCCGTAACCGCCTAAACCGACACACAACGCGGGGTAAAACCCCAGCCACCTTGGGCAAGTATGTCCCCACCGAAGAGAAACAACGCGGCGTCCTCCTCCCTAGACAGATACCGCCGAGTAGACCGAGGCCTGGAGGGACAAGATGGCGCCTCGGCGGCATCTCCCGACGCGCAGCAAGCTGAACACGAGGCGGCCGACACCACCAGGGTCCTGGAGGCGATATCGGTATGTCAAGCCACACTGACCTCCAAAATCGAGGAAGTAAAAGTGGACATCTCACTGATACGGCAGGACATGACAAAGATCCGGGAGCGGGTCACAGAGACTGAGACCAGGATAAGCCGCGCGGAGGACATAATTCACCCCCTGCAACACAGCCAGGAAGACATGCAACGCCAGCTCCAGCAACTCGCCCAGAAGCAGGACGACCTCGAGAACCGGGCCCGCAGATCTAATATAAGATTTATTGGTCTGCCGGAGGGGTCGGAGGGCCCCGATCCAGCCACCTTTTTGGAGAAACTCCTTATTAATGCTTATGGCAGAGAGGCCTTTTCCACTGCATTTGTTGTGGAGCGCGCCCACCGCATGCCCGCTCGCCGCCCCCCTGAGGGTGCACCGCCTCGTACCTTCATTGCAAAGCTAATGAACTTCAGGGACCGAGATGCTATCTTGCGCCTGGCAAGAACCAAGGGGAACATTCCATTCCAATCGGGCCACGTGATGGCCTTTCCAGACTTCTCAGCAGAGATCCAAAAGCAGCGGGCCCGCTTCGGAGAGATTAAACGGCGCCTAAGGGTTCAGAACCTGAAATATGCAATGCTGTTCCCAGCCCGACTTCGGGTGGTGGGTGAGAACCGAGCGCATTTTTTTGACGACCCGGCCCAGGCAGTGGCCTGGCTGGACCAACAGGAGGCGGAAAGAAACCGTCCCCCCAGCTAGAACTGCAACTTCTCGGCTCTACTATCTGTAAGTTGACTTATTTACATGTTTCTCCCTGTGAACAATGACTGCCTTACTATATTCACAAGGGATGGTATCCCGCACATATGTAGAAATCAGCGCTCACACACCCAGAAAGTTTTGCCTTACCACGTTCTGCTTCTGTGAGCTTGGAACACACAGAACTGAACTGGTTTTGTTTTTTCTTTTTTTCTACATACGGACCCAACTGGCAGATTATACCCCATCTACCAACCCACAGCCAGCCCTGCAAGGTTCCCTTTGCTTTCTGGTGAGACGGGAGAGGAGGACACATACCACCCCGTGACACTGTCTTATCATTGTGTTTCCCTTTATTTCTAATTCTTTTTCTTTTTGAGGTGTGCCATGCATGTCTAATACTAATCACGGCGGAGTGGTCGGTTGGGAATACTTTCTTACTGACCACTGCTGAGCAATGCCGTTTGCTATTTACATTGCCGAATTTAAACCAGCGTTTGTTCGCCTCCACTGGTGGCACGTGTTCTGCTGATTGTGTAGGCGGAGGTGCCCCCAGTGGACAAAGGTTAAGATGGTGCGACACACTTTTGCCCTCATGAGTGCACAGCTACTTTTTCACGGTCGCACAAGTTTTGGGATTAACGCCCCTACCAAGTTTGGGAGGTGGAGGGCAGGGAGGGGGGATGGGAAATATTGTTTGATGGTTATATGGCTACTGTTATATGGCACAATTGAAAGCACTGATAGACGTCCTAAAGGTTGTAAACTGCATGGCTGGGGGACTTCCGGGTCGTGGACAGAAATGTCCTGGGCATTCCTCAGTGACATGCGTCTCTATAAATTTTGATGATCTAAAATGTCTAGTACAAAGTTTTTAACATGGAACGTCAGGGGGATTAGAGACAAAATCAAACGATCTGCGATTTTCGGTTGCCTAAAATCCTATCGTGCTGATATTATAGTCTTGACTGAGACGCATGTCACTGGCCAGCTTCAAAATGCTCTAAAACGCCCATGGATAGGATGGTCATATCACACCACACACACCCCATACTCACGAGGGGTCTCTGTCCTAATCGCCAAGACCACCCCGTTCAATTGTATATCAGTAAAGACTGATCCCCTGGGCAGATTTATATTTCTACACTGCACTATATCGGGTACGCAATACCTTATATTGGCCTTCTACATACCCCCACCATACACATCCGCCCTGATTAATGAAGGTCTCTTATACATGACAAAACACCCCCTATTACCGACAATCTGGCTCGGGGACTTTAACATGGTGCTGGACCCATCCATAGACAGGCTACAAACGAACCGAGACGCTCAATCCACCAGTGCCACCAGACTTGGACGCACACTTACGGACTTCTCCCTAACAGACACATGGAGACACCGACACCCGGGTGAGAGAACATACTCGTGCTTCTCTGCATCGCACTCCTCCATGTCACGCATAGATATGATAATCACCTCAAACACTCTACTCCCTCTCTTAACAAACGCAGGCTACCACACAAGGTCCCTCTCAGATCATGCCCCATGTTGGGCCTCCCTGACATTATCCCCGCCGGCTGGGCCTAGGATATGGCGCCTTCATCCCTTTTGGCTGTCGGCTTTGGAGGACCAGGAGGACATACCTGGTGAATGGCAGTATTTCTTCCACACCAATAATAACACTACCTCCGTGGGAATGATCTGGGAGGCTTTCAAACTACATGCTAGGTCCTTACTGACATCACGCATAAATAGGCTGAAAGCCAACTCAAGTAAGTTAATCCGTGAGGCAGCCGAAAAACTAGATGAGATCACACAGGACTTCAACACGGACCCCACACCAGACAAAGCCTCAGCACTTAAACTTCACACTCGAATACTAGATCAAATTCACTTTGAAAAGGCTAAACAAAAACTCTTTTTCACAAAACAAAGAATATTTGAACAGGGTGAAAGGGCGGGAAAACTGTTGGCCTATCTGGCCAAGCAGGACACTAGGCCCCCAGTGGTTGTCTCCCTAAGGGCCACGGGTGACTCATTGCTTACCGACCCCAATTCGGTAGCGGATACATTCAGAACATACTATGCAGACCTTTATTCATCCAAAGTGCAGGTCACCGCGGGGGAAACTAGAGTATTCTTACGAGATGTTCCGTTTCCCAGGGTCTCGGATTCACAACGGGAGGCCCTTGAGGCCCCGCTCACCGTTGACGAGATCACGATGGCCGTGGCATCCCTGGCGCCTGCCAAGGCCCCTGGGATGGACGGACTACCATTAGATTTCTATGCCGCTTACTCGGAGGTACTGGTGCCCGAGCTATTGAAAATATACAACCACATATTTGACTCTGAATCACTCCCCAACTCCCTTAGACAGGCGGTGATTATAGTGCTTCCCAAACCGGGCAAAGACCCATTACAACCTGAATCTTATCGCCCAATTTCATTACTCCAGGCTGACATCAAGATCTTGGCAAAGATTCTGGCCATACGCCTAAACCAAATTATCCTGGCCCTAATTCACCCAGACCAGACGGGATTCATGCCTGGGAAAAACACGGCTATGAATCTGCGTCGTCTATATATGAATATCTCGGGAGCTCATGAGGTGATCGGAGATAGGGTAGTGGTGTCACTAGACGCCGCCAAGGCGTTCGATTCCGTGGAGTGGGAATACCTGTGGGAGTGCCTGAGGGGGTACGGATTCGGACCTAACTTCATAAAGTGGGTTAAGCTACTTTATTACTTGCCTGAGGCTAGAGTGTCAGTGAATGGGTGCACATCAGACCCGTTTCCTCTTGAAAGAGGGACTAGGCAGGGCTGCCCACTCTCCCCCCTCCTTTACGCCCTGGCGGTGGAGCCCCTCGCCATATCCCTTAGAAATAACCCAGGGGTCCGGGGCTTAAAGATGGGTAATGTGCTGGAAAAGGTAAGTCTGTATGCAGACGACATGCTCCTGTATTTGGAGGACTCGGGTCCTTCATTACAGATGGCTCTCAACACAATTGAAAACTTTGGAAAGCACTCGGGACTACGCATAAACTGGTCAAAATCACAAATTCTCCCACTAGACATATCATCACCCACTAGACTTTCAGCTAACCTCCCCTTACAGAGAGTAACATATATTCAATACCTGGGTATAAAAATAACTAGAGATCCCACGGAATTCCTAGACAACAACATAGAACCATTGTTCTCATACCTCAAAACGCATATTCAGGTATGGGCACGACTCCCACTGGGTATCATGGGTAGGATCAACCTTATTAAAATGATCATAATGCCAAAATTTCTGTATATCTTTTGGAACTCACCAGTACTTATCCCCCTAAAAATTTTCAAAACAATAGACAAAATCATCAACTCATTTGTATGGGGCTCAGGAAGACACAAACTAGCCTGGAACACTCTTAAGAATCCTACCACATCAGGAGGAACAGCCCTACCAGACTTCCATTCATATTATATAGCCGCACAACTATCACACTTCTATCATATTTATCACACAGACAGTGACAAATACCAGACCCTGGTCTGCAATAAACCAAACAAGGCCGCCCATACCCCCTTGCAGGTCTTATTCAGGAGTAGACAGTGCGGGAGGGGTAGGCCTGACCAAGTACCTCTCTTGAAACAGCACCAACGTATATGGGAAATAGCACTAAAAATGACCGGGGCAGACTTCTTCCATTCCCACACCCCATTATGGCACAACCCGCAGCTACAAGAGCTGATGTCGATCCCTGGGGTGGTGGAGTGGGCAGCGAAGGGTATAACCTTTCTACACCAAGTAGTCTCCCCGTCAGGGGTAAGAAGCTTTAGATCCTTGAGTACTGAGTTTCAATTACCTCCACGTATGCTATTTAAATATAGACAACTCACACATGCCCTACAAACCCAATTCTCAAGCGGGTATCCAAATACACAAATGATGTCCCTTGTGGATGTTATAACAAGTGAGGAACCATTGAAACTAATATCTACACTGTATCTAGCCCTCCGTGCACGCTCGGTAGCGGACATAATCAACACAGCAAAAAATAGATGGGAAGGAGACATAGGCCCGGTAGAAGATGAGGACTGGGACGAAGTCCTAGAAAATGTTAAAAAGACCTCCCCCAGACTCCCGGAACGAATGACACAGCTATACATAATACACAAATCTTACCTCACGCCAGCTAGGCTAGCCAAATTCTCTCAAAAGCAAGATACTCATTGTCCAAGATGTATGAGTCCAGTAAGCTCTTTTTTCCATCTTATATGGTCCTGTCCGGCCATTCAAACCTATTGGAACCAAATTATCACATTCCTGCATGACGATATGGGCTCCCCTGTTCAAGTGGAACCTAGGGTATGCATTCTGGGATTGCTCCCAGACGTTACCATAGACAAATTTACTGCTACTTTTATTTATGAATCTCTATTCTGCGCCAGAAAACTGGTGGCAAAACACTGGATGAGGGCCTCCCCTCCCACCTTTCGGGACTGGATTAAAATGGTGAACCTATCCCTACCCTATAAAAAGGTTATATATAAACACAGGGGATGTCCAGCTAAATACAATAAGATATGGGACAAATGGATGGACAACACCAACACATGCGAGGCATAGATTGCTGTATAGATAAGAGGCCTGCTGCCGTGAACTGCCCAGTGACCAGTGTGGAGGTTTTGTGTTGCCATGGAGTGGAGTGCTGGGGTGAGGTTTCGTCCTATCAGCATGGATTAACAGCCATTACAGTAGTGCCAGAGTTCTTAAGTTAGGTTTAGTTTATTTTATGTTACTTTGACTCTCAATACCGAAATTTGTACATGCATGTGAATACTACATAACCATTCTTGTGACACGCACAATGTACAATATGCTTGTATGTAATTTACCTGCACAATATTCTAAATAAACTTATGTTTATAATAAAAAAAAAAACTGGAACAAAGTTTCACAATACTTTTAAATAAGTTCAAAGTACGAGGGATATGGGTCAAAGACAATTTATATACAGTAGTTCTATCATACAGGAATATACACCTCATGAATAAAGAACATTCTATTATTTCTGTAGTGCATTCTACAAAACTTAAATCATCTTCACTTTAATTTTCGAACAATCCAATTGTACCATTTGCCTCTCTAGTTTCCTCTTTCATCCTACATTTCTATTGTTCCGCTTCCAAGTAGCCTACTCTTCCCTGATGGTGATTGCAACTTTGCTTTCATGGTTATTTTTTTCCTTGACCCTTTTATCTTATTTCAAACGTCTTTCCGCCAGTCCTGAACCTTCTCCTCAATCCAATTTCTAGAGATGGGTTTCCTTTTATGTCCGATTCATTGTGGGGTGCAAGTAATAAGTGGATTGTGTCGTTTGGGATATTAAAGCGTAAGAGCGAATACAGTCTGGAAATTGACATGAGAAATTGCAGTGTAATACGTGGTAACATTTGCTACGGAACTTGACAAGAACTGAAAATGACATCCATCAACTCAGCCTACGCTGGGTAACTTATGCTGCTCGTGTTATATATAGTGATTGGGATGAACGGGGCACCAGAACAACAAGTCTGAGAGTGATATCATTTCTATATATTGTACCCCTGAAAAATTCTGAAGACGGCTTTTTTTTATTGATGAAGATAAAAAAACTCTTCAGGTATTAAACAGCGGGGAAAGATTTTAGAAGAGAATTAAAGCAAACGTGCTATACATACTTATGTTTCCTTTCCTTCTTCAATGATGTCTGCAGCTGTTGGAAGATGATCACAATGTTCAGATATGGAGGAGCATGTGGCTCACCCCTTTTTTAGCCCTGTGCTGTCTTATGGGAATGGGGACAGAGTCCTCAGCCTTTGTAAGTTCCAAATAGAATGACTCAAACCTTACATAGGGCTGCCTTTCTTCACTGCAATGGAGAAGTGAAAGGAAGGTAAGTCTATTTTTTTGCGAAAGGTGGCATTAAAGTGGAGTTCCACCCAAAAGTGGAACTTCCACTCATCAGATTCCTCCCCCCCTCCGGTGACACAGTTGGCACCTTTCAGGGGGGAGGGGAGTACAGATACCTGTATATTACAGGTATCTGTACCCACTTCTGGCATAGATAGCCGCAGAATTTGCGGTTATTTACGCCACTTCCTGCTCCCTCCCCGCTGCCTGCTGGGAAACACACGGGTCCCAGAGACAGCAGGGACCATCCGTATTGCGCTGCGCGACTAGTGCATGCGCAGTAGGGAACCGGGAAGTGAAGCCGCACGGCTTCACTTCCTGATTCCCTTACCGAAGATGGAGGCGGCAGCACCCGAGGACGGAGAGACGGTTCGGCCTTGGGTGCCGACATCGCGGGCGCCCTGGACAGGTAAGTGTCCATGTTTTAAAAGTCAGCAGCTGCAGTATTTGTAGCTGCTGACTTTTAAAAAAAACATTTTCGGCGGAGCTCCGGTTTAAGTATATCTAAAATCTTTTTTTTTTTCCCCAAGCTTTAGGATAGCGGGTTTTTCCTACTTTCTGTTGTGTGAGATACAGTAAGTGTAGCACCCTCAGTGTTACAGAGTAGGTACATTTAGTTTGGCTCCTCTATAGGCAGAGGAGCCGAAGTTTATTTGTCCTTAGCTGTGCAGAGCTCTGAGGGCTGGGCCTCTGTTACCTCCCCCTGGCTTCTAGAACTTGCTGGATAGCTCTGGAACTTAGAGGGTAGAGGGACAGAGGCTAAAGCCTTAATATTTATGGAGTTCCCACCAATCCCTGGGGAGGTAAGGCCCAGAAGGTGGGGAATGGGTCATAAATGTTCAGGAGCCTGGCAGTGAAGCAGTAGAGTCTAAGGTCCAGTCGCCAGGAGGGGACCTCCGGGCAGAAGGATGGAGAAGAGAAGAGAAGGTGCAGTTGGAAGTTTCACCCCTTTACCAGTCTCAGCTAGGCTTAGCTGAAGCATCCTGACAGACAAGGTCCAGCCTGTGTAGTAGAAAGACTATACATCAGCCTCTTGGACTCCAGGGTTTACCAAATAAGGGACTATAACTTCCTTTTCAGCATACCCCCAAGCCTGGATAGAGGCAACAGCAAGGTGCAATATTTTGCTTGTCCATAACCAAAGGACAGCTTAGTGTTAATACAAAGCTGTCAAAAGCCATCCCACACCTCCAGTTTGGGTCAGTGGCAGGTATGTGCATTAGCATTTTTCAAAGCAGCAGCACCAGCATTCTTCAGTTGGAACTTTTTGTTACTATTTTAGCTATGCCAACGTATGGGTGGACAACATTTTTGAAATTAATATCAAGCAGTCAGAGATATTAGCAAGTCCTCAAGATGTCATTCAAGTTCTATAGTTCTGGGCATCCCATGCCTTCCTATTCCCCATCCAAGTTTATCTCCTAAATAACCAAAAACAAAACAAAGCACCCTGGACTGATTATTGAGCCTGTGAGAGAGTCGCAAAATCCCTGTTGCCTGGCTGTGTGAAATCCAGCGGCCCTTACGGGGGTAGCACTACATAAGAAGTGAAAAAAAATGTAGCCAATGGGATATAGGACAACAAAAACAACAAAAGACAGGGTTTTAACCCCAGTCACATCTTGAATATGCCATCCAGTTCTGGTCTCCTGTCCTCAGGAAGAATGTGCTGGAACTGGAGAAATGCAAAAGAAGGGCAAAAAAGCTATTAAGGGGGTTGGAGGACCTCAGTTATGAGGAAAGTCTACACACATTAAGCTTATTTTTCTGGGAGAAGAGACGCTCATGAGGGATATAATCGCAATATATAAACATGTAAATGGTGAGTCTAGGGAAAAAACTGTTCAGTCTCAGGTCGCTAAAGAGAACGTGTGGTCACTTAATGAAGTTGGACTAGAAGTGGCTTAACCTTATACTGTGTATGGGGTTATTTATTGTTAGAACAGTAAGGATGTGGTACTCCCTTCCACCATTGGTGGCGTCAGCAGGAAGTGTTAACAATTTAAAAAAATTCTTAGATAGGTGTCTTAGCGTAGCCAGTATACAGGGGGTATGGAAAGTACTAGAGATATAAATACATACACACACCCACACAGGTTGAACTGGATGGACTGATGTCTTTTATTCAGCCTTACCAACTATGTAACCATTTCAAAGCAAAAAAAAAAAGATTTTTCCATAGATATACTTTATACATACCCCCACATGGTCAAAGCATGGATTTACTTTAAAAAAAAAATAAAATGACCACTTTCAAAACACATTAGCTTCATTTGGGCCTGTGTCTTTGAGCTTTGTGCTTGTGGCAATGGGCAAATGTGCCATGCTTACAAATGAATTCCCCTTGCATTTGAGATCAGTCAGAGATGCTTCTGAGATCTTTTACAGTTCATTGACAAGTCCATATAGCCTATAGTTGACCTCCTTCTAAGCTGCATCTTCTTGCTTCAAGCTGCTTTTGCGTTCCTGTTGAGCCCTAAAAGAAGCAGTTTTCATGCAAACAGAAGCCCATCAGCACAGACCCTTGATATATCCAGGTGAATCAAGTAAAGTAAAGACATACAGGGTCTAAATCCATAGCATTAAAACATGTACAAATACATTTAAATAGGAAGTAAACTTCCATCTTTATCTTTTACCTATAGGTAAGCCTATAATAAGGCTTACCTATAGGTAGTGTAAATATCTCCTAAACATGCACAGTTTAGGAGGTATTTACTGTCCATGCAGCCAGTGAAATCACTGGCACATGCGCTCTGAACAGCTGCCTGTGCCGTTTCTTCAGAGCCCTGTGCCGTGACTTGCAGGTAAGAAAAAAGAAAAAGTGCAGCGGTTTACAACCGCTTTAAAAATGAAAGCCCTGTTTATGTGACCTTTAATTCCAACTCCGGTGAATCTTTAAAATGATCCCTTGCAGTGAGGCTGTGCCTGCACTGCAAGGTTTGGTTGCGCGTTTAGGTCTAGGAGACATAGAAAAGCAGAATTACTTACCTGATCTTCTGCTTTGCTAGACTGATTGCTGCAGCATCTTCTCCCCAGTGGACTAACATCATCATGTCTAATGCCCCGTACACACGGTCGGACATTGATCGGACATTCCGACAACAAAATCCTAGGATTTTATGCGACGGATGTTGGCTCAAACTTGTCTTGCATACACACGGTCACACAAAGTTGTCGGAAAATCCGATCATTCTGAACGCGGTGACGTAAAACACGTACGTCGGGACTATAAACGGGGCAGTGGCCAATAGCTTTCATCTCTTTATTTATTCTGAGCATGCGTGGCACTTTGTCCGTCGGATTTGTGTACACACAATCGGAATTTCCGACAACGGATTTTGTTGTCGGAAAATTTTATATCCTGCTCTCAAACTTTGTGTGTCGGAAAGTCCAATGGAAAATGTGTGATGGAGCCTACACACAGTTGGAATTTCCGACAACAAGGTCCTATCACACATTTTCTGTCGGAAAATCCGACCGTGTGTACAGGGCATATGGCAGGGTCCATATTCCTGCATTGGACATGATGATGCGGAGGGACAGTTCACTGCCAGAATATTGGGGAGCACCATCTGCCAAGGGAACGGAGGATCGGGTGAGTAAAAATGCATTTTCTCTCTCCTAGACTAAATGAACAGTTAACCCTTGCAGTGTAGGCAGAGTTGGGCTTTAAAAATCTAAATGGTAAAATGTTTGAAAGAGAAGTATGGGTATTTTTTTTTTTTTAGAATCATAGTTACCTAGGTGGTAATCTGTACTGCATCTGTCCCCTGCCGCGGCTCTAAGGGTGAGAACCGAGTGATCAAACACCAGTGATTGCTCAGTTCTCAGAGCTCAGTGAGCAGAGAGCTGGTGACCGCTGTCTGTCCTGCACCCTCTCCCTCCCCTCCCAACTGCGCTCACTGGAGCTCTGAGCTGTAGAGAGGGCGGTAGCGGCTGCCTCAGGATCTCAGGTGCCAGGTGCTGATCCACGGTTGTGGGCAGATCCTGACCACATTTTTATGATCTTGCCCCAGTTTGGACCGGCTCTGTGAAGTCAGCCGACAGCGGGCTTCAGACTGCTGCTGGCTAAAAACGGGTCACAGGAGTTCAGAACAAATCCACACAAGCTTTGGCTGTACTTCTCCTTTAACTATCATAAAATAAAGGATGTTTGGTAGTATTGCTTAGGCTACAGAAATATTAGTTGCAGAAGATCCAGTATAATGTACAAGACAGAAGTGTTGAAGGTAGATCAAATCATACATGGTCTTGTAAGACCTGCAGCATTGATAAATGTCTGCAGGCATTTTGAAGGGCGCTCCAAAGAAATAGAGCAGCATACCCTGTAACACCTCCAGTGTTGATGTCCACTGGTATGTTCAAGGAAGTGGCATCACTAGGGTGGGGCGAGAGGGGGCCATGGCCCCACCAACATTATACTGTGCCTCTTTAAGGGAGAAACAAAGCAGCATAACAGAAAAGTAAAATGTAGTGACCAGGGCCCAAAAAAATGCTTTTTAAGTGAAACAAAGGTTCCAGTTGGAGGTTAGAGAAGAGATATAGAAAACTATTCTTATCCAGTGTTGTTAATATGTTGTAAAGTGCACCTGTAAGAATGGAAACCTGTTATCTGCAGTTGCTGACTTGCTTTTTTTAAATGTATAAACCACAGGTCTATTGTACTGATCCTGGGGTTCACTAGCTAGGAAGTTATTGCCCTGGAAGAAGCATACAGCTTGTAAAGTTTGAACAGTCTGAATTCATATGCAGCAGGATTGTTATGGTGACTTGTTAGAAGGCAGCAAGAACTAAGGATATTGTAATGGAAATTTGTAAGTTCTGTATATAATTTTATTGTATTTTGTATGTATTGCACATTGCCTTCACTGTGCAACAGCACTAATAATGTTTTCAGTAAATGTTTACATTCTTTCGAGTCCTGATTAGAATAAGCCTGCCTATGTAACGCCCCTTGTTACGATAAACGTACAATTGTAATATTAATGTGATACCTACGTAATCATGTGCAAAAAAACCTTCAATTGCGTCATAATAAAGCAGAACGGTTATTTGGAAAGATGCTGAGCGTATCTTTTGTGTCTGTTCCCTACTGCAGTAGTTATTATTAATTTGGAACCACTAATCAATATGAGGATAGGAGTTGCCTATCATCAATTTAACCGAGTCAATATAGTCCCAGAAGTCAACAGCAGTTGCATCTCTCTTGTTCTACTTTGACAGATTTTCTTTAAGGGGACAGTATACAAAATATGATATTTTCTATATAGACAGTGGATTGAATGCACACTGTTCTTATTCCTCTTGGAAACTCTAGCAGTGAGTCTGTAAACTACCACCAAGGACCGGCTGCTGCTAGTGGAGATATACAGGCTCTTCTGTATTCTTCAAAGATAAATTGGAAACCAGAGACATTAAACTCAAAAACTGCAGCAAATGGTTGGGTTGGCGTTATGAAGATTTGACTGCTGACGTTCCTAATTGTCATAACTAGTTAGTCAGTAATGTAAACAGAACCACTTACTCATTCTGGGCAAAGTCACAGCTTCTCTTGAAAGCCCATCTTCCTACCCATTAAAACTCATGACTACTGCGCTCCCCTGCTGCTTTGTTCCTCCATTGGAGCCTTCAGAAATACTTCCAGCTATAGTGGATGATGTGACCTTCTCCCCTTCCTCCTGGGATGCACTCCTTGGCCTGGGTGGCCAATCACTAGACCTGCATACTTCCAAGTGACGAGGGAACAATGTCATTAACCTTATGCAAACTGTCTGACATAGAGCTTACATAGGAACTAGACCCAGAGCTCTGACAAAGGAACAGAGCTATGGGAAAGCCTGGCAACACTGGGTTAGAAGGTTGTAGGCTGTCAACAGAACCATTATACCCTAAATAAGTAGTCAAAGTGACAGTTTCCCTTAATTGACCAGCCCCGTCTGAAACCTTTAACAAGTTTGGATGGATTAACAGTTCAAAGGGGCTTTCCACTTTCAAAAATAAAACAAGGGGCGTGTCCAAGATGTCGGCTTGAGCAGACGTGCTTCCCGGAGCTCTGCTAGAGATTAATCCTGTGACCCTATCCTGCCTGGTTTGTCTGCCGCTGAACCGAGCACAGGTACCCCTCTATGCCGTCCCGATCATCCGCCCGACAGAGGAGCGGTAAGCAGCTCCGATTCCCCCCACTTACAGCTGTGCTTGCTGAGGCCGCAGTGTCCGGAGTGAAAAGCCCGCGCAGCCATTCCAACATGGCCACTCAGACGGCGGCTGATGAGACTCCCTCCCTGTCCCTCCCTGGTATACCAGAGGTTATGGCAGCTATATCAGCGTGTCAAGCCACCCTGTCAGGGAAGATGGAGGCAGTGCAAACTGATATCGGGCTGATTAGACAGGACTTGGAGAAGTTCCGTGGTCGGCTGGGGGTGGCTGAGCAGAGAGTGGGGCAGGTGGAGGATACTACAGAGGAGCACTCAGTGGCGATCCGGACCTTACAAAACAAAGTAAAGGTCCTTGAATATCGCGCTGAAGACGCCGAGAATAGAAGCAGACGCAACAATCTGAGGATAGTTGGACTTGCAGAAGGAACAGAGGGGCAGAATTCAACTGTGTTTGTGGAAGACCTCCTGAGATCCCTGTTTCCTGGTGCCCAGCTTTCCCCCTATTTCACTGTGGAGAGGGCGCACAGAGTACCGCCGCAGCGAGGACCGGCGGGTTCCCCACCCCGCACACTGATTCTCCGTCTATTAAATTTCAGAGATAGGGATGAGCTGTTGAGAGCTGCAAGAGGCACAAAAGAAATCACCTATCAAAATAACAAGTTGCTACTGTTCCCTGACTACACCATCGAAACCCAGAAGCAACGCAGATCTTTTGATGCGGTTAAGGCGGCCATGAGGGCGAAGGGGATTAAATACAGCATCCTTTTTCCAGCAAAGTTAAGAGTGGTAGATGGTGAGACAGTGCGTTTTTTCACCAATCCCAGGGAAGCTTCCTCGTGGTTGGAGAAACTGCCTTCCCTGAAGTGAACGCTTCATTACATTCAAGTGCCTGAAACACCTTTACTCTCAGTTGTTTTGAGCTGGTGAGGGTCACACGTACTTGTTTAGATCCTGAAGTTACCACGCTCCCAATGCCCTCCTAGTTTGAAGAGCGGCCTTTATTGGAAAAGCAGACACTTCAAGATGACAACTTATATAGATTAGATGGCTATGGAGTCCTGACGTTTGTTGCAGAGGGTGGTTACAGCCCTTATGTCGGTTCGAAGGCAAACCATCTTAGGTTTGACATCCACAAGCATTCCAGGACGTAATTGATCTAAAAAGCTTAAGTTTTGTGCCCCTGGTTATACCAGGAGAACTATGTATACTTTTTTCTAGGTTTGGACTAAGTTAGTTCTCTAGCATCTCCTATTGGGAGGTAGAGTGGCCCCCTGGCGGACTTGGATTGCAGTTTCCCCTCTGTGTAATTGAGGTGAGGGGCGGCTGACTTTCTGATAGCTGGACCGGGACACGCCTCCTTGAGTGAGATACTCTAGTGGATTTGGGAGTTTGGGGGAAATATGCATGATCCCAGTTCTGGGGGTCTGCGGGGTGGGGGGTGGGGCGGGCGGCAGTTGCTGACCCTTGTTGGTTTTGGTTTTGGTTTAGTTTTTTTGTTTTTCACGGTACATTGTTCACACACTACCTTTATGGAATTAATACATATCTCTGGTTGTGGTACAGAGTTAATTGATGAGAGAGATACGCAACTCATGTGGCTGTGGATGGGGGTATCATGTCTTCCGCCTGGGTGGTTTACCCTCCCCCTGGTTATGGGGCGGGAGGGCGGTTCATGCTCCTGCATTCCTCCTCTATACACACAATATGGCTAGCTTTTCAATCCTTTCCTGGAATGTCCGAGGCCTGAATTCGGCTGTTAAACGTTCTCTGGTCTTCAGTTATCTTAAAAAATACACCCCACATATCTGTATATTTCAGGAAACCCACCTGGTGGGATCCCGAGTCCTCGGCCTCAAACGGGCCTGGGTGAGCTCACATTACCATGCCACATACTCAAACTACTCTCGGGGAGTAAGTATTCTAATACACCGGTCCCTTTCTTGTCAAATTCAGGACGTTAGGACTGACCCAGGCGGAAGATATGTCATTGTGCATGTGGTAATTG
Organism: Lithobates septentrionalis; assembly: GCA_037952835.1. Classification (NCBI taxonomy): domain Eukaryota; kingdom Metazoa; phylum Chordata; class Amphibia; order Anura; family Ranidae; genus Lithobates; species Lithobates septentrionalis. The sequence continues at coordinate 2,429,950 of JBBDGP010000754.1, read as the reverse complement.
ATAATACAACATATGTGATTGTGGGGCTTTATCTCCCGCCCCCTGCAGATATGTCCCTCTTATATGATATCATGCGTATTGTTATAAAATATGATACTCCATTTGTTATGTTACTGGGGGACTATAATTTGGTCCCGTCTCCGGATGCTGACAGACTCCACCAGTCAAACCGCAGAACTCCTGATCTTATGCAGTGGGCCGATACATTTGAACTCATTGACGCATGGAGGCACTATAACCCTTCTGCTAGAATGTTCACATGTCATTCGTCTACATTCCAGACCCTCTCCCGCATTGACCTGGGGTTTGTTACGCGGGCGGTGCTGCAGAGGGTCTCAAAAGTGCAAATTTTACCTAGAGGAATATCTGATCATGCCCCTATTCTGTTGACGGTGAGATCGGGCTCCACTGCTGGGAGGAGGCTGTGGAGACTGTCGGGACACTGGATTGCAGACCCTAAGGTGCAGGAGGACATAGCAGAGGCATTGTGCCATTATTGGCTTGAAAATGGTGATTCAGTGGGGACCTTGATGAGCTGGGATGCGTTTAAGGGATGGCTGAGGGGTGAATATATTTCCCGCATTGCCAATAGTCAGAAACAGGCTGTGCGGTCGCTGAAAGAATTGGAGGATGAGCTTCGAGAAAAAGAGGCCTGCTATGTTGCCACCCCTACCCCCCTTAATTATGGAAATTGGCAGTTTGCTTTACGGTCGGTTGAGCTCCTTAGAATAGACATGACAAAAAAATCTATGCTTAGCACTGCCCAGAGGATCTTCGAATACGGAGACAAAAATGGCAAGCTACTGTCATGGTTGTCCCGGGGCCAGAACCCTAGCACCCATATTGGATGTGTCAGAGATGAAGGAGGTGTTCCTCTCACGAACAGGGACGACATTCTTGCTAGGTTTGTGAGATATTATGGTTCCCTTTATTCTACTAGGGTGGATTATGACTCGGAGGAACTTGGGGCCTACTTGGATAGGGTTGAATTTCCGTCCCTGTCCCGGGAGGCCAGGGAGAACTTGGAAAAAAACATCACATTGGAAGAGGTCCAGATCGCTATGGCCCAGATGCAACCTGGGAAGACTCCTGGTGCAGATGGCATTCCGATCGAATTTTATACCACTTATCAAGAGTTTCTGGCTCCTAGGCTCACGGGGTTGTTTGCGCAATTTGCTGAACTCGGGTCATTACCAGAGTCTATGTCTGAAGCGGTAATTGTGCTGGTGCCCAAGCCGGGTAAGGATCCCGAGGACTGCGCGTCGTATCGACCGATTTCCTTAATCAACGTCGATGCTAAACTGTTGGCCAAAATACTGGCAAATCGCCTGGCGCAGGTCCTGGATGACCTGGTACATGTGGACCAGACGGGATTCATGCCCGGTAAGGGCACTGACATAAACTTAAGGAGACTACAGCTTAACCTGTCCATCCCTCATGAGAATGCTGGATCCAGGGTGATTGCCTCACTCGACGCCGAGAAGGCGTTCGACTCGGTCGAGTGGGGCTACCTCTGGGAGGTCCTGGGTAGATTCGGGTTCGGCCCCCATTTTTTGCACTGGCTACGGCTGCTTTATGATAGACCTTCTGCTTGTGTTAGGGCCAATGGGGGAGTTTCCGAGGGGTTTCGACTACAACGGGGTACGCGTCAGGGTTGCCCCCTCTCCCCGTCCCTGTTTGCCCTGGCGCTGGAACCCCTGGCCATCTTGCTCAGGGTGTCCCCGGGGGTGGAGGGGCTGCGTATAGGCTCCTTGGAGGAGAAGGTGTCTTTATACGCCGATGACGCCTTGTTATACCTGCACGACGCGGACTCCTCCTTGCGCGCTGCTCTGGAGCTCTTCGACGGGTTTGGTCGGTTTTCGGGAGTGAGAATAAATTGGACCAAGTCTGTGTTGTTTCCTCTCGACCCCCTGGCGCGGGCCACGGCGGCCCCCACTCAGTTGCAATGGGTTTCGAGTTTCAAATACTTGGGCATTCAAATAAGTCGGGACCCCTCGGAATTCTATGAACTAAATCTTCGCCCTGTTCTAACGCAACTTAGATCTAAGTGTGCCTCCTGGGGAAACCTTCCACTCAATTTGTTAGGACGCATAAACTTGATAAAGATGGTCTTCCTTCCCAAATTCAATTATTTATTTCGAAATTCTCCAGTGTTGATTCCTAACACATTCTTCAGAGAACTGGATAGTTGTATTGGGTCCTTTATTTGGGGAGGCTCCACACCTAGACTAGCACGATTCACCCTATGTCTTCCGGTGCGGTGTGGGGGACTGGCGTTGCCCAATTTCCGGGTGTATTACTGGGCAGCCATCTTGGTATCGGTCAGATGGTGGTTTCTTCGTTCTAGAGCCAACGCGGCAGTCTGCCTTGAGGCGGCTTTTCTGGGCTCCCTGGGAGATCTTGGGAATCTAGTGTATAGAGGATCTGGGGCATATGTTAATCTGCCACTTCCAACTAGGACGACACTTAGAGTGTGGCTGGTGGCTAGAAGGAGGTTTATCAAGCCAAACCGCTGGTCACCCTTTCAACCCTTGTGGGGTAATATTAGTTTGCCACACTTCCGTACAATTCCGGACCCACAACTCTGGGCAAAGTATGGGGTGAAGACTATTCGAGACATTATGCCTGCCGGGAAATTACTGACATTTAAAGCACTTTCAGACAAATTTAAGCTTCCCAAGTGGATGTACTTCCGGTATCACCAACTGCGCCATGCAGCGAGAGCACAGTTTCCGGGACCTGTTACCCTGGCCATGGACCCTATAGAGGAGCTCTTGGCCCAGGAATCACTTTCCAAGCCTCTCTCCTCCCTGTACCTGTCTCTGCTCAGCTTGGACTCTCCCAAACTGGAGAGGCTGTGGGAGACCTGGAAGGCGGACATTCCCGCCTTGGAGAGAGAGGAATGGAACGATTGTTTTGAGGAGGGATTTGGGTTGGTAATCTCATCCCGAGATAAAGTAATACAGGCCAAGTTTCTTCATAGGGTGTATTACACCCCGCAGCGACTGCACAGACTGTACCCCTTGAGAGACCCCTTGTGTGGTCGATGTAGGAGGGATGAGGGAACATATTTCCATATGTTTTGGACGTGTCCTGAAGTGACCAAGTTTTGGGCTGCAGTATTTGAAGCCATTAATGAGCGTCTCGGGTTAACATTGAGGCCATTGCCAGAGCTGGCGCTACTGGGGGTACAGGAAGATGATCAAACGCCAAGATATACTAAACTCCTAATTGCTTTTTTGCTTTATTATGCAAAGAAAACTATTCTGCTTAGGTGGACGTCTGCAACCCCCCCCACCATGACGCTCTGGGAGGAGACCATTAATAAGGCTCTTCCACTGTACAAAATGACATATTTGAATAGAAAATGTCCCAAAAAATTCGAGGGTATTTGGTCACCCTGGACAGCTTAAGGGTTTAGCCTAAACTACATGATGGTTGGTGTACATGACTGCTGTCTGGGAGGCTCTGGTCCCCCCCCCCCCCCCCTCCTTCCTCCCTCCCCCCCGCCCCTCCCCCCTTCCTCTGCCCCGCCCTTTCCTCCCCCTTCCCCCCCCCCCCCCTCCCACCCAGTGGGACTCTATCCGGGTGTATGATGGTAAAAAATTGGGGAATTCTTCCCTTATATTTTTGTTTTCCAATTGACTAAAATAAATTACGCTTTCTGAAAGTTAAAACTGCTAAATTACATGATAGGTGACTAGATGGATACCAATGCTTGTATTCTTTTGATTTTTCCAACCATTTATGACATGTATGATATACCGTTTCTTTCTTTCTGTCTGTACCATGTTGATCTTTTTATCAATAAAATGAGATCTTTTGACCGTGAAAAAAAAAAAATAAAACAAAAAACAGGAGCAACACCCAGAAATGGCGCTTCCTTACTCCAGCTCAATATTCCCTTTTACTTGATAGCCCTAAAACATTTCCAACAAATCAGTCTTTTATTTTCCAAAAGTGGAAAACCATTTTACATCTTGTACTTTAATTCAGCATTGTTCTGGCTCCCAAAGGGCCCTGTCCATCATGCTGCTTCGATTTTTGTGCTGCAATAAACCCTAATGGCTGGCAAGAGATCATATAGAGTGAGTTCCACCACCTCTGGCTCAGGCCCTCTGCTCCCTGCTGACCACTATTACTTGAAAACACAAAAGTGAAGGATGGGGACAAGGGAGATGCTGGTACAGGGGGTGCAGCGCAAATGCCAACAACACCACTGGATGATCTCCCCGCAAGTGATAGAGGTGGAGCCAACTACAGTATGCAGGGAGGTACTAGAGCTGGCTGGGTGCTTCAGCCTAATACAGCAACAAAAAATAGGGCATGTGGAAGATGGTGGAGCTTTTAAGGAAATGGGGAGAAGTAGAGGGGGGTTGCATGCAGAGGTCAGAGCTGAAGAGGGGTAAAGGTGAGATGTGGATGGGGGATTCAGAGGTAAGTAGCTGTGGAAAAAGGCTGAATTCTGCACTCTGTGTAGTGCACTGCTAAACTCTGCACTCTGTATGCAGCACACCTCTGAACTCTGCAGTCTGTGTGTAACCCCCTCCCTGCACTCTGTACATAATGCACTCCTGGTATTTAATGACCCTGTTAAGACCCTCCCACTGTTAGTAAAATTTGACCACACCGACTATTTGATGCGGTTTGGAGGGTGTGTGTAAGGGACGGGGGGTCGCGATTGAGTTCCTGTACCTATTTTCCGAGAAAAAAAGCCCTGCATAAACCTCAAGGTATGGAAAGTGTGCTAGTGCTACTCACAGCAACCAATCAGATCCCAGTGATTGGTTTTCTACTTTAGGGTAGAAAGCTCACATTTAACTGGCTGCTATGGGTGATGCCTCAACATTTCCTTTAGTCCAGTTATAATTCAGCCCTATTAGTCTCATTACATATTAGTAGCTCTCATGTAAACCACGCTGAGAGGATTCTAATTCACTCTCTGCTTGCCCTGAATATTGCCTACCTTATTGTAGGCTCCACTCCTCCCACGTTTTGGAGGAAAGCCATATTTTGCTCTTTCGTATTGTTCACAACTGTGCACTGTGTCTAGGGATCCCATATGTCCCTGTTTTCCCAGCAACGTTTGGCAACTGAAGATCGCAGCTACTCAAAGTAACAAAAAAAAAAAAAATCAAATCACTAATATTACTCAGGAGACCTTAATGTCCATTGAAAATAGAATGTCCACTTTCCTTACTAGTTAAGTACAGGTGCATTTTAAGTTTATATGCTAATTTATCAATCCCTTGCAATCAGACTAAAGCTGACCATACACGCTTAGATTTTTTTTCATTATTTATTACAAGTATTTATAAAGGTGCCAACAATTTACACAGCGCTTTACACATATTGTACAATCACATCGGTCCCTGCCCTTACAATGTACACAGGAGACTTAACCTAGCAGCATGTATTTGGAGTGTTGGAGGAAACCCATGCAAGCACAGGGAATACATGCAAACTCAATGGTGCTATATGCTGGATGTCCAGTGTGCCCCTGTGCTTTTAAAGAGGGGTGGGCTCCTTCCTGGCTCACCTGCCCTCTGCCTATTCATTATAATGCATGTGCTTCCACTGATTGCTCAGAAGCAGACTCATCTGCCAGGCCATCCACAGAATCCTGAGCTTTAAGCTCTTCCCCATCCTCAACCCATTCCTGCTCCAAACTCGGAGTCTCCGGGGAGAGGGATCTGTCACGCTTCCTGCCACCCTGCGTGATGGAGGCAATCATGCCAGCAATCCTGTGTTCTAACCCGGCTAGGGCTGAGGACAGTTCATCCTTAGTGATAAAGAGTGAAGCAGCAGAGTTGACTGTAGGCACAATACCAGATAGGCGCAGCGGCTCAGATTGCCCGGAAGCCTCTGGTCTTTCAGGGGATACAACACTAGCCATACGACTAGGTTCATCAGGAACAACTGACGACATTGGTGTGCCCTTCCCTGTAGTGTTAGTGCCGCTCCTCTTTTTTTGAAAACATTTACTACCCACAAAAAGAGAGTACTTGGGTGTAGTATTAAAACACCTCAGAAGGGATAGGGTTTGCCAAGCCCCTATGTAACAATCCTGCTAAGCACCTTTAGCCTGCCAAGCAACACTTGGTGACTCACGTGACCCGGGTAAGGAAAAAATGAACCACTGCAAGTGTCTGTTCAGAGCCTGCTCTGTGTCCCACAGCTGCCTTCTGGAAGCACTGCATGCTTGGCCTACACAGCTTAAATAAGCTGGGTGTGCGCCGGAACGTTCTGTGTGTGCATGCGCATGCACGTGTGTGGTCCCAGCGAATAGGCTTGGCTGTATTGGCGTATTACGCAAATCCTTTTGCGCCCAGATAAAAGGCTACTGCGCATGTGCAGCAAAGCCACGTGCGCCATGGCCGCTAAACAAACAAACTGCTAACTGAGCATAGCAGCACTCTTGCGAACGTACGTGCGCCCCGGTGAACCAAGGCGAAATGGTACACCATCATACAGGTATAAAAAAAACAGCCAGACACAAGCAAAAAAAGTACAATTTACAAAAACCCACAGCTAGGCCAAAACTCCCCCGTATGGTCACCGCACATAGGTGTCCAGCCTCTAGATAGCTTGACTGATTGTCACTGGGTCACCCCACAATAATAGTAAAGGGGTTTCACTTACCCGTCCAGGCGCAGGGCAGCTTAGAAACTAAGAGCCCAAACTTCACCCATCCTGGCGGGTTCCTGTCACTTGAGGACCTTCAAGGACTGGGTACCCTTTTCATGTTTAGGGTCCACTCCCTTGGACCTGTACAGCACCCTGCAGGCATGCCTTAGCGCTGTGGTGTCCAGGATTCCACTTTGCAGGGTCCAGCACCCGGAGGTCCCATTACAGGCAAAACTTCGAAGGATCACGAGTCTTCTTTGCGAGGCTCGGGTACCGTTTACCTAAGCATATAAACCTGTGTCAAATGGATCCGATCGGTCAATCCCTTGATTCATTTAAGAACCGTTTGTAGGACTAGAGACCTGGAGCTCAGAGAGCTCAAACAAACCGTGCCATCCACCGTGCAGACACTGGTAGAAACTGAAGTGCTTCCTGTGTGGGAGGGGTTATATAGGGGATCACTTCCTGTCTGAAGACCTTTGGTCAACCAGTGTCCATTCACCTGATGATGGAGTATAACTCAGTAGGTAATGAATATCAGCCTGACTCTGTGTCCCATGATGTATGAAAAACAAAAAAAAAACACACACCGTATTGGAATTCATGCATCTGGTGTCCTGCAAGGGGTCGTACGCATGAATATGAGGGGTGGCGGCATGGATAGGGGGGGAGGCGCCCGTGCGCCCTTAATGGACGGGCCACCCCTGGTCAGTAGGCCACACTGCTGGAAACTAGACTTCCCCTCCATAGCCCTGCATGTTGACATTTTTACAGAGGCTGCAGGGGCAGAGCACTGCTGTATAAGTCACAGTCAGGGGCGGACTGACCATTGAGCCACTCGGGCACTGCCCGAGGGCCCTGGGCCACTAGGGGGCCCCATCAGGGTTGCCAGCCTCAGTAAAACCAGGGATAGTATGTATAAATCTGTGTTTTTTACATCTGTCTGTGTATACTGTGTGTACATGTATGTATATACTGTGTGTGTGTATACTGTGTGGCCCCATAATCTCTGATTGCCTGGGGGCCCCATAATCTCCTATTGCCCGGGGGCCCCATGAGTTATCAGTCCGCTCCTGGTCACAGTTATCCTCTAAAGCCAACAAAACATTTTTCTCACCATACATTCCGACTAACCTGTACTGTGGAGGCCCTGCCCTATATATCTGGTTAATGTGTATATTTTGCTGCACGCCTTTATTTAATATCCCTCCCTTAGTATACAGGCGGCTTCTGCATGGCAATTACTGGGAATGACGGATCAGTAAGACATCAATGTGCTCCAGACCTCGCTCCCTCTACACAAATGTCACCGTTGTCACAGATAGAACACAAGTCACATCTAATATACAGGACTTTCCTCTGCTCTATCTCACACATAACACAATGACAATAATAAAGTGACAAGCACAAGCTGGAAGCGTGCCACCTTTTATTCATCTCTTGAGTTATTTGAGAGAAGAAAAGAAAGAGCAGCAATGTCAATACAGTATATGAAGATATAATGTTACAATGTCAGATATTATCTTAGACATACCAGATAGGGAAGAGACTAAGGGGGAGATTTACTAAAACTTGAGAGTGCAAAATCTGGTGCAGCTCTGCATAGAAACCAATCAGCTTCCAGTTTTTATTGTCAAAGCTTAACCACTTTAAGACTGCCCCACCCAGATATACTGCAGCAAATCACGTACAGTTGTGCTCATAAGTTTACATACCCTGGCAGAATTTATGATTTCTTGGCCATTTTTCAGAGAATATGAATGATAACACAAAAACTTTTCTTTCACAAAAACTGGAAACCAATCAGCTTCCAGTTTTTATTGTCAAAGCTTAACCACTTTAAGACTGCCCCACCCAGATATACTGCAGCAAATCACGTACAGTTGTGCTCATAAGTTTACATACCCTGGCAGAATTTATGATTTCTTGGCCATTTTTCAGAGAATATGAATGATAACACAAAAACTTTTCTTTCACTCATGCCGCGTACACACGAGCGGACTTTACGGCAGACTTTGCCCGGCGGACTGGATTTCGTCAGACAATTCGCTCGTGTGTGGGCTCCAGCGGACTTTGTTTTCTCAAAAGTTGGACGGACTTAGATTTGAAACATGTTTTAAATTAATCCGTCGAAATCGAGTCCGGTCGAAAAGTCCGCTCGTCTGTATGCTAGTTCGATGGACGAAAAGCCACGCTAGGGCAGCTATTGGCTACTGGATATGAACTTCCTTGTTTTAGTCCGGTCGTACGTCATCACGTACAAATTCGACGGACTTTGGTGGATTGTGTGTAGGCAAGTCCGTTCATTCAGAAAGTCTGTCGTAAAGTCCGTTGAAAAGTCCGCCGGGCAAAGTCTGGCGTAAAGTCCGCTCGTGTGTACGCGGCATCATGGTTAGTGTTTGGCTGAAGCCATTTATTATTAATCAACCATGTTTACTCTTTTTAAATCATAATGGCAACAGAAACTACCCAAATGACCCTGATCAAAAGTTTACATACCCTTGCACTGACGTTTCTGGATTCTGAGTCATGGGGAAAGCAAAAGAATTGTCAAAGGATCTGCGGGAAGAGGAAGTTGAACTGTATAAAACAGGAAAGGGATATAAAAAGATATCCAAGGAATTGAGAATGCCAATCAGCAGTGTTCAAACTCTAATCAAGAAGTGGAAAATGAGGGGTTCTGTTGAAACCAAACCACGGTCAGGTAGACCAACTAAAATGTCAGCCAAAACTGCCAGGAAAATTGTTCGGGATGCAAAGAAAAACCCACAAATAACTTCAGGTGAAATACAGGACTCTCTGAAAACATATGGGGGTTGATTTACTAAAAGCAAATTCACTTTGCACCACAAGTGCATTGCAAGTGCACATGGAAGTGCGGTCGCTGTAGATCTAAGAGGAAGCTCTAAAATGAGGGGAAGCTCTGCTGATTTTTATCATCCAATAATGTACAAGCAAAAATGTTGTTTTTTTTATTTTCCTTGCATGTCCCCCTCAGATCTACAGCGACTGCACTTCCAAGTTTACTTGCAATGCACTTGTAGTGCAAAGTGGATTTGCCTTTAGTAAATAAACCCCATGGCAAGATGCACAATAAGGAGGCACTTGAAGAAAGATGGGCTGCATGGTCGAGTCGCCAGAAGAAAGCCATTACTACGCAAATGCCACAAAGTATCCCGCCTACAATACACCAAACAGCACACAGTTACAGCGACTGCACTTACAAGTGCACTTTCAGTGCAATTTCAAGTGCAGTTTGCACTTGTAGTGCAAAGTGGATATCCCTTTCGTAAATAACCCCCACGGTATTAAGAACTGGGGTATGTAAACTTTTGATCAGGGTCATTTGAGTAGTTTTTGTTGTGATTATGATTTAAAAAGAGTAAACACAGTTAATTGATAATAAATGGCTTCAGCCAAACACTAACCATGAGTGAAAGAAATGTTTTTGTGTTATCATTCATATTCTCTGAAAAATGGCCAAGAAATCATAAATTCTGCCAGGGTATGTAAACTTATGAGCACAACTGTACCTGTACGTGATTTAGTGCACGGGGTCTGGGGCGGGCACGTGTGCCGACAGCGACCTGCTCCTGCTGTCATTGGACACAGCGGGAGCCAATCAGCAGGTCCGGCAGACATGATGTCCGCTGGGACCCGCTGATCCCTCTGAAAAGAGGCAGAACGGTGGTCATGTAAACAAGGAATATCACCGTTCTGCCATAGGGGAAAATGGAGATCTTGTGTTTCTGCTAAGCAGAAACACGGATCTTTGTTTTCCCCCAGTGAAAGCACCCCCTAGGTACACACTTAACCCTTTGATTGCCCCTGATGTTAACCCCTTCCCTGCCAGTGCCATTAATACAGTGACGGTGCATTTTTTTTTAGCATCACAGTCCCATTAAAAATGGTTGATCACCGACATTACTAGTAAAAAAAAAAAAAAAAAAAAATATTCCATAAATATATACTATAGTTTGTAGACGCTATAACTTTTGCGCAAACCAATCAATATACGCTTATTGGGATTTTATTTACCAGAAATATGTAGCAGAATACATATTTGCCTAAATTGATGAAGAAATTACATTTTTTACATTTTTTTGCACCAGATTCTGAGTGCTCCAGTGTTAGCAAATCTCCCCCATAGGATCTGTCAGCCACAGAGTACAGTCGATCTGCACTTCTTATCACATTGCATTATTAGTGCAACTGATATTAATTAGGTTGTTTTGCCTGCAATATCAGCTTTGACCACAAGATAGAGCCAGTGGTAAATTTTCTGTTTTTGCAGAAACTAGAACCTGTTCACCTTTAGCAAAAGTTCCCGTCATTCTTTAGACCCCTTTTACACTGAGCCGCCCCGGGCGTCAGCGTTAAAGCGACGTTATTCAGCCGCTAGCGGGACGGTTTTAACCCCCCACTAGCAGCTGAAAAGGGGTTAAATCTGCCTGCAAAACGCCGCTGCAGCGGCACTTTGCCGGCGGTATAGCAGCACTGCCCTATTGTTTTCAATGGGGAGGAGCGGTGTATTCACCGCTCCTCCACCACTGCAAAGAAGCTGCTGGCAGGACTTTGTGTGACGCCCTGCCAGCGCAGCGCCCCAGTGTGAAAGCACTCGGGCTTTCCCACTGGGATTGTAGCTGAGGCTTTTTTCAGGCGCTTTACAGGCGCTATTTTTACCGCTTAAAACGCCTCCAGTGTGAAAGGGGTCTTAGTGTAAGGAAGAGAAACAGGTGCATCCTGGAAACTCAGGCTCCATCTTAGAGACTGAAAGAAGGAACCAGCTTTCAGAGCACATGTTGGACTAAAACTTGCATCCCCGAAATGCAGCATCACTGGTGAGAATTACTTGTGACCATCTAAAGCTTTCATTGTATTTCTGTACATTTCATATACTGATTGTATGTATCTGTATTTGTTTTTTCTCAATAGTTTCACTCCCTCTGTTTTGTCAAATACTTCGGCTCCGGAAGATTTATCCCTCTTCATGACCAGGTCATTTTTTGTGATATGGCACTTTCATGTGACGCTGTACCCAAATAAAATGTATGTCCTTTTTTTGCGCACAAATAGAGCTTTCTTTTGGTGGTATTTAGTCACCTCTGTGGTTTTTATTTTTTGCGCTATATACAAAAAAGACCGACAATTTTGAAAAAAAAAAAACAACAATATTTCCTACTTTCTGCTAATAAAACACATCCAATAAAAAAAAAAATGTAAAAAAATCAAATTTCTTCATTAATTTAGGCCAATATGTATCCTGCTACATATTTTTTTGGTATAAAAAATCCCAAAAAGCGTATATTAATTGGTTTGCGCAAAGGTTGTAGCGTCCAAAAACTATGGGATAGATTTATGGATTTTTTTCCCTAGTAATGGCGGAGATCAGCGAATTATAGCAGGACTGCGACGTTGCGGTGGACAAATCAGACACCAAGTGACACTTTTTGGGGACCAGTGACACTAATACAGTGATCAGTGCTAAAAATATGCACTGTCACTGTACCAATGACACTTGCAGGGACGGGGTTAACAGCAGTGGGTGATAAAAGGGTTAAATGTGTGTCTAGGTAGTGCTTGCTAACTGTGTGCGGGAGGTGCTTTTACTATGAGAAGGCAGAGATCCGTGTTCCTGCTTTGCAGGAACACAAAACCACAGCCTTCCCTTCTGACAGAATGGCGATTTGCCTTGTTTACATAGGCAGACCGCCGTTCTGCCTGTGTCCCGAATGATCGGCGGATCCTGATGGACAATGAGTCTGCATGACCTGCTAATTGGCTCCCGCTTTGTCCAATGACAGCAGGAGCAGGTCGCTGGCGACGGACGTGCGCGCCCCAGACCCGGAAGTGCAGGATCACATACAGGTACGTGATCCTACCCAGGGGAGCCGCTTTGCTGCTGTATATTTACTGTATACAGTCGACAAGCGGTTAATAAAGCTTCAAAATGACACTTAGTCTGGCTTATTGCAGAATAGGAGGGTTTAGCTGCATGTCAAACTACACACAGGGAAAGTGTAGCAGAGACATAAGAGCAACCAATGGGAATTTATCTCTCAACATGTTGGCTAATCAGGTACTAGCTGGATTCTGATTGGTTTCTATAGGTATGGCACATCTTGGTGTATTGGATACCTATTCCCCTGCTTGCTTATACATAGCACCAATGTGCACTAAAACACATGCCAACGCACCTTCTCTATGTGCAGTGCATTATGGTGCCATTCGTTGTGAATGGCACCAACACACTGTACAGGCAAGTGCAACACACGACACACCATAGCACAACTTGCATACTGTGCACTGTGATTTAAAAATGGCTCATGTCTATTTTTTATTCATTGCAATGCATTGGTGCATCATGACGGATGGGCTGCCCGAAACCAACACACATTAAAGCCTCATACACACGATCGGACTTCAAACAAACTTTTCTGTGGATTTCTGTCCAAAGGGCGTTGGCCGTGAACTTGGTATGCATACACACGGCAGGACTTTTTCAGACAACTTTCACCAGATCACATGGTTTTTTCAGCTCTTTACCGCCACCCTTTGGTCAACTTCTGTATTGTTGTCTGATCTTTTGCTTTGGTTCTGAGCATGCCTGTTTGTCCCATGGACTTGTTAACACACGATAGGATTTTGCACCATAGGACTTTTGTTGCCAGAAAGTTTGTCTGTTTGCACAGCCAACATTTGTCCGATGAAAACCGAAAAAGTTTGTCCGATGGAGCGTACACACGGTCGGATGTTGCCTTAAAACAGGTAATTTGCATGTTTGGTGTCAAAAAGTCTGATTGTGTGTATGGGCCTTAACTTATATAAAAATGTGTACTACTGAATCGCAGCGGGGTCAAATTACCATGAATGGGCCCTCAATTCCTCAAAGGGTGCTTCTCTTTTAATTCATGCATTTTCTTTTACCTTAGCAACAGGGTCACTTCATTTAATGGGATTCCTATGCCCAGGAGCTACTGCTAAAGCCCTCAGTATTGTTTCGGTACACACCCAGGATCGCAATGCAATTGCTTATATAAATCTACAGAGGCAGCAGCGCCATCTACTGACAAATGTGTAGCTGCACACCTTCCTTCCTTGTAGACAAGCTCTAGTCTCCTGGGGACTAAAACAGCACACCTGTGTGATCAGGCTGTGATAGAAGCAGCTGTTCCCCAACTCTTGTGCTGAATACGGAGTCACCTAATTTTATTGGGGTGTGATGGACAGACCCCCCAGGTTTTGATTTTGTATGTTGTCATGCTGGTATGTTGGCTGTCCTAAGGTCTTTTAATGTCAATGTCTTTTGTTTTGAGCCTGGAGTCGGCCTTCGGGTAAGACTGCGCAGGTTAAGCATTTTAATAAATAAATAAATAAATAATACTAGTTTTAAGGTGGCAATTAATACATTTTTGTTGAGCTAACCAAAATTCCGCTTTAAAGGCCCGTACACACGATCCGAAAAATCGGGTGACAGATCGTCCGATTTTTTTTCGCTTAATAGTCGCAAGTAGAAATTTAATAGGTTACTAAAGTCACGAAAATTCTCATACGACAGAAAAAAAATATCGGAAGTGATGTCATGTGTTGTAGTGTGTTTTTATTGTATTTTGGGGCGACAATTGCATTGACTAAACGAAAATCGTACGATCTGGTATCGAATGAGGAAAATGTTTGTGCTTGTCCAATCAAATAATATTGGATGAATTGTTGTGATCGGCTCTCGAAAGCTCTATACTAACGATCCAATTATGGTATGATTGCGCCGAAAGCGGTATTTTTCGTGGGATTTTTGGATCGTGTGTACGGGCCATCAGGGCCGCCATCAGGGGGCTACAGCCGTTACAACTGTAAGGGGCCCCGGGGCTCGCCCGGGCCAGAAGAAGGCAGGACGGGTGAAGGGGATCCGTGCTGTGCATTACAGAAACAATCTTACAGTTTCTGCAGTTCTCGTGTCATTGAGCTCAGACATCCAGCTCTTTACTGCAACCTCTGGCTACTATGTGCGTGTGCACCCCTCATGTGACAGTGATCTGCCTGTACTATGCTTCTCAGCAACATGTCAGCTTTCTGAAAACGAGCTGGGACCAGGTAGGAAGCTACAAATAGGGGCTGTGAAGGAAAGGGAGGGACTGTTTGTGTACAGGGAGGGGCCAGAGGCTTGTGTGTGTACAGATTTGTGTATGTGGGGCTGCCATATATACAGGTGTGTGTGTGTGTGTGTGTGTGTGGGGGGGGGGGGGCTGACATATATACAGGTGTGTGTTATGGGGGCTGACATATATACATTTGTGTGTGGGGGGGGGGGCTGACATATATACAGGTGTGTGTGGGGGGGGGGCTGACATATATACAGGTGTGTGTGTGGGGGGGCTGACATATATACTGGTGTGTGTTATGGGGGCTGACATATATACATTTGTGTGTGTGTGGGGGGCTGACATATATACAGATGTGTGTGTGTGTGGGGCTAACATATATATACAGGTGTGTGTGTGTGGGGGGCTGACATATATATACAGGTGTGTGTTATGGGGGCTGACATATATACATTTGTGTGTGTGTGGGGGGCTGACATATATACAGATGTGTGTGTGTGTGGGGCTAACATATATATACAGGTGTGTGTGTGTGTGTGTGGGGGGCTGACATATATATACAGGTGTGTGTTATGGGGGCTGACATATATACATTTGTGTGTGTGGGGGGGGGCTGACATATATACAGGTGTGTGTGTGTGTGGGGCTGACATATATATACAGGTGTGTGTGTGTGGGGGGGGGCTGACATATATATACAGGTGTGTGTGTGTGGGGGGCTGACATATATATACAGGTGTGTGTTATGGGGGCTGACATATATACATTTGTGTGTGTGTGGGGGGCTGACATATATACGGGTGTGTGTGGGGGGGGCTGACATATATATACGGGTGTGTGTGGGGGGGGCTGACATATATATACAGGTGTGTGTGGGGGGGGGGCTGACATATATACTGGTGTGTGTTATGGGGACTGACATGTATACATTTGTGTGTGTGGGGGGCTGACATATATACAGGTGTGTGTATGGGGGGCTGACATATATATATACAGGCGTGTGTGTGGGGGGGGGTGGTTGACATATATATACAGGTGTGTGTGGGGGGGCTGACATATATATACAGGTGTGAGGGGGGCTGACATATATACAGGATTAAGGGGGGGCTGAGTGCATACAGGTGAGGTGGCCGGTGTGCGGATTCGGTAGGATGGCCCATAGGCAAGCCCTGGGGAATGTTGGTGGTCAGGCTCGGGAGGGGGGGGTGGGTTTATCTAGGTCTAAAGCTGTGTAAAGGGCCCAGAAATTTCTGATGGCTGCCCTGCGGGCCATTATCTACCTGTTCACATCGGCGCAATTTGATATGCGATTTGACATAAAAAAATGGAGGAAAAAAAAAAAAATTTTTTAACTCCCCTGAAATGGCTGTTGCTAGGCTGTCTTCCTAATCTGCCTCTTCCTACTCCGCGGTGATCCTCAGTCTTCTCCTCCCTGCGTTGTCTTCTGGGGAATGGGGCGCGGTGTGTTATGGGAACTGTGTGTGTCCCACAACACATCGCGTCCCATTCACAAAGCACTGCGCGACTTGCGCATGCGCAGTAGGAAACGGGCAGCAAAGCCGTAAGGCTCCGCTGCCTGTTTCCCTTAGTTAGGATGGCGGTGCCGGGACCTGAGAGCCGAGGGACGGGTCAGCCTCGGGTGGCCGTCATCGCGGGCACCCAGGACAGGTAAGTGTGCCTTTTTAAAGTCAGCAGCTACAGTGTTTGTAGCTGCTGACTTTTAAAAAAAAAATTTCCTGGCCGGAACCCCGCTTTAAGGACCCTTTCACACTGATGCATTTTTGCTGCGTTTCTACCTTCCAATAAAAAAAAAAAATGTTTCCCTTTAATTCCTAAAAAACTCTTCACACCACTGCGCTCTGGGTGCAGCACGTTTTGAAAAGTCCTACTTGCAGCATATCTTTGGAGTGCTTTTCAAAACTGCACCAGAAACACAGCTCCCTATTGAAATTAATAGAAAATGAGTCAAAAACACAGCAAAAAGCGTGCATGCTGGGAGTCAGGCAACCAGGAAACACATTGGAAACACACTGGAAACGCATATGCGTTTTTGATTTAAAAAAAAAAACGAATGAAGCGGTGTGAAAGCAGCCTAATGTTATGTAGACTTTTGCTTTTTATTCTGTGGTGCATATTGTATATATTAATGATGTTTTCCTATTTATTCCATGAATATTATATTTATTTTTATATGTATATACAGTATATGAATTTAGACAAGTGGATGTAAAGTGATTATTTTGTGGCGCCTATTTTTTTTTTCCTATTGCATGGGTTGTTATTTTCTTTTAAAGGCAGCTGCTTGCTTTATTAATTTATTTTTTCATTACTTTGAGCCCAGTACGATTTTGTCAATTTTTATAGTTTTTTTATATTCCACAAATTGCAAAAAAATGAATAAATACACCCACTTTGATAAAAGCTAATATAAGCTGGATCAATGTAACTATAAAAAAAAAATGGCTGCACCTAAACTTCATCTTTAAGATTTAGAATAAAAATCATTTGCAGTGCCCTTAATGTATGGCAGATGCATGTGCCATCGAGGAATCAGTGGTGAATCATTGGCAAAATGAACAATTTGCTATATGGAAACAGCAAATCATTTCCTGTTGAATGGGAATTCCAGATATTAGGCCACTGGCATCGAATGTGAATACGAAACTTTTTATTAATTAGATCCAAATCATCGGCCTTGACGTTATCTGCGACGGTTCAGCTCAGTACGTAGATTTTCCCCAGAGTTTTTCCGCTATCACTAATGAAGAGGTAGAGAAGGAAGAATTGTGCAGATGCACCCCATCCATTTATTTCCTATATCATGAATCAGATTTTACCGCCTTGCTTAGACAGAGTGTTCACCGAGTGGTCTCATGTGAGGATAAGTCAGCTCTGGCACTCATTGTTCTGCGTTCACAGGAAACATGAAAGTGCAGCGAACACCTTGAGGTCTTCACACACCGCTGAGCAAAGACAATTAGAAACGTTGAGATACGTGGCCACAATTAATTATATTTCGGCTGCATGAGCTCCGCATACTGTGTCCCAGAATTTTTGAAAGACGCAGGAGGTGCATACCGTGTCTCGTTAAAAGTCATTAAACTTCAAAGAAGAGAAGGAAATCCAGAAGAATAGGAATTTGATTTATTGAGATGTAATCCAAATGGTTTGAAGTGACACTTTGGTTAAAAAATTCTACTCAAGTATGTATTCTTAACTCGAAAAAGTGCCTTTTGGTCCATCCCAGAAGGTTTTAATCTCCGATATTTACAAAATAATACATGCCTACCATGTACGTCTGTACTACACTAGGGAAGCATTCTTATATACGTAAATGGGAAACTGCGCTAGACGAGGAACTGACTTCTGAGGCCTGACAAGTCGTCTGGTCTTAGATGGAGAAGAGCTCAATCTGCACACTCTATAAAAAAAAATTCTTACAAGATCCTTTATTTTTGGTATCTAACTCCTGAGCAAATACACACACGGCTGGATCAAGCCTATTTGATCTGGGGGTGCAGTAAAAAAAGTCAGGGGGCATAATGTCAACACTGTGTGTGAGTCACTGGCAGTCTGTCATAACCTGAGGAACACTAGTATGTATTAGGCTGCCATTAGATTAGGGTAATTAAACAGAACCTGTGCCCCCTTATATTAGATGTCCCTATCAGAGTCCCACTTTACATCAGGGTCCTCATTAGATTGCCCCTTTATATCAGGGTCCTCATCAGAGTGCTCCCTTACATTGGGGTCCCGATCAAAATACTCCCTTACATCAGATGTCCCCATCAGAGTACCCCCATACATCAGATGTCCCCATCAGAGTACCCCCATACATCAGATGTCCCCATCAGAGTACCCCCATACATCACTTGTCCCCATCGAGTGTCCACCTCAGAGCACCCCCTTTACATCAATGTCACCATCAGAGCTCCCCCTGACATCAACTGTCAACATCAGAGTGCCCTTACATATGGTCAGTTATCCCCATCATAGTGCCTCCTTACATCAGGTGTCCCCATCACAGTGCCCCCCTACATGGACTGTCCCCATCAGTATATTTCCTTATGTCAACTGTCTATATAAGACTGGTTCATGGATCAGTGGAAGCACACCAAGAGACCTGGGGGGGACCTGCCTCCACACGATTCACCCATCGGTGAGTGACCCCTGCTGGTGCTGCCTATCAGAATGGGGCTCCCTTTTCTATATAGACTAGCAGTGTCAGCGTATTAAACCATACTGGCGATCGGTCCAGCATCTCTTACAGTGTCTCTTTGACTCGACTATACCCTTCACTCCTAAGGTATTCATCTTGGGCCCGGTTCCCTCTACCCTTTCCAAGAATGCTAAAAAATTAGCACAGCATGTTCTTACAGCGGCTAAATGTTTAGTAGTGCTGCAATGCAAAAAAGAGACCCTGCGTTTCTAGTTGACCCGTATTTTAGAGGTAAGGAGGTATAACTTATAGAGACCCTTACAGTGTTGTTGCAATACCTTGGATAAGCTCAGCAAAGTTTGGGCACCCTGGCACAGCAAGGAAGATCCAACCTAGTTGGTGACTTTGCTATAAGCTCACCTTCTTTTCAGCAGATGTCTGGTGGTCGAAGGGGTGGAGAGCTCGCCATTTCTTCTTTCTCTTCTCTTCTTGTGCTCCTTTTTCTCAATCTCTCCTTTGATTTTGTTTTGTCTACTTTGCCATGTATGCTCCGTTGGTCCAATTATGTCAAATTCGGAATGGATGACTGACACAAGCATTGCATATGCAGTCCTATTGTAAGCTTATATCAATTACCCAGTGTAAAGACATTCTCACTGGATATACCAGAAAATTGAATACTTGCCTTTCTGTAATTTTATTTTCCTAGTTCCTACCCATGGCAACATACCTAAGCTGCTATAGAGGCACCAGGAAAATATGCTATCCTATTTTTTATTGTACCTAGGATGACATTGCACATGCTGCACCCTAGGATATCCACCTTTTTGTAATATTTTCTCTTGTCAGGATGAGTGTTGCTTCCTAAATGTCTCTACTTGCAGATGATCCATTGGCTTACTGATGAGAACCTCCCTTAGGGTGACCACATTTCCAAACTGACATTCAGGGACACCCCCCCCCCCCCCCCCCCAAAAAAAAAGATGATTTTTGACAAATTTTTTTGCCGATTTTTGGGGCAGGGCATACGAAATCAGCGGGCCCGTGTGCAAGATCAAAAGTGGGCCCTAGGCATCAAGAACAACAACAATATGGTGCGCAAAGCGTGTCGTAATGAACTGTGGACATGTCTTAAATTGCACTAAATATTGGCTTAAAGGGGGTGTTCTTAAAGAGAGTCTGAGGTGACTTGTATAGTGCAGAATGTGGTAATGTTAAATAGGGAATGCAGAGTGTATGGCGGTGGGTAATATGTACAGGAGAGGAGTATGGAGTGTATGGCGGTGGGTAATATGTACAGGAGAGGAGTGCGGAATGTATAATGGTGGGTAATATGTACAGGAGAGGAGTGTGGAATGTATGGCGGTGGGTAATATGTACAGGAGAGGAGTGCAGAGTGTATGGCGGTGGGTAATATGTACAGGAGAGGAGTGTGGAGTGTATGGCGGTGGGTAATATGTACAGGAGAGGAGTGTGGAATGTATGGCGGTGGGTAATATGTACAGGAGAGGAGTGTGGAGTGTATGGCGGTGGGTAATATGTACAGGAGAGGAGTGTGGAATGTATGGCGGTGGGTAATATGTACAGGAGAGGAGTGAATGGCGGTGGGTAATATGTACAGGAGAGGAGTGTGGAATGTATGGCGGTGGGTAATATGTACAGGAGAGGAGTGTGGAGTGTATGGCGGTGGGTAATATGTACAGGAGAGGAGTGTGGAATGTATGGTGGTGGGTAATATGTACAGGAGAGGAGTGCAGAGTGTATGGCGGTGGGTAATATGTACAGGAGAGGAGTGTGGAATGTATGGCGGTGGGTAATATGTACAGGAGAGGAGTGTGGAGTGTATGGCGGTGGGTAATATGTACAGGAGAGGAGTGAGGAGTGTATTGCGGTGGGTAATATGTAGAGGAGAGGAGTGTGGAGTGTATGGCGGTGGGTAATATGTACAGGAGAGGAGTGTGGAATGTATGGCGGTGGGTAATATGTACAGGAGAGGAGTGCAGAGTGTATGGCGGTGGGTAATATGTACAGGAGAGGAGTGTGGAGTGTATGGCGGTGGGTAATATGTACAGGAGAGGAGTGAGGAGTGTATGGCGGTGGGTAATATGTACAGGAGAGGAGTGAGGAGTGTATGGCAGGGGGTAATATGTACAGGAGAGGAGTGAGGAGTGTATGGCAGGGGGTAATATGTACAGGTGAGGAGTGTGGAGTGTATGGCGGGGGGTAATATGTACAGGAGAGGAGTGTGGAATGTATGGCGGTGGGTAATATGTACAGGAGAGGAGTGTGGAATGTATGGCGGTGGGTAATATGTACAGGAGAGGAGTGCGGAATGTATGGCGGTGGGTAATATGTGCAGGAGAGGAGTGCGGAATGTATGGCGGTGGGTAATATGTACAGGAGAGGAGTGCAGAATGTATGGCGGTGGGTAATATGTACAGGAGAGGATTGCAGAATGTATGGCGGTGGGTAATATGTACAGGAGAGGAGTGCGGAATGTATGGCGGTGGGTAATATGTACAGGAGAGGAGTGTGGAATGTATGGCGGTGGGTAATATGTACAGGAGAGGAGTGCAGAGTGTATGGCGGTGGGTAATATGTACAGGAGAGGAGTGTGGAATGTATGGCGGTGGGTAATATGTACAGGAGAAGAGTGAGGAGTGTATGGCGGTGGGTAATATGTACAGGAGAGGAGTGTGGAATGTATGGCGGTGGGTAATATGTACAGGAGAGGAGTGAGGAGTGTATGGCGGTGGGTAATATGTACAGGAGAGGAGTGTGGAATGTATGGCGGTGGGTAATATGTACAGGAGAGGAGTGTGGAGTGTATGGTGGTGGGTAATATGTACAGGAGAGGAGTGTGGAATGTATGGCGGTGGGTAATATGTACAGGAGAGGAGTGCAGAGTGTATGGCGGTGGGTAATATGTACAGGAGAGGAGTGTGGAATGTATGGCGGTGGGTAATATGTACAGGAGAGGAGTGTGGAGTGTATGGCGGTGGGTAATATGTACAGGAGAGGAGTGAGGAGTGTATGGCGGTGGGTAATATGTAGAGGAGAGGAGTGTGGAGTGTATGGCGGTGGGTAATATGTACAGGAGAGGAGTGTGGAATGTATGGCGGTGGGTAATATGTACAGGAGAGGAGTGCAGAGTGTATGGCGGTGGGTAATATGTACAGGAGAGGAGTGTGGAGTGTATGGCGGTGGGTAATATGTACAGGAGAGGAGTGAGGAGTGTATGGCGGTGGGTAATATGTACAGGAGAGGAGTGAGGAGTGTATGGCAGGGGGTAATATGTACAGGTGAGGAGTGTGGAGTGTATGGCGGGGGGTAATATGTACAGGAGAGGAGTGTGGAATGTATGGCGGTGGGTAATATGTACAGGAGAGGAGTGTGGAATGTATGGCGGTGGGTAATATGTACAGGAGAGGAGTGCGGAATGTATGGCGGTGGGTAATATGTGCAGGAGAGGAGTGCGGAATGTATGGCGGTGGGTAATATGTACAGGAGAGGAGTGCGGAATGTATGGCGGTGGGTAATATGTACAGGAGAGGAGTGCAGAATGTATGGCGGTGGGTAATATGTACAGGAGAGGAGTGCGGAATGTATGGCGGTGGGTAATATGTACAGGAGAGGAGTGTGGAATGTATAATGGTGGGTAATATGTACAGGAGAGGAGTGCGGAATGTATGGCGGTGGGTAATATGTACAGGAGAGGAGTATGGAGTGTATGGCGGGGGGTAATATGTACAGGTGAGGAGTGTATGGCGGGGGGTAATATGTACAGGAGAGGAGTGCGGAATGTATGGCGGTGGGTAATATGTACAGGAGAGGAGTGCGGAATGTATGGCGGTGGGTAATATGTACAGGGGAGGAGTGCAGAATGTATGGCGGTGGGTAATATGTACAGGAGAGGAGTGTGGAATGTATGGCGGTGGGTAATATGTACAGGAGAGGAGTGCGGAATGTATAATGGTGGGTAATATGTACAGGAGAGGAGTATGGAGTGTATGGCGGGGGTAATATGTACAGGAGAGGAGTGTGGAATGTATGGCGGTGGGTAATATGTACAGGAGAGGAGTGCGGAATGTATGGCGGTGGGTAATATGTACAGGAGAGGAGTATGGAGTGTATGGCGGGGGTAATATGTACAGGTGAGGAGTGTGGAGTGTATGGCGGGGGGTAATATGTACAGGAGAGGGGTGCGGAATGTATGGCGGTGGGTAATATGTACAGGAGAGGAGTATGGAATGTATGGCGGGGGGTAATATGTACAGGAGAGGAGTATGGAGTGTATGGCGGGGGGTTATATGTACAGGAGAGGAGTGCGGAATGTATAATGGTGGGTAATATGTACAGGTGAGGAGTGTGGAGTGTATGGCGGGGGGTAGTTAGTGGAGAGGAGGAAGAGGAGTGCAATATCACCTCCTGATAGTCTGTCAGCCACTGCTATACCACTTTGGTGGTGGGGCACTCAGAAGGATGTAAGGGGGCACTCTGGAGGCACTAAGGGGGCACCCTGGAGGTTGTAAGGGGGGATGTAATGGGGCACTCTGGCGGTACTAACTTAGTCAGAGCCCCCTTACGTCCTCCGGGGTGTCCCCTTAGTGCCTCCGTACATCCTCCTCCAGAATTGCCCTGAATCTCTAGCAAAGTTCCCAGGATTCCAGACGGTACAATTGTCCCCTCAATAGCAGCCAGTTTGTCTTTGAAGATGGGGAAGGGGGCAAGTTGTCAAAGAAGAATACTTGCAGTGATTTTGGGGGGTAAGAGCATGCTGTATGTGCTAGGGGGCACACTTTGGGAGGGGAGAGAAATTGTGCTGGAAGGGGGGTTAAATAAAAAATCTGACCCCCCCCCAGCACAATTTCTCTCCCCTCCTAAAGTGTGCCCCCTAGCACATACAGCATGCTCTTACCCCCCAAAATCACTGCAAGTATTATTTTTTGACAACTTGCCCCCTGTCTCTGTGTCTCCTTCTCCTGCAAGTGCCAAGCATTAATATTGTGTGCAGACCTGAGATCAGCATGTCCCGTCCTGTTGAGTCCTGTGTCCATTCTCCTCCCCCTCCTTCTCCTGTCTGTGACATCCGAGCCGAGGAAAAGGGGGAGGGGACTTCAGTCCGTGTGTTAGTGTGAGGTGGG
Source organism: Lithobates septentrionalis (assembly GCA_037952835.1). Taxonomy (NCBI): domain Eukaryota; kingdom Metazoa; phylum Chordata; class Amphibia; order Anura; family Ranidae; genus Lithobates; species Lithobates septentrionalis. The sequence continues at coordinate 2,405,921 of JBBDGP010000754.1, read as the reverse complement.
CAGGAGGGGGGAGGAAGGGAGCGATGCTGTACACACTGTAATCGCAGCGTGTGGGAACAGAAACACCCCACACAAGCTGCAGGCCAGTCACTGGAGCCAAGTGCAGAGGTGAAAGAACCAACAGTGACTCCCAGCAGCACTAGCGAGGAGGAGGAAGTGAAATGCTCCTCCGCTTTCAACGCTGGGCAGTGACGTCACTGGTTGCCAGATGCCAGGCGGCTATAGCAACCAGTGATCAGGAGGAGGTGGAGGAGGTGGAAGCGAAGCCAGAGCCAGCGCTATGGCGGCTCGGTCCGCCCCTGTTCCCAGATTGTCAGTTTCATTCCGGGACACTGTATTGTCCCGGAATGAAGCTGCCCGGGACCAGGGACAAAGATGTCAATTAAGGGATAATCCCGGGCAATCCGGGACATGTGGGCACTCTAACCTCCCTGGATTTTGCATACTTGATATGTGTTCTGTACTACAGAATGATGAGCTAAGTATTGTATGTTTGAAAAAATGTGTTAATAAAAATTGTTATTTATATTTAAAAAGTCCCTATTCTATTGCTCTCAACCTCCTCCAAATCTTCAAATTCCATTTTTGCTCCTGTCACCCAACTTCCTGTTAGAGGGAACGACACGCATTGGCTGAGTGGAGAAATTTAAGAGGACAGGGCGATCATTGCAGCGAGAGCCACTTTGTTAAAAATAGAATTCAAAATGGGGGTTCTTCTTTAATACACTAAAGATATAGAAGGGATTTTATGCAAAAATTTGAAAGTCACTTCAAAAATGACTACAAGAAAAAAAAAACTCTGTAGTAATAAGTCAATATAAGTGCAAACTGAAATTCACTGCACTTCCCCCAATTTATGCTATTTTCTCTAACAGTAACAACTTTGAAAATAACGAGGGAACGTGGGAAAAATGAAGCACATATCTTGCCAATTTCAGTTGCCTTTAAATTCCTCATGAATGTATTATCGCCCCATATGGTATAAAGAGAAAGGTGCGGAGATTAAACCAGATGGACGGGTCAATGGGACCAAAGCGAGAAGAAGTATGGTAAAAGATAAAGAAATTATTAATAAACAATGTAAGTATTTATATGAAAGGGAACAAACCTCTGCAAATTGTATTTTCCCACCACCAATAATGTTATAAACTATGAAAAGCAGGAAAAATTCATAAAGAACACATAGCTAGAGTTTCTGGATATGTAAACACAAACCAACATTATGGGGTATATTTATAAAAGATTTGCATCGCTCTTCATCCATTAAAACTGCATGTAAATTCATTCTGCACAAGCGATGAATATTCTCTACAGATCAAATGTTATTCATTTAAAAATTGTGAATTGGGAAAACACTGCATGACAGCCACACATGATGGACGCAACACTGGTGTTAGTGGACTCAATAAAAACCCCCAACATTGGTGTCTGGGGACTCAGTAATGACCTCCAACATTGGTGTCTGGGGACTCAGTAATAACCCCCAACATTGGTGTCTGGGGACTCAGTAATAACCCCCAACATTGGTGTCTGGGGACTCAGTAATAACCCCCAACATTGGTGTCTGGGGACTCAGTAATAACCTTCAACATTGGTGTCTGGGGACTCGGTAATAACCTCCAACATTGGTGTCTGGGAACTCAGTAATAACCTTCAACATTGGTGTCTGGGGACTCAGTAATAACCTCCAACATTGGTGTCTGGGAACTCAATAATAACCCCCAACATTGGTGTCTGGGGACTCAATAATAACCTTCAACATTTGTGTCGGGGACCCGGTAATAACCTCCAATATTGGTGTCTGGGGACTCAGTAATGACTTCCAACATTGGTGTCTGGGGACTCAGTAATAACCCCCAACATTGGTGTCTGTAGACTCAATAATAACCCCCAACATTGGTGTCTGTGGACATGTGTCGGACACCAGGGTTGTAAGCTCTTTGAGGGCTGGGATTCATGCAATAGTACAGTATGGAAAGTGCTGTGTAAATTGTTGGCACTATATAAATATAAAAAATGGGTCCCTATATTCATAGTTGATCTGCGTCAATGGCACACATGGGTTTGCATGAAGTATTTTCTGAAGGAGAATTTGGCAGTGACAGCCTCCAGATTTCCTTTAATATAATGTAAACTTACAAATGATGCATAAAGAGAATGAACAAGAAGGCAGCATGCAGTGTGCCAAACATTAGACACCGCTCCCAGCTGAACCCTTTATTTTTAATGAACGTACTATGTACAGGCTCAATAGGGCAGCAAGGAGGAACCAACAATAACCGATCCCCTAAAGATACAACAAAGATTGTCAGAAATAGCCTGTCTATTTTTAGAATGATTCAGAGATGAAGAAGCCCAGCTGAGCCTCACATCTTCTGACGTGCCCTCTGAACAAGACAAGAAACCGCTTCACCAGGGACAATAAATCTGTTTTATATTTCCCACCAGTCAATCCATCCTTATTATTTCCTATCATTCCCGAACATCTTGAGGAACTTAACCCTACAAAACAAATTCCTAATCTCTAGTTATTGTTCCGGTTTGTAGATTATAAAATACATATCTACTCGTCCATGGAGTCCAGCAATGTCTTTCTTCCAGTTCAAAGTTCTTCTTTGTAGCTTTGCTCCCATGCTGCCATCTTGGAACCATATCCTACACATGCTCAGACAAGCTACGAGTCTTTTCAGGTTTGTTCCAAACAATAGGTCTGGAAGAGATGTGTGGTGTGTCTGCACATGTGTGGGGGGTTTTAAAGGATTTCACACATACGCAGACTTGCCGAGGGGCTCTGCCCGCTCCTATAGATCCCTGGCATATCTGCACATGTGTGGGATATACCAAGGCATCAAGCTTCACCTAGGTGAGGGTGCAGAAAGCTTAGATTTGTTTAAGAGAAATGGTGGAAAAGTCAAAGGGGAAGATGCCCTGGTTATGGGTGAAGGTCTACTTTAAAGAAGATCTAAAGCCCGCTCCAATAGATCCCTGGCATATCTGCACATCTGTGGGATATACCAAGGCATCACGATTCACCTAGGAGGGGGTACAGGAAGCATAGATGTGTTTAAGAGAAATGGTGGAGAGGTCATAGGGGAAGATGCCCTGGTTATGGGTAAGGGCCAATTTAAAGAAAATCTAAAGCCTGCTCCTATAGATCCCTGGCATATCTGCACATGTGTGGGATATACCAAGGCATCAAGATTCACCTAGGCGAGGGTGCAGGAAGCATAGATTTGTTTATGAGAAATGGTTGAGAAGTCATAGGGGAATGGGTTATGGGTGACAGTCTACTTTAAAGAAGATCTAAAGCCAAAACTTTTAGGCCCTTTTCTCAGCTTTTCAGGCGGACCCGATCGAACCATCCATTATCCTCTATGGAGCGTGTACATGTGTCCGTTTACACGTGCCGATCTGCTAAAAACAGGCGGATGGGGATCTGTTGCCCTCCTCAGATGGGGTGGTCCGATTGATACTACAAAAACAAAATAGAATGGAAGGCGCACGCACCTAGTGCATTACCAAAAAAACATTTATTCAATAAAAGGATCAATAAAAAATGGATACTCACAGGATGGCAAACAATAGCAGGCCATAAAAACATACAATGCTGAACAGTGTGGACACACATGTGCCGTATTCACATCGCGGGGTACATCGCTGACCCATTTCGGGGGCATACCCCCTTCCTCAGAGTTAGGCTACTCTGAGCACCTCAAGGCAAGCGCTTTAAATAGGAAAATCCTCATTTAAGAGACCCGCCCCCAAGAAGGCGGAGAAAAAATAAATACAAAAAAAATGAAGAAATTGAAAAAGTGTTAATTATTATTAATTAGTATTGTCATCAATTAATACTAATAAATAATAATTTACAATTTTTTCGATTTCTGTTTTTTCTCTGCCTTCTTGGGGGCGGGTTTCTTGAATGAGGATTTTCCTATTTAAAGTGCTTGCCTTGAGGTGCTCAGAGTAACTTAGCTCTGAGGAAGAGGGGGCGCCCCCGAAACGCGTCAAATGTATACCCCGCAATGTGATGTGAATACGGCACATGTGTGTCTATACTGTTCAGCATTGTGTGTTTTTATGGCCTACTATTATTTGCCATCTTGTGAGTTTCCAATTTGTATTGATCCTATTATTAAATAAATGTTTTTTGGCAATGCACTAGGTGCGTGCGCCTTCCATTCTAATTTGTTTTTATGACTGCGCACCAGTGCACAAAGCAAGGTCCATAAAGACATGGATGAGCGAGTTTGGGGTGGAGGAACTTGACTGGCCTGTACAGAGTCCTGACTTCAACCCGATAGAACACCTCTGGGATGAATTAGAGCGGAGACTGCTAGCCAAGCCTTCTCATCCACATCAGTGCCTGACCTCACAAATGCGCTTCTTAAAGAATGGTGAAACATTCCCATAGACACACTCCTAAGCCTCGTGGACAGCCTTCCCAGAAGAGTTGAAGCTGTTATAGCTGTAAAGGGTGGGCCAACCCAATATTGAACCCTACGGACTAATACTGGGATGCCAGTAGAGTTCATGTGCGTGTAAAGGCAGGCGTCCCAATACTTTTGACAATATAGTGTATTTTCCTGCCCTAACTTCAGATATTCCAGACAGCTGAAGTCGCACATCATTTGGCAGTTGTGTAAGTGAAAGGTTTTAGATGGCAAATTATATATTTGCCACGACGAGCTCTACTGCAAAGGTTGAAGGATGGATCACTCTGTGATGCGGTTTTATGAACAGATGATAAGTTATGTGTCATATTATCCTTTTTTAATAGGAATGCCATTCTGGTATGAGTAATAAAGTATATATTTCATACACTCTCAGTGTAGGTGGACATTAATTGGCTGTAAAGAGAATGGTGATCTATTGATCTTTAATCAGCTGTTCCCACAATAATGCATTGTTTAGCTCTTGGCCTGAAATGTCAGGCTTTGCTTACTAATGTCTGGCGGTGCCTCTGCCCTCGTTTTCTTCTGGTGTACGATGCTCCAGCCAACAGTAGAGGATGTTAAAATGAGCCACAAGGTTCTCTACGGTTCAGAAAGCCTAAAATTATCTCTCCCTCAGTGTTGGCTTGCAATTCTCATCTATAGAACATTTAGGTTGCTACCAGCCCTCCTCCATATCAACACTTTTTGACCCATTAGCACCAGCCATGTCTTAACTGAGTCTTTAGGTCAATTGGTGCTCTGGTGGCATTGTAGTATAGTGGGACCAGGTGTAGTGTAGCATTTAATCCCTTCCTACTTGGTTTTGGTCAATCCTTGTGGCACGCCATGGTTCATTTGCATGGGCTGCCCAGGTTTCTCGTGCCTGCCATGATGGAACACCAAGAAATCACTCCTCCTGGACACCATGAGTGAGGCCCACCTTGGCCCAACCAGAACTTAGGTCCTTTTGTCAAACTCAATCTATTTGCAGACTATGGTCTCCTCTCATCCCTAAGCACAAGCCCATACCCATGATTAGTCCAATACTGGTACAGAAAAATAAGAGTCCAAAAATAAAAAAAATAAAATAAGAGTCCAAACCAGGCTTTTTTTGAGACGGTATAATTTTACTGAAGGATGGAGGTAGAACATTCATCCATAGAGGATGTTAATGGCACATGTTATGGAAGTTCTGAAAGCATAGCTAAAGGAAAACCTTTTGGTTTTTAATTTTGATAGAGAGAACCCTGTCAGTTTCAATTGCTGTCTGTGCCCCCCGTTAACCACTTCAGCCCCGGAAGCTGCAGAATGACCAGGCCATTTTTTGCGATTCGGCACTGCGTCGCTTTAACTGACAATTGCGCGGTCGTGCGACGTTGCACTCAAACAAAATTGACGTCCTTTTTTTCCGACAAATAGAGCTTTCTTTTGGTGGTATTTGATCGCCTCTGCGGTTTTTATTTTTTGCGCTATAAACAAAAAAAG